>CAWUFW010008110.1:0-600000 GCA_963921515.1 Calotriton arnoldi | reverse complement strand
AACTGCCACCACAGAAACTGTCCTGAGTATTCTAAAAGTCTTCATTACAATAAATAATTTGCTTAACCTACTCCCTGGCATGGACATTAGTTCTATAGCTGCCCGAAGAGTGACCACAGTGGTGTCACAAGTGGGATGAAGTCATCAAAGACCAATATGACACAAACCATTACGGTGGAGGCCATGGTCATTCAGTTAGCCAAGGGCCAAAGAAATTTGCAATTACTAATTGAACAACAAAATCAAAATGCCCAAAAAGAGAGAGAGGCCTTTCAGACAGCTTTAAAAGAGCAAGCAACTCTTTTGACTTCAAACCAACAAGTTCAGGACACTGCCATGTTAGGTCTTACAGATGTTATCTCGAGTGCTAGAGTACACCCAAACATCCCGGGGTCTGTCCTACAAAAGTTCCCTAAGGGGATGACCCTGATTATTGTTTTGTTAATTTTGAAAGGGTAGCAAGAACTGCAACTTGGCCCCCAGAGAGGTGGGGCCATACATTGCCCCTCTTTTATCAGGAGAGCTTCAGGCAACATATCAGGCAGCCAACCCAGCTGATGTCACCCCCTATCCTGATATAAAAAGGGACATCCTTGAAAGGTTGGGATGTGACCAAGAATACTATAGAAGTTGTTTCCACAAGGAGAAGTGGACAGCGGGAGACAAACCCAGGGCTCTCTAATATAGGATTAGGGATCTATGGAACCGGTGGTTACAACCTACCTCCACCTCTATTGAGGAGGCTACTGAAAAAAATCTATTAAGAACAATATCTGGAGGTGCTACCCGCTAATACAAGGTTATGGGTAAAACAACACCCACACCTAACTGCCGTGGACTTGGCCTATGCACACCACAGGTCTACAGAATTCAGAGTGCATCCCTTAAAAGCCCTAATCCTTGCCCCTAAAGGCCTACCTAGGCTGAGTGGAACGGAAGGAGGGAACAGAATGCCAGTACTGAACAAAACCTTAGGCAAATCTAACATAAGTGCGCCCAGTTCACAATTGGGTCCCCAGTGTTTTCGTTGTGCTGAATGGGGCAACATAGCCCGGAATTGTCCCCTCAGAGGTGACAGCATTGAACCTATGAAAGTAGGCCTCTCCAGGGGTAGAATACTGGTTACAGGAGAGGGTAGGGAGCGATATAAAAAAAAAATCACCTGAACAGTTGACCAATTGATGCCCTGTTAGACACAGGCTGCCACCACACCATTGTCTGTAGAGAATTAGTACCCCTAACTCAAATTAAATATGGAGAAAAGGTACAAGTCTCATGTGTTCATTGGGATGTACGCTCCTATCCCCTAGCCGAGGTTTTAATAGAAATAGACGGGGACCCACAGGTACGGAAGGTGGGAGTAATCCCAGTTTTAGCGGAAAAAGTTCTAGGCACAGATCTTCCTCACTTTGATGATTATTTGGCAAGCATGACAAAACAAAACCCTGTTACTGGATGGTTAAGTGAAGCTCTTTTTTTGTATGGTTGATATAAAAAAGAAAACCCAGGGTGGAAGAACAAAAAACCAAGTCAGAGAAGAGAAAAGAACGAGGGAAGTATAAAATATTATCCCAACCTCCTCTTAACTGTCGTTTTTCCTCTCCAGAAGACAGATATGCTCTTTCACTGAGTTTTCGGACAGCCCAGAAAGAGGACAGCACCCTGATGAACGCCTGGAACCAAGTACAAGAAGAAGACTTCGATAAGATAGGCCCTTATTTTTGTATAAATTGTGGGCTCTTATATAGAATCAGCGGGGTCCAGGCCATCATGTAGAACAGTTAGTTGTACCACTAGCCTTCCATGAGCAAGATATGCACCTTGCACATAGCCAGGCTGGGGGTGAACATTATGGATAAAAAATACCCTCAAATATTGTTGGAACAAATTTATTGGCCCAGGGTTTATAGAGAAATAGCTAAATTCTGTGCTGCATGTCCTAGACGTCAACTTGTGAATCCTCCGGGGCAAAAAAACCCCCTCCTTACACCCTTTGCCTATAATAGATGAACCCTTTCAGCGAGTCGGGATGGACTTGGTCGGACAACTAACACCCTCGGCCCAAGGACACAAATATATTCTAGTGCTTGAGGACTACGCCGCACGTTATCCAGAGGCTATTCCCCTCACAAGTATGACCACCCTTTCGGTATCTCAAGCTATGATTTCCTTCTTCTCACAGGTCGGGTTTCCGCATGAGATTTTGATGGACCAGGGAACCCCTTTATGTCTCGCCTAATGAGAGAGATATGCAGACTTCTTCATGTCCACCAGATCCGTACAGCTGTATATCATCCCCAGACGGATGGACTGGTGGAAAGGTATAACAGGACTATAAAAACTATACTAAGAAATGTTATCAATGATACAAGGAGAGACTGGGACCGTAAACTACTCCTTGTACTGTTCGCCATAAGAACTCACAAACAGAAATCGACTGGTATAAGCCCATTTGAACTCTTATTTGGAAGGAAACCCCGTACCCAGTTAGAGATGGCCGCTGAATGGTGGACCAAGGAAGAGGACGAGGCAAATTCATTACTACGGGATACTACTTCATTAAAAGAGACTCTAACCACCCTGTGGGAGGAAGTTCATCACAATATGTAAAAGATACAACAAAAGCAAAAAGAAAATTACGACCAGTTAAATGCCCATTCCAAATTTGGTAACTATCCCATAACCCAAGTAGATGAATTAATAGAGAGACTGGGATGGGAAAAAATAATGTCAACCATTGATCTAACAGAAGGATACTGGCAGATACCCCTCGGTCGGTCTGCCAGAGAAAAGACCACCGTTTCCACGCCATCTGGGCTATGTCACTTTAAAGTCATGCCATTTGGCCTTCATGGAGCTCCAGCCACTTTTCAGAGACTTATGGACATACTGTTAAGGGCACATCATCAATACACTGTAGCATATTTGGACGATATAGTCGTATACAGTCCTTACTGGGAAACCCACTTACAACATTTAGGACAGGTCTTCAGTACCTTGAAACAAGCATGCCTCACCCTGAACCCTAAGAAAACCACCCTGGCCACAGACCACATAGAGTATCTAGGACATTCTATAGATGCTGGGACAATACAGCCACAACACAATAAACTGGAAGCCAAACAGAGCATACTCCAACCAACCACCAAGAAAAAAATACGAGCATTTCTGGGCCTTTGGGAGGTATTATCAAAGATTTATTCCCCACGAGGGAGATGAAGCTGTGACGCCCCCTGCCATAACCCAAGAGTGCCGTAGCCTCAGGCAAGTGCCCTTCTTTCATTACTTTTCATTCGTAAGGTGGTGGGCGGGTAATAAATATACCACACAGGAGCACTAATAAAATAAAGGCACAAACTGGAGAGCACCGAACTGGGGGTGTGGTTACGACACAGTGACTGGGTGAATTACTTATATTGGCCTAATTACTTACAGTACTTTACTGTTTGTTTCAAGGGGCCGCCCTATTCCTTGTAAGAGGACCTGGGCGAGAAAACTGCAGGGAAGACACCCACAGTGTACCTCAAAGGAAAGAGACACACTCTTGACCAAGAAGGAGGAGAAAACTATTGTTTGTCTGAACTGCCACCACAGAAACTGTTCTGAGGATTTTAAAAGTCTTCATTACAATAAATCATTTCCTTAACCTGCTCCCTGGTGTGGACATTAGTTCTATAGCAGCCCGAAGCGTGACCATAGGCAGGTCTCTGTGGTACATTGTTTTATCATCTGAGCGTGTTATAGGAACAAATATTTTTGTGCATGTATCTGGTGTGGATTTAAGAAAAAGGAAAATGTTTGATAATGGAGATTTTGTATTTGCCCTGTCTTTTAATGCAAACATAAACTATAACATTTCTATACCCGCCTTACTTTACTCATGCAGTGTTTATTACATGGATTTGTGTATCTAGTGCCCAATTTAATATACCATTAAAATACCCACCCACAATTAATGGTATTCATTGATCTGTATATGCTAATTTCACTATAATTTTCTAAATAATATAAGGTTATCTTCAATAACAATATATATTATCCGAAGCATAACCTATTGCTGCCATATTTTAGACTGACTATTGTACAGTTACTTTATTAATCTACTTTAGAAAATATTACAGAAATGTGAGGATTGCAAATGATTATAGTTAACCAGTTTGTGCAATTTTGAGCATGGCACATCATCCTTCTATACTCCATTTTATGATAAATATTCCAATTTTTACAGCCCGCCCAAATTACTTAAATGGAAGTAATATCCAATTTCATGGTAGTTTTTTCCCATGTAATAAGTAGTTGCTATTTCTTCCCATTTAGGGCATTGACATTACAGATTCCTATTTTTTCATCATTTTATTAGGGCTGGTCAATGAATAGAAATCTTACCAGCTTACATTTCCCTTGCAACTTTGCCTTTCCCCTACTATTCCCAATCCCTTTTCCCACAAACTGACCACGTTTCTCGTTCTCTCCTCCCTTTCTTTGCACCTCCACACACCCAGATTTGGTGCGCTCTGCATCCCACCCTCCCAAAAACAAATGTGCTTATTGGGGTTGTACAATAAGCTAATGGGAAGTGCCTTCTGTTGGAGCTGTCATCTATTTATTGTTTTTTTAGTCCTTTTCTAAATCAGCAGGGACTGTCCTTTCTCAACTATAAGTTCATAAAGTCATCATTTCCTAGCTAATCCATAGTTTCCAATACCTGATAACCCTTGGACCCCTACTGCTTCCTTCTCTCCGCCTGAAAATTTGTAAAAAGTCTTAAATTACCTCACAGCAATATTTTAATTTACTTTGCTGGATAACTTGGGATTGTGCTCTAACTGATTTGAACTCTGAAATTAGGCCTCTCATCATCCTACCTCTCTAGAATCTGTTTTTTTACCAGAATGTCTTGGAAATAAGCCATGATTGTTGTCAAAGTGCCTTCCGATGTGAGTTTCATAAATGGAACTCTGAGTCCTTGTTATAGTTTCTCTCTATCTTGTGCTTTCCAATTGGAATTAGTTTTCAACAGTTTTTGTTGCATAACTTTAACAAGACATAGAACGGATATGGTCACAAATTGTCGCACACCGTAATGTTTCCTAAGAGGTGCTCCACTCCCAGGGCCAACAGTTCCACAGAATCCCCCAGAATTATATACAAGACAAGAGAAAAGGGAGAAGCACCCTCCATGGCTGTCAAATAATTCATTTAGACAATGAACAGGGTCTCAGTGTCTCCCAATAATTTCTGTATAAGAGTTACAACTTTGTGGAAATGCCACAACACAAATGTAATTGAAAAATGTGTTCTTTATTTCATGCTTGAAAGCAACAGAGATGAGGAGACAGCAAACACATTTCATCCCATGGCAATGGGACTACTTCAGGACAAGCGACTTGTAAAAAGGGAATGTGTCCTATTCTGTAGCAGCCGTTAGTACTGGAAACCAGCCTCATCCGAATAAAAATGAACCCATTCCTTAAAGAAATCTCTTTTCTTGAAGACAATGAATGTTTCAGAGTCCTAAGGTCAAGATTCCCAGAAATTAGGTCAAATTGGACCTTATATCAGCCTGCATGTATGTCTCCGCATGTGTTGCATTCCTTTCAACATATGGTTGGATGCCAACATCTCAGAGGTTGAATCTTTTTCATCTGTTCTAAAGACCATCACTTTTCATTTGTAATTTCTTCACTGCAGCTTCTGTTTTGTTATGCTGTTGAGCATATGTTCATTCCAAAATGCTTGTTTTCTCTGCTATGGCTATTATCATGGTTGAAAGTTTCCATTTTTAAGTTTAAGTTCTCTATCCGTTGATTCATTTCCCCTACTTTTCTTCATGTTTTGATTTGTATGTGGTTAGGCTCTTTGTCAGTATTGAGGTTTTATTGTAGTATTTCAGAATTATTCTTAGAGAAATTAACATATTTTGAATACATCCTATGAAGGCTGCAGTGGTTCGGCCAATAGAGGTGAATTCTTCTTCTTCCAATTCAATGGAGTCCATACAGGAGTTTCCTGAGCATCATCTGTTGCTAACTCAATTTCAGACAATTCTTCTACCTGTTGATGAGTATTTGTCTTGAACTTTTAATCTTCTGTGATTCAGCAGGGGCGTTTCTCATCTTAAGGTAAAGTTTTTAGTAACCAAAAGTGAATTGGTTAGAATCACCCGTAGAGTGTTTTGAAATTTCTGTGATTGTCGTGTGCTCAACTGAAATAGTTGCTGAAACTTTACTAATTCTTTATCTTCTCCTCAAATCTGACTGTACTCAAGCTTTTACGAATAGATTGTTTCTATCTCATCTTAGCTCTCGGTATGTTATTTGCTGCTCTTAAGCATAGCAAGTATTCTGCAGCATCTGAACATTTTCTCCATAAGTTGGGAATCTGCTTTTTTAATGTTCACATCACATGTTGACATGCTGCAGAGGTTGGGGCCGGGGAGGTTGCTTGTGAAAAGGCTCTAATGAAGGTTGCTTTTTGGAATCTACGTTCATGTGTACAATTTCAGTGGGAGATTGATACATTTAATTGTTTCTTGAGGTTAACTCAGATCTGTCCCCCTGATATTCCTAAGAATGCAGCACCATTTCCTGCCTGGACTGGCAGATATCTAACTTAAGTGTCCACTTTGAGATGTCTTTTCCTCTGTCTGTTGTGCTTTCTGCTGTGAAGCTGCTGAACACTTTTTATAGCCAATGTTGCTAGTGTCTGCTCCAACCTTTCCCTCTGTCACTAAATATTCACACATTTTTATAATGCATTCACCTTCTGTTTATTTTTATATAGTCACTTTAGTGGCTATCACAGTTCCTATACTGGCAGATTTTTCACTCAAGGTATTTAGATTCATTTTGGTTCATGATTATTTTAATTAATCTCTGAGCTTTAGGCATCTGAGGTGCATATTAAAGTGTGAGCTGTTAAATCAAGCTTCACCTACTTAGAGCTACTCCTTTTTCCTACAACAAAAGTTATAATTAGTGCTACTAACTATAACTGGTGAATTTCTGACTATATTTTAGTTAACATAACGTGTATTTGTAAATCGCATGTTCACCTAAGGGTATCGCAGCACTGAATAGTGAATGTTTTTTATTACCCAAGTCAATGGTACTCATTTTATTGACTTCAGAAGGATGAAAGGCTAAGTGGACCGGCGGGATTTGAACCTGATATTGAACACAGGCCCCTACAGTGGATGCATTAGACCACTAAGACACCAGAAGCAGCCTGTTTAGTTCAAAACATTAATGTTGACACTGACAAATTCACCTAACATTTGTGAGTGTATATGTATATATATATATATTATCTACTGGCGGTCGCCAGTAGATAGTTATAGTTAGGACCTATTTTCCATAGGAAATTCGCAACATTCTATTTCCAATAACTTTGGCGCCGGTTGATGAATCTTCACGAAATGTTCAAAACTCGTGGGGCGCTCCGTTCTGCTCCTATCCTGAAAGTTTCAGGGTGATTCAGCAAGCGGGGGCCGAGAAAAAAGGGGGGTCCCAAAACGTGTTTTCTCCATGTTAATTCCCATAGGAAATTTTAGACACGGCTACAGCCCGAACTGCTGAACGGAATTACACCAAATTTGGCAAAAAGGTAGCGCTTGGTTCAGAAAGCGACCTTTTTTTTAAATGGTGTAAATCCGTTCAGTAGTTGCGGAGAAATTCAAAAACTTAAGAGTCAAAAAATCAATTTCCCATAGGAAACTTTATGCAAGGCTACAGCCCGAACTGCTGAACGGAATTACACCAAATTTGGCAAAGAGGTAGTTCTTGGTTCAGAAAGAACCCTTTTTGTTAAATGGTGTAAATCCGTTCAGTAGTTCCTGAGAAAATCAAAAGTAAAAACACATATATATCTGGGCGGAGCCTAACCACACATGTCATCGTGAGATTTGATTGGCTGTCAGCACTTCATCCTGGAATTGCTGGCAGCCATCTTGGGACCAATATAAATGATAGTACCCCATTGAAATGCATTGTAGTGAATCGAAGATTTTGAGGGTTACCAAAAGGAGAACTATAAAGGGTGATAACAGACTTTAGTTACATTAGAATTCATTTGTTGATGGTACCATACTAATTTCAGGAATTGTGGTGTGTTCTAAGGTGATTTTACCCTGTGAAAAACCTTCTGCTGGGATATCATGAATCATGTTTGAGAGAAAACTATTTTCACATGCTTGTCCCATACAGTTTTGGAAGGTGCTCCAGAAGCTAAAATGAGAGCATATTTTCTGTAAATTCACATTATCTTTCTCAGTCATGTGAGAATGAAGTCTGACATTCTCAGTAAAACATGTACATCCAACAAGGGCAGAGACTGTCAGTTGATTCCTTTGTGTTCTACTGCAGCTTCCCAGAGTGTTCTAAAGAACAACTAGAGTGCTAACAGCCTTACTTATGACAAAAGTATGGCACACCTGAAGCCATCTTGATTGGAATAAACTGGTAACACTTAAAACATTTAATTTAAAAAGGAACAAAATGATGGGGTTCATTTTGTCATAGAAATTATGGTTAGTGCTGTAGAAAGAAAGATTAGGACATGTTTCAAGTGTGATCTCAAATATCTTCCTGTTATATTTCAACATGAGCAGCCTGTCAGTTGATGCCTTTGTGTTCTACTGCAGCTTCCCAGAGTGTTCTAAAGAACAACTAGAGCGCTAACAGTCTTACTTATGACAAAATTATGGCACACCTGAAGCCATCTTGATTGGAATAAACTGGTAACTCTTAAAACATTTAATTTAAAAAGGAACAAAATGAGGGGGTTCATTTTGTCATAGAAATTATGGTTAGTGCTGTAGAAAGAAAAATTAGGACATGTTTCAAGTGTGATCTCAAATATCTTCCTGTTATATTTCAACAGGAGCAGCCTGTCAGTTGATGCCTTTGTGTTCTACTGCAGCTTCCCAGAGTGTTCTAAAGAACAACTAGAGCACTAACAGTCTTACTTATGACAAAATTATGGCACACCTGAAGCCATCTTGATTGGAATAAACTGGTAACTCTTAAAACATTTAATTTAAAAAGGAACAAAATGAGGGGGTTCATTTTGTCATAGAAATTATGGTTAGTGCTGTAGAAAGAAAAATTAGGACATGTTTTAAGTGAGATCTCAAATATCTTCCTGTTATATTTCAACAGGAGCAGCCTGTCAGTTGATGCCTTTGTGTTCTACTGCAGCTTCCCAGAGTGTTCTAAAGAACAACTAGAGTGCTAACAGCCTTACTTATGACAAAAGTATGGCACACCTGAAGCCATCTTGATTGGAATAAACTGGTAACACTTAAAACATTTAATTTAAAAAGGAACAAAATGAGGGGTTCATTTTGCCATAGAAATTATGGATAGTGCTGCAGAAAGAAAATTTAGTGCATGTTTTAAGTGAGATCTCAAATCCTCTTCTATTTCATTAGAAAATTCTGACATGCAGACTGAAACAATCACTTTCAGTACCAGCAGTAGACTTCCAGTTAACTCCCTGGTGAGCAGTAGCGTTACTACAGTGATCTAATGAACAACTAGAGTGCTAACATTCTGAATTTATGGCAAATGTTTGACACATCTGAATGCCTTCTTGATGGAATCAAAGTAAAAAACTGAAAGCATTTCCTACTGAGGAGACTGCAGTAAATGACGGAATTAGGAAACTTCATAACAAATAAGTCTCCCAAGATGGCCACCAGAGAAAAAAGAGCCCAAATGTAGCACAAATATCACCCAGATGTAGCCCACATATAGCCCAATGACAGAAGTGTGCAAAACACTTTTTATTTTTAGTTTTTCTGCAGTTTTATATAGTGCAAACTGGTCAGGTATTGGAGCGTTACATCTTACTTGGACCCCTTATTGCGTATTATGCACGAAGTACATGAGATTGATCTTGCGAAACATTGACCTTTACGATTCTGTTAACCTGAAGTTGCTCTGAACCGGGCTTTGTAACACCCGTTTTTACCTACTGGTTTTAATTAATTCTCACTGTATTGTATTAGGAGAGAGGATTTACTGTTTTTATGTACACTTTTATGATTTATGTTTCTAAATCAGATCAAATAAAGTTTAATGAATTCTATGGCAGGACGGAGGCGAGGATTATGCATATCTTTCCTCACTTTATTTGCATAGCAGTTCAAAGAAAACGTAACACAACAATCATTAAACAAAAGACTACACAACCCATGAACCATTAGGGGGTAGTCTCCAAGGCAACTATAGTCCAATCATATCACAGTCCATCGTATATAATATCGTGACGTCCCTTCCGCTTCCTCTTTCTTCACTGCTCGTCAGTTAAGTGCATTCCTTACATTCTTGGCTTAATCTGACGTTGTTGTTGTTTGTATAGCGGTTTCTTGTGCACGTTATTAGCATTATTGCCTTGGTATTGTTTCATATTCCCTGCGCAGCAGGCTCTTGCCCGAACGCGTTCTCCCCCTCGCAGTTTCTCCCGCTGTGTGCTCTGCGCGCGGTGAGATCCTGTCAGGCGCGTCTGGTCCGAGCGACGCAGCTCCGTCGAGCGCTCCCGCTGGTCTTTACGCGTGTTTGGGAATCCGGTCACTCCTTTAGTATCCGCTTGATTCCCGACCAACCCTCGCCTAATTTTGACACCGCTACGCGGTGATTTCCCTACACGGCCACGTTAGTGACCAGCGCCACCTGGTGGTGGTAATTGGTATTGCGCCTCAGTCTATTCTTATAACAGCTTCGGGGAAAGCCCAGCTGTTGGAGCACCGGCGATGGGGCTGCCTTAAGGATTTTAAGGGCATTTGTTCTGTGCTCACACCCTCTGCTATCATGTCTTCTCCAGAAGACCATTTTTACTCCTCCTACCAGGAAGTGGAGGAGGAATGGCCCCCCAACTTCTCCCTCCAGCAGTGGACCAAGCCCTCTCTCTGGCTATTTCTAGGGCGCTGGCTCCTCTTAGGGATCAGGTTGATAAGCTGGCGAAAAGCATCCCTGGGGTGTTCAGTGACCCAGATCTGGTGGTGGCGGGTCCCAGTAGCTTCCAGATGGGGAATAAAAGGGCCGTTAAGCATAACGCAGGGCACTTGGAAGGATTTGATAAACTTACGGAGACCTTCCTCAAGAGTGCGCGAACGCTAAAACATGCACCCTGCCGGGAGGAGGAGGGGCCCGGAGAAAATTGCGACACTGTCACCACTATTGTAGACCCCGACGGCGGGTTTCCCTTAGAGGGAGAGGGTGTATCGGAGGACGATTTCTCCTCCGATGAGGATAAGGACTCGGGGCGTCCCTGGTGTCCAGAGTCCCACTCCTCTCAGTCCCCGGTTGGGGACGGGGTCCACTCGGATATGTTCGAGCCTACCCAAATTTACCATCCTAGGTCAGCGGAGTGGACTCCTGATGCCAAAGTGGCAGAGTATGTGGTGGGGAAAATCCATCAACCCCTTGAAAGGGAGGTCAGGAATAGGAGGAGAGGAGAATGCCCCAGGCCCTCACTGAAGGGGAAGGTGGCACACACGCCTGAAATTGATGAGAAACTATGTACCTTTTTCTCCAAGTATATGAGGGATCCCAAGTAAGGAATTGATAGGTCTTGGACGTGGTAGGGCCCTTGACCCAAATTATTCAATTGACGGAGTGTTCCAAAGAGTCAGGATCCCCTTTGTCCACGGATATTGTGGCTGGTTGGGCGCACTACCCTAAACCCTAAAACACTACCCCCTCCACTACCCTATACCACTGCACTACCCTAAACCCTAAAACACTACCCCCAGCACGACACCCTACACTACCCAAACATAACTGCACTACCCTATACCCTAAAACACTACCACCAGCACGACTCCCTACACTACCCAAACACCACTGCACTACCCTAAACCCTAAATCTACCCACAGCACAACCCCCTACACTACACAAACACCACTGCACTACCCTAAACCCTAAAACACTACCCCCAGCACGACCCCCTACACTACACAAACACCACTGCACTACCCTAAACCCACCCCCAGCATGACCCCCTACACTACACAAACACCACTGCACTACCCTAAACCCTAAAACACAACCCCCAGCACGACCCCCTTCACTACCTAAACACAACTGCACTACCCTAAACCACTACCCCCAGCACGACCCCCTTCACTACCCAAACACAACTGCACTACCCTAAACTCAAAAACACTACCCCCAGAACGACCCCCTACACTACCCAAACACCACTGCACGACCCTAAAACACGACCCCCTACACTACACAAACACCACTGCACTACCCTAAACCCTAAAACACTAGAACCCAGCACGACCCCCGACAGTACACAAACACCACTGCACTACCCTAAACCACTACCCCCTACACTACACAAACACCACTGCACTACCCTAAACCCTAAAACACTACCCCCAGCACGACCCCCTACACAACACAAACACCACTGCACTACCGTAAACCCAAAACACTACCCCAGCACTACCCCCACACTACCCAAACACCATTGCACTACCCTAAACCCTAAAACACTACCCCCAGCATGACCCCCTACACTACACAAACACCACTGCACTACCCTAAACCCTAAAACACTACCCCCAGCACGACCCCTACACTACCCAAACACCACTGCACTACCCAAAACCCTAAAACACTACCCCCAGCACGACTCCCTACACTACACAAACACCACTGGACTACCCTAAACCCTAAAACACTACCCCCAGCACGACTCCCTACACTACCCAAACACCACTGTACTACCCTAAACCCTAAAACACTACCCCCAGCACGACCCCCTACACTACCCAAACACCACTGCACTACCCTAAAACACTAACCCCAGCATGACCCCCTACACTACCCAAACACCACTGCACTACCCTATACCCTAAAACACGACCCCCTACACTACACAAACACAACTGCACTACCCTAAACCCTAAAACACTACCCACAGCATGACCCCCTACACTACACAAACACCACTGCACTACCCTAAACCCTAAAACACTACCCCCTACACTACACAAACACCACTGCCCTAAACCCTAAAACACTACCCCCAGCATGACCCCCTACACTACACAAACACCACTGCACTACCCTAAACCCCCTACACTACACAAACACCACTGCATTACTCTAAACCCTAAAACACTACCCCCAGCACGACCCCCTCACAACACAAACACCACTGCACTACCCTAAACCCTAAATTGACCCCCAGCATGACCCCTACACTCCCCAAACACCACTGCCATACCCTAAACCCTAAAACACTACCCCCAGCATGAACCCCTACACTACCCAAACACCACTGCACTACCCTAAACCCTAAAACACTACCCTCAGCACTACCCCCTACACTACACAAACACCACTGCAGTACCCTAAACCCTAAAACACTACCCCAGCACTACCCCTACACTATACAACCACCACTGCACAACCCTAAACCCTAAAACTCTACCCCCAGCACGACTCCCTACACTACCCAAACACCACTACACTACCCTAAACCCTAAATCTACCCCCAGCACGACCCCCTACACTACCCAAACACCACTGCACTACCCTAAACCATAAAACACTACCCCCAGCATGACCCCCTACACTACACAAACACCACTGCACTACCCTAAAACACTACCACCAGCATGACCCCCTACACTACTCAAACACCACTGCACTACCCTAAACCCTAAAACACTACCCCCAGCACGACCCCCTGCACCACCCAAACACCACTGCACTACCCTAAACCCTAGAAAAGAAACCCCACCCCATGCCCAATCCCCCTTACCTCTCACTCCTCGTGGTTCCTCTCTCCTCGTGGTTCCTGCTTCACGTCGTCTCTGAGGGCGGTGCAGGTCGTTGTGAGGAAACGGAACAGCCTCTGTTTCCTTACAACGACATGGATCGTCTACATGTTTTTTAGAACGCATGGTCATTTACCATACATACCTTTACAACAAAATTCATTGTAAAGGCATGCGTGGTAAATGATCATGCATTCTAAAAAAATGCGTAGTAATGACTTCGTGATGTACAACGCATGCGTGGTACTGCATGCGTTGTAATGGTATCGCAAAGTAAAAAAGTTGTTGTAACGGCTGTTTACCGATCGAAGCTGGCCCCTGTTCTTCAGTGAGACGTTTATTTGATTAATTAGGAGGAAGGAATGTGTTTTTTTACCGAAACGTGCATTCCCGGCTGTTGTATTGTGAAAGTGTCCGCGTGGCCTGGTTTCACTTCCGGTGAGAGAGTGGAAGAGTCTGTTTGGATCTAAAGGAGTTCTGTTGTTGGACGGGGCCGGCGCGACATGTCATCAGAAAACATAGCTAATGGAAAGCGTCCTCCCTGAAGTGTGGAGCAGTGCCATGAGAGGTCAACGAGTGTGCGTCCCACCGCAGTATGACTGTACCGCGTGACCCATGTGCCACCTCCAGGGTACGGGAGGCAGAAGCGGCATCGCAGGTCCTCTTGAAGACCGTTGTAGCACTAATTCTACATTTTGGTACTAGGGCATTTTAACTTCGTTGTTCCTGCCAGATACAAAGAGAAGATCCTGTGTTATTCAGTGCTCTCGTTACCTTTTTTGTGGGTTGTGGTGCTTGTCACTTCGCTGCCCCGCCGGTGCACATGACTGCGCACCCCACCTCGTGTGCCATCTGCAGGGCCTCTGCCCTCGGATCACTGGTTTCGGTTTCTGGAGTGGCAACATAAACAGTTGCTCCCAAAGGACTAGCCTGAACACTTAGGTGAATATCCCCTGCACCAGCATTCCACGGAAATTCTTTCCTAGATCTCCCACGTCAACGAGGACATCATAATAGCACGGCTCCGCTCGCGACACCGTATGACGTCATCGGAGCCATAAGAGGACCTCGTCGGCGTGCTGACGTCAGTTCCACCCATTTTTTCCGGGCCACCGAGGCAAACAGGGGACCGAGACATTTTTACATGTATACATAGTATAATAAATATATATATATTCATTGAAAAAACCATAGGTTTCAGGCACGTTATAGTTAGAAATTAGCATTTAAAAAAACCTTAGAAATTCACTGAAAAAACCATAGGTTTCAGGCACGTTATAGTTAAAAATTAGCATTTAAAAAACCTTAGAAATTCACTGAAAAAACCATAGGTTTCATGGGCGTTATTGTAGTTGGACATTTCACTCGTACAAAACCATAGAAATTCCCCCGTTATAGTTAGTTCAGCTAACTATAACTCGCGCGCCCGCAATGCACTGCTGATGACGTCACATTTACATCACTCATGACATGGTCAGTGACATCACTCATGACATCACTGATGACATCTCAAATGACATCACTGATGACATCACTGATGACATCATCCAGTGAATGTGTGTTTTTCTGAAAATTAAATATGTTTTATATATGTATATCTCAAGGTCGATGGAAGAATAAATGGGTATATAAGTGTCTAAATGGATGATTTTTTTGTAAAATTAATTGTATAACTGACTAAGTGTATCTTAGTGAATACATGGGTTAGTGAGTAATGTTTAAATATGAAAATATCTGTATCAGTCTCTCACTTTGTGTATAAGTGGCTGCATACGTTGGTGAGTAGCTACATGAGTGTCTATATGGGTTATTAGTTGGTTTTTTGAGTATCAGTATGAGTGTCTGAGTGTCTGTATGGTTCGGTGGGGGGTATTACTTAGTGCATAGATGCATGAATGAGTGACTCACTGTTTGTATGTGTTGAAGACAGCATGTGTGCAGGACTGTATAGGTGGATGAGTATGTGTATGGGTGTGTTAGGGAGTGAATGACTGTCTCAATAGTGTCTTTATGAGTAACTACATATGTTTTAAACTAGTATATGTGAGTATTGGTGTATATAAGTGAGTATATGTGAGAGTGAGAGATTGGAAGAGTTCCTGTACAAATAAGTAGGTGTTTCTATAAGTGATTGTTTAAGAGAGTAAGTATGTGTAAGTTTCTGTAGAAGTAAGTGTGGTAGTGTGTGTATAACTGTATATGCAAGTAAATGGATGTTTGATACTTTGTTTGCATGTGTGACTATGTGTGTGAGTAACTCTATGGATGAGTGGCAGTGTGTAACAGGATGTATAGGTGTATGAGTACATATGATGAGTGAGTACATGTATGAGTGACTGTATAGGGACTGTTGGTGAATGAGTGGATGTGTGTGTAGATCTTGGAATTACTGAATAGGTGTGTTGTAACTGGTATTGGTATGTCCATTGTTTTGAAAATGTTAGTTTGTATTTTTGAGTGTGTGTATCAAAGGTTATATTAGGGTGAGAGGAGGTCTGCCACTATCACAAGGATGATGTCATCAGTGATGTCATGAGTGATGTCACTGACCATGTCATGAGTGATGTAATATGTGACGTCATCAGCAGTGCATTGCGGGCACGCGAGTTATAGTTAGCTGAACTAACTATAACGGGGGAATTTCTATGGTTTTGTACGAGTGAAATGTCCAACTAACTATAACGCCCCTGAAACCTATGGTTTTTTCAGTGATATATATATATATATTCACTGAAAAAACCATAGGTTTTAGGGACAGTTATAGTTAGTTGGACATTGCACTCGTACAAAACCCGTGAAATTCCCTGTTATAGTTAGTTCAGGTAACTATAACTCGCGCCCCGCAATGCACTGCTGATGACGTCACATATTACATCACTCATGACATGGTCAGTGACATCACTGATGACATCACTGATGACATCTCAAATGACATCACTGATGACATCATCCAGTGACTGTGTGTTTCTGTAAAGTTTAAATATGTTTAATATATATAGGGAAAGGCGTATTGAAGAATGAGTGGGTGTATAAGTGTCTGAATGGATGATTTAGTAGGTGCGTGACTAACTCTATAAGTGAGTGATTAAACGTATCTTACTGAATGCATGGGTTAGTGACTAAACTGGGTGAATGTCTGTATCCGTCTGTCTGTTGCTGTGTAAGTGGCTGCATGGGTTTGTGAATAGCTACATGAGTGTCTATATGAGTTATTGATTGGTTGTCTGAGTATCTGTATGGGTGCCTGAGTGTTTGTGTGGGTGGGGTGTGTGCGACTCTGTGCATAGATGTGTGAGTGGGTGATTCACTGGGTGGATGGTTTCAAGAGTGCATCTGTGATAGACTGTATGGGTGGGTAAGTGTGTGTAAGAGTGTGTTAGTGAGTGAATGTATGTCCCAGTGGTACATGTGTGAGTAACTACATATGTGAAAGGCAGTATATATGTGTGTTGGAGTATATAAATAGCTATAAGCGAGAATGTGCGATAGTGAGAGTGACTGTATGGATGAGTGTGTGCTTGTATCAGAGATTGTATAAGAGCGTAAGAATGTGCTAGTATTTGTATGAGTAAGTGAGCTGGTGTGTGTATAACTGTATAGGTGAGTAAATGGGTGTGTGCTTAATTTTTGCATGACTGACTAGGTGTGTGAGTACCTCTATGGATGAGTGGCGGTGTGTGAGTGTTTATATAGGTGTATGAGTGCATATAATAGTCCTGTACTGAGTGAATGATTGGATGTGTGTGTAGATCTTGGAATTACTGAATAGGTGTGTTGTAACTGGTATTGGTATGTCCATTGTTTTGAAAATGTCAGTTTGTATTTTTGAGTGTGTGTATCAAAGGTTATATTAGGGTGAGAGGAGGTCTGCCACTCTATCACAAGGATGATGTAATCAGTGATGTCATGAGTGATGTCACTGACCATGTCATGAGTGATGTAATATGTGACGTCATCAGCAGTGCATTGCGGGCGCACGAGTTATAGTTAGCTGAACTAACTATAACGGGGGAATTTCTATGGTTTTGTACGAGTGAAATGTCCAACTAACTATAACGCCCCTGAAACCTATGGTTTTTTCAGTGAATTTCTAAGGTTTTTTAAATGCTAATTTCTAACTATAACGTGCCTGAAACCTATGGTTTTTTCAGTGAATTTCTAAGGTTTTTTAAATGCTAATTTCTAACTATAACGTGCCTGAAACCTATGGTTTTTTCAGTGAATATATATATATTTATTATACTATGTATACATGTGAAAATGTCTCGGTCCGCCTGTTTGCCTCGGTGGCACGGAAAAAATGGGTGGAACTGACGTCAGCACGCCGACGAGGTTCTCTTATGGCTCCGATGACGTCATACGGTGTCGGGAACGTAGCCGTGCTATTATGACGTCCTCGTTGACGTGGGAGAGCTAGGAAAGAATTTCCGTGGAATGCTGGTGCAGGGGATATTCACCTAAGTGTTCAGGCTAGTCCTTTGGGAGCAACTGTTTATGTTGCCACTCCAGAAACCAAAACCAGTGATCAGAGGGCAGAGGCCCTGCAGATGGCACACGAGGTGGGGTGCCCAGTCGTGTGCACCAGCGGGGCAGCGAAGTGACAAGCACCACTACCCACAAAAAAGGTAACGAGGGCACTGAATAACACAGGATCTTCTCTTTTTATCTGGCAGGAACAACAAAGTTAAAATGCCATAGTACCAAAATGTAGAATTAGTGCTACAACGGTCTTCAAGAGGACCTGCGATGCTGCTTCTGCCTCCCGTACCCTGGAGGCGGCACATGGGTCACGCGGTACGGTCATACTGCGGTGGGACGCACACTCGTTGACCTCTCATGGCACTGCTCCACACTTCAGGGAGGACTCTTTCCATTAGCTATGTTTTCTGATGACATTTCGCGCCGGCCCCGTCCAACAACAGAACTCCTTTAGATCCAAACAGACTCTTTCACTTTCTCACCGGAAGTGAAACCAGGCCACGCGGACACTTTCACAATACAACAGCCGGGAATGCACTTTTCGGTAAAAAAACCACATTCCTTCTTCCTAATTAATCAAATAAACGTCTCACTGAAGAACAGGGGCCAGCTTCGATCGGTAAGCAGCCGTTACATCGACTTTTTTACTTCGCGATACCATTACAACGCATGCATTACACGCATGCGTTGTACATCGCGAAGTCATTACTACGCATTTTTTAAGAACGCATGGTCATTTACCACGCATGCCTTTACAACAAATTTTTTTGTAAAGGTATGTATGGTAAATGACCATGCGTTCTAAAAAACATGTAGATGATCCACGTCGTTGTAAGGAAACAGAGGCTGTTCCGTTTCCTCACAACGACGTGCACCGCCCCTCAGAGACGACGTGAAGCAGGAACAACGAGGAGAGAGGAACCACGAGGAGTGAGAGGTAAGGGGGATTGGGCATGGGGTGGGGGTTTCTTTTCTAGGGTTTAGGGTAGTGCAGTGGTGTTTGGGTAGAGTAGGGGGTCGTGCTGGGGGTAGTGTTTTAGGGTTTAGGGTAGTGCAGTAGTGTAGGGGGTCGTGCTGGGGGTAGTGTTTTAGGGTTTAGGGTAGTGCAGTGGTGTATGGGTTGTGTTGGGGGTCGTGCTGGGGTAGTGTTTTAGGGTTTAGGGTAGTGCAGTGGTGTTTGAGTAGTGTAGGGGGTCATGCTGGTTGTAGTGTTTTAGGGTTTAGGGTAGTGCAGTGGTGTTTGCGTAGTGTAGGGGGTCATGCTGGGGGTAGTGTTTTATGGTTTAGGGTAGTGCAGTGGTGTTTGGGTAGTGTAGGGGGTCATGCTGGGGGTAGATTTAGGGTTTAGGATAGTGCAGTGGTGTTTGGGTAGTGTAGGGAGTCGTGCTGGGGGTAGTGTTTTAGGGTTTAGGGTAGTGCAGTGGTGTTTGTGTAGTGTAGGGGGTTGTGCTGGGGTAGTGTTTAGGGTTTATGTTAGTGCAGTGGTGTTTGGGTAGTGTAGGGGTAGTGCTGGTGTAGTGTTTTAGGGTTTAGGGTAGTGCAGTGGTGTTTGTGTAGTGTAGCGGTTAGTGCTGGGGGTAGTGTTTTAGGGTTTAGGGTAGTGCAGTGGTGTTTGGTAGTGTAGGGGTTCATGCTGGGGGTAGTGTTTTAGGGTTTAGGGTACGGCAGTGGTGTTTGGGTAGTGTAGGGGGTCGTGCTGGGGGTAGGTTTAGGGTAGTGCAGTGGTGTTTGTGTTGTGAGGGGGTTGTGCTGGGGGTAATGTTTTAGGGTTTAGGGTAGTGCAGTCGTGTTTGTGTAGTGTAGGGGGTCGTGTTTTAGGGTATAGGGTAGTGCAGTGGTGTTTGTGTACTGAAGGGGGTAGTGTTTTAGGGTTTAGGGTAGTGCAGTGGTGTTTGTGTAGTGTAGGGGGTCGTGTTTTAGGGTATAGGGTAGTGCAGTGGTGTTTGGGTAGTGTAGGGGGTCATGCTGGGGTTAGTGTTTTAGAGTTTAGGGTAGTGCAGTGGTGTTTGGGTAGTGTAGGGGGTCATGCTGGGGGTAGTGTTTTAGGGGTTAGGGTAGTGCAGTGGTGTTTGTGTAGTGTGGGAGGTCATGCTGGGGGTAGATTTAGGGTTTAGTGTAGTGCAGTGGTGTTTGGGTAGTGTAGGGAGTCATGCTGGGGGTAGTGTTTTAGGGTTTAGGGTAGTCCAGTGGTGTTTGTGTAGTGTAGGGAGTGGTGCTGGGGGTAGTGTTTAGGGTTTAGGGTAGTGCAGTGGTGTTTGGGTAGTGTAGGGGGTCGTGCTGGGGGTAGTGTTTTAGGGTTTAGGGTAGTGCAGTGGTGTATGTGTAGTGTAGGGGGTCATGCTGGGGGTAGTGTTTTAGGGTTTAGGGTAGTGCAGTGGTGTTTGGGTAGTATAGGGGGTAGTGCTGGACTAGTGTTTTGGGTTTACGGTAGTGCAGTGGTGTTTGTGTAGTGTAGGGGGTCGTGCTGGGGGTAGTGTTTTAGGGTTTAGGGTAGTGCAGTGGTGTTTGTGTAGTGTAGGGGGTAGTGTTTTAGGGTTTAGGGTAGTGCAGTGGTGTTGGTGTACTGTAGGGGGTCGTGCTGGGTTCTAGTGTTTTAGGGTTTAGGGTAGTGCAGTGGTGTTTGTGTAGTGTAGGGGGTCGTGTTTTAGGGTTTAGGGTCGTGCAGTGGTGTTTGGGTAGTGTAGGGGGTCGTGCTGGGGGTAGTGTTTTTGGATTTAGGGTAGTGCAGTGGTGTTTGTGTAGTGTAGGGGGTCATGCTGGGGGTAGTGTTTTAGGGTTTAGGATAGTGCAGTGGTGTTTGGGTAGTATAGGGGGTAGTGCTGGGGTAGTGTTTTGGGTTTACGGTAGTGCAGTGGTGTTTGTGTAGTGTAGGGGGTCGTGCTGGGTTCTAGTGTTTTAGGGTTTAGGGTAGTGCAGTGGTGTTTGTGTAGTGTAGGGGGTCGTGTTTTAGGGTTTAGGGTAGTGCAGTGGTGTTTGTGTAGTGTAGGGGGTCGTGTTTTAGGGTTTAGGGTCGTGCAGTGGTGTTTGGGTGGTGTAGGGGGTCGTGCTGGGGTGGTGTTTTAGGGTTTAGGGTAGTGCAGTGGTGTTTGAGTGGTGTAGGGGTTCATGCTGAGGGTAGTGTTTTAGGGTTTAGGGTATGGCAGTGGTGTTTGGGTATTGTAGGGGGTCGTGCTGGGGGTAGTGTTTTATGGTTTAGGGTAGTGCAGTGGTGTTTGGGTAGTGTAGGGGGTCATGCTGGGGGTAGCGTTTTAGGGTTTATGTTAGTGCAGTGGTGTTTGTGTAATGTAGGGGGTCGTGCTGGAGGTAGTGTTTTAGGGTTTAGGGTAGTGCCGTTGTGTTTAGGTAGTGAAGGGGGTCGTGCTGTGGGTAGTGTTTTAGGGTTTAGGGTAGTGCAGTGGTGCTTGTGTAGTGTAGGGGGTCGTGCTGGGAATGTTGTTCATTTCTATGGCAAAATGAACCCCCTCATTTTGTTCCTTTTTAAATTAAATGTTTTAAGTGTTACCAGTTTATTCCAATCAAGATGGCTTCAGGTGTGCCATAATTTTGTCATAAGTAAGACTGTTAGCTCTCTAGTTGTTCTTTAGAACACTCTGGGAAGCTGCAGTAGAACACAAAGGCATCAACTGACAGGCTGCTCCTGTTGAAATATAACAGGAAGATATTTGAGATCACACTTGAAACATGTCCTAATTTTTCTTTCTACAGCACTAACCATAATTTCTATGACAAAATGAAACCCATCATTTTGTTCCTTTTTAAATTAAATGTTTTAAGTGTTACCAGTTTATTCCAATCAAGATGGCTTCAGGTGTGCCATACTTTTGTCATAAGTAAGGCTGTTAGCGCTCTAGTTGTTCTTTGGAACACTCTGGGAAGCTGCAGTAGAACACAAAGGAATCAACTGACAGTCTCTGCCCTTGTTGGATGTACATGTTTTACTGAGAATGTCAGACTTCATTCTCACATGACTGAGAAAGATAATGTGAATTTACAGAAAATATGCTCTCATTTTAGCTTCTGGGGCACCTTCCAAAACTGTATGGGACAAGCATGTGAAAATAGTTTTCTCTCAAACATGATTCATGATATCCCAGCAGAAGGTTTTTCACAGGGTAAAATCACCTTAGAACACACCTCAATTCCTGAAATTAGTATGGTACCATCAACAAATGAATTCTAATGTAACTAAAGTCTGTTATCACCATTTATAGTTCTCCTTTTGGTAACCCTCAAAATCTTTGATTCACTACAATGCATTTCAATGGGGTACTATCATGTATATTGGTCCCAAGATGGCTGCCAGCAATTCCAGGATGAAGTGCTGACAGCCAATCAGATCTCACAATGACATGTGTGGTTAGGCTCCGCCCAGATATATATGTGATTTTACTTTTGATTTTCTCAGGAACTACTGAACGGATTTACACCATTTAACCAAAAGGCACGACTCTGAACCAAGGGCTACCTTTTTGCCAAATTTGGTGTAATTCCGTTCAGCAGTTTGGGCTGTAGCTGCGACTAAACGTTCCTATGGAAAATTGCATGGGGAAAACATGTTTTGGGACCCCCCTTTTTTCTCAGCCCCCACTTGACGAATTACCCCGAGACTTTCAGGATAGGAGCGGACCGGAGCGGGCCATAAGTTTTGAAAATGTCGCCAAGATTCGTCGACCGGCGCCAAAGTTATTGGAAATAGAATGTTGTGAATTTCCTATGGAAAATAGATCCTAACTATAACTATCTACTGGCGACCGCCAGTAGATAATATGTATATATATATATATATACATATATATTCACTCCGATGACATTCTTGAGACAAGAAGAACTAAATGTCCCATGAACTTGCTCATGGTGGTGGCCATCTTGAATGCCCTTGTGGTACATAATGTTCTTGCTAGGCAATCTTGATACAAAGTTTCTTCGGCCAGACTGTGTTGTTGTAACTTAGAATTCTTGCAACCTATTCTCTAGAGAAGCCATCAATGAAATCAGATTATTGTCTCTGCACTACACTTGCAAGGGACATAGACTTGCACTTGTTGCTTTCCAGCACGTCATCAATAGGATTTAAAGCATTGTCATTGCACTTTGTTTATTTTTATCACTGATCATCTATTACGATTACAAACATTATTTTGTGCCTTGTTGATTTTCACCAAAATCGTCCATTGAGAGTACAAACTTATTGGACTTGTTCGTTCCACAAGGAGTCATCCATTAGGATTCTGAACTCTACCGTGCAGTGCCGTGTTAATTAAATCTGGTCATACCCTAATGTGCCTGTCAGTGGCGAGCTCCCAAGCATCATTGGACAAAAGTCAGACACGGCTGAGGGTGGTGCATCTTTTGATGGCAATGTGTCATGCCAACACAGTCAGTACCCCCAGTTAGGAACCCCATCTTCCACTGTGGAGGAGACGGAAATCCCTGTTGCCATACCCCACTCATTCTTTAGGGTGTTGAATGCTGTGTCAGAATCGCCAGACCTGCGCACGGTGTCTGGAACGTCTGTCTGTCAAAGCCTGCAGTAGTCTGCCACCCTTTTCTGCATGCGTGGTCAGGGACAAAATGTGTGATGGTGGGACTTTTATATATGTAAGGTAATTTGGCTTTTCTTAGGGCAGCGGTGATGCCAGTGGTACTTCATGTGGGAGCATAATCCAGACATTTTTTAGTTAACGCTTGGCATTGGGCATTTATTACTTGTGCTACCCCTATAGTTGCACAGAGCCCTCTAGTTTTCTCCACTGGCGAAGCTTGTCTATGGCGTACTGTAGTGTGTCAACTATTCTGGCATCTGCCGAAGACGCTAAATGTGGACCCTGGAAGCTAATTTAGAGAGATCCCATTCGTACGCTTGGAGCTAGGGGGGGTTCCGTCCGTGGACAAGGTTTTGGAGCGCTGCGCATAAGAGCAGTGCACCCGGGGGCCTGTCTCCATAAAATGAGCCAGCACCAGACCCAACACTGTATCTCAGTGTGGTCTATCATGCGTTCCTGACGGTTGACCTACTTACAACTTGCTCCCTACTACGTCATTTAGTAGCGCAGTGCATTTTGATATGTCACTGTTTAAAACAAAAAAAAACGTATCTGTACTGCTGAGGGCTCTCTGAGGTAGTTGGCAGGGGTGAGGGACCGTGACATGCTATCCCTCCGGGCCCCTGGTGGTTTTGTTTGCCTGTCACATGTGTCTGCTAGAGCTGATGTATGGTGTACAGTATGTTTCCCATATGTGGCAATATCTCATATGAGTGTATGCAGTCCCCTACAGTCCAGTGTATGTTCTAAAGATCCATTATGAAACATCTGCTGTCACACTGGGTTAATTAAGTTTGGTGGTACCACGTACTGCCCTTTGTATGCTTTCTCCAGGCTTTCGCCCCGATCAGTGCAAAGGAAATGTAGTTTGAAATATTATCAAGACTGTTTGTTGTTAGTTCCCTATTTACCAGTCGCTGTGGCAGAACATGGCTCTCAGCCTTTTCTGCTGCAGTTAGCTGTGTAGGTCTTGCACCTGAGGAGAACTCCTCTTGCACATGTTCTTTACTGATAGGAGTAGCCCTGTTATTATCTCCTCTATCACTTGGTCTACTTTTTCCCCTTTATCCCCCAGCTGTGCACTTGCCACAGCAACACAGGGGAAGACCCCAGTTGCATCCAATTGTCTTTATCTCCATGTTTCCGTAATGATTTGATCTGCCACCTATGTCCATTCCCTTGCCCTTATTGTCTTCATTTTCAATATTCACAACTTCCTCAACTACTATGATATGGCCATATTATGAGTGCCATGCAAATGGAACCGCAAATCCATGTTCCTGGCTGTCAGTGTGTGCCATTTTCTGATAATGGGCACGCACTGAGGCTGTGGCGTGTATCCACTTAATAGGTGGGGGAGTCTTTGGACGGCGTATGTTTACTGCTATGCAGGTCACCCTTATTCATTGTGTTACCCATTGTATGTTCTAGGAACAAGAACAATAACAAATAAACTAGAGAAAAAGAGAAAAAATTTAAATATCGACATTTTTAAAACTCAAGGCCATTATGGACAGTATGCAGTTGTGACCTGCTTATACATGGAGGCAAATCCATGCCACTGTACTTAATATATTAAGATGCACCTCAGAAATTCCAACAAATATTAAAAATAAAATAAAACATATCATAGACACCTACGAAAAATACATGGAAAGAAAAATACTTTTGAACCAACCGATTATTGTATTTACCAAATATATATATATAGACATCCCTGCATCCAGGGTGTATTGGAAATGATACAAACTTTAAATTTAGTAAAATCAAAGAAAGTCTGAATATTGTTATTCAGACCTATCCAGTTGGGCATGTATTTGCTTTCTCCACTACGAACAATACACGCTGAACCTACTCGACTATCCTGCACATACATTATACTTCTATTTGCAGTCACAGGATATTATTACATTGTGCGGCTGTGCTCTTAGAACAACGCCCAGAGTCGAGAAGGTCGACATGGCAGTTTGAAATTCCACTCACAGACACTGAAGTGACAGGCCTGAGACATTTTTGCAGGGCTGCTCATGTGGGTGTTACAAACAGTGCTGCAGGCCCACGAGTAGCATTTGATTTACAAGCTTTGGCGGGGGGGTTGGCCAACTGGGGGAGGATCAAGGGTGACAGTGGAGATGGATAGCTAAGTGGCAGACAAGGATGCAGTTGTAACTGAAGCAGTAGGGTCCACCACCACTAGGGGCTGGTTGTTTGGGGAGGCTTCCAAAGAAGATGTCGAGCTGATGGCCTCCATGCCACTCCCTCACCCTCCGTGGCACTGTGTCCCACGGTTTCAGTGGTCTCACCAGCTGAGACACAGTGGCCTGCTGCTTCCCTGCCTCTGTGACCAATGTCTCATTTGCCTGCTTCGAATGATGCTGAAAAGACATATACAATAGTTTTATTGTAGCTGTGTTAATAGAACTGATTAATAACTTTGAGAGCAAAACATTTTCCTAGTTTCCATATTGCACCTGCAACAAGGCTCACAAACTTTTGTTCTTTACATCATTATCTCATGCATGTAGGGAACATCTTCTGAAACCATTTGGTCACAGTTTTGTCATTCTCCATGATAAGCTCCTACATCGTAAATGATCTTGTCTCTTAACCATATTCATTTTTCTGAAGGAACTGTTGAACACCTCTGAATGGTTGGCCTTGGTTCTCCAGAATAGTAAACTTATGTCACCAATAAGGATATACACCAAAAATACCTTTGGACGCTGTGTTTACAAGGTCCAAAAAGCAGCATTAATGACATACGCTAAAAGTAAAATATGAATCGATGTAAGTCAACAAATCCAGCAATGATGTACCAATATTTGTATAAACTGAAAGCCTGTCTCCTTTGGCCATTTCACAATGGTAACACTTACCTCAAGTAACTCAAGTATAGTACAAACGTACAACATATTATATGGTTTCAGTACTGAAGTAGCTTATTAATGTATCACGCACAATGTATTTACCTATGCTGTTGAATACATTTAGACATATTTTTATTGTGGATTGACAAATGACTCCAATAGCATAAGTAAATACATAGGGCTTGATACATTTATAGCCCACTTTAGCCTGAGCAACTACTTATTCACATTTGACTCCAAGATATCTCAAATTATTTCAAGGTTGTCTCGCCATTGTGAAATAGTTGAACAAGATATGGTGGCTTTCACCTTAGGCAAAACATGGTAAAGCATCACAGTAGATATGACATATACTGATTCACATCTGATACGTATATCAATGATTCAAATGCAATTCACAATATGAAACAGATCACACCTTGATGCATTTCCCCGTTTTCCAAATGAGTCATGAGTTGGGGCTAATTTTGAGTCTTTAAAATCGGATAATCCAACATATATGTGATGGAACATGCAATCTGCAAAAATCCCTTCAAGTATCCCATTTTTCTCCATAATTGAATTATCATCTGGACGTAACAAAGGACAGTGAAAAATGGTTAGAGGTATTTGTTACTCTGTCACCATTGTGTACACTTTCCTGTCTGTGTTTCTACAAAAATTGTTTGTCTATCACAAGTATTTGTACAAAAACACACTGGTTTACATACACATTTGTGAAAGAGTAAGACATCATGCAAATCAGTTGCTTTTAATGTGTATGAAACAGCATATCTGATGAAAAACACAATTGGGATATGTGTTGCCTCCAAAATGTAGCCATTAATTCTGATGTGACTAGTGATTTTGGCTCACATGCTCACTCTTGTTTGTGTAAAAATCCTATTTTACCAATGTGACGTTTGGAACACCCACTGTATCATAAGTGCATAGCATGCTATGTCACATGTAATTGGTCTACCATTACATCATCCACAATAGTGAAGGAGCATCACACCTGATACAACAAAGACCATTAGCCTGTTTGGTACAACTGTTCCTCACGATATCAAACAACCTGATGTATATGTGTAGTTTAGCAGCCATGTGTCTGCTCAGAACAGTCCTTTGGTAGTGAACAAGAATCAGGTGGGATCCTTTCTAACAAATGAATAGACAAAGCACATCATCATACACATTATGCAAAACTTAAACCTTCAAGAACTCTTCTTGTGCATTGGACATGGGTCACCCTTAATGTTGATGGGAAACATCCTGGCTGGAACAAAAAACTAGTCATGTGACATGTGAAACTCAAATAAGAACGTACCCCATTGTTGCTGCTCTTGGGCAGTCAAATGACCATCAAGCTGGGGCTAGGCCACTGCAAGAATGCAGGGCTTTAGGGGGGTCAGGGTGCAGGGCACGTGCTTCCCACATTGGGAGTACTGCCCGAGCTGGACTTCGGCTGAATTTTTGGTCCAGCATCCTAGGTCCTCCCACCTCTTCCTGCAATGGAGGCTGCGCTGCTTGTAGACCCCCAGGGTCCGCACCTTTATGACGATAGCCTTCCAGATATCCCACTTCTGATGGGTGTTGACCTGTATGGATACAAGAAATGAAAGCCAAAAAAAATATGGTTTTGTGACTTTTTGTTTGTCTGTATGGATGTAACAGAATTTTACTACATCTATCACAAGCATGACTCATAATTTACCATACAACATGTGTATTTTCACATGCTGGTCAAAACAAAGATATGAATACACAATTTTGTAGCAACATGTTGACTGCCTTCATCCCTTGTCCTGTCCTAAACTCTCTAATCCAGTCCAGTGACATCATCTAGCCCAGGGGGGTTCCTACATTTTCTGTGATGTGAGCTGCTTCAGATCAGTGCAAAACATTGTGAACTACTGAAGGCTAAACAACTTGTGCATTGTTACCAGACATCCTCACGGCCAGCTTCATTAACTTGATGCCTAAAGTGCATAGAGTCAGATACTATGGTTTGAACTACATATTATGACTAATAGCAATATGAAAGGGCAGTCATGTGTGCCAGTGAGAGCGTGCTCTTTGGGGATGTATGAACATGTGTACATATGAATGGGATATAATTGTATGGGTGACAGAGTCTGTGTGGTATGTACTTGTAGCACAGGACACACCTTTTGCCATATGTGGCACTGTTACATGGATGACCCAAACATACAATTGTATGTCCTTTTGAATAGGGGGAATTTAAAAGTGCAGAGAAATATACTACCAAACACTTCATATCATGGAACATTTTTCTGCTCTTTAAAATTCTCACATGTAAGAACGGGCTGTATCTTGCATAAATACTTATGGCGCACTGAATACTGATCACTGAGAGTAAGGGGCCTGCAGTTTGAAGATGAAACACATGAAATGGAAGTAAAATGAAATGTGTATTAGCTCAAGAAGTTAGGTAACTCCATTTCAATTGTCGTCCATTTAAAAGTATCTAGGGGCATACTTTTGCTCACACCTCCAAATTTGAGTTTGCAAGAAATATCTTTATGAGAGATATACTTCAGTGCTTCAGTTGTGTGCCGCTGTGACTCAGCCCAAGTCTGGCCCAGTATTCTGACTGAGCACTGCTATCTGCTATCTGCAGCCTGATGATCATGATGTCAAATGAACACAGCCTTCCCTTAACATTTATATGAAAAAATGACCTTGTGCCCATCTAATTACTGACCTCAAGGCTGTGTGCTACTCTGAAGTGGTCTGGGAACAACTGGTAGCTCCCAATCAACTGTTTGGAGACCCCTGATCTAGACTGAGTGATTTGTGGTTCGATACACATAGCAAACATCATTTTCATTTGATTTGTACAGAAAACATATATATGTACAGTTCTAAAGACAATATAATGTGCTTTCTAATTTACATGTTATGAGATTTCTAAATTTCACATGTAAATCAAACATATACATAGATATATCTCCACCTACACACCAATATGGATTGGAGGTCTCTTCAGTGACAGGTGTTTGTCCACGTACTCTTGGTGTTGGACCTATTATGGATGAAAAAATACAAATATTAGAAGTCTGGATTATACATGAAATGTGTTTAAGCTAAGAAAGTAGAAACCTACAAGGAAAAAGATATTTAACACAATGATTGTTTGTTTCAGTTGTATTATAATCAATAACAGAGATCGTGTAAATGACATACAGAAGTTAATCAGAAAAGCAAGTAAAAAGATGTCCTGAAATGACAAAAAAAGAATGAATTAGAAAGTATACATTAAATATACCAAACATTCCAAAGAACACAGTAGAGAGGAGAAATGTGAACTCATCCTATGCAAGACCTAGCATACAAAAAATCGGACTATTACACAACCTAGAATGATATATAGCATTAGTAGTCATATAAATATTGCAGAGTCAATTTTAAAACAAGCACTGCTTAGATTCAGCATGCGATTTTACATACCTTGCACTTCTTTGCTTTAGTGACACATATGGCATCATTTCTATGCCATAACAAGGATAAGACAACATGGAAATGTAAAGCTTACAAGATTTCTAAACTTAGCATAGACTATTGGTTGATAAATACATTACACCTTAACATATGTGGAATTGTCGTAGCAAAAACAAAATGAGCAAGATGAAATAGCAATCTTATTTTCACAAAACAAGGCATCATGGTAGTTGTAGTAATTTAAATTATATATTAACAACACTTGCAACATTGAAAGTTAAACATACCTAGTGAAAAAATGCAGTTAAAAAAGACAGACATTTACTATATAAGACACATATATGAAATAAGTTATTTGGTGTAAAAACACTTACAAGTACCATTACATCATGGGAAATGTAATGGAGGTTGATACCTGTAATCTTAAATAAGAGATAATACATTGAATCACAACCAAAACAAATAAAGATTGATGGAAATATATGTTGGTTTCTATGTTTGCTAAAGGTGCAAAACAAATTACCAACAGCTAAATGAAAAGTAATAAGGACATTTTGGTTTAGTGACCCATTCAACAGTCTAACTTACCAATCTCTACTCCACCAGGGATTCCTGTCAAGCCTTCCGGATGAAGGATCTGTAATACCTTCTCCTCCTAGGGAAAGAGTTGTAAGGGGGCCCTGGGAGAACCACCATCAGTACTCTGGGCCTTAAGGTGACACTTGGTGGCCAGGCAATGCACTCTCCCCCACAGGTCGTTCCACCTCTCCCTAATTTCCTCCTGTGTGCATAGGTTGTTTGCTACAGCATTCACTCTGTCAACTATCCTGACCCACATTTGCCTATTCTGTGCCAAAGTTGTATTTTGTAATTGGGCTCCAAACAATTGTGGCTCTACTCTAATAATTTCATCTACCATGACGGACAGTTCTCCCTCAGTAAAATGAAGATTTTTCTTCCCAGCCACTCTGAGATTATAAACCTAAATAAATTAAACAACCCACAAGATGATAAAGAAAAAAGGGTAATTGAACAAGAAACAGAGAGCAAAAAACAGAAACAAAACCCTGAATTCAGTGGTAAAGTTCTCTGCTACAAAGGTCTGCTGTGCTGGAATGGCAAAAGATCATGGTCTGAAATGGAGTGTGTTTTATAGTGTGGTAAGCAGGTGTTCACAATTAGCCAAAACACATTAGGTGTGTGATGCTAGCATCCATCCTACAGCCACAGGAATAGTCCACTCCTGACCGCCGTCCTGCGACGGATTTACTCCGTCGGCAAACAGCAGCAAGAAGACCTCCAGTACAACTGTGAAATCTAAATATGCTCAGCGCAACCCCACTGCCCTGATGGCAATGGAGTTCTGCTCTCCAGCATTGCAGTCCACCACGTCAGCAGCAGTGAGCTGCGTATGCAGCAGTAAACACTGTTGACGGGGATAGAGAGTCAGCCAGCATACATCTAAATAGGGCGTGCGGACCGCCGTCAGCTTGATGGAGTACTTGGAATCGTAGCCATGGCGGGACAACTGTAGTATCACCTGCTCTACATCAGGCCCTATATTTGGGATAGTGTTCTGATCTGTTCAATAACAATGACAAAACATTTTTTAGAATCTATGCAAAATGGAGCAATGTTTAATGCCCACAATGATCTGTAATTGGGGGAGGGGGGGTCAAGAAAATTGAAAATAAAGTTAGTGTTTTAGAAAAAATGCTTTGCGTTATTAATGCGTTTCTCTGTGACGCACAGTTAAAAATAGGCACTGACCTGAAATAGAATTTTCAGGTTTTCTTAACCTTTTCTGAATAGAATGTTGATTGAACAATAAACAGTTGTAAAGATCTGCAGAATGGTTCTTGCTGTCATTACCTAAGAACTCTGTCAAATTCAAAGGCTAATCAGCTGCAGGGAAGGAAATTAGACAGGGGTCTCCTATTGACTGAACTCCATATTTCAAAGGAATTAATTTATTTCATTAAGTATAGAAAATAATAAATGGTTATGAAAGCATCCCAATGAAATACTGGTTTTTATAACACTGCCTTTTGTGAAATAAAAGCAATCATCTGCTTGATTATTTCCCAACAGAAAATTGGTACACTAAGGTTCATTTTTGAAAGGATTGTGTAATATCGTCTGACCAGGTCTCATTTGCTTCATTTTTCATTGAAAATTCCTATGGTATATTTTGCCAGGTTATTGACAGCTAAAGGACCGCTGGATGATTCAATACCAAAGTTAAAATGAAGATAAAATCCATTCTGCTATATTTTGATTAGTAATACAATCATCAAGCATTTTTATGAGCCATTTACACTGCCAAAAGAGATTAAAATAAGTATCTATGTAGAAAAAAGTATTATTGAAGCAATGAATCAATATTAACAGCTTCACATCTACCTAGAAGGAAAAAAAGAAAAGTTGTGTATGTTAATGAAGCTATGAAAAGCTAAGTATTTTTCAAAGCTTTGTGTTTTGCAGAAAGAAAATTGAAATAATAATTTATCAACCCCTGGTTTGCGTCAGCCATGGACATGTGAATTAACTTACTCAGATGAAAACAAGTGATATTATTGTATTGTCTTCAGTGTGAATGCTGACAATGTTCCTTTGCAAATGCATCTATTTAAATATTTGAATCTCCTCATGTTGTAATTGAAAGATTTGAATATTTGTTATTTTAAAATAGTCAAATTAATTCCTCCACTCACCCACCATTCTTTGAAAATGAACAAAAGTGTAATGCAAAACACAGTAAATAAATAGATGCACCAAAGCACAGCACTGATATCCACTTTCATTAAATGTAATATATTAGTAGAGGTTTCCAGGAGTCATCTTTTCTGCTGCAGATCCCTCTTATAAAACCTTTAATTCTCAGTTGATAGTTCACCTGTTTTACTTATTGCTGAATGGCTCTAAATCTCTTGTCCAGATAGTTCTAGGGAAGCGTTGCTTCCAATAAACCCTGAGCACTGCTGAGGAGTAAATTGGCTGCAGGATGATCCCGTGCATAGCCAGATAATCTCAAGGTTTAAGAAGAGTGGGTTCCTTCACCCAAACTTCAGCAGTGAAGGGGAAGGCAGCAACTGTCCTTCACCTTCCATACTTTTCACGAACCTGTCAAACCTTTCTTCACAATGTTTTTATTTTTTTTAAATATTTTTCTTTCATATAACTGTTGTATTATCCTGCCAAAGTTGCCCCCTAAATTGTTATATCCCTCTCGCCCGACTTGGAGAATGAACGCGTGGTTCCTCCAGGACAAAGAGTTTAGAAAAGTGATTGGGGCAGAGCTTCAGCAGTACTTCCTTACCAATACTGGTTCTGTTCCATCCCCGGGCAACCTATGGGAGGTGGGCTAAGCCACCATCGGTGGCTTCGTCAAGGGCCAACTTAAGCTCAAACGTCAGACCCAGGCCAACCAGATCACCCTGCGAGAGGCCCAGGCGCTCCTCCTCGAAAAGCACCCTCCTGAAGACCGAGACGAAATTCAGGAGAGACAACTTATACACCTAAGAGGCGAAATCAAACAACTCTCTTTGGACGCTGCCAAGCTCTTATGGAGGTCATCTATAGCTAGGGTGTACGGCTGGGGGGACAATAACGGGAAGATCCTACATAGATTAGCTACTTACCCCATGGCTAACCGCATAATTCTGGAGATTAAAGATCCGGATGGCTTTGCCCATCGCTCCCCCCTAGCAATGGCCCAGGCCTTTGCCTCCTACTATCGCAAACTATACTCAGCGCAACGACCTGAAACTTCCCTCCCAGAACTGCTCAACTCGGGTCACCTCCATATCCCTCGACTCAGCGCAGCTGAATCTGCCGGCATAGACCTCCCCATTACCCGTGAGGAGATCAATGATGCCATAGAGCGCACCTCGCCGGGTAAAACCCCAGGCCCAGATGATCTCCCGCAGGAATACTTCGCTACATACCGGGAGATACTCATCCCCCACCTCTCTGATCTATTTGCTGAAGCCATCGAGACAGGCTCCTTTCCCCCGGAAACAGATGTCGCCACCATTGTCGTTCTCCCTAAAACACAACCTCCTTCGTCCAACTGTGCCGACTACCGCCCTATCTCTCTTATAAATACAGAGGTTAAAATATTTGCCGCAGTCCTAGCTCAACGGTTGAGGCCCTACCTTGCCAAACTGATCCACCCCGACCAGTGTGGGTTCATGCCAATTTGGGGGTTTAGGCAATGCCTCCGACGTCTCCACCTGGCCCTGGCAAACCGCCAGTTACTAACTCCCTACCTGGCGCTACTCCTCATTGACTTTGAGAAGGCCTTCGACTCTGTGGATTGGCGGTACCTGGATGACATACTGGCCGAGATGGGTTTCGGTATGTTTTCGCAACCTGGTGAAGGGTTGCTGTCGGAAGCGTTTCCCATTAGAAGAGGAACGAGGCAGGGATGCCCCCTCTCACCCCTCCTTTTCGCCTTAGCGATGGAACCCCTGGCGAGCCTCATTCGGTCAGACGACCGAATTCAGGGTTGGAAATGGCCCAACTCGAAAGAAGACAAAATCGCTTTATACGCAGACGACGTCTTACTTTTCCTTGCGGAGCCGGCCCAATCTGGTCCACACTGTCTCCGGGTGCTGTACTCCTTCGGACGGGCCTCCGGTCTGCGACTTAACCCAAGCAAATCGGTCTTGGTCCCTCTACACTTAACTAGAGACTGCTTCGACTGGCAATCAACAATACCCATCAGGCGGCAGTCCTTTAAATACTTGGGGATTTGGATTACAATGCTCCCTGATCTCACCTGGTCCCTTAACGTAACCCCACTGGTGAAGAGAGCTAAGGAAGACCTCTGCAAATGGCAAATGCTACCACTGGGGAGGGTCGCCCTTTTTAAAATGACGATCCTCCCTAGATTCCTCTACATCATTCAAAAATACCCCCTTTTCTTTCCCGCGGGCCTGGTTCAGAGAACTAGATAGCCTAACCACTAAATTCCTCTGGGGCGGGCGGAGACCTTGTATAGCCTTGGCCCGATGCCGAATCCCACCCTTTGATGGGGGCATGGGGATGACTAACTTATACTTATCCTACCTTGCGACCCGCCTACTCACATTGCATGACTGGTTTAATGGGGGCTGGTCTGAACCGGCATACAGACTCGAGTTGAGCGGACTGGGCCTGTCTAAAATCCAAACGATGATGTATGGGGGGCCCATACTTAGAACTCTACCTGTGGTGACACAGGCTGTCCTCTGGCCTGGCCGGCTTCCTTGCGCCACACTCACTGGGCAAACAAATTGACTCAGTACACACCACTCTGGCAGGGCATGTGGCTTAGGGAGGTTAGCGCACTAAAAGGATTCCGGGCATGGGACCTCATTGGGATCTCCCAGCTTGGGGATATATGGACCCGCGAGCACATACGCACCTTTCAAGATCTGCAAACCAGATACTCCCTACACCCATCACAATTCTACAGATACCTGCAGCTACGCCATGCCCTCCACTCACATATACCGGACGGCACAACGCTACCGGAATATAGTCCTCCAGAGGGGCAAACTATGATGGGGAACCTGGGAAGGGGGGGAATTTCACGTATTTATCGTTCCCTAACCAACAACACCCCAACTACACTAGATTGGCTCAGAAGCCAATGGGAGAGCTGGGTGGGACCACTTGAGGAGGAAGATTGGAGGGACGCACCAATGGCGCCCAAGACGATCACTGCGTCAGCTAGGCTCCGCCTGATCCAACTATGCTATTTGCATACAGCCTATTTAACCCCCAAACATCTCCACAGTGGTGGCTTGAACCCGACTGCATCCTGCGCGCGCTGCGGCCAAGACCAGGCAGACTTCTTCCACATGGTGTGGACCTGTCCCCTCTTGGTGCAATATTGGGAGAGTATAGAACAGGAGCTCACAGAGGTCTTGGGTTGGGAGGTCCCGCATAACCCATTAAATACGATCCTGGGGATTACAGACGGCCTGGATGGGTCCAGGAATGACAAGACGTTCTTCAACGTGGCCATGATTATAGCCAAAAGAGACATAGCTGCAAACTGGAAGCTCCCCAACCCACCTAGCGCCGCGAAGTGGCGCAAGGGAGTGGACTGGTGCGCCGCACAAGAGAAGCCCCTATATGAAGCTCGGGGCTGTCCGGCTAAACATCGTAAGATTTTGGGCAAATGGTTGGGTCAGATAGAGTGAATACGTTTTACTTGATTGACTGTATGTATTACTTGGGACCTCTCGGGGTCACGAACTACCATGGTTTTACGTCCAAACAAGTGTGGGACTTCGCATCATTACTGAGACGTACTGTATCACTGGTCTTTTTATTTTTGTTCAAAATCAATAAAATAGTTTATTAAAAAAAAATATATGTTATATCCCAATAATGCTCTCAGGTATTCCCAGTTTATCTGATCAAACACTTTTGTTCAATACACTGCTACCACTGCCAGGTGTGCTTTAGAAGTTGAAGCTGTGTCAATTTTACTGATCAATCTGTGTGTCAATTTGATGAGATATCTCCCTGTCATAAAGCTCTTTTGGTCTTTATTTATCAAGTTTCCAATAACCCTATTTAATCCCTTTGCTAGGATATTAGTAAAGATGTTATAATCATTATTTAGTAGGTATATTGGTCTATATGAGTCACAGTTCTCTGGATTTTGATCGGGTTTGAGTATTAGGGTGATTATTGCTTCCTTCCAGGAGGGAGAGAGTTCAAGTCCCTTATTAAATATTTACCCAAGCAGCTTGGTCATGATCAATATGATTATATATCCTAATATTTTATACAGTTCAATTGGTAGCTCGTCATGCCCTGCAGATCTACCTTTTTCCATCCTTAACAGCTTTGACCACCATGTACTGCTCTATTTCCTTATTTAAGGCTGCGGCTTGCTCTTTTGAGAGTTTGCAACAGGTCATCAAATCAGTCTAAGATCAGTTGTAAGTAGCTTTTAAATCTTCTGTGTATATGGAGAAAGGCCTCTTCAATGTCCGTATTATCAGTTATTTCCTCACCAATACCTTTTCCCTTTAACTGGCTAATAACATTTCTTTTGAGTTTTGTTTTTGTTTTCCATGCTAGCAATTTACCGCTATTCTCTCCATATTCAAAATTGGTCAGTTTACTAGTAAGTAAATACTTTATTTTGGCCATAGGCCATTAAAGTAGAATAAAACAATTAAAAAATATTCAATACATTATTTTTGTGCAATACAGTGAGCATACGTCAATGTGCATGAATGCGCCTCTAAGTCCAATTGCATAAAATTTGTACAAGTACACTTCCAAAGACAAAAACCTAGGACGGTCCGCCATGCCTGAGGGTGACATTCATACATAAACGTTTAGCTAAAATTGAATTAAATATGTGCATCAATAGACCGGTTATAACTGTATTTATTTAACTTAGCTAGCGGGGAGTAGCAACAGCTCATCTCTCATAATACAATTGCATGTCCATACCCCACAAAGGCCCACGAAAGATGAATAAAGTGCAAGTGCTAAAGTGCGGTAGGTAAAATCAATTATTCTTAGGCAATCATATTTACAGATTGATTCAGCCCAGAACTCTAATGATTGTAATAAAAAAAAATTGGGGGCACAATAACCTAAAATTGCAGCAATATAAGCAATAAAGCTATGCCTGTAGAACTTGAGTATGCCTCCCCCGTTTGTAAATAAGCTAAGAATTAAAAAGAAAAAAAATACTCATCCTGGCCCACAGCATGTCTAGAACCACTCTTTAAGAAAAAAAGACTAAAATTTCAACCCTGCTTTCTTGCGTGTAAAACTGACTACAAGTAAGTATCTACTGAACCGTGATTCCTTAATGTTGTTTTAAAAATTAATAAAAGAAGCTTTAAAAAAAAAGTAAGTATCTACTGAGGTCTGTTTACTAGCTTCCCACCTCTTCCTTACTTTTTCCTTCATCAGTCCCACCAGTTTATTTCTATTTTTGTGCAGCTCCATATCCAACCTTCTTATCTGTTCATCTGTGATTCAGCTGTTCTAGCTTTCTCATTTCCCCCTTCATCAGTCCACATTCATACCTGTACACCCTGTTTCTGTGCCAGGACATGTAACTTTGTTACTTATTCTGCCCCGAATATAAGTGTTTTTGGCGTCCCAAATGATATTTAAGAGGGCAGAACCCTCATTAAGTCTAAAAAACTCTTCCATATCTGCTTTGAGGTTTTCTACCACCTTATCATCCATCAGCAGACTTCGTTCCAATGTCCATCTTCTCTGCTGCAGCCACTGTGTGGCCTTCAGCTCTAATATTACTGCTGAGTGATCTGATAGATGCGCTGGTATATGCCTGACATTGTGAACTTCCTCTGCTACAATGTATCCGTAAGAAAATAATTGATCCTTGAGGCACCAAGTTACCTATTCTGGAGAGTATATTCTCTTTTTTTCTCCAGTCTTCTTTCTCCAGATGTCACTCATACCTAACTCTGACATCATTTTTCTGACAAACTGTTTCATCTTAGGAGGATGGATCAACTCCCTTCTAGAGGAGTTATCTAACACATTCTTGATCAAAACATTAAAATCGCCTATCATTATCATCAGGATATTATCATTGAATAACTATAAAAGCACTGTTTTTATCTGTGTAATGCCATCTGTATTTGGTCCATAATACCCCACCAAACGATATCTTTTATTCAGCATCCTCAAATTAGCTATTATACACATCCCAGTGTTATCTATTTCATACTCGTTAATTGTTGCATAAGTATTCTTTCTAACTATGGCTACTCCCTTAGTGCACCCCACTTGATCCATAGAAACCTCTTCCTGAAACCCTTTTTGTGATTTAAAAAGATCTACACACTCCTTACTCATTAGGTGTGTCTCCTGAAGTATAATAAATTGTGCTTGGCAGTCTCAGTAGATATTTCAGCACCTTTCTTTGTCTAACTAACGTTTGCAGGCTGTTTACATTCCAAGACATAATTTGGGTTAAAACTTCTCTACCTCTCTCCAGGCCTTCCATAATCTAGTCTGGATTAGTTTAAACTGGTTCGATGACCTTCTAATCTCTACAGTGTAATTGTGGATCCTGAGGATTTATTTTTCCGGGTATCCCCATTTGCTCCCAACCCTGTGTTCTCCGTGCCCCCTTTCCTCCAAATCCTCACCCCAGTTCCCTCCCAAAGTCCTATTGGACCTTTCTATTGGCCTATAGGACACCTGCGGCTTGGTAGGGGGAGTGAGTTGTGCATGATGACCGAGTTCTAATTTAAAAGTGACCATGTGATAAGTTCCAAATGTGAATATTGGGGGACTCTGTATCCTGATGTGTTTCAGCTATGATCATGCTCTAGTCACATTCTAATCAACTGCTGCTGCAACTGTCTTAATCTTAGTGATTAATTCATCAGCCTCGTTATAATCTCTTAAGTTATACATTTTGTTGTTGTAGATTACTTTAAGGAGGGTTGGAAATTTCAATTGGACTGTGGCCCCTAGTTTCTTTAATTCACCCATTTGTTTTCTAAGTTCTCATTGTTTTTCTAGCGTCCTTCGGTATATATACAATCTTATTTCAAAGTTAAAACCATTTGCCATTAGAGATTTTAATTTCAAGTCTTTTGACAGTATCTGCTCCTTGATTGAATATGTCTTGAAATTCACTAACATTTCCCGAGGTTTCTTCCTACTGGGATTTTTCCTATAGGGATCTCAATGTACTCTCCGAATATTGTTTGCTAAGTCATCTGTGGCGTCGCCCAGGCGTGCTGTCAGACTTAAAAGATCTACCACAAAGGTGTGGCGCTGCGGCCAGGGCGACTGACACCGGACGCTTTGGCTCACGGTTCGATCCCCGGCACCGGTGGCAGGTCAGCCCAGCACCGTGTGACTCTGGGCAATAGCTCGCTTAATCTTCCCGACGGCCCCCAGCGCCGGGATGCCTCCGGATAGCTGTGCGCTTTACAAATACTGGATTTACATTTACAAAGGCTCTCAGGTCTTCCCCCGCACACCCTCTGGAACATTCAAAATTCTCAAGTCGTTCCTTCTGGTATTATTTTCTAGCAGTTTTAATCCCTCAGAGAGCTAGTTTTCCTTTTGTTGCATCAATATAATGTCTTTTTTGCTCTGAACAACTGAGTTTCTGAGCTCACTAGCTTTCTCCTCAAGGGCCTGAGTTCTCTGTGCTAGGGCATCCAGCTTTTTTCCAAAGTGACCCAGGCTTCTTGAATCTCCTTCTGATTCATTTCTGATACAAAGAATCTTGTTTTAGTCTGTTGTTAAAGACCTCAACATACTCTCCATTGTTGTGGATAGGTTTTGTGGTTCTGATTGTTAAGAGAAAGGATTTATTACAGAAGGATCTCCAGGGGTCAGAGGGGCTCCATCGATCCACCTTTCAACTGTCTCCTTTTCTGTTACAATTTCAACCTCCCCATCGGTGGTACTGCCTTCTCTGCTGCCTCCACCACTCTTATACCACCTACTTCATCCACTTCTGCCAGGGCTTGAAATCAGTTTGCCACAGGTACATTTGATATGCTCCCCATACCAGATCTTTCAACAGTCTCACCATTCTTTCTACCTGTCCTTCCTCCTGAGAGTGATCGTGGTAAAACGGACCCACTGTCACTGCTTTGTGCATGCTTCTGAGAACCCCCCTTAACTGGGGCATTTTGAACTTTATCAGCCACCAATGTATCTTTTTCCATCTCCTCTGAGTTACTTGGCAGTGATTTAAAAAAGGAACTCACTGATGGAGTTATTCTTAATCTTCTTCGAGTCAATTTATTTTTATTGGGGTGAAATTCTGACCCACTGCTCCCTCTCTTTCTATTATTTAGTTAATCTTTCTTCTCTTTCTTGTTTGGAGTCTGGTCTACTTCTTCTTGTTTACTCCCTCCGTCCCAACTTGTAGATTGTTATCAAGGTCGTCTTTTTTTTTCTCCTTCACTTACTTTACTTCTCAGGGGGTATCGATCACCCCCTTTTAGGCCGCTTTTTAAATTCTCTTTAATTTCAAGTCCATGTTCTCCTTTACCTCTCACCTTGAGGTTGAGGTCTCTAGGCAAACAGCTGTCCACTTATCCCGCTTTCTCCAACCTGCCCGCCTGCATCTCCAAATTGCTTTGGGGTCAGTTCCAGACAAGTGCCATGCTTTGACTGTCCTACCCCTGCCTCCAGCAAGACAGAAGGGAATTCTCGCAGAGGCACACCTCCCTCATCGGACTCCTGACTGCACTCTGCTCCAGGCGCCGGTGCAGGGACTACCGCCACAGGCTCCCCGCTCAATCTTGCTATCTGTTTTCCCCTTTTATACTGGGGACGCCATCCCTGAAACTGTCCTAAGAAGCAGCAGAACCTTTCTCTGAAGCAACTGTTTGATTTCTCCAGTATGGAACCTCCCAAGAACTTTCCCCAAAAATTTGCACCCAGTCTTCCTCATCCCCGGAAAGTCACACTCGAGGCCGCACAGAGTGTCCTGTGACCCAGCTCTAGCCTGCCACCATGTTCCCTGCAACCAACAATTTTGTTGTAGCTGTCAAACCCCACACAAGGTTTCATTTGATTATCACTGCCAGCACAACTGCCTTCATATAGTCTCAAGAGTAATTCTGGTTGAACAGTATTCACACGTGTCATACATTCATACATTGTGTTTAATAACTAACAGTAAATTTCATACTATAATTCATAATGTATGTATTAATTTAATCCTGACTCCCATACTCCTATTGAAAATCCCTGCAAGAGTTTAAAAATTGACTTAGACTGACAATTAAAAATTAAAGAGCAGCCTAAATGGCTTCCTGTTAAGGCATACGTTTGTGGAAATGTGTTTTCAAGCCGCTAAATCTTAAATCATTTGTAAGTGTCCCAATCCATATTTATTCCAGTCTTGATTTACTTTTCCCCAAGCCCCCTTTTTGCCGGAGGTGGGAAACAGATCTCTGGTCAAGCATGTCATACGTTCTCTAAGTTCCAACTGGTTCCACCATCCCCACTTGTCACTTATCTTTAGGTTCAATGTTATACCTCTTGGATCCCCACATTCAATTTCTCTTTGAACTATGTGTGACAAGTACACAAGTAATTGTGTAACGCTTTTCAGAGCGGTCACTTGTTCCACACGTAACATTAACTTCATATGTTTGCATAATGCGATTACATTCTCAATAGTCTTTAAAAAACGTAGTAAGTTACAACCAGGTCCTGAGGAGATGTTTCCAAAGTCAAAAAATGGAATTCATGCAGTGTACCTTTTTATGATAAACTGCAGTGGATGTGAATCAATATCTTGATGGAACTACCCGCATTCTCATTATTGTTTCCATGCCTCACACTTGGATGAATTTCTTCTCTGTATAAGCATATCATTCACATTTATTTCATTTGTTAATTGAAGAATAATAAAATACGATTTTAAACGTGAAGTCTCCAACACGTTACTTCCATTTAGTCCTGACCCCTCAAGGACACAGGGGAGTACAGTATGACTGTTGGCTGCAGACAAACAGCCAAAAAAAGGCGAATGTCACAGCTAAAAGCACGTGGGGTCAATTTGTTGGCAGAAATCCATGTTCTGCTTTAGATAAACAGTCTCGCAGAATCAATTCAGGGTCAGGGAGGAAGACATCAACAAATCAGTAGGTCCAGCTATCATCAGCATTACAAGTACCATCTAAAGCAAAATGTGGATGCGCCTGCTAATTAAGTCACCCAGAGAGGAGCAGCTCAAAGGCAAAAGGTGAAAGCCCTGTGGGTTGGCACAGACAAACACTGGGATCTCTCGCAGAAACTTGATCATCCAGATTGAAACACGATTCACACCATGTGTGGAAAAAGGAACACAAAACGTTTCATAGGGTGCTTTTTCTGTATAAACAGACTCAATTCTGCAGCTTTTGTTGAATGGGAAGCGCTCACACCTGCATTACTACTCACTAAAGAACAATTCATCTGAAAAGAAAATGTCGTCATCAGAGCATATGCCATTTACTTTTGAAAATTGTGTCTTGGTTTTCTTATTTTGTGTGCCATATGTACAAATATAGTAGCAGCCTTATTACAATTTATTCTCCATACATTGTTTTTCCATCCAGCCCATTAGGTGACCATGTAATCTCTCAGATCAATTCAACAGAAGAACAATCAAACCCTAATAGCGAAGAGCTGTTCTGAAAAATATGCCACTCTTAAAGCATTACATTTACAAACGATTGTCAGTTGCTGTTACCAAGGTGCATTTTACTTGGCGTACATTGTGGACAGTGAACCTTTAGTTCAGTGGTGGCTCCTCCGCTAACGCAGAGGAACGTCATCCCACTGCTCGTGGAAAATAAAAATAACATGATAATAACAAGAAGTTATTATCATTTTTTTTCCCTTTGCAACGCAGGGTGGGGCTGGCTTGCAAGAGGGAGCAGGAGTGGTTTGCACTCCCTCCCTACTTGCGCTTGACGCTTTGACCGGCCCTCTAGGGCCGGCCAAACAGTCATGCGTAGTTAGGCTATGTTGCACAGCCCCGTGGAGAACATGCCCAGCCTCCCCAGGCACTACCTGAACCGCCAAAGAGGCCGCTCAGATCAATCACGACGCGTTGTGATTGGCTGTCAGAGAAAGAGCCTAGGTGCTTCCGGTGCAGGCAGCTGCCGGGAAGAAGACGAGAAAGAAGATGGAGGAGAGGCATGTGGCGGATGCGATGGCAAAGCAGTTAAATTTTATTAAATTTTCTTTCATCCCGACCCCCCCCCGCCGCACCACCCCCATTCAGAGGCAGCTGCCACTGAACCTGCCCTTGAGCAAGATTGAGGTTAATAGGAAAGAAGATTATGAAGCTAAGAGAACACAACTCCGTGCTCTTATGAGTGGGAATAATGTGGCCATTTTGAAAATAACTTGGAAAAATAAGATTTCAAATAAGAGGTCCTGACAGTAGGACTGGACTGTTCACCTTTCTTTGGGCTCTGAGCTTGCAAACTTGTCAAAGAGTTTGGGATTTTCAGAGGAAAATATGTAGCAGTTGGAACATGACTGAACGTTTTCATGACAAAATATTGAAATGTCTTTTTTGCTCTTATCTGTAATTTTCACAGGAAAGGGTGTTTGTTTAATAGATTAGTCGGATAAGCATTAATACAGAGAGATGTGCATCATTTACCGCTCACACCTTAACCTTTTTGAAATTTGTCACTTGGCACACCAGTAATGATAATGTACAAGACAAGGTTTCTCATTGTGTTCAAATTTAGCAGTATGAAAAGCTGAGCCACAAGCGTCTGCTGAGCAATCTTAAAATTATTGTAACTTTTGACCTGTGAGTTTCACACACAAATTGATGCAGACAACACAGCTTATTGAGCTGCTTTACTATGTTGGAAACTGTGGTCTGTGGGTGTTTAGCTTTCTCACTTGCACACACCCCACACATGCGCACACACGACACACACACCATACACACACCTACGTTTCCACAGCTTGTGGCAGCCACTATTACATTAACTTGATTCTCTCATGTGCAAGTTTCAAACAGGCCTCACAAGCCGACACCTTAATCATCTAAACAGTTGCGTACAATCCTTTTCTGTGAGAGCTCCTTCTCCAGGAAAGTCCGTTTAAGCTACTAGCACACTTTATCACTGTAAAATAGTGGCCACATGTCTGTATATTACACTGTGACCATCCTAAGCATGGCTATTAGTACTGAGCACCCAAACATTTCAGGTGAGGTTACCAGCAAAAATGTCTGGAAAAAGCTTTTCAATATTAAATGTCTCCACCTGACTAAGGAATTAACATCCAAAGTATCCCTTGACCTCTAGAACAAAGGACACAACCACAACAATACTTCTCACCAACTCAGCTTAAAATACCATTCAACTATCAACTTTTAATGTATTTTAGAATTAAAACCTTTTGTTTTCAGTTTCTGAAAATGCACATATTTCTCTATCAAATACCACATTTCGCTTTGGGCAAACAAACTCAATTTTCCAGATGAAAAACTGTTTCTGAATAAATATAGTTTTTGACTTCAAAATATTATTTTTCATTATTAGGAAGTACACAGTCCCCAAATAACAGCTAATCATTTTTATTGAGTACTTATATGCACATTTGCTCTGCACGAGCTGAGTCTGCTTCAGATACTCTGGATTTACAATAATAGGCCATGAGTGCTCATTATAACACCACAAATCCCTATAATATGCCAATAAAGTCCACCATTATACCAGTGCCACCACTGTGTCAAGGATGGACACCACAACTGCCAACATGCAGACCATATATTAGTAATGGCCAGTATTACTTGAGGGTCCGCCACCATTATGTCAGGGATGGCTAAATGTAGGCCAGCCGTGTTCACTATAATGCCATGAATAGGCCCAATGGTACCAGAGATGGGGGTATCATCTCTAGGATCACGTTTAGCAGTCCTTGATGCCAAGCATAGCTTCCAGGGATCGACTCTGTTAAGAGGGAGAATATAGTGTCACACACAAACATGTGCACACATACATTACCACACACGGTCAAATGCATACAAGATGCCTGTTTCCACTCTGGATTCATACCCTGCTCTCCTCATCTGTTGGTGCTGATCTATGCACCCAACTAACCAATTTTCCCTCCGGCTGCTCCAGTTTTACACTTTGGAAGGTCAGCAATGGCTACTTCTCAGACTACTGCTAGCAGTATTCTTTTATGGCCCATTATATGCACACATGGAATGACTGATAGATCTGCCTTCTTTAATATGCACAGACCCTCTGAATGAGTTCCTGGGCTTGGCTTCACTTCTGAAAGCAGCTTCAAGGGTGATGGTGAGCTACTAGTAGCTCCTGGGCTAATTGTTGGAGACCTTTGGTCTGAACTCTATCTGGGATTGCATCGTGGGACCTATAGGTATCGCCATAATATAAGAGAAAAGAAATGAAAGTTTGCTGTAATGAAAACACAACTGGATTAGTTATTCAGGTATGAGTAACTATCTACATGCAGGCCTCTGCAGTTAGGGCTTTAATCCATCTATCAACCACCAAAGATTTTAACATGTCTCCCACAGATTATACGCGAGTCTTTACAGCAATGACAGTTACCACACTGGGTGGTGTTTTGTTGCATTTTGCTATCTTATCTGCCACTTGCTTTTTTCGCTCCTGTCCCTTTCGTGCCTCATGCCTCACCTCCTTCATCCCAAGCACTATCTCAACTTCTTTGCAACCTTTCCTCCCATTTTGGCACTATTTTGAAGATTTTGTATTATGGTTCATAGCCTCACTACGAATGTGAACTGCCAATATGCATAATTTTGTAGGTAGATATGTGAAAATCTTCATGGTACTTTTACAGACTACATCCAAGCTGTCCATCTTAGGAGGACTAAGAAATGCCTTTCTTGTAAGTGGCTAGTCTAAAAGACTGCATCATTAATACCATCTGGTTAGCTGAGCATAGAAGCATTTGTGTGGCTTTCCATGTTACAGTTTTTGTCGTGTAGGCTGGAGCATGTTCTTGAAGTATATTATGTTACAACCCCTTATTTTTATCAAGATTCTGGTGTTGCAAACGTGTAAATGTTGGCCTCTTTTCCTAGGTCTGAAAACTAGGGTAACTGTAATGTTCAGAACCTGTTGCAGTTTACTATCCTTCTTTATAGGCTTGCAAACATTTTTAGCTGTACAATTACAATGTATTGATGCATATTCTTGTATAACATATTCAGGAGAATCGGGAAGACCCACCCACCAGATTCGTTGTGAAAGGTTAACTTTACCTATGGGTCCCTAACAACCAACTGTATGCTCTTACTGTTTTGTTTTTGGTTGTTTTTATATAGCGCAAATTTGACCAGAAGCTATTGGAGTGCTTTACATAAGCAACAGTTAAATTACACAAGGACACATTTATTTATGAATTTATTTATTTTAGGCACGGGAGATTAAGTGATTTGCCCAGAATTACAGGCTATTGAGCCTATGCCAGACTCAATACTGATTCCCCAGTTCCAAAGTCAGCATCTTTGGCCATAATGGCACATCCTCTCTCACTGTTGTTATTCTTGGTTTCTTCATCCCTTATGTATATCAATGTATTTTTTGCTATTTCTCAAGTGCGCCGCTATCTTTGATGTCCTCATTATGGGAGCCCTTTACCGCGGTTGCACATGGTGAATGTATCTCAAATCCTTATGCAATCACCTTGCTAAACTGGAATCTGAGATAAGCACCTTGAAGCAGGATGGAGATGGCAGGACCAGCTGCACCAGATTAGCTTCCCTGAAGCTGGTTTAGTTTTTGGAAGTTGCTGAGATGGAGGTTAAATTTCTCAGTAAACATGCAACAGCTAGGCATTAGGGGAAGCGTGACAGACCTGGTAGAACTCTGGCGGACATGATCTACCCACCCTGGGCACCCTCTAATATAAGGATAGACACAACTGACAGCAAAACGTACAATAAACCCACAGATATTCTGAAGCAGTTTGGAACTTCTATGCAAAGCTCTATATATCCAGGAATGACCAGCCCAAACAACTCATACACGAGTGTCTATATAAGGGAATGTTGGCCAAGCTTGACCTCCATCAGTGGGAACCTTTATATAAGCAGGTCGCTGTAAAAGAAATGAAGAAGGGTGATAAAATCTATGAAAAATGGATCCACACCCAGCGAAGTTGGCTTCCCAGTAGAATTTTATAATGTATACGCTGAGGCGTTGACACTGATACTGGCAGATGCTTACAATTAGGCCTTTCAGCATGGCAGTCTTCTCCCAACTTTGAGAGGCCATCATAATCATACTCGTTAAACCAGGTAAACCTCTCAATCTCAGTGAATCCTACCCCGACTGTCAGTGATAAATGTGGATAATAAACGTCTTGTGAAGGTTCTCACTAATCGGCTCCTTCCCTTACCTCCCTGTCTGGATCAATTGGGTTTTATTCCCAATAGGTCCACTTCCGACAATCTAAGCACTTAATTTGCTTTGTGTACTATGGGTGTATTATTAGTATTCTGTTGGTTCAGGAATATGTTTCTTTAATGTTGTTATGGATATATTGGAATGTACTTCTGTCGTGTTGTTGGGGGTTCTGGAATGTGGGATTTGTGGCTCATTGTCTGCCCTGCTGCTGTGGCTAACGGTCGTGGGTCCTATCTGTGGAATAAATCTGACTTTGGAAAATAATTCCTCTTTTGCCTTTTTACCTTATGGTACCATTCTACATTTTTATGGCGATGAGTTACTAACGCCTAGAGATTCAGGACCCACCGACCACACGTTCATAGTTTGAAGAAAATATCTCTTTGTCTCTCTTGGATACTTTGGGACATTTCCAGATTTCGTACATGAAAGTTTTGTGTGCTGGAATTTATCAAGACTGATTTTCATGTGCCGATGCGCACCATGATCTTGTGGGCCTTCATTGTGTCTGTTCGTTACCGATCGGTGCGCCCAATGCATTCTTTGACAATTTTCTTACCTCGTTGAGTGTCTCGAGCTGGACATTCTGCGCCTGCCGCTTTCTTCAAGAAGCTGTTTGGGACGTCCGGACGTCAACGCGCCTGCTCAACGTTGCAGTATTACTTCAATTACCTATAGAAAGGCACGGAACACATGTTCTTCGGCGACCATTTTATTGGTTGGGCATTTCTTCATTGATTCCTCAGGAAACACGCTATTCTGTGACTTCGTTTCTGCTTATTTCTGTGACAGGCACACGTTTCTACTCATTTTGTGCACTTTATTTCTGCTTGCTTCCGTGACAAGCACACGTCTGCACATTATTGCGTAACCATTCATCGACTCCACTTCTGCCTGTTTCCGTGACAGGCACACACTGCTCTTTTACATTTTATTTTAGTCAACATTTTCATCTGCATTTGGATTGCACAGTACTTTCATTTCTTTCATGTAATTGTTGCAGAGTTATTTTATTTGCCTGTTGGGAATCATCTACTGTGACAGGCACACATTTACAAAACTTTGCTGTTATATATTTCTTACTTTAGTATGGCTACTTCTAGTAATGTTGTGCAGCCGCCACCTTTTCTACAAATTCCAGGTAACCACTTATGGCATGGCACAAGTGGTATAGGGTTTTTGAGAACTATCTAGTTGCTATAGACGCTGCTAGATATTCAGCGGCTAGAAAGAAAGCTTTATTATTCAACCATTTGGGAAGTGCAGGCCAACAAGTTGTTGATTACCTGCCAGTTGTAGCTGCACCCGCTGGTGATGACACTTGGGATGTGTATTCTGAAGCTTTAGCACGCATGGGTAAACAATATGTGGATGAACCATCTATTATGGTAGAGAGACATGTTTTTTTTAAGCGTAAGCAGATGCCAGAGGAATCCATTGAAGACTATTTAGCAGTTCTGTGGGTGTTAGCATCCAAGTGTGAATTTGGTACCAATTTGGATACATCTTTACGTGATCAACTTGGTTTTAATTGTTTCAACAAGAAAATTCAAGAACGTTTATTAACTTGTAAGAATCCATCTTTAGAAGAGGTTATGGATATAACTAGAAGTATAGAACGTTCTGTAATATCTTCTAAAATTTTAACAGAAGGTGGTACCAGCAAAACCTTAGAACAAGTGGGGGTAATGCAAGTAGCAGCTTTAAATAGTGCAAATGATTCTGATGTTAGTGCTGTTTTACAGAAGAACAAGACTAAGAAGACCTTTGATAAAAAAAATGAATGGAGCATGTTACAGATGTGGTTCTAGATATCATATGGGTAATAACAGCAATTGTCTGGCGCAAGGGGAAAGGTGCAACAATTGTAAGAATATTGGACATTTCTATACAGTATGCAGGTCTTCAAAAGATAAGTGCAAAGTAAATCAACTCAGTGTAGAAGATGAGTCAATATGCGAAGCACTAAATAATGTACTGTTGCTGTTAGCACATTAAGTAGTTCTGGTAAAACGTGTAAAGGACCTATTTGTGAAGTACAAATGGGATCAATTGACTTAGGTGTCATGGCTGATTGAGGGTCACCTATAATGATTCTGGCAGAGACTACATTTAATAACTATTGGTCCAATAAGTTGTTAAAACTTACTGATGTCAACCCCAAGGCATTTGGGGAGTATGATATTATTATGAGGGGTCACCTTGCTGACGTGGATAAATTTAAAGGAAGAGAAATTCATACTAAAATATATGTTGCACTTAATGGACGCAACATTTTGGGCTGGCAAGGTCAAGCTTGTTTAGATATCATACTTAGACCAGGACATTATGAACCTGTGGTGTTGGGGGACTTGCCGATTTTATCTGTTGATCAAAAAAGTGACCATGATGAAATTTTGCGTGACATATTTTCTACATTTGCTAATGTTTTCAGCAACAAGGTTGGGGCTGTCAAAAGATTTCAACATACCATTAGGTTGAAAAATAATTTCACTCCTGTTGCACAGAAAGTTAGACCAGTTCTGCTTTCTGCCAGGGATGATCTAAAGAAGTTATTAGAAGCTATGTGTTCCCATGGTAATATACCACCTGTGGAATCTTTAGAATGGGTTTCCGCTGCTGTCGTGGCACACAAAGGTTCAGGGATATACACTTGTGTGTGGATTTGAGGACTCTCAATCGCAGTATTATAGTGGATTGCCATCCTCTTCCGAGGATTCATGAGATGTTGGCTAAGTTAGGTGGGAGCAGGTATTTTACCACTATTGATTTACGGTCAGAGTACCACCAAATTCCTTTATCAGAGGAATCGCAGCCATTGACAACCTTTGTGACACCATTTGGTGTGTACATGTAAAAACGGTTGGCATCAGCTACCAGCGTTTTTCAGAGGCTTAAGGACCAAATGTTTGGAGGGGAAGTTGGTGTCCAAGCCTTTCAAGATGATATCCTTATTCACACTGAAAGCTTGAACCAACATTATCATCTATTAGAAAATGTTTTGAATGAGTAGGGGAAACATGGTATGATTGTTAATATGAACAAGTGTAAATTTGTCACTGAGGAGGTGGATTATCTTGGCCATAACATCTCATGTGAAGGGATAAAACCAAAATTGTCATTGTTGACTGCTATTAACGATGCACCTATTCCGACGGACAAAGACTCTCTGAGGGCATTTCTTGGTCTAAGTGAGTATTATGCCAGATTCGTGCAAGGTTATGCTGTAATTGTGCAGCCACTGAGAAATTTGTTAAAGAAAAACCTAAAGTATGTGTGGTCTGACGAGACTCAGAATGCTTTTGATTGTGTTAAGGAATTGATAGTGAATGCGTCTGCCATCAGACCTTTTACTCATGGTGAAAGAAGCATTATAACAGTGGATGCTAGCTCCAAATGATTGGGGGCTGTATTAAGTCAAATTGTGAAGGGACAAGAGTGGACAGTAGCTTTTGCCTCAAGAACACTCAGTGCAGCTGAAAGTCATCTGGCTACTACTTGCTCCAGGCACTGGATGGTCCTGGGTATTGATACGGCGATAGAACACAGTAAGAAAGAGTTGGAAGAAATAGCAGAGTTAGAGAAGCTTATCCTAGCTGACACTACCATCACTGACGCTAAGGGCCTCCTAGACAGAGTAAACGCTACTATCGCAACCTTCCATACTTTCGAACAAAATAAAAAAGTAAACAAAATTCAGAAGGATATTAAGAACTACAATAGAGACCAGACGTATCCATATTTACACGACACATTCTACAACACACCCTACCAGCCACTTAGAAATAGAAACTGGGGCAGGTACCGCAATAATCAGCTTATAACTTTCTCTGATTCCTCCAATACATCCATCGAGGACTCAGACGGTGGTGAGGGCACAAGCTCAGGTGCACATAGGCGTCCTCAACCACCGCCACTCCTCCCTACTGGTTTTTAGGAGTGGACCGCGGCCGCGGACGTGGCCGCAGAAAACAAAACTATCAAAGCCAATACGCAGGCGAGAGACAGACCCGCCAAAAATTCTACCAATGGGGGCCCCAGCAATGATGGTTGGAACACAGCCTGACATTATGACACTCTTACCGAGGGATATTTCCATCCCTTCCAACTTTAATAATGAAAATAGGATTCCATCCACCATTTCCAGGCCATCTATTACCACTCTTGCAGGGCTAACCGATCCACCCATGAATAGGGTGGCTGCACAACCAGTAATTCCTTTAACACTTCAGACTTCATCTCCCCCCAACCTGTCCATACCCATCTTCAATCTCTCCACCCATCTTCTAGCCTCTGATGAAATCTCCCTACTCAGTAAAGGCCTTTCCTTTGTCCCTACGGCACGCAGTAATTTTTTCAAGCTTCAGGAAGATTTACTCCTGTTTTTCAGACGTATCCGTCTGAAACAGTTTTTCTCTGACAAACCTGAAACTAATATGCCTTTTGTAAGACAATTCAGACCGGCCTCCACCTTCTTGCCACCTACTTCAATGATGCCGCCTGAAATTTTAACCTTTGAGAAACTCGTTCTACACGAGGTGAAGGAACTTCAAAACCAATCAGAATTTGTACCCTACAATTTGCCACTCACGGAAAAACTTGCCATAAACATTTTAAGGGACAACAAGAATATAGTCATCAAACCCGCCGATAAGGGCGGGGTATAGTTATAATGGATCATGACAAATATGATGGCGAGATTCTTCGCCAGCTCAACAATGCCACACATTACCGCAAGTTGACTTCAGACCCACTCACTACTATCCAAAAGAAAATATCCACAATTACCTCTCAGGCTCTTCATAGTGGCATCATCAGTAAAAAAGAACATGCTTTCCTCAATAACTCACATCCCAGAACACCTGTGATTTATATTTTGCCTAAAATACATAAAAACCCATCGACCCCACCTGGCCGACCCATAGTCTCTGGTTGTGGTTCCATTTTGGAACCTTTGGGCAAATACATTGACGCCATCTTGAAAGAATTTGTTCCACTCACCAATACCTTTGTCAAAGACAGCACCCACTTGATCAATATCATTGAGGATCTCCCATTCAACACAGATACTGACCTTATGGCCGGCCTCGATATTGAATCGTTGTATACCAACATTCCCCAGACAGAGGGCCTGGCAGTGATTGAACATCTATTGAATACACGATTGCGACCCATGCTTATTCCGACCGAGTTCATAATTCAACTTCTTAACATTGCATTGACTGACAATTACTTCCTGTACAAAGACACGTACTACCTTCAGATTAAGGGAGTTTCCATGGGCGCTTGTTTCGCCTCCAATTTTGCTGTCCTTTATGTTCATCACTTGGAATCGACATTCATCTTGTCAATTCAAAACCCTTTCTTGAATAATATTATATTATGGCGTCGCTACATAGACGACATCCTCCTCCTATGGCAAGGACAACAAGAAGACCTTTCCTCTTTTGTCACTTGGCTTAACACCAACCAACCCCACCTTACTTTTACCTCTGACATCAGAAGAAATGATCTTCCCTTCCTTGATCTCACATTACACGCAGAGGAGGGCACCATTGGCACTATCTTGTATCGAAAACCCACTGAACGCAATACCTTGTTGCTTTATTCTAGCTACCATCCACGCGGCCTGCGTGACGGCCTACCATATGGGCAATTCCTCCGCGTACGGCGGAATTGTAAATGGCGCAAGGATTATTTCCGTGAGGCAGCTATCCTCTCCGAGAAATTGACTAGCAGAGGCTACCCTAAACACCTAGTAAAAGGGCGCTCAAGCGTGCTTGGTATAGTCATAGAGAGATAATCTTGACACCATCAATCAAACGCCAAAACACACGTATTCCTTTTGTCTCAACCTACAGTCCTTGTAGTAACAAGGTTGGCAAAATAATCAAGAAAAACTGGACATTGCTCCGTACCTTTGCACATTTTTCTGAACCCCCTTTACTTTCTTACAAAAGAGGAGACAATCTCTCAGACAAACTGGTCCATGCTATTACATGGCCTTCCAAAGTAAAGAATGACCAATCAGTGACATCATTGTGGGGTCTCCCACCCATCATAGGCCATTATAAATGCCAGAATTGTAATGTTTGTGACCTTACCAGTAACACCAAGGTATTTGTCACCACAGACCGTACCTACCAACTAAAGCATTTTTCCAACTGTCGCACTAATAATGTCATCTATGCTGATTCGTTGCCCTTGCAATCTACTTTACATAGGCCAGACCACACAGATGGTGAAACAACGCATCTCCCAGCACAAGAGTCGCATTAGATGCAATGTCACCACTGCACCATTGGTAACACACTACAAAGAAAACAATCACTCAGAAACAGATTTGACATGGCAGGTCATAGACCGTCCACTACTACCCATCCGTGGCGGTAACCTCCAACTTTTATTGAACAAATTTGAGTGTAGATGGATTACACGATGCAACTCTGTAGCCCAAGGTCTGAATTCACTTGATGAGTGGAACACAGTGATCACTACAACATAGAACTCCTAGTCTCACATTCATCGTGTGATAGCTGTTTCTTGCTCTAATTCGGTATGTTCATTTTCTCCGAACTGGAACCTAATTCATAAACTTTTTCAAATTGTTTTTATTCATACTATATGTTTTAACACCTACATTGGTAGTGTAACACTTGTCAACACAGTTGGTCGCAATACACAAGCCCAGAGTTCGCCAAATACATTAGTGATTGTTTCCGCTGTTTGTAAACTGTTTATGTATTCGATTACACTCTTTTTACTATTTTGCAAGTCACACAAGATGCATCATGTTGTTTTTATTCCCTCCTACATGGTATAAACTTTCTGTGAAAGATCATCCAAATGAACTTGGTAGCCAGTATATTGTTTCCGCTTTTGGTAAATTGTTTAATGTATTTGCTTTCGCTTAACTTCCCCTCCTTTTTACATTGATCATCAGATGCAATATGTTGATCTAATTTCCTAGTGCATGGCACACAATTCCCATTTAGGTTCATCCGAATATATTCGGTAGCCTCCGTATTACCATTTGTATGTATTGCGTTGTAGTCTACCCAATAACTGTGTAGTTATACTATTATCCTCTGATACTGTAACTCACTGTTTTTACTGTAATAATACCCTTGAATGTTGTCTGAATATGTATACTGTCACTCCTTCTCGGTGTCTTTCACATACGGCCATGGTTCTGTGCCGTTATTTATTTCTATTTATTACTATCTTTTCCCGTCCCCCGGGGCATTGAACTCTTGTACCACGCTCTAGTTCTTATTGCCAGGACCCGCGCGTTAAGCATTCTCACGTGACCCTGCCGGCTTCTATATCTTAGACATGCCGTGCAGCACGCTGAGACGCTTCACTCGTCCTACCTGCTTTTGGACTTATCCCGGCATCCTGATCCCATATTCCTCCAAACGCGACGAATCAGTGGACCCAACCACCCGCTGCCCATCGGAATTCTTCTCCGGTAAGACCACGGCGGTTTTTGTCCTTTTCATTCAAACCGTCGGTCTATCGCTATGTCTAATCGTCCTTCCCCTTTCCTTTTCTTATCTCGTTTCTTTTCAGAGCGCTGCCCAGCTTTCCGCACGCTCTTCCCCTTGACGCAGGACTTTCCACAATTGGTAAGTCCACGGCGCCCGTTTAAACCTCTGTCCTTTTACTCGGCCCTTGTTCCTTGATAGCCATTGCTTTCTTAATTTCCTTCCCTTTTTAGACGACATCCCAGCCATTGAAGGCTTCCCCAAATCACACCGCTTACAGTTCCAGTCGTGTAGGACTCACCTTCTGGATTCCCCCTCCTCACCTAGTGCCACCAGGTATTGCCCCGATTTTTCTTCCCGCATTTTAATCTCTTTTCTCTGGGTTTCAGTCCTATTGATTTTTCTCCCTTCCCTCTTGATTCTATAGAGCACTTTAAATGAATCGTGTAACCATCGTCCTGATGATGACCTTGAGTTAGAGAGGTCGAAACGCCGTCGACTCTACAACGCCAATTGCGGCAACCAAAGGGTCATTCACAAATAATGGAATTATGTTTGTGATTGTAAATATTTTTGTTTGACCTACACTGATTATTATTATAATTTTTCGCCGCCTCACGTTGTTTTTAATCACGTGTCACTGCGCCGTTTATTCACTACAACACTTCCAGTGCACATCTGGTTTGTTATGGTTACTGCAATTTAGTTGATTTCTGTGCTTCTATATGCAAATAACAACCTTTTCAATCTCATTGGTCTCCCTTATTTCTTTCCTGTGCTGTGTGATTGATACACCTTTTTGAACAGTCCCCCGCTTGATATACCTGTTGAGACGTTGTTTTATTGCTGAAAAGAATTACAGCACTATAGAACGGGAGGCATTGTTGTGTTCATGGGCTGCAGAAAAATGTAAAATGTATATTTGGGGGACAAAATTTCAATTCTTTACTGACCACAAGCCTTTCATTTACATGTTGGGAGATAGTTGCTCCAACAAAGCATCTTCAAGTCTTATCAGGTTGCTTGCAAAATTGCAAGAATTTAATTTTGACATTAAGTACTTGCCAGGAGGAAAGAATGTTCGGGCAGACTTCCTGTCCCGTTTACCTTTGGAGAGTGAAGATAACCTTGATGCTGGTAGGAATGAGGATGAGTTTGTTTTAACTGTGGGTGATGTTATGGAAGAATTTAAAATCACTGAGAAGCAGTGGTTTGAAAGTTGCGAGAAGGATGATTGTTTAAATAATGTTAAGACATTTTTGACTGAAGGTTGGCCTAGTGATAGGAGTATGTCTTTAGAAATAAAGTGTTTTTCACAAGTAGCATCTGAATTATCTTTGGTTAACGATATTTTGGTGAGACAAGACATGTTTGTACTACCTGTAGGTTTGAGGGGAAAGATTATTTTGTTGGCTCACGAAGGGCATTAGGGTATTACTGCTACAGTTAGTAGGATTAAACAGCCTTATTGGTGGCCTGGTATTGACGGTCAGGTCAAACTTTTTGTTGAGAAGTGTGCGGAGTGTTTGTGTTCCGATAAGCATTGAAAAACTTCCACGGCACCCCTATGTAATGTTGAATGGCCTAAAGGTGCATGGGAGAAGATAGGTTTGGACTTTGCCGGTTCATTTAATATTTTTGGCGGTGAAAAGAGATTTCTTATTGTTGCCATTGATTATTTTTCTAAATGGTTGTATTTTGCATTTGTTAAAAATGCTGATACTAGTTCTGTCATTTGTTTTTTGGAGCGCTTGTTTTTTATTGAAGGTATTACTGAAGAAATTGTGACTGTCAATGGAACGCATTTTGCCTCAGAAGAAATTAGCATGTTTCTTAAAAAGTATGATATCAAGCATATTCTTGTACCACTGTATAGTCTCGCTTCCAACTGACTTGTTGAGAGGGCAAACCGTTTGTTGAAAGAAGGTGTGCAAACAGCTATTGCTAATAAATTGGATGTGGCAGATTATTTGCATCACAAAGTCTGGAGTTATAATACCACTCCCATAGCACTACCAATATTTCTCTGTATGTACTTTTAAGGGGTAGAAAACCTATCTCCATGTTGAGTCCCATTAGTCAAGTTGAGTGAAGAACAAGCAGTTATAATTGGTCAGAGAATGAGTGATCTGAGTGCGGTCATGAAGAATGGGTTGGTGAGAAATGATTGGTTTGATCTGGGTGATTTTACTCATTCTTTTGAGGGAAGTGTTGATTATTCACGTAATGGAAGTCCACTCAGTACTGGAGCTGACAGAGGAGATAATGATCACAGGGCTTCCAATTCTTTCATGCAAAGGGCAGTTGTGTGTGACACTCCTTGTGGTGATGGGGGTGGTATGTATAGGAGTAGTAGCAGAGTTAGAACTGCTCCTGTTCGATCTAGGGATTATGTGTATTATTGATTCGTTAGTACACCGTTTTGTTTAATTAAAAAAAGGGGGATGTGTAGTATGGGTGTATTATTAGTATTCTTTTGGTTCAGGTATATGTTTCTTTAATTTTGTTATGGATATATTGGAATGTACTTCTGTCATGTTGTTGGGGGTTCTGGAATGTGGAGTTTGTGGCTCATTGACTGTCCTGCTGTTGTGGCTAGCGGTCATGGGTCCTATCTGTGAAATAAACCTGGATTTGGAAAATAATTAATCTTTTCCCTTTTTACTTCATGTTACCATTCTACTCTCTTGCTCATCAAATTGACCCCGAGCTATCTGTGGCTGCTGGTTTTTTTTAGACGCGGTTAAAGCATTCAATTTCATCAAATGGCATTTTCGACAGATGGTGATAGACAGGATGGGAGTAGGCAAGGCTTTCCTGAGAAAGGTCATCCTACTCTATACTGAACCAACATAATATCCTATCAGAAAAGGGACTAGGCAGGGATGACATGTTGCAGGGATTCTGCCCAAAAACAGAACTATGCGCAGGATTATAGGACTTTGGTGTATAGGGACTGAGTCCTCCTACCACCTTAGTATCTATGAGCCCAGGACCGACTAGCTATAGTGTCTCACTTGCTCTCCTACTCACTCACAGAGAAACAAATGATTAGACACCCCAGAACCCAACACTCCCAGATCTCTCAGGAATCACGGAAACAAGACACAGCCTTTCGCTCGCACTCTTGTACTTGTCCACAATATGATCTGACAGAGATACATAACAGTTTAAAATATTTATTTTAACTAACGTACCCTAACATGCAGTATACGTGCCAAAACAAGCAGGAAAATGCATAGTACAAATACAGTCAGCATAGCAGCTAGTCCATAAATCATGAAGGGAGATGTCATCATGAAAAGACAATAGAGCCTAACCTCCCTCCCCTTGCTAAGAAGTAGTATTATTATATATTAGAAGCTCTCTGGGCTTTTTCAGCAGACCCCGTACCTTAGCCTATAGATGGTAGATCTACATCATAGGTGCTGTCTCGCGCCTCTCCCTGGAAAGGTCCCTCTTCAAGTGTCTGCTACCTATTCGTGTAGTCAAATAAAACCCAAGTAAGTTGTCCCAAACAACAGCTGCATCGGTATGTTTTGTCTAAGGGCTAAGGCCTGGCCAGAACAAAATAACAAGGGGCATTGTTGTTCGACCATGCTCATAATGTTCAGTCAAAATCCCAGGAACATGCAGAGAATGAACACAGCGAAGAGTTCTCATTTGAAAACAGCCATAGAAATTATTGCAAAAATTAAAGATGTGTAGTAAAGGGCGCAAAGCAGCAGACAGGCTGCATCGTTCTCATGCTAACTTAGTGAAGACAACAATGTCCCTATGGGCCACGTGACTTGACCCTATCCTCTTTGCTCTGGTGTTGGGGCCCTTTTCTTGCATTAAGAGAGAGTATCACCTCCAGCGAGTATAAATTAGACATGCTCAGGATTATCTTGCCTGTGTATGCTAATGGCATCCTACTCATCATGAACGACCTTGCACTAAATCTAACACTGATCATAAATGAAATTGTTACATTCGTCGTTTGGTGTGGTTTAAAGATTAACTGGACAAAATCACTCCTGATGCCACTGACAAAAAACGCATAACAACCCAACCTGGCATTTCCTTTACAGTGGCAAAGAGAACACGTGAGGTACATGTGCATTGGATATCACATGGATATGACAGTGGTGATCAGAGAAAACTATGTCGCTATATTACAAATATCACTAGACAGACAGAGGGTTGGATCAAATTACCACTATTGGTGTCTGGCAGAGTTGCTCTTATAAAGATATTGGTGCTCCCCAAACTACTTTACTCCTTTCATATAATATTACAATACCTTTAACCAAAACATTCTTCAGGCGATCTCTCATGCTCAGACTGACATGGGAAGGTTGGCAAACTCAGGTAGCATGGTCTAAAGTGTAGCTGCCCTATAAACTAGTCAGCTTTGCCGCCCCTGATTGCAAGACATACTACCTGGTGGTACAGGTGGAAATTGCACATCACAGGATACACCACACTTAAACATATAGATGACAAGGTGGAGGGGGATCTAGCTGAGTGGGGCGACAAGATTGGGAAAATTGAGGAACAGCCTGGGGCTGAGACTCCTTGACTAACAACTGAGGGAACGCTGGGAAGCAAATGGGGGGGGGGGGTTAGATAGGCTGGTACAGGAGATTGTGTGCTTTACATTTACTGCATTGCTGTCACCCTGTACTACATAAATTGGATGCTAGGTGTACATTATGTATTATGAACTAGTTGCAAAGAACGTGTTTCTAGTTATTTGTAAACTGTACTCTAAAATGCCAATAAGCAGATGAAACAAAAGTAGAGAACCTTAAAAGATAAACATGAACTGCATCAAAGAAGTCCACTTTGTAAAGACTTCTGAAACAAACTTTAAGGTTTACCTTTAAAAAAAGAAAGATGTAATGAGTAGGTTAAAAGTTTTGAGGTTAAATTTTAATGGGCTAAACCATAGATAGAATGACAACTTAGAAAGACTAGAAAGAAGTACCCTAATAATTCTAAAATTTCAATTATACTGCTAAGCTTTTCAATTTAAAAACTGTAGAATGTTGATTATTAAGCCGGACCAGTCGGCATTTGGGGAAATCTCTTCAAGCAATGGAGAACGATAAAAGGCAAGCGAGTCCTCATATTCTATATAAGTTTGAGGCACCACATTTTTCTTCAAGAAGGTACGACCAAATATCTTATAAACAGCTGTCAAACTTTGGTACGACATAAGGGACTTGGGTGATATTTCATACTTGAGTAAGTTCGCCCCATATGTGATTTGTGGGACACACTAGAGTGCATGAGAGATAAGCTGAGTCTCTGGTTAACGGAGATAAGAATCAACAAATGGGGCAATTGGTTGATAAAGGCAGTCTGCTCCCTTGGAATTCGTGGAAAGAAAAATCGAATTGCGCCATATTGAGATATAAATATTTACAGTTGACCATGTGGATTCAAACAAATGTTTGTATGTGGAAGACTACAGGACAAATTGAACACGATGTATAAAATACAACTCCAAGGAAATTGCACTATGGTACTGGAGGCTATTTGAAGCAGCAGAAGGGGACCAGAAGTCAATATCCTGTGTGTGGGAGGAAGACTTGCCTTCGAGTGAGCTATGAAACTTATGGCACATAGCTATGAATGCTCTTTATACTACAGTTGAGTCTTCTACTCTAAGGAAGAACCATTTGTCCTCTCTGCATAAGTTATACTGGACTCCTTCACAACTGGAGAAAATTAATAAATGAAAGCGCCACAAATGCGTAAGTGAAGGAACAGACAATCCCCACGTTTGTGAATTGCCTGAAGATACAACCTTTTTAGCTAAATGTGAGTAAGACAATAACAACAATTAAGCACTGGAAAATTGAGTTCAGCTGCACTCATTGTATTTGAGAGGATCGAAGAAAAAGCAGAGAACAGTTATCAATATATCAATGTAAACTGCTATTGTATCTCGTATTGTTGGCTAGAAGGGAAATATGCAGATATTGGATTAGCCCAACAGCCCCATTGCATGTAAAATGGCTAGAATACTTCAAATGTATGCATGTTTTAGATGGGAAATGCTCAAATGTAAAAAGAACAGAGGTTTGGCAACCTTTTGACCCTTGGTTGAGGATTGGAATGGTCTCATTGTCTAATTTCCAATGATCACACCTAATAAGCTGTAGATATATAGTCAAGGTAAAATATTACTCAGATAAGTGATTGGAGGAAAAGAGGAGAAACATCTCAGTGGTGTTGTCAAGAAAAAGGTCCCTCAAGCTCCAAATTGAGGCAATCAATATTGCAGCTTCTTTCTTTATATTCTGAGGTTATGTGAGGACTAACAAACAAAAAATACACAAGAAGGTTGAGGGCACTTAGTGACAGTAGTATACATTTACTAGAAGATGTAACATTTTTAATGTAAATCTAACACTTTGGCATCATTTGTACTATGGATGCGGTGAAGGGGTTGGACCTCATTAGTTAAGACACAGTGCTCTGTTGTTTCAATCTTCCTTCTCTGCTCATGGGGTTAATTGCCTCTCTGTATCCCCAATTGGAAGAAAGTTTATTAAGAAATGGCCATCTTGCGGAGCTTGTAAAAGGATTCAGAGGTACCTGTCAGTGGTGCCCTGTGTTTCAAACGTTGTTTGCTCTGTTCATGGAGCTTCTTGTCACATATATTTGGAAATCTCGTGACATGGTGTCTCCATTAGTGGTACTTCAGATATCAAACAGTGTGCTGAAGATTTTTTTTATTTTTTTTATTTTTGTAAAGCAGATCGTGATGCAAGTTTAGATGACCAACACACTGCATTATCCTGTCATTTCAAAATACCAAACCAGCGTGATGAAAGCACTTCAGCATGATTGCTCGTGTTTTATCATTTATTGATTCATCACTATTTGGCAAATGCATGCACAGCACTGGTGTTTATAAACTTGGAACTATTTTTGTGGCTTGGGCTTCTAAATCTATCCAATGCCCCGCTAAGTGGCAAGAGAAAAAATGTTAACTGGCTTCAGTTTTACATTCTACAACTTAAAAGGGCTTTTAGCACTCTTGCATCTAGTGATATTTCTCTGTCACTAGTGTTAGTGGTATTTTTTTTCAAACAGTTCATGCAAGAATATATCAGGGCCATGGTACTCCAGGGTGACAGAGTAATGGCGAAAAAACGTGCTCCTCCATGGCGCTGTCCTGTTCGCTCCTTCTCATGCACACAGCATTTTTGGCTGCTGCGTTGCGTGAAAATGTAGTAAATAGACCCCTCAGTTTCCCAAACACAACCAGAGTGCAATGCCTGGCTCAAACTGTGAATAGTGTTTTGGGTTTTTGGTATTTTCCAAAGTACACAGTTTGCGCCTCATTCCCAGTTTCTGACCATGAAATGGGGGCAACACAATAATTGTGCTGTTTTACCCGAATCCAAGGTTAACACACTCAGGCCCAGATTTAGAAACGTTTTGTATCAGGTTTGCGTTACTTTTTTAACGTAGACATGATGCTAAATCTTTTTGGGCATTTACAAACCAATGTAAATTGGTATCACGTTGGTTTGTAACAGAGAGTAACACAAATCAGCTTGGCATTACTCTACATCAAGGGGACGTTCCATGAGTGGTACATAGGCGTTCCCGTGCTACCACACATGGTTTTTGATGAAAAACCCTACTTACTAATAATAGTAGGCAGGGTATTGCAGCAAAAATTAACACCACTTGAAAGCAGGCTTTAACAGGAGAAATGTTTTCATTTCTCCTTTCTTTTCCCACTTTGCACTTGTACTGCATTGTACATCACACATACAAGGTGGGAAAAGTTGATCTAAGCATCGTATTTTGTACTGGAAGTACAAAACCTATGCTAGCCTCAAGCACACACCCTTGCACTATGGAGCAAAGGTTTGTGCATGGTGCTCAGCAGCAAAATTCTGCGTCTGTGCTAGGGAGAGGGGAGGAGGGTGACAAATCTCTGTAGATATATCGTTCTCCTGCTCTCTCCCCATCACGCAACGCAGCACAACATTTGTGTCTGCTGCGCTGCATGACACTTTTGTAAATCTGAGCCTCAGTTTGGCGTTCTTTACCAACTCTATTTCATGCAGTTTCAAATCGCAATTCGCACTCTGGTTGTAATCCCATTGCTATTGAAAACTAAATTTTGAGCCCAAAACGGGATTAGGGCCCAAATTGTAATTGGCTGCAAAATCTTTGAGCTTTTTAGATGAAATATGGTGCAACTGGTTTAAGTAGAAGGCCTTAACTCTTTCTCCAACTCTCACGTGTTATTTTGTAGCTAGTCTTGAAATGGTGCAGTTTATCACAGGTTATGCTGTTCTTGAAATTGCGACACGGTTCTTAGCATTTCTTGGTTAACATTTGAATATAACAGTCCAGCATTTATTCATATGAAGGCTGTAAATGCAGTTCAGGTCTCAAGTGTCAAACAATGACTTACAATCGCTGTGAGACCAGTACATTCCCTGAGGTTATAGAAGGGTTATGAAGTCTACTGTGAAGCTGTAAATCAATCTTTAATATCAAAAATCCTGTAGGATTTATGATGCTCCGTCACAGGTGACTGATTTTGTTGCCATAGGACTGCTACATTGCAGCTGTAATTTCACATCTATTACACTTCGTGCCATCACTTAATCCAGTCGATCTTTGTACTTCATTACCCCCCACCTGCCCAGATGCCCCTCCATTTCTTCTCAGCCCCTCCTCCACACCAAACCCATGGCAGCGTGTCATGAAATAGAATACACGACCTTCCAATAAAATGCTGACTTTTCAGTGGTGTAAATGTTCTATTATTTCCTCTTATTCAGGCCACCAAACGAATGAACACAAAAGGTCATTTATTGTTTACGTTGATGTGACCCCTTTGCATTTTGTAACGTCTACTTGTTCAGCAGGGCACTCACTAGAAAAAGACCTTATGAAGAGAAAGCGAAAGCACAGGTAGACAAAAATAAACGAAATAGATTTTCCTAGGGCACCATTGAGAGTCACGTTTAGTAGACTGGATTTATACTAAATAGCACACTGGGCTTGCAGTAAATAATGGTGGTGCATTTATTGAACTGTAACAATAAACACAAATGGATAATTCAGAAGTTATTCAAACAAGGTCAGCAATCGTTCAGTAGCTCAAGGAGAAATGGTTTGCATGATATACATAAAATAGGTGCTAAAGACAGCACTGTATGAGAGAGAGTTGTGATCACTGAGTGTTCAAGATTTATATTCTTTTTCTTGTAGTTTTATGTAGTGCAAACTTGACCCCAAGATACTGGAGCGCTTTTACATGAGCACTACACAAGGACACATTCTTTTTATTTATTTATTTTATGTTTTGGCACAGGGATATTTAGGCCCTGATTACGATGTCGGGTGGACTGTATCGGTCTGGAACTGCTCGACCATAGGTCGATGGTTCCGACCTCCTGATTTGGATGCGACAGCTGCAACCGCCCATAGGGCAGTCAGACGCATCCATTCTAAAATGGAAGCTTGTGCAGCCGATGAGAAAGGCCCGCAGCACAAGCTTACATTGTAGAATGGATGTTTTTAAACATCCCTGCATCGTGTGGCAGACGGTGCAGGGATGTTAAGGGGGGCACCATAGATGCCCCCCAGGCCCCATTGCGGAGGGCCAGGGGGAAGTGGGCCCTGCTAGAGGCCCCCAAAGACACTTTCTAACAGCCTTTGCATGTCGAAAAGGCCAACATGAAATGGCTGTCGGAAAGTGCTGACGACAGAGCCAAGCCTGGCTCCACTGTCAATAGGGGTTTATGCAGGTTTCCGACGCTCCATAGGAACCGCGTCGGAATCCCCCTACTGGTTTCGTACCGACCGCCGCCATCCTTATACGGCGGTCGGAATGAAACCTACGATGTCGGGTGGAAGCTTTCCATCCAACATCGTAATCAGACCCTAAGTGATTTGCCCTGAATCACAAGAGTGCTGAGATGGCGCAGAGAATGGACCTGGTTCCCTAGTTCCAAAGTCAGCAGCTCTGGTCATACACCACATCCTTTCCTGCTATGTTCTTTACTCTCAGTACTTGATTAATCAGGCATTCACCAAGCTCATATGGTAGCTATAGAATTATCAGCCAGCATCGTTCCAATATCTAGATTGGCACAAAGCATGCTTTTCATGTGGTATTTTTAAAAGAATGAGGCTAGCTAATGAGACTGCTCGATAACGTTATTGCTGTAGAGCTAGGTCTTTAAGAAATAAAAACTTTCTTGCAATGGATCTAGCCCATTTTCATCTATTTAGATTGTACCACAGCAGAAGTAAATGCAAATTAACAGTACTATCCCTCATTTCTGTTACTTCTGTGGGTGATAAAATAAATTTGATGAAATCAAGCGAAATTCATCCTTTTAGGTTAGCTATAAACTGCTTTAGCTGTTTACAGAACTCATATGATAGCAAAAAAGATAATTTAGAGAGACGCTTTCAGTCTTTATTTTAACCTGTATGCATTTTTGCATTGTGCTTTGCATTGGCAAGGAGTATAAACAAATAGTCCTTCTCCGTGACTCCCTCGCATTAATGCTTCATAGCAAAGCCTGTAACAATGGAGTAGATCCACAGACGGCATTATAGAAGCAACCACATCTACTGTCAATGCAGGAACCACAGCAGCAACAACCGGTTTCATGACATTAGGGACCACTGCTTCTGTAGCAGTAGTGAGCACAGCTGCCAACATGGCAGGGACAACAATAGCAATAATATCTTCCAGCATAGCAGGAACAGCAGAAGCAACCACTGCTGGAACGCCTGCAGGGATGACAGCAGCAACTGCAATTGCCACTCTTGCAGGCACAACAGCAAGTACAAAAGCTGTCAGCAAGGCAGAGACCACAGCAGTGACGAGGGTTGAAACCACTGAACAACAGTTGCGACAGCAACAGGAATTACAGCAATTGTACCACAACGGGGACCACATTTACAAGAACTGCCACCACATCACCTTCAACTGCCACCACATAAACTACAACCTCCACATTATCCACCACCAAAACAGCATCAACAACTGTCCATGCAGTAACAGTAACTCGAAGCATAGCAGGAAGTGATTACGCAGACTACAGCGGATACCACAGCAGGGACCAAAGCAGTACCCATAGCTGAGACTGCATCATCAACCAGAGCTACGACCACAGCAGCAACACCAGAAATGATGAGTGTTTACAACCGCAGAGAGCATAGCAGCAGCATCCCAACCACCACAGTAATGACAGCTGTAACAAAAGTTGCCCACACTGCAGGCACCACAGACATGCCAGCAGCTTCCACAACAGCAGAGACCACAACTGTAATCACAACATAGACAGCAAGTGCCACCATGGCTGGGTAAACAGCAGTGACAGCAGCTTTCACCACAAGAGAGACTGTAGCAACAACTACGGCTGCCAGAACAGCGGGGCCTGCAGCTGTAAAAATAGCAACCACAACAGAGCATAGTAGTAAACCACAGCTGTAAAATCATGAGGGACCACAGCAGCAACCTTACTTGCTACCTCTGCAGGGACAACAGCTTCTGTATCTGCCGGGACCGAGCAGGGACAAAAGTGTTCACAGTTGTAGCCACAGTGGGGAAAGGAGCATCAACAACTGCAAATGCAACAGGACCAACCACAACAACAGCTTGACAGATGGGTAAAGACAACAGCAGCGACCATAGTTTTGAGCAATGAGAACAAATATGTTATCAGGGAAATTCCACAATTTCAGTGGCCCATTCGGACCAGGCAGTGACATTCATTTGTACACACGTGGAATGGAGCCTTGCGGAACTCTGCAATATTGACATGGTTTGACCCAAGAAGCTGTCCAGATAAAGGTTGGGGAGGTACATCAGTCCCTATTTGAGTGTTTAAAAAACGAATTTTTTTTTAACGCATGGAGGAACCAATGCCTAAGGAGGAGTGCTTTATCCTGGTCTGATTCTCAATGTAGAAAAGCCAAATCATCACTGGTTAGGGCCATTAAAATGGAGGATACAGGGTAATTAAAATCAAAAGAGCTAACTATAAGAAGGCACTCAGCAAGGCAAAAAGGGAGTGGGAAAACAGGAGGTGGGACCAACTTCTCAAAGCTTCAATAGAAGAGGCGCTAGGTGGCGCTCGTGTGGAATGGCCGAACTCACGTAAGGCTCCCGCAGTCCGATGCTATTATCCTTCAAAAGATCCTAATCTAGTGGAAGTAAGATCGCACAGATGATCGCTGGGTGCAAGTAAACAACTGAAGAGGCGACAGCCCAATCTAGAGGAAAATCGGTGCCGGACTTCACCTTCAATCGGCATTCGGAGGGCTCAGCGTGGAAGGGCCTGAGAGGAATGGAACTGACAATCGGCGCCGGAGTCAACGGGAGCGCCGAGGTCCCCTCGTGGAATACAGGCCGAGGGAGCAGAGCATTCAGAAGCGGATGGCGCGGTGAGTGCACTGCGAAAAACGGCACGGCTCCGAGATTAGGAAGCTGGCAATAATAGCTCAAAGGGAAGCGCTGACATCGGATGCAGTGAATGCTCTGACAGCACGACATACCGAAGGAATTGGGAGGCCCGGCGTGCAAGGAGGGATACATCGCCAATCGTGAGGGAGGAGACACAGTGACATGTGCGCGCTAAAGGCCGCAGGCTGAAACCATGCAGTGGGCATCCTGCCACCCCCAAGTTTAAACGACCAGGTGCACTGGCTAAGCGCAAATATGAGAGAAGAGATGGCGCAGCACAAACTCTGAGCGCTGATACGAACGACCTACGGACACAGAGAAACGGCGGTAGGTGCAGCGCGCATGGGCTTGGGAGGTGACTGCTAGGAGGCGGAGGTGCGTAATAAGACTGACACTGCACGAGGCGAGAGCCCTCTTCCCCTGGGGCGAGCAGTATGATATCACACGCAGGAAGAAGGCTATGACTATAAGGGGCAGCACGGTGGAAGACCGGCGATGGTGGAGCTCCGTACGAGCTACTGAATGACGGAGCAGGTAACTCACTAAAACACGGCAAGAAAGGGCGCTAAGAAGGAAGGAGGAAAGGCGCAGCAATAATTGGACAGGGCACAGATTCAATTAAGCAGACCTACAACAATATAGAGCAACGTGGTGAGGAGCCCTGTGAGAGCGACAACAGTGATAGAGTGTACACACTCGCTGAGTGGTGTTCGGCAACTTGGCATTGCAGACTTCTGCCATTGAGAGGAGACTGCAATAGCACGAACACTACCCAAACCCAGCACTCCATAACTGATAGCTCCACGCAGGAACGAACATACGTATTTGCAGACAGGGATGGGGAAACCGGACGCAAAACAACCGCGCCTCCATTTTGAGCCAAAGAAGGCCACACGATCTCAACAGTCAGAAGTGGATACAGGACTAGAACCCTTAATGGCTGGGTCTAACACCTCACCGGAAGATGACATGAAAACGCTCATGCTTGAAGTGCGACAAGGATTGGCTACCCTGGCGGACAAAATGGATGCCATGAACACACGCATGGACAATGTTGTCCACAAAATAGAACAGCATGATGAACGACTGAAAGAGGCGGAACAACGCATTTCTGACAATGAAGATGCTACGACGAACCTACAGGGTAATGTGGCACAAATGGACAAGCTATTGAAAATAATTGCGGCCAAAAATGAGGACATTGAAGCCATGAGCCGGAGGAACAACATACGAGTCCTGGGAATACCAGAAAGTGCCAATACTGGGAAAATGGAACTGTACATAGAAAAGATGCTGCTTGCGGTAATGGGTGCGGAAGCGCTATCCCCTCAATTCATAGTGGAGAGGGCGCACCGAGCCCTAGGTCCGAGGCCCCCGCCTGGCACTACACCACACCCAATTATAGCCCGACTCCTCAACTATAGAGACCGTGATGCTGCCCTACGCATCGCCCGGGAGAAGAAACAACTGCATTATGATGGGGTGCCCTTCGCCATTTATCCTGACTTTACAGCCATGGTGCAAGAGGATAGGCGGCGCTTCTTGCCCGTCAAACAAAAACTGAGACAAGCGCAAGTAGACTATGCACTTCTCTACCCGGCGCGACTGCGGATAACACACCAAGGCAAACAAGTGATATATACAAAACCCCAACAGGTGGAAGAATTCCTAAAACAACTGAAGACACAAAAGGACACAAGGCCGACTCCTGAGGACATGCGGCAAACGGACAAACCAGAAATAGGCCGCCAGCAGAAGGAATAATAATTTTATAGGCGGTAAGGAGACCTACACTGCGGGTCAGAAGTACTGAATCTGAATAGATGTGCACAACCCACTCGAGCAACAGACGCTAAGAAAGCACCGAAATGTCAACAAAAGATAGGTACCACTGAACAAATATCGTCGGACGCCTGCCGGCCCCTGCAGAGGCGAACAGTCCCAGCTTGGCGCCTAGGGGCAGGAGGAATACCGATGAGCCACCTACATAAAGCCCTCAAACGGGAGATCCCCTTATTGACTCACGAAGTATTGAATTGTTAATCGAACGTAACTCACCATTTGCGGAGAGGTACAGGTTGGGAACAAGGGAGGGGTGGGAAGGGTTTCTCTGGCATGATTGGGATGCCTCAGTGGGAGGGGGTGGGAGGGGTGTTGAATGTTAGAAATGTTGGTCAGAATATGTTTCAACAAGCAGGACAGACAAACGAGCAATTAAGTGTTGTACCAAAGACGGGCATACATAGCCTGGGTGGTCCTATCGGGAACAATGGAGACTACGGGTGAGACAACACACTCACAGCAAGTGGGAATAGTAACATGGAACTTCAGAGGACTAGGAGACCCAAGAAAACGTAGGCAGATTCTAGGATACCTTGATCGACACCACATACAGGTAGCCATGCTGCAAGAAACTCACATTCATCCACAACAACCCTCCACATTTGCACATACATGGGCTGAACATAGGATCTTCTCATCGTACTCTACATATGCGAGGGGCACAGCGATCATTATAAAAAACACACCCCATTCAGCTTCATGGGAGCGCAGACGGACCCCCAGGGCAGATACGTACTGGTGTGGGGTCGCCTGGGCACAGATTCGGTCACCCTAGCATGTTGCTATGGCCCAAATGTAGATACGCCTGAATTTTTCGCTACACTGTGGGGGAAGATACTAGGCATTGGATCGACCCACATCATATGGGGGAGACTTTAATGTTGCACTGAATCCAGCCATTGACCGCTCAAACACCGCGCCGCATCATTACACCAGAACACAGAACATAATGCAGGAGATTCTGAGGGAGGGGAATCTCATAGATACCTGGAGACAGCAACATCACACTACCCGGGAGGGAACACACTTTAACACACAGGCTGCAACATGGGCCAGAATAGATTACTGCTTAGTTTCCAAAGGACTAGTGCCGGCTATACAAAATGTAATACATTTGGCAAGGACATACTCGGATCACTCACCGGTGCACCTTCAGATTCTACCACCAGGATATGATATGCCCAGACGCAACTGGAGATTACAACCCACTGCGCTATTAGATGAAGTCTTTCATAGCGAACTAGGAGAGGAGATTAGAGATTTTTTTCAACGGAATAGAGGCTCCGTAGACTCGGTAGAGATCATATGGGAGGCCTTCAAGGTAACAATCAGAGGGTTTTGTATCTCCAAAAGTTTTGGGATACTCCGGGATATACAAAGATCACTGCAAAAACTAGAAAGAGAGATCAAGACGCTGGAGACTAAAACGGCCAATGAGGGTACAGAGCGAACACATATAGAAATCAGAGAGAAACTGACAGACTACATGGAAACCGCTGCAAGAGAGGTAAAGTTCAAAGGGAAATACTGGCAAGCCCGGAAATACGGGGAGGGGGAAAGACCCGGGAAGTCCTTAGCAGACATGATTAGGAAACCACGCTGTACACAATATGTCATAGAGATAGAGGGGGCTACGGGAGAGACATACAGAGACACGACGGAGATCTTGACAGCATTCACGACACATTATTCCGCATTATACACATCGCAGCGACAGGGTGGCCTCGAAATGGATAGTTTCCTGGGAGACGTGGCGCTGGGATGGCTGGAGGATAATCAGAGAGAATTTCTCAGCGCTCCACTTGAAATCGATGAAATTCGAATGGCCATAATGCAACAAAAATCCAGTAAGGCCCCAGGCCTTGATGGCCTATCGGCCGAATTTTATAAAACATACATAGATATTATGGCCCCAGTACTGAAGGAAGTATTTGAGGAATCCCTAGAACGCGAGGTGCTCCCCCATCCATGAGGGAGGCTCTGATCACATCATTGCTTAAACCCGGCAAGACCTCCACTTCCTGTGACTCATATAGACCACTATCACTTTTAAACTGCGACACGAAAATACTTGCAAAGGTCATAGCCAATAGATGAATCCTACTAATAGACAAATTGGTACTGCTGGATCAATCAGGTTTTGTTCCCGGGCGCGCAACAACACATAACCTCCGAACCTTATTCTCAATATTTCAAAATATCTCACCTGAGCTCCCGATGGCAGCAGTGTTCTTGGATGCCACAAAGGCATTCGATTCAATAGAATGGGACTACCTTATAGCACTATTACAACGCATGGGTTTTCCTGCTGCGTTTGTGGCCTGGATTAAACTACTGTACCAGCGCCCCACAGCTAGAGTGCTCATGAATGGACATACGTCGGCAACGATTCCCATCTCGAGAGGCACTAGACAGGGATGCCCGCTATCACCCTTGCTGTTTGCACTCGCAATTGAACCATTGGCGTGTAAATTGAGACAGCAGCACCAGGAGAAAGCATTGAGGTGTAATTTGCGGCAGATCCTGATATCCCTCTATGCGGATGATATGACGTTATACGTCAGAGACCCCCAAAATAACGTTAATGCATTGCTACGAGAATTTATAAGTTTTGGATATCTTTCAGGAGTACACATCAATTGGGCAAAATCACAGATCTTCCCACTCACGCCGGCGGTTACAAAATTTGACCTAGATTACCCATTAGAGTGGTGTGAGTCCGATCTGCGATACTTAGGGATCCGACTTGGGGGTAACAGAGAGGAGATAATCCGCCTTAATTATGGCACAGCCATTGAGCGCCTCGCTAGTAACATCACACGGTGGATCGCTTTACCACTATCGATGGCTGGTAGGGCATCCTTAATAAAAATGGTAATACTCCCTCAATTTTTATACCTATTTATGAATATACCATATAACCCTGGGCGCCAATTTTTTAAGACACTACGCACAGAACTGCTGAAGTTATTCTGGGGAGGTAAACAACCCCGGATAAAATGGTCAGTACTAACCAAACCTTATGGACAAGGGGGGTTTGATATACCGGATTTTGAACTATACTTTGAATGTGCACAGGCACATTATGCCTATTTCTGGATTAACCCTCCCAACTACATGCCACAAATTGCGGTGGAACACTGGCTGGCTGACCCGATACCACTCGACGGAATGCTGTATATACTACCACGGGCCAGAAATGTAGAACCCACAACAATCACCAGCACGGTCGACGCCTGGCGTAGCGTAAGCAAACGGCTGGGGAATCAAACCATATACTCGCCCATACTGCCCCTTTCCTATCATCCACAGATGCCACTACTCCAAGAAAGGGGGTTTCAAAGATTATGCGAAAAAGTGAAAATCGCCAAATGGGGGATCTCTTTAGGAACGGCAAGTTCTGCACGGTGGAGCAATTCTTTCAAGGCTCACAATATACCCCATTAGAGTTATTTTTGTACATACGGTTGAAACAAGGAATGTGCACCATTGTACCAGAGTTCCCTGGAGAACCTGCATACTTGGTACCCCTCCATAATATGCTGCAAACCACAAGCCCAGGGCATCTAGTCTCTACACTATACCATGGCACACGCGCGTTACAAACTGACCCAGAACACACTGCATTAACACAATGGAACACAGATTTGGGTGTCGACCTCACACCCGAACAATGGACATATTGCTGCCTACAAACTGCAAGTATATCTGCTAGCTGCAGACTTCGAATTATACATTATAAATTCATTCAAAGGTTCTACTGTACCCCGGTGAAGCTTTACCGGTTTAAACTAAGGGAAACAGATAACTGTGATCGCTGTGGCAGCCCGGGAGCTGGGTTTATACACTTAGCCTGGGAATGCCCACGTGTATTGGAGTACTGGACACAAGTATTCGAAGCCATAACGCAGATGACATCTATCACAATAGAGCGCAGTCCATTAGTAGCAATATTGGGGTACACTGAACAAATCCCGAAACCATACCGTCGATATGTCACAATTACCTTACTGCTAGCAAAACGCAGAGTGGCATGCAGGTGGGGTAGAGGACGTGCCCCTAAATTTAAGGACTGGCTAGAGGACTTAATTTACTGTCAGGAACAGGTTACTATATATGCAGAAACATTGCCGCGGAGCTCACGGCCTAAAGACATATGGAGCCCTCTTACACAATATTTACTCATACGCGATGCTGAAGAAACACCACCTGAGGAAAGGGAAGAAATAGCTCACATAGCATCCAGCAACACACCTAGGTTGTAACATGCTGCACACGGTAATGCAATAAGATTAAGAATAACGGAATGACGACTTGGTGACTGTACCAGTAACAATGCATAAAATGGTCTCGAAGAAATTGGCTGGAGATATGAGATCGAGATAGCCATGCCCCATGGTCTGAACCTTCCATGTTCCTATAAGGATAGGAAAACGAGGCCATAGGCCTGGTGGACCCCTACCTAAGTCAGTTATCTGATAAAGTTGTTAGATTAAGCAAACACACTGCCCCGAATGTATACTGTGATGAACTGTCTGCAAAGTACAATGTAACATGATGTATTAATTGCCTGTCGTACACTGGAAGCCTGTTATGTATATGGAAAATCAATAAATAAAGTTTAAAAAAAAAAAAAAAAAAAAAGCTTCAATAGAAAAAATACCAAACTCTCTTTTGGAACGTTGAAGCTACAGGGAATGCGGAGGGCTGAGTGGAGTTTGATAATAACATTGCAGCTGATGCATGAATCCAGCACTATTCGCACCTCTACTCAGCATCACCAGGGGCTAGCAGGCAAGATGCTGTATTATGCAGTCCATGCAGTATCAACATATTTAGACCAGGAGAGAATTGGGTGTTTCAATCAATTACCTGTCTTGAGGTTGAATCGGCCGTTAGAAAGATTGTGCCCAATAAAGCCCCAGGAATAGATCAAATACCAGGCGATCTATTTCTTTCAGAAATCTACATATGGGGACCAGTGGTTTTTAATGCCATCTTAATTGGGTTGAGTGCTCCCGTGTCATGGGCAAGGGCTGAAAACTATCCTATATTTAAGAAGGGTTCAACCCTAGACCCTGCCAATTACAGGTCTACTAGCCTTTTTGATACTACTCAGAAACTCTTCAGTAGGGTGATACTGACTAGGCTTCAGCAGTGGTTAGAAGACCATGCAGTTTTATGTCCCCTGCAAGCTGGCTTTCGGTCAAATACTTCTATGATAAACTGTATCTGTAATGTCAGACCAAAGATGCTGCTGCTAAGTCTGCCTGTGGCAGGACTGTTTGTACAGCTTAAAACCTTGCGATTGCACTTTAGCCTGTATGGCGCAGTATTATGATGGCACACATAGCTTAATCCCTCTGAAGGCACTTCAGCAAGTATGGTCTTAATGAGACGATGCTGCTAAACCGTTATTATCATGATTGCACTTATAGTGCTTTAACCTTTCGAATGCACTTTTAGTCCTTATGACTCACAGAGTAGAATTATGGTAAACTGTATCTGTAACGTCAGACCAAGATGCTGTTCCCAAATCTGCCTGTGACAGGATTGTTTATACAGCTTAAAACCTTGCGAATGCACTTTGGCCCGTATGGCGCAGTATTATGATGGCATACATAGTTTTATCCCCCCGAAGGCACTTTAGCCAGTATGGTTTTAATGAGTCTAACAGCCTCAAATTTTAACTATGGTGTAAGGGCAATGATAATGCTGCTAACAATGCCTGTATCAGGACAACACAAATAGCTTTATTACTTTGCGTGCACTTTAGCCTGAACAGTTTTCTTATCTCTTGTCAGAGAGCAGGCAATATTTCAACAGAGCTAATAATTTTGGATGTTTAATCAGCTTTTTAGGGTCGTTCATGCAATGTTTTAATTAAAGCTTGTGCATATATTGTGAAGATTTTATTAACCATACAATCAACATTTGCTTACTTTTCCATGAACACAACTAAGATGGAGGCCGCCCAGGGTCAGAGGCCGCCGCTATGGGGCACTAGGGAGTTGACTTGTCTTGCATAACATTATTTAACAAAAAGTCTGTTGTTGCTTTCCACCCTTGTGACTTAACTAATCTTATTATTATATATTACAAGGCAATTAGCTTTTATCTTTTGTTGGTTTCAAAAACTGACTGTGCCAATAAACACATACCCTTTATTAGGCTGGCCAATGAGGGAGGCTAGCAGAAGTGAGAAAACGGATATTCAAGGTCCTAGGGAGGAAAAGGAGAGAGATGGGCAGAAAAACATATTAAAATGTGAAGTGCTGGGGAGTAGGGAGCAGAACTGAGATGGAGGCTTCTTACATGGAGGAAAATACAGAGAGGAGCAGATGGGAAACGAAAGTGGCTGATAGGAAAATGTGGCAGAGATGGATAATGTGTCAGGACCTCAGCTGGAAGACAGAAGAGGAGGGTGTACTGAAGGGAGAAGCATTAGGCAGAAGGGAAGCAATGAACAAGTCTCTGGAGTAGGAGGAAGAAATGTGGGTGCAAAAGGATGATTAGCAGATGAATACATGAACATAAGTAGAAGGGCCGGGGTGATATTTCAAACCTGTTTGTGCATAATGTTTGCTGCCACAGTTTTACTATTTCATAATGCTATAACAAGTGTCACAGAGCAGAGACAAAGGAAGCTCTGATGAAGTGAATGGGAGAAGGGATGAGGTTAAGAAGAAAAGGAATGAATGGCTAAAGGAACAGAGATGTTGGGGAGGGAAATAATAGAGGGAGGAGAAAGGTAAAGATGAAAGGTTGAATGGTCAAGGATGGGGTATTGGATATGCTCAGCAGAGGACAGCGGGGTAACGGTTGAGGGAAGAGTGACGAGTGAAATTAAGGTCAGAGAGAGGTTAAAGAGTCAGCAGAGATAGACCCAAAGGAACGGGTATATGAGGGAAGGCAAAATCTTGGGTAATAGAAAATGAGAAGAAACACTCAAAGGGAGATGGAGGAAGAAGCTGAAAGGGACTGCAGATGGAAAGAGGATGAGCTGAATGCCTAGATGTAGATATTTGTAAAGAGACAGGGTGAAGGAGAGGGACATGAGGGGAGAGGAAAAGCTCAGTGCAGGAGGCTAAGGTAGGGCAGAAAGGCTATGAAAGTGAAGCAGGGTTGAGGATATAGAAATTGCTGAGGAAAGGAAGTTCTGAATGGAGGGTCACGAAAGGCACAATGGCCATGTTTATAACAAGGTGGCTGAGGGAGATAAAATGTCTTGAGAAGGAGAGGTGTGGCGCAGCGGCCAGAGCAGCTGACTCCGGAGCGTGGGGCTCACAGTTTGATCGCTGGAGGCAGCTCCGCTCAGCATCATGTGACCCTGGACAATAGCTCACTCAATCTCCCCGATGGCCCCCAAGCACCGGGATACCCTTAGGGGTGATAAATTTGCGCTTTACAAATGTGGAATTATGGTACCATGGGAGAATGAAGAGAATCACCCCCTTGCTACATGTCATCATGGACACTGGATCCTATCCATGGCTCTCTTATTACAGCTTCATGTAATCTGATTGTTGGATTCTTGGTATTCTTCTATTAAATTGTTTAGACCAGCACGCCCGAAAGCAGTCATTTTATGTACACTACCCAGAACCGATCACAGTGTCGCCTATTAAATGGAGGAAAGTGGCCCTCGTAAGTTTGAAATTAAATAATAAAGTAAGTGCTGATGGGTGGCTGTATGGGGCTACAGGCGTCGGGAGCAGGATGAGGGCAAGAGTAAGCCTACGTGAGGCAAATCACCAAACAGCAAATACTGCCAAACCACTTGTTTTTTACTTTATGATACTGTACATGCGTGCCCACCAAATTACAAAGTCACAAATGTCCTTAAATAAGAGTCCGTTCCAGTTAAGCCATTAAAGCAATATTTTTGCATTCCAAACTTCAGATCATAAGAACTAATTCCAGCCCAGGCAACACATTTTTTTGTCATTTGGGTAATAATCCTGTGACCTCGTCACGGACCGTAAAAATGTCGCTTTATAGTTCCCATCAATTTATAATACAGTAAAGTGCTTTCTTCTGTGTAGTAGAATGCAATGAGCCCATCTGTTTTTTTTCTCCGAAATTAACAACCGTTGGAAAGTGTCAACCGTACCCTGGTATCAATTACCAGAAATGTAACACCCCAGTGTGAAATCTGAGAAAGAATGCCGAGCTATTACACCTGCCAACGAAATGATTATGGTTACATTGATAAGCAAGAAATCTTTTTTCATTATTTCTTCTTATTTGACTGGTACATAGATAAAGGCATGCCCGTAATAGCCATAACAAAGTTTCCATAATAATCTACCAGAAAGCACTTAACATTGGTGTTATAAATGCCCACAGTGTTTGTCCTGTTTTCCCAAGGGAAAGGTTGTGTTGAAATTAAAGCTTAAAAGGAACTAAGTCATATCATTGGAGACAGCAGAACATTTGCGGTCATTAGTAACAAAAAAAACGTGGCCTCGGTGCGGAAGCATGGTCATTAACTGGCAGAGAAAGTGGAGGAAAAAAAGCTCACCTGGAGCAGGTAAACGTCTGATGTAATGCAGATTACTGGCGTAGGTGCAGAGCAGCTTTAAAAGGCAGCTGCAAGCCCTCAGGCCGGTGATTACCATTTTGGAGCCGGAGAACCAAGGAGCAGCAGCTCGGAGCGCGAGGGAAGGCGGCCCCGGGTTAGCGAAACTCAGAGCCTGCAGCTGCTGGCGTCACGCGGGCTTTCCTGAGACCCTGGAACCGCGCGACCACTCAAGGTAGTGCAGTGCTCAGGCACCGACTCCGGGGGTCACAAGAGTTACTTTGTCTGCCAGTGACTGAATTACAATATCTTAGACCTGTGACAGAATGTTTTTCATATTATTTACAACGGTATACATATGTGTTAAATTATAATAGGCTTATTATTACATTTTAAACAATAATTGCGCGAACGTGTTACTCGTTAACTTATACCTAACTGAGGAACATGCATAGAAGATATGACAACCTAGGTCGCGCTGTGCAAATATGTGACTTAATGACTACATTGCCATATGCACTTAAGGCTGAGATACATCCCCTCCCACACACATATACACGATTTTGGAGCCGGAGAACCAAGGAGCAGCAGCTCGGAGCGCCGGGTTAGCGAAACTCAGAGCCTGCAGCTGCTGGCGTCACGCGGGCTTTCCTGAGACCCTGGACCGCGCGACCACTCAAGGTAGCGCAATGCTCAGGCACACAGGGGGACCGACTCCGGGGGTCACAAGAGTTACTTTGTCTGCCAGTGACTGAATTACAATATCTTAGACCTGTGAAAGAATGTTTTTCATATTATTTACAGAGGTATACATATGTGTTAAATTATAATAGGCTTATTATTACATTTTAAACAATAATTGCGCGAACGTGTTACTCCTTAACTTATACCTAACTGAGGAACATGCATAGAAGATATGACAACCTAGGTCCCGCTGTGCAAATATGTGACTTAATGACTACATTGCCATATGCACTTAAGACTAAGATACATCCCCTCCCACACACGATTTTCTCAGCTCCTTATATATAATACGTTGACCTAGAAGTTATAAAGTCAACTAATGCGGCACACAATTATTTTGCTCACTGGAGTCGGTAAGAAATTGGGTTGTTTCTTGAGGGAGGTACGTACTCACCTCAAGTAATAATCACTACCCTTGTCAGGGTGAATCACTACAGTCACTAAATAAACCTGACCACAACCCCTTGGTAGCAACAGTACACAGCAGACAGGCTTCTCGTAGAGGCAATGTGCAAAGTATTTATGCAGCACTAAAACAGTAACAAAGTCGTAATGCAAAACATTAAACATCCCAAACCGAATTAGAAAACTAGAGTAAAATTTAATAAACAAAATGACACCTAAATGACAAAATATTTAGCAAGGGAAACTGGACATATGAAATCCTAAAGTTTTAAGCAGACATAGAGCCAAGAAGCACAAACTGCCAATGATAGTCAATAGTCACAGTAGAACAGGACCTAGGTGTAATTTGATCCTGACTGATGGTGTGTGGGTCTGATATACTAACTAGATCCGTCCTCGTCAAAGATTTTACCTTCGGACTTCAGTCCTTTGTGTCCTAATCCACCACAAGAGTGCATTTCTAAAGCCCCCAGAACCTCTGGGGAGGCACCGATGGACTTACAGAGCATCCGGCAGAGGGTCAGTCCAAGTCAATTTGCCACTGGTTAGCTGGGTGGTTGCTGGAAAAGTCCTTTTGTAGATTGTTGTCTCTGTAGCTTTAACAGGAAGTCAATGTTATGACTCTTGAAGTCTAACTCTTTGATTGGGTATAAGAGGGGAGGGCAGGTCAGTCTTCTAGGCTCTTCTTTGGTCTCAGACACCAGATTCAGCCCACTTCTGATCTTCCATAGGTCCAGGAGTGTTCTTAAGTTGGTGCCTGTAAATGCCACATTTATGCCTGACATGAGCTAGTGCGTGGGAATGACCCCTGGGGATGCGGTAACCAATGGGAGGGCAAAGGTTCCAGGTGTAATTGTACCCACTTTGGGCATTTTCAAGATGGCGAAGTTGTTGGTCACACTAAACTTGGGCTCCGAGGGATGGGGCATTTGTGGGGAGTGCACTATGGTAATCCCAGCGTCCTCTGACATCTAACACCAGATTCCAGTTTTAGGCAGCCCCTGTACCCACAACAACCTCAGAGTTAGATGTATGGTAGATCAAAACTAAGCTTTCTGCGACCAAACTGTAGATACACACACATTGTTTTGTCATTCTGTTTCCCTTCTTTGAGATGTGCCTCAAATGTCAAATGAAAACACCCAGAAGATCTGTCACACAGATCTTGACGCTCCCTCAGGATCCGACACTATGATACCAACAAGAGCCCCCCATGTGATGGAGACTGCTCTGGCTGTGAGGACAGAGAAGGATGCAGGCCTTGGTGTTACCTACATCTGCTTGTGACAGGGTAGGCCTCTTTGACGTTAATTGAGTCCTTGGGCCCAGTCCAGAGGTCAACCTGTCAAGGGCAAAATACCACCTCTCCACCCCGAGAGCAAGATCACACTTCATTCACACCCACTGAAATGCTAATTAATGGCTGGCAGAAGGGAGAGAGCAAAATCCAGATGTAGCTTCCAGGAACTTCATGCAGGGCAAATGTGGATTTGTAACAGTCATCTTTCCAAAGTATTTATTACAAATCTGACTAAGCTAGTGAATTTTGCTTTTAATAAATATTTCAAAAAGTCTAAAAGTTAATTATGTAGTGTTTGCTGGGGGGGGATAACATTTATTATACTTAATATTGTATCCCGGTGCTTTCCTATGTAGCGCCTAAATCTGCTGCAGTGAAAATAGCTTTGGGGTACTAGTCACTGTATGGAAACATTTAACATTAACCTTTAAATGTCCTACATTTAAATACCATGCACCCTACCTAAATGGGCAGTAAGGTTTACTTAGCGGTGACTTTTAAGTATCTAAAAGGAGGGTTTTAGGCCTGTCAAAAGTGGTTATTTTGACAGGTTGAATTTAAAGTTAAAACTTCCACCACTGTGCTGCACATTACAGGCCTGTATTCATGTTTGCATTTTCACTGCAGTGGGTGGCACAAGTGTTGCATCCCACTTGCAACATTTAACTTACAGGCCCTGGTACCATATCCTAGGGTCGTTTAGGTAAATTAGGGGCATACCAATTTCATCATGTTGAAAAGGAGGAGCACAGGCACTTTACCTCTGATTAGCAGGTGTAAAGTGAACAACATTCTACAGCCAGCAAAAATGCCAAAACATTTCCGATGACCCTGCAGAAAGGACAAGTTTGTAATGGAATCTAACCAGTGCAAGTAAGCTCCCTATTTAACATATGTGGATTGAGACAGTGTTCGGTAATATAATAGCAAGCCCTTCTCCAATACAGCTTCTTGATTATTTGTACATAAGGGTCTGATTTAGATCTTGGTGGACAGGTTTCTCCGTCACAACGGTGACGGATATCCCATCCGGCGAAATATAATCCCGTAAGATATAATGGGATTTATATTTCCGTTGACGGAATATCTGTCACCGTTGTGACTGAGTAACCCATCTACCAAGGCCCTAAGTCTGTAAATGTCTTTTTACCTACACTGCGTTGATGTCAACTCATACTTTTTTTAATTTATTTTTATTTTTTTATTTTACGGAGTTTTATATAGCGCAAACTTGACCCGAAGGTATCGGGCATCAGAGCGCTTTACATAGCACCAGTTGCGTTACATGAGGACACACTCATTTTTGTTAGGCACGGGGACATTAAGTGATTTGCCCAGAATCACAGGATGTTCAGCGTCATTGCCGAGACTCGAACCCAGTTCCCCAGATTCAAGGCCGACCACCCTAGCCGTTAGGCCAACTCCTCTCCCCACTTACTTACTTAGTTGCGTTATTGTTTTAGTATGGGCAATATGTAGATTATTCTATGTACAATGAGCTCATGAGTGTGATAGAGCACAGCAGGTAATTTTATAATAATTTTGGAGTGGTTATGTCTGTCACACTTTAATGGCAAAACATGGCCCATGTACTTACGAGTGTGCTTGCACTTAACTTACAGACCCTGGGTACCCCTGTTACCATTTACTAGGGACTTAGTAAGTTAACTTACACCAATTGTGGATAAACCAATTAGACATACACCTTTAAAGGGTCAGAGCACTGGCACTGAGACCCATTAGACAGGACTCAGTGCACATCCAGAGTAAAACCAGCAGCATCAGTCCAAAACGTTTGGGATGATCATGCAAAAATAGGTATTGCCTCACTAATTTCCATGGCCAATACTAAGCAAGCTCTTTTTAACTGCTTCTGCTTATTAATGATAATGCTTCCATAGTGAGGCCATTTTTTATTTTTTGCTAATGAACATCATATGTACTGCTGTTACCAATTATACTGTTTATCTCCTTTTGGACCTATATTTTCAACAACACTTATTCTTTGGGACCACACGACAATCTCTTATAGCACTATTTTTATGTGCTTCCCTCTAGAGCATTATGGAAATACTCTTATACCTATAATTGGCATGTAATCTTGATATGAATCATTTAGGAAGAAATAAAGAAAAAATGAGGTCTTGCTTGGGAATGTAGCCAAAATGATTTCCCTGGCAGGTGAACAACACCGGCACTCTTGCTAAAGTTTCACACGTGAGGTGTTATACATGTTTGATAGTTGCTACCAGGGTAATGGTCTGCCACTTTATAAATGGTTGTTCATTTTTGACAATATTAATGGGCTTTATGTGTACTACCTGCACAGATGAAGGTATTTTACTGTATTATAAATAGGTAGGTGTGTTCTGGTGTTTCAACTATCTGCCATTCTTGTTTGAGTTTTTTTAATCTGAATGGATTTTGGCTCAAAAGTATCCTTTCCTAAAGTAAGGATTCAAAGTGTATGGACAACATTCTCTTCCTAGAGTAGCATACCAAGTTCTTGGGTACCCACACTCATTGAACAAAGAGTCATTGAGTTGTAAAAGAAGTACTTTTTTTTCTTTCTATAAAAGTCCTATGGATTAACAAGAACTATTTAAACATCAGGTTGTCCCTGGGGCTACATTGATGGTAACACAGGTAGTAGATTGAAATAGTTTATTTTGGTTAATAGTCTTTATAACAAAGCTACTAAAATATAATCAGCATAATGCAATTCCATTCTTCCAAAATAGTAAAACAATGTAATAAAAGTAAAAAAGTGCAATAACTAAGCTGAGCGGAAGTCATGATTATACATTGTTCCCTCAAAGTGGTTCTGATCTTGAAGGCTGCTGATATATATCTGGATGCTACAAAACTAGTCAAAAGGTAATTCATCCAAAGAAAATACAAAACGTCTGGTCTTCAGTTAGGATAACCCATTGTTAGTAGCACTGATTTAGGTATTTTCTCCTGAGGATATTATAGAACTTGAGAAAATTAAGTGCATACATGATTTAGACAAGATGTGACACATGGTCAAAAAATATGTATTTTTCCACATGTCTTACCCTAGGGAAACACAACATTTCTGCGGGAAAACCAAAGCTCAATTGAGCAAGCAAATCCCTTTTGTGTGAATTAGGGACTCGTTCTAAATATTGCTCTGTCCCAGACCAGTTTTAAGGCGTATGTGAGCCTTCACAGATGGTTTACATAGCTCACTCATCTCCTGGTCCTTCAAAAGAACAGCATAGAGCAAACGAGCAAATTGGCCTTCATAAGAAATCAAGATTTTATTGAAATGCCTACAAACCTATCTGCAATATATTTTCTGCAGTGTGGCATTGATTTACTCCAGCCATAAATTGACATAGGGAATATTTTTGGCAGTTATATCTATCGAAATTGATCTTGTGAGATCAGGGAAAAAATTTGTTCACGCTAAAATCCACATCAATAAAGGGCAAATTTTCTTCTATTCTTTAAGTATACCACATCAAGTTCCTGGTGCATGAAAAAAGGGGTGACTGCCTGGGGTAGGCCAGGAATCTGCCACAAGAAACTGTTTTCTCTTATCTTGAGGTATTACTTTTCAGAACACCCCCAGATTGCTGCTCTATATGTGGCAGTCCCCACACTTATTGGCCAATAAATCTTGAGCGCAGATGCTATATGCATATTCCCCTTTCATCTATCAAAACTCTAAATACCACCATTACATTTTGCTAGATTACTGAATTTGGAAGATACCAATGGACTCCAATTTAGGTTAGCATCTAAGTGCTCAAATAAGGGAAAGAATATATCCTTTTCAGGAATGTACCGGTTACTTTTATACATTTATAACCACATTTGTTTCGGCACAGAGACATCAGCTCTTCAGCTATGTTGATTTTGTGCCCAGGTTATTCCATATATGACATATATTAAATCACAAACTGCTCAAGATATGTTACTGTCCTTCATAGCCAAACTGCATTGTTCACAAAAATCAATAGAGGGCAGCTTTGCAATCACAGAAGGGTCAGAAAGACCTCAGCAAGATATATTTCCATGTCACTAATATGTAATAAAAAAGGAGCAAGCATGTCACTCTGCTGTCCTCCCTTTTCTGAGTTGAATGATCTAGTTCAGCAGATCTCCAGCTTTTTTAATAATGAGAGGTACTTTTGATTAATGAAAGTGATCCAGAGCTTCTGACAACTATTATAACTGTTATGGTAGTAACCACCTCAGACACGCTCATCAGGTTATTTTCATTTGGTTCACACACATTCTGCTACTCCATCTCCTGTAGTCCCACAATGAAGCTACTCTGCTCTCTTCCTTCCAAGAAAACAATTGTTACTATATGCTAGCTGCTGGTACAAGAAAGATCTGATAGCTATTGAGGTGACAAGGAATGGATAACCAGGTTTCATGTGCACCATGATCTGACTGTAGTCCTAATGAAATAGACCCATTTGTAATCTTGACGTTTTTTCCTTAGATCAGCAACCTTTCATGATAATAATTTAATTGGTGCATCATTGTGGGTGTGGTGGGATGTGGGGTGGTTGTCTTTTTTAGACTGTGGACTACAAAGTTGAATGAATGGCCATATCCTGACATAAGTGAGACCTACTTTGAAGATAGTCCACTTGGTTGGAACCAGAAACAATCTGTGGTGCCATAAACCATCTGTTGTTCCCTTAGTGAGTTTGGATCATGGGCTATCAGATAGGTAGTCTACAAAAGTCAAACACATGGCATCTAAATGTACTCCTTCCAATATAGAGTTGACATCCCCATTCTATTCAAAGGTCATAAAACCTGAAGTGCAACCTTCAGCTGGACATAGTTCAAGGTTGACTTCGAGTGGGTGGATTAAGCATTAATTTCATAAAGTAATTGTAGCAGGAAGTCAGTGCTGCTATTCCCCAAAGAATGAATATCTATAGAGCAGTCCAAAATTATTGAAGGGATTAGAGTCCCTAAAATCAATCTCTTTTCAAAGTCATACACCTAGAGATTTGCTAGTATCAGATGCACTAAACTTGTGTATTGATCTGGTGGGAGTGATACTGTTTGGCCTCCACAGAAAGTATTTGAAGGACAGATCCTTAACCAAAGGTCAAGGAGTTCACCTTGGGGAAATGGGAATGGCAAAAGAGAGTGATATATTGTAGCGTGTTCAGTTCACAGGTTTACCTATTGTGCTTCTTCATTCGGCATACAGTGGTAAGCTTTGAAGAATACACAAATAGCAAGAGGTTTAGTAAACAATCTAATTACATTCAGTCTTTAAAATACAGTGCTCCATGGCGCAAGGATTCACAGATGCGTCCAAAATTCTGATGCATCTTTTGGCGCTAAAGTGGCACATTGCTGGAGTTGGTCGTAAGAGTTACGCAACTCCAGCAACGCGTCAGAACACAGAGGCGAGTCCCATGTTAAAAGACCTGCGTCAATCCTCAAGCCCGGTTTTAGACGGTGTAGGGATTTTGACGCAGTAAAGTCATAGAGTGATGCAGTGAAATGTTGTAAATTTCACTGCGTCAGTTCTACGTGGCTTTTAGCATGGGAACACCTAGGCCCAATATATTATACCTGGCATAGGTATAATGTGACACAGGCCTCTACAAACTGACACATTGGGCCCAATGCGCCAGTTTGTAAATATGGAGCAGTGTGGAGTACTGATTGCACCACCGCTTCATAAAAAAAAATGATGCTGCCGCGGCGGCGCTAGCTCCTTGTAAATATGCCGCAAAGTTTGAAATTGAAATTAGAAGTGCCAGACCAGCAAACAATGTTGCTTCTGTTGAAGTCCTGTTCATCACTACACCCATGCTGTCTCGAGAAGGTTATGTGCCTACTTATGTATCAACTGCTCTTTGACCATCTGTTTTCGTAGGCTATCGATCCATGTGGATCAGATCTCTTTTCTCTCAAATGAGTTCAGGCTTGTGTTTCAGTGTCATAAGGCTGTTCATTGTTCCTGTTAATTCACACACTTGGTTGTTGGTATACATACAACCTTTAAGCTTATTATTCTTTTCTCTATTGTTTTCAGGTACGACTTACAAGACTGAAAAAAAGATGCGTCAGGAGACTGAAGGCACGTGATTGTGTCCTGCAGAAGAAAATCCATCAGAACACCTTACATGGATGAAAACACCAAACAGAAGAAGACGCATTATTGTGATTGTCAGGTAAGTTCTCCTTGGCGCAGGAGCAAAACTCAAACAGCTTCCATTCTCTTTAGACCACCATGGCAATCTGGAGCTTCCTGTTTTTTAAAGAGAGTTGCAGGTCAACATAGCTGCCAAAATTTAGTGCTCTCATAAGTCCTCGGAATTCATGCTCCTTTTGTGAACACAAATGCCAGTCACACTGCCTAATAGGCGATGCAGTGCAAGGAAGTGGCAGACTTGGAAGCCAAACTGACCAACTGTTGCTGCTTCACCTACATCAGAGGCAGCCAGTTCAGGGCGTTTTTATTGGAAGGGGAACAAAGGTTTTGTTATCACACCTGAACATACTGGATAGGTGGATGATTTCAGGTGCCACTGCGGTGGGTGAGCGGTGTGATCCTCTGGGATGGCTGGGGCCATTGACATGAGTGATGTGGCATTCCCAACCTGTGATAGATGATGGCCATTGCAGTTTGGTGCATAGGTAGGAGGTAACCCTGCAAGCATAATAATGAATCTGATGACTGTCTGTACGACCAGCAGTCTGTTAAAAAAGTGTTTACGAACCTTTAATGCCCGGTCTTGGGAAATATGTGTGTGCAAACTCGCCATGACACATGTAACCAGAAGATGTTTTGGTTCATCACATTTATACATTATTTAAATCTGTATCATGTGTATAAAGTCCTTAACAAACGATTTTGTGTGGGGTACATATGTTTTGATCTGAAAGAGATAGAAGTTATAGATTCCTTACCTTAGAATTACCCCCAGCCGTCAGACTTGATCCGGAGAAATTTTTTCGTAGCTGTACCCTTGCGCGTCGGTAGGTGGCGTCGGTCAACTCCGCGTCTGTCGTCCGCATCATGGTCGCCAGGATGACATTGCGGTGTCTACTTAGACGCCACCCCTGCACGCTGACTTCAGTTCTTCCTTTTCCATGCCAGCCAGCGCAGATCCGGAGAGAGCGTGCCCTTAGTCACTTTTTGACTAACTCTTTTTTGACTTTTTGTTGACATCTTTTTGAGTCTCTCGACTCCTGGTGCACGAGGGATGTCTAACTGTCGACCCAGCTTCAAACCTTGTGACTCCTGTCACAAGTTGATGTCGGTGACCGATCCGCACCTCATGTGCCTTTATTGCCTGGAGCGCAACCACGACCCGAAGTCGTGCTCCGCGCCGCTTGAGGTCCCGGTCGCGGAGCCATCACCATTCATCGTCGAAGTCTAAACACTCTTCGGGTAAGCTGAAGCACAAGGAGAAGAAGCACCGTCACACTTCGCCTTCTCCCCGTCCATCGGCCGACGTGAAGCTGGACCCGGAGCGTCGTCGCTCTCCGGCTCCTTCTTCGGAGCCCACTGGGGCGGCTTCACGCTTCCCTCCCTTTTCCAGAGCCCGAGCGTCACCTGCCCAGCTTCGTCAGTTCTACGAAGCGCTGCACAGCATTTTTGGCCAGCCCGACTCCGCAGGCACGCCTTCGGGCCCCAGGGACGCAGCTGGGGGCCCTAGGCCTTCAATGCCGGCTGATCTGGTGCCGCAGGGCCCCCATGGATCCAGGCCTGGATCCAGATCGGTGCCGGTTGACCTCACGGTACCTTCCCCAGCACTGATTCTAGTGACGACGCCCCCGACGCTGGTTGTGCCCCCAACCGGTGTCGACCCCAGCCTCACCCCCGATATGGACACGGCGCAGGACGGACGTCGTCACTGGCACCAGAGGGTATTTTTGCCCCACTGTTCATTCCTGGCGTTCCCTATCGCACTGACTGGCAGCCAGAGGAGGTTGAGGAGGACTGGGAGGGGTCTAGTGGCCCTCTAGCTGACCAACTTGAGGAGCCAGACTGGCGAGAGGAGTTGGGTGATGCAAGTGGTTTGGATACCTCCCCAGACCTTGGCATGCTGTCTCCCCCTACCATGGCCATGGAGGAGGGAGCACCCTGCGCTGTGGTGTTGCATAGGGCGGCTGAGGCCTTGAGCTTCCTACGGTGGCAGTCAGGACTAGCCTCCTGACTGAGGTGCTTCAGCCGGCAGCGGCCTCGTTGGAGCCCCTGCTGCCATTCAATGAGGCCTTCACAGACATCCTTCTGAGAACTTGGTCCAAGCCCAGCACACGGGCTCCTGTGGATAGGATTATTGCCCGACGCCACTGCCCGGCCAACCCACTTTTCCTCTCCAAACACCCTACCCCCGAGAGCTTGGTAGTACAAGCCTCTACCTCCAAAGGGGCATTCCCTACTGCTCCCTCAGATAGGGAATCCAAGAAGCTGGACCATCTTGGGAAGATGATGTTATCTTCCGCCAGCTTAGGACTGCGGTCGGTGAACACCGCATTTCTCTTGGGCCGTTACACCCACTCTGTGTGGGACACAGTTGCGCAAGTGCTGCCACAGTGCCCGGAGGAGGCCCGGGCCGTACTCTCCCATGTGGTCGCAGAGGGTAGAGACGCAGCAAAGTTCGGCATCCGATGTGGGCCGGATACCGCCGACTCGTTGGGTAGAATGATTTCTACGTCAGTAGCCCTGAGGCGCTATGCCTGGCTGAGATCCACTGGCTTCTTGGGGGATGTCCAATCGACCCTTGTGGACATGCCCTTTGATGGCCGTCGCCTGTTCGGCGACAAGGCGCTCGAGTGCTTCAAGGACTCTAGGGCTACGGCCAGATCCTTGGGCCTCACTGCCACCTCTCGTCCCATGCAGTCTGCCTTTCGCGGCTACGGAAGGGGTGCCCCACCACGTTCCACCCAGGGTGACAGGCCTGCGCAAGTTACCCAACCTCTGTGCGACTGGGGACGTGGGACCCAGCGACGTGGGTCTGGGGGCCAGCGGGCGGGCCAGTCCACCAATGCCCCCTCTGAAGCAGCCTCCAAACCTTCCTAGTCTGATCTTTGAGGGCCGCCAGTTGCCAGTGGGCAGCAGGATCCGCCATCACCTCCCTCACTGGCGCACCATCACGTCGGACAGGTGGGTGTTTTGCAAATAGTCTGAAGGGGCTACTCCCTCCCCTTTGAAACTACCCCTCCCTCCATGCCACCAACATTCAATTGCATGTCAGAGGATCACTTGGCCCTTTTCCGTCAGGAAGTTATGGCTGTCTTGGCCAAGGGTGCCATCGAACGTGTCCCTGTGCCAGAAGTAGGTTGTAGTTGCTATTCCCACTACTTTCTGGTACCCAAGAAGGACAAAGGCATGCATCCTATCATAGACCTCAAGGACATCAACCGCTTCCTCCGCAAGGAGAAGTTTAAATTGCTAACCTTAGCTCAGGTCTTGTCTGCCCTCGACCCTGGAGACTGGATGGTAGCGTTGGACTTGCAGGACGCTTATTTTCACATTCCCGTCCTGCCTGCCCACCGGCGTTACCTACGGTTCACGGTAGGCCACGAGCATTTTCAGTTTACCTTGTTCCTCTTCGGCCTTACCAGCGCCCCTCGGGTGTTCACGAAAGTGATGGCGGTGGTCGCAGCTCATCTGTGCAGATCAGGGATTCCAGTCTTCCCTTATCTCGATGACTGGCTGCTGAAGGCGGGATCGCCCCAGGCCTCCTGCATTCGCTGGGGTTCACTATCAACGGGCCGAAGTCACACCTGATTCCCTCCCAGAAGCTCCTTTTCATTGTAGCAGTTCTGGATACAGCGCAGTTTCGGGCTTATCCTCTCGAGCAGCGAGACCAGGATATTCGGGCTGTGATACCGATGTTTCAGCCTTTATCCCGGGTCTCGGTGAGAATGACCCTGAGGCTGCTGGGCCTCATGGCCTCCTGCATCCTGCTGGTGGACCATGCCAGATGGCATATGCGGGCTCTGCAGTGGGACCTGAAGTTCCAGTGGGCGCAGCATCAGGGGAATCTTTCCAATGTCGTCCAGATCTCGGAGGGGGCTGCAAGTCAGTTGCAGTGGTGGCTCACGGACCAGGATTGGGTCAACGGCAGATCCCTCTCCCTTCCCCAACCAGACTCCACAGTAGTGACGGATGCATCAGTCCTGGGATGGGGGCGGCCACATGGGAGAGGCGGAGATCAGAGGTCTCCGGCGGAGTCCGAGCTCCACATCAACCTTCTGGAGCTCCGGGTGATTCCTCTTGCACTGAAGGTATTCCTTCCTTCTATCAAGGGAAGAGTAGTGCAGGTGTTCATGGACAACACCACCACCATGTGGTACTGCAACAAACAGGGCTGGGTGGGGTCGTGGACCCTATGTCAAGACGCTCTTCGCCTTTGGACATGGCTGGAACATCAGGGCATGTCTCTGGTGGTTCAACACCTGGCAGGTTCCCTGAACGCCAGGGCAGACAAACTCAGCCGTCGGTGCATGATGGATCACGAATGGCGTCTTCACTCGGAGGTGGTGCAAGGTCTCTTTCAGCAGTGGGGAGAGCCTTGGTTAGATCTATTTGCGCAATGTCAGCAGTTCTGCGCGTTGGAGTTTCCAAGGCGGCACCCGCTAGGCGACGCTTTTCATTCCGAGTGGAGTTGCGGCCTCCTGTACGCCTTTCTGCCTGTACCACTTCTACCCAGAGTGCTGAAGAAGATCAAGCGCGACCGGGCCCAAGTCATTCTTGTGGCTCCGGACTGGGCATGAAGAGTCTGGTGCCCCGAGCTCTTGAGCATGGCCATCGACCCTCCGATCAAACTCCCTCTTCGGGAAGATCTTCTGTCGCAGTAGCAGGGGATGGTCTCCACCCGAACCTGTCCCGCCTCCACCTCCTTGTGTGGAGATTGAGCAGCGACAGTTGACAGCTTTCGACCTTCCTCCCGAAGTCTGTAATGTAATCTTGGCACCCAGGCGTCCCTCCACTAAAACGGTATACGCCTGTGGATGGAACAAATTTTGGCATGGTGCACAGCAAAGGCTGTGGATCCCCTTTCTGCCCCTCTTTCAGAGGTTCTCCTCTTTGTTCTTTCTTTGGCCCAGCAGGGTTCTGCTCTGGGCACCCTTAAAGGCTATCTTTCAGCCATTTCAGCCTTTCTTCGCCTTCCTGATCAACCTTCTCTTTTCAAGTCCCCAAAAGTTCATGGATTTCTGAAGGGCATTACTCATCTCTGCCCCCCTTCTCCTTTCGTAATGCCCCAGTGGGACTTGAACCTTGTCCTTGCGTATCTTGTGTGTGCTCCCTTTGAGCCACTGCATAATTGTCCTCTTCGTCTTCTTACCTTGAAGACCACTTTTCTACTTGCCCTCACCTCTGCTTGCAGGATGAGTGATCTTCAGGCTCTTTCCTCCAAGCCTCCTTTTCTTGCAGTTAATCCGGACAAAGTGGTCCTTCGCACTAGACCCTCTTTTCTGCCCAAAGTGGTTACCTCTTTCCACATAGGTCAGACCATCACATTGCCCACCTTCTTCCCGCCTCTGCACCCTTCCAAAGAGAAGGAGAGACTCCACCGTCTGGACCCAAAACGTGCGCTGTCTTTCTACCTTGACCGCACAAAAGACTTCCGGGTGGACGATCAACTCTTCGTGGGTCACGTGGGCACCAAGAAATGTCAGGCAGTGCATTAATGTACCATCTCTCGATGGGTTGTCCTATGCATTCAAATCTGCTATTCTTTAGCTAAAAAGGAACCTCCGGTAGGACTGTGCGCCCACTCTACCAGGGAGTCGGCAGCCACTACTGCTTTGGGATGTGGAGTCTCCTTACTTGACATCTGTCAGGCATCCACATGGGCATCCTTGCACACATTTACCAAGCATTACTGTCTGGACAGCCAAGTTCGGAGGGACTGCTTTTTCGGCCGTTATGTTCTCCAGGACTTCCTGGTGTGAACTTGGTTCACAGACCCACCTCCGGGGTTGGCATTGCTGGGTATCTATTCTAAGGTAAGGAATCTATAACTACAGTCTCTTTCAGATAAACAAGTTACTTACCTTGAGTAACGATGTATCTGATAAAGACATCTAGCCTCAGATTCCTTAACTTAGAATATTCCTCAGGCGTCAGACTGGATCCGGAAAAAACTTTTTCCCCAGCAGTACCTCTGCACACCGGTGGGCGGTGGCGCCCGGCTCCATCCTGACGTCATCCACGGAAGTGACGTCAATGGAGCCATATAGGTCCCCCCCCCCCCGGCGTGCTGATGTCAGTTTTCTTCTTTTCCGCGTCTGAACGCGGATCCGGAGAAGCGGTTACCTCTGGCCTGTTTTTGTTTTTCAGGCCTTCTCGACGCCCTTTGGCGTCCGGGTACAGTGTGTGATGCCTTCGGGCTTCAAAACATGTGAATCCTGTTCGTGGCAGATGTCGGCGATGGATCCACACGCGATCTGTATGTGGTGCTTGGGTGAGCACCACGACTCCGAGGAGTGCGACGCCTGCCGCCGGCTGAAGCCGAAGTCCTTGCGGGAACGTCGCATGAAGTTGCTGACCGCCCGGATGTCCCGTTCGGAGCCCTCATGCTGCCGGTCTCCTCCTCGTGCTGGGGGGTTGGTTCGGGACAGGTCGCAGAGTCGTTCCCGCGGACGTCGCTCTCCTTCCGCAGGTAAGCACAAGAAAAAGTAGTCACAGAGGTTGCCGACTTCATGCGACGGCGGGGCTCGCTGCTCCCAGTCTCTACCAGACACGGGTCCTCAGGAGTCGACCCCCACTTACCCACCGTTTCCTGGTGCTGGGGCGACTAGGGCCCAGATGGAGGCCTATTCTCGGGCCTTGCTATCCATCCTTGGGTCACCCCCTCTCCCTGGTGCGCCTTCGGGCCCCATAGAGGGGGTAGGGGCTCAGTCCGGAAATTCGCCGGCGGGTTCGCCCTCGGCACCGGTCGAGCACCCTGACTCCGATTCCGGAGTCGCTGCAACATCGGGGGATGCCCGGAGGGGCATCCTCCTCGCACATCCAAGCCTTCCATGTCATCTTCGCACAGCTCTGTGCGGCTCCTTGCGTCGACGCCGGCTGTGGCTGCAGCGCAGCTCTCGACTCTGAGTCAACTCCGTTCCTCTCCGCAGGTTCCCACCTCGATGGAGGTCGCGCTGACGCCGGTCTGATGCCAGACGGCCGAGGCTCCTTCGGGGGTTCTTGCGTTGAGTCGACGCCGTCTCGACGCCGGTGCCATCCCCGGCCGTTCCTCGGTTGGTGAAGGATGTGGAGACCAAAACTGAGGAGGCTCCTGTGGGTTCGCCACCCCCAGGATTATTTCCCTGTCCCCCGGACCAGGTCCCCATGTACTGGCAGGGCCTTCGATGCCCTAGGACTGTACAGCCATCGTGTTTTGGTGGCAGGATTAGCCTTATGCCGTCCCCTACGGATGACCTGTTGTCGCCACCTCGGATGGCCACGGTAGCTAGTGCAGCTTTTGCGAGGGCGGTTCGCAGGGCTACGGACATTTTGCAAGTGCAGCCCCCCTCCGTCTCTCTGCCCTCTGATCCCTTGCTGGATTTACTCCACCAGGGCACCGTGGAAGTAGAGCCCTTGTTGCCTTTTGGTGAGTCGTTATACGACACTCTTCTGGGGACGTGGACGAGGCCCTCTTCGGGGGACCCGGTGGATCGTGCCATTGCGCATCGACATCGTCCTGCTCCAGATGACCCTGTCTGTTTGTCCCTCCATCCTAGGGCTCAAGGGCTGGTGATTCGGGCAGCTTCAGTCTCGTTGCCTTCTGCCCCTCCTCCGTTACTCCCTCCCACTTGGGAGTCTCGATGGTTGGAGTCATGTGGCCGCCATGTATTTGCGTCCACCAGTGCAGGCCTTAGATCCCTGAACACGTCTTGCGTGTTTGCACGGGCCACTGCTGCTCTTTGGGACTCGGTCGAGCGCCTCTTCCCAGCTCTCCCGGAGGGCCCTCGGTCTGACCTGGATCGATTGTTTCATGATGGCCAGGAAATGGCGCAGTTTTCCATTCGGTCGGCCATGGACACCACTGATTCGGTGGGTCGCGCTATGGCCCGGTCCGTTGCTCTGCGTCGCCATGCCTGGCTGCGCAATGGCTGTTTCCCTGCCAATGTCCAGGAGCGTCTTAGAGATTTGCCCTTTGATGGGGTCACCTTGTTCGATGGACTTGCAGACTCGGCGGTTCAACGTCTCATGTCTGAGTTTCCATGAGTTCCATGGTTTCTAGTCCTTGTGTGGACTTTGCATTTGGTTGCAGTTTTGTCACTGCTTTGTTTGGTAAGTTCTGTCTCTGGGTTCAAGGCGTCATTACCCGGACGGACTGTGCGGCCTTTCGCCGTCTTGCCCTTCTTTTGCTACAGCTGGCCAGCTGTTTTTGTATTTCTTTTTGAGTCCTCTCCCTAAGAGCTTGTCTCAAGAGGTGTCCCTTGCTTTGTAGGGATGTGCCATACCCTATGTGGGGTACTTGTTGGCTATTGTATAGCCCTGACAAGAGAAGTTTCGAAGGCTTCCGTGTGGTCTTCTGCAGACTGATTCTTTTATGTCTCTGCTGCGGGTCTTCTGATTCGCCCCACTCTTCCTACTGGTGGGACGTCCCCTCTGTTGAGCCTCACGGGTTTGGTGGCTCAGTCCTGGGGCTTCTGAGATGTCCTCTACGGGTTGGGCCGTAGCCCTCTCCTGCTACACCTGGCTCTCCATGGCGTGTTCTTTCAGCTTCGCTGCGCTCTTTCTGCCTGTCGGCATGTGCCCCTTGGGGGTGTGTTGTTCTGTTCCGTCAGGAACGGTTTCTCCATGTTATGTATACATGCACGATGTGTTCGCTGTCAGCCTACGGCCATACCACCCTGAAAGCACCTGCTTGCGCCTCTGTCTTGGCTACGTTCTGTTCGGGTCCATTCCTGGTGTGGGGAAGTGTTTATGTCTTCTCTCATGGCTCGAGCCCAGTGGAGTTTTTTATCTATGGGCAGTGGAATGTCCGCCAGCTACGTCACTGCTGTGCGTTGCCTTGTTTTCTATTTCCATCTTCTCTCCCCTGGCGGGGACTCCGGTCCCCCCTTTGTTGCTTGCCACGCTGAGGGTTAGGTGCCTCTGCTACTGTTCTCGGCTGCTGTTTTCTGTCCACTGTGGTCTAGTGGTCTGTGTTCCACTCCAGGTATTTCTCTGGTTGTGGGTTCTCCGTCGCCACTACCGTGATATGGCTTTCTTTTCTGTCGGATTTCTGTCTGTGTATTTTTCACTCTTCCTCGTGAAGTGTGTGGCCGCTATCCCCGATTGTCTCACGGGAGGCAAGGGCTCCTTCCCCGTTAACGGGATGCTGTCGCTTTTTGGTGTCTTAACGTTGTTGTGACCCGCTTCACACTGGTGCTGTTGGTGTCTCCTCTGGACTCTCGTTTACCTGGGGCATGCTCTTTGAGTTCTTCCACTTGCTTTCAATTTGTATCTGTACACGCCTCTATGTGTATATGTCTTTCTCTGTGTGTGTATATATATATATATATATATATATAGTTTTTCCACAGTGCGAGAGCACGCTTACTGGGTTTCACGTGCCTGGTATTGGGGGTCTTTGCCCCACATTTCTCTCTCTCTTATGAGCACGAGCCCTCTGTGTAACTCCCCGGGTTTCCCGGCTCTCCTTCGCCGTTGGTGCCTTTGGGTACGGTTGACAGCTTGACTACCTGATGCCTCAGTCCTTGGGCTTTTACATAGGTGTGGTGTAGTTTTCATGGTACCCACTGTCTCCTTGTGCGTAGCATGTCATCCACATGCCTGTTTCTTCTGGTAGCCAAGGTTCTGTATATCTAGGCATGGTGACATTGTTCCCTCACCTTCCTCTCTTGGCATCCTCTGTCATGTATGCTTCGTATTGTCTGCTCTGACGCTGACCTACTGTCTCGTTCCTCCTTTGGGACTGTGTCTGGATCCGTGGGATCTGGTGTTCAATTGACCTTCTTTTTGCAGAAGTTTATACACGTTCTTCCATCATGCGCTGACATTGTTGGTTCCGTGTCTTTCCTTCTTTTATTCCTGCCTGGACGACTGCAGTCTCGCCTGTCCTCTGCAGGATGGTGGTGCCTTTGCCTGCCCTTTCTCATAGCTTCCCTGCGGAGCTTCATGGGTCTGGTGTCAGCCGTGCTGGCATTTACTGTCCCCACCGTGCTTGATCAATATTATTGACGGCTTCCTTCTCTTTGGAACTTGGTGGGTTTTCAGTCGCAGACCCCCCTCCAATGGGGTATGGCTTTGGTATCTATTCTAAGTTAAGGAATCTGCGGCTAGATGTCTCTATCAGATGAACGAGTTACTTACCTTCGGTAACAATGTATCTGGTAGAGACACAGTCTAGCCACAGATTCCTTAACGCCCACCCATCCTCCCCGTTCTGCGACGGCCTTTCAGGTGGGGTTCTGCCCACTGGCGACCTTACAGGTGGCCTTGGTCTTCTTGAGGGGTGTTCTGGCTCGCCTGCCTTTGGGGCAGTGTATGTCGCTCTTTTCTAGCGCATTGGCTGTCCACCCTTTCTCGTTTTGGGTGGATAGGTTACGTGCTTTCACTGCTCTTCCACCCAGGGTTTCAGGCGTGGAGATCCCATGTTCCTTACACCCTCCCTCCGCCCTCTTCTTTCCCCTCCATTGCCTTGGGGCCCCCTTGTTTATGCTGCAATCCCTTGGGTTGAGGTTCTATTTGCCTATGTTCCTCTTCGAAGGTCATTGTGGGGAGCGTGGTGCATGTGCTTTGTTTTTACTCACTTTTGGTCACTCGCCATGACATGTGTTGTTCTAGTCTTGTTGTGCTTTACAGTTTCGCCCTGTGGTTACAGGCTGTCTTTCATGTGCATCCATTCTGTGGTTGCGCACTGTTCTTCGTTTGTCATGCCTTTCATTTCCACTGCCATTGCCTCTTCGGCGGGGCGTGGCTCTTTGCCTGGGCGGGACTGTTTCTGGTAACGGGGGCTTGTTCGCTCCCTTCCATTCCTTCAAGTATTGAGTACTCTTTCAACATGGTACCTTCAAGTGTTGAGTACCCTTTTCACGTGGTATGGGGTCTTATCAGTCTGTGATTTTTGTTCTTCTTTCGCACACTGTTCCTATACTCTCACAGTTTTTGTAGTGGCTCCGCGTTGTGGCGCAGAAAAGTTTCCCACAAGAAAACTGACGTCAGCACGCCGGGGGGGGGGAGGGGCCTATATGGCTCTATTGACGTCACTTCCGTGGACGACATCAGGACGGAGCCGGGCGACGACGCCCCTGGAGGGCAGAGGTACTGCTGGGGAAAAAGTTTTTTCCGGATCCAGTCTGATGCCTGAGGAATATTCTAAGTTAAGGAATCTGCAGCTAGACTGTGTCTCTACCAGATACATCGTTACTGAAGGTAAGTAACTCGTTCATCTGTAAGAGACATATGTAGTTATAGACTCCTTAGCGCCCCACCCATCCTCCCCGTTCTGCGAACTGACTTCTAGGGACTCCCTTACAGGGCCCTAGTTTTGTGCACCAGTGGTCAGTGTCTTGCATGGCTCTGCGCTTCTGGCGTAGAAAGTCGTGTCAGAACTGACGTCAACGTGCGGTGGCAGCGTTTAAGTAGGAACCGCGATGTCATCCCGGCGACCACTACGCCGACTACGGATGCGGAGTAGACCGACGCCACCTATCGACGCGCAAGGGTACTGCTACGAAAAAATGTCTCCGGATCCAGTCTGACTCCTGGGGGTAATTCTAAGGTAAGGAATCTATAACTACATATGTCTCTTACAGATGCATCATTACCGAAGGTAAGTAGCTTGTTCTTTAAAACCCCTCATATTTAGATAGAAATTTCAGACAAAACTGGCACTCCGAAACTTTGTTGATCATGTAGGTTTACCAAACTTTTGTGAATCGTATAAAGAGAATGAACCCCCAGATGTGGTACTTTAAAAACTCATATTCCTTATCATCAATCTAGCATTCCTTCAAAGAAAAACCTGTGTTCTCTTTTATCTGTACAAGTATTGATCTGGTTGCACCGCCATCTAGGTGTGGGCATTGAGCACTATTATCCTGCTGCTTTTAAGTTCTCTGTAACCCCCAGCTTGATAATGACAATATCATTAGCAGCCAGAGATCTAATTTCTTGTCATTCCTCTGTGGAGCAATTCGGTCTGTTCCACTTTGATTTTTCATGATGGTTTGCAAACCTGCCAATGCAGTTCTCAGAAGAATTAACACTTCTGCTTGCATTGTGGCAGAAAGAGTAGTAAACTTGGGATTCCCTAACCCAGTTATACCTCGCATACTCATAGCCCTTCTGTATAAAGGGAAGTCTGCTGTGGCATGTGCGGTCATCTCGATGTAAAGGTGATGCATGGACTTGTGAGGGAGAAAGGGTCGATGTTGGGCAGCAGAACATGTGTGATTGCTGGAGTGGATTTGGGAACAATCTTCCATACTTATAGAAAATGAAAGGCTGGGACAAAAGGAGGGCCTGTTAGGAAAATGCCACTTTTTAATGGGGAATTGAGGCCATGTAACTAGAGTGAAATCCTGTACTTGAGAGGAACACAGGGCTACTTTTAGAAATTGAAAAGCAGAGGAAAAGCATTTTTTAAACCAAACGTGACAATCTGACGCTTGAAGTCAATATATATGTAATTTCAGGAATTAAAATTTTAAGTTTGAGGAATGTGACTTAATTTAATAAAAATGAATTGTGTATTTATTTTAGATATTACAAACTGGTATTTGCAGCAAAATAGTAGCTCCTAATTATCAGTAGAAGTGTCGTTGTTCTGAGCCTGTAGGGTGGTTTAACCTCTGCTTGTTGACCATTTAGGCTCTCTACAATCTGAGAGGATAGATCTACAATGTGATCTCCATTACCTCATATTGCGTGAACTCTTTAATGGAACAAGCATTATCAAACCAATAGATCTGACTTTAAAGTTCCAATACACAAAAACAGAATTTGCGTCTGTGTTTATTTGCATCTGTGAGGTCACAAAAGACATATATAATGGCTTTGGAAAAGTCTTTTTTATGAAGAAACAGAGGAGGAAAATAATGGAGAATTAGGTAACATTCATGGAAGAAGGATGGACCCTCAATAAGAAAAATGCTTAGGGGAAAGAAAATCATGAGATAGGCAAGTAAAACACACGCACAGGTCCTTACAAAAATAATTTAAAAGCTTGCTGTAGTAAAAAAATGGAATTGCTTACTGTATACAATGTATGTAGGTCATTAATAATTTAATATTTGCTTCAGTGTACTTTGCAGATGTAAAAGTCACTGATGCATGACAATGTGGTGGAGGTGGAAGGATACACCAAACAAATAAATAGCATGAGGTGAGATGCCAACAATCCTCTGGGTCTAGCCCACTTACGAATTGTTCACACTAGGACTTGGAGACTGCTGTGCTATGAAGGCAGACCAAAAAATGTCTTTCCCTGTGCCTTTTGATTAGATTCTTTGTACACCGCATGACAGTGAATCTATCCGGAAGGGAGAAGGTTGGGTAAATGATGGGAATTGAAAGTAGGTGTGAAGAAAGATGCTATATTCGTTCTTATATGATAGTCTGTGTCAAGCTACATCCCAGATTTTTTTAACTTGAAAAATATATGATTGGTTTGCCGAATGTTATGGAAACATTGCTTGCAACTTTATTTTTTTGCCACTATTTATTGAAGAAGAACATCCAAGCTCCAACGCCCATGGGATTCTTTGAACTTTCCTGACACATCATGAAAGTATTGGTATATTTCATTTGCTCCCCTTTAGAACCAATGAGGTTTTAGCCATTTTTTGTGAAACCACTGTTCCAAAATGCCCCATTATGCCCCATGTGTGGTATCTCATGTGCTCTGGTCTCACTTGTTCAGTGTGTGCAACTTTTAAAGTGTACCACATGTCAGTTTTTCAATGAGAAAGTAAGGATTTACTACACATTAGGACAAATTGGTCATATGTTTAATATCTATTTGGGTGAAAACAATGTCACTGTAAAATGGTGCTGGCTTTCAACATTGTTTCTCTTTTGCAGTAGATTTTTGTTATATTTCTCTGAATTGCATCTCAAAATACAAAAAAACTAAACAGATAATCATAATCTTCACTATTTCTCTAACCTTTCACCCAAACTAAAATCCTAACTTTAACCTAAACATTACCTTGCTCTTAAACTTTAACCTGGCCCTCACATTACCCTAATTCTCACCCTAATCAAGACCATCAGCCTTGTACTTATTCAAGCTTTGCTTAGCCTTGCTCAAACGTTACTTCCAACCCTTACTCTAACATAAATGTAAACTTGAATCTAACTCTACACTGACGTTAACTTTACCTTTGACCCAAATCTGCACCCAGGCTCTGAGTCACTAACCCTAATAGTGATGCCTCACTCCATTATTATAATTTTTTTAAGAACTGTATTTTTCTCTATTTATTGCTCTGTTCTCAATGCTGCTCTAGGTGATCCTAAAGTTGATTTATGAAGCTGTTCTCAGTTGAGTGAGGTCTTCAATTCACCCTCTCAAAAACCTGGGCTGTTCTTAGATTTGAATTCCCACAGAAATCATAAAAACAGAGGCCCCTATCTACAAATAAGTATCATCAGACCTACGGGAGGTTGCCGCCATCACTTGTTAACCGGTTAGTGGTTAGATGAGAAATATTTCCCAGGTACATATATTCATTGAGCTATTTAACCCCTAGATCAGCCATTTTCCAGCCTCGAGATAGTGAAGTGATTATGAGCATGTACCTTAGCAGACAGGTGTGACTTAAGCTTCTGAGAGAGAGGTAAAGGGCTTTGTGCAGTAAGTGAAAGATAACTCTTGACCCCAGCAAAGGTTAGTGACATGGTCATGTGACGTTAGAATGGAGACATGTTTTAATTAATTCAGGTGATAGAAGAATTCAGCAAGGTGGGGCAGGTAGACAGCTTTGGGGATATAGCTGAAAGTTGGATAAAAAGCTGAATTTGCTGATAATTAGAAAAACCTGGGAGCCTCCAGGGAAAGGCAATGAATACAAAGCTGGTAATGAGACCTGAGTAAGACAGCCAATTAAGATATGAATATAAAATTCAAACATGCACATTCAGATATACAAAACAATTTGGAATGTTCATGCACTAATAAAGTACAAACCTGCACCTTGTCTTGGCATAACTATTACCTTTGCAAGTCGTATTTAGTAATCTATTTTATGTATAATATTTTCGTAGGAAAATGGCCCTCTCTGAAGGGTCAGCTCAAACGTTTTGCCTTCCACCTCCTCTTTTTCTGGACTTCTTTTTGTTGGCTTTAGGACTTTGGGCACTTTACTACTACTGACCAGTGCTAAAGTGCATATGCTCTCTCCTCTAAACATGGTATAATTGGTTTACACCTGTTTGGCATTTTTGATTTATTTGTAAGTCCCGTGTAAAGTGGTATACCATACATCCAGGGCCTGTAAATTAAATGCTACTAATAGGCCTGCAGGACTGATTGTGCCACCCACAGAAGTAGCCTTTCAAATCTGTCTTAGGCCTGCCACTGCAGGGCCTGTGTGTGCAGTTGACTGCCACTTCAACGTGGCATTGAAAACTACTTGCCAAGCTTTAAATTCCCATTTTATTACACATAAGTCACCCCTAAGGTAGGCCCTATCTTATCTTATCTTATCAAGTATTTATAGAGCGCACGTACACCGATTGGTTTCTTGGCGCTGATTGCTAGGGGATTGGCCAACCCGGAGACAGATCATTCATAAGCTTGGATAAAGAGCCAGGTTTTGAGGCTTTTCCTGAAACTCAGCAAGCTAGCGCTTGACCTGATTTCCAGGGGATGGAGTTCCATAGACGGGGGCAAGAGTTGCGAACCTGCAACCCCCTTGGCGCTTTAGCTTAAAGGTAGGGACCGTCAGCAGTTGGAGCTGTGCCGAACGTAGGTTGCGTGAAGGAGTGTAACGGGAGATAAGATTATTTATGAATTTGGGGCTCTGGCCGTTCAGAGATTTGAACACCAGACATCCCACTTTAAACATGCAGCGCTGGGGAATGGGGAGCCAGTGCAGTTTCCTAAGAAGGGGGATGCATGTTGCCATCTGGGTTGTTTATATATCAGTCTGGCTGCTTGGTTCTGAACCATTTGCAACCGTTTAGTAAGGCCAAGTGGAAGACCAAGGTATGTTGCATTGGCATAGTCTAAGCGTGATATTACCAACGCCATCAGCACCTGTACCAGAGCTGCCTGAGTCAAAAGCCTACTTATCTTCCTAATTTTGCGCAGCTGAAGGAAACAAGTGGAAATAACGGTACCTACATGCGATTTTAAGGAGAGGTCATTACCAATGGTGACTCCTAGACTTTTCACTGAGGATGAGGGGACTGGGAGGGGACCTAATTCATTGGGCCAGTACTGTGGGCCCCAGTGGTTATGGGCACCACCTGTCAGGACCAGTTCGGTTTTTCCTGGATTTAATTTTAAGTGGTTGTGGTCCATCCAATGACGGATGAATGTCATAGTGGATTGAAAATCAGAGATTGACTGGGAAGAGTTGTCGATAGTAAACACAAGTTGGAGGTCGTCGGCATAATTAAAGGTGTCCACCCTTCTTTCCTTCAGACATCTAATCAGAGGAAGAAGGTAGAGATTGAATAGGTGCGGAGAGAGCGCAGAGCCCTGAGGAACCCCGCAAGTGGTTTTAAGTAGCTCGAAGGGCAGGATGCTGTGTAAAGGAAAGGTAGGACATGTACTTTTATGTTTTGCGTGTCCTGGTAGTGATAAACAGCCTATTTCGTTTTTCACTACTGCGAGGCCTACTACTCTCATAGGTTAGCATTGGGAACTCCTTAATACACCTTTAAGCTGTAATTCCTGATCAGAGAAGAGTACCTTTTTCATGTTTCATATGTTTAGAATGGTAATGACAAATCCTCCTTACTGGTAAAGTTGGATTTGGCATTGCTATTTTAGAAATGCCGCTTTTAGTAAGAGGACAATTCTCTGTACTTATAACTCTGTTTGCTTTGCAGCCTTCCTCCAATACACTTCTGGGCTGGGTGACAGCTACACTTTGTGCATTCCCTCCAGACAGCAACAACACAGGAAGGATAGGTGTGTCTGAGTACCTATCTACATACATCTGCATTTTGATGGCCACCTTAGGAAGGAAGGAAGGGAAATGCTAATACTTCACTTGAATTGGCTGTGCCCTGTCCCCACACAAAGGACTGATTACCCCCACAAAGGACTGATTACCCCCCCACAGATAACCTAGAAGACAGGACTGGGTTGAAAGGGATATGTGTGCACTTCAGAGAGCTGCTTTGAAGTCACCCCCACATCAAAGGCACTTTTGGGTATAAGTACTGGGTCTCTGACCCCCTAAAATTAGACCCTACTGGACTTGTAACTAAACTCTGCCAGAAGAACTGTTGTGCTGCTTAAAGGTCTCAACTGGACTGCTGATCTGGAAGGCCTATATTTTTGTTTATTGCCCTGCTGCTCTCGGACTCTGCTGAAGGAGAGCTGGACTCTGCCTTCATTCCAAGATATCTCCAAGAGCTTGTTGGCTTGCCTCCTTTTGCTTGAGACTCAGGGATATCAACGTCTTTACCTTTGCTTTTCTGCCGGGCTCACTGTAAGTGGCCCAGATACTTGCAACAAGGATTTTGACGCATCTCCTGTCTGCGTATATCAGAACCAGTGCATCGACCCGGTTGTTAAAGTAGAATCGGACAGCGTATCACTGCGCGCTGCAGCTTGGTGAGATCAATGCATCCCCTCAACTGCGTTGCAGAATCTGGTGCATTGCTCGACGCCTCTCGACTCCGGCACCCGCCTTCAGTCCTGACGCATCACCTTCACTACATCGAGAAGATCGACCTATCCTGTGGCTGTGGGACTCAACATCGACCATTCTCATTGTTTTTGCAGCCAGGAAAGGTACTTTGTTCACTGGGGCCTGTGTGGGTCCTTAGCCAGCCAGCGCTCCATAGTGGTCGTCCCCAACTTTGACTTTACCCCAGTCCACCACGACGCAAAGTAACCTTTTTAGTACTACTTGCTTCTGAGCACTTCACAGCATGTATTCCTTTTAAATTCAATATCTCAACTTCTATACATTGAATTTGTGTTGTTTTGGTCTTGTTTTGTTTATAATATCTATTTTATAAACCTGTATGAAGTCTTTTTGAGGTGTATTAATTGTGTTACTGTGTGTGGGTGTTGCACAAATACTTTACACATTGCCTCTTTAGATAAGCCTGACTGCTCTGTGCCAGTCTACCAGAGGGTGAGCACAGGTTATCTTTTAGTGTTTACTTAGCTTACCCTGACTAGAGCGGTGGTTCCTGTCTGGTCTAGGTGCATACTTCAGCCAACCAGGAATCCAATTTCTAACAATTTTGATTGTAGAGAAAAATATTTTCCTTGTCGTTTCATAAGCAGAAACTTGAGAGTGTAGGTTGCCAATATCTGCATAGCATTCTAATGAGCTGTTGCTCCCACATACATCCTTCACTACAAGATTCATGAAGGAAAAGATGACATATAGTTTGGTACAAAATCTTAACTTGAGTTTCTTTTCTCTAATTTGACGTATCACCTTTTCTCTCTTTAAATCATTGCTCACAACTGCTTTAAGTACATTGACTCACATAGTATCTATTGATATATAGCATTTCTGGTCAAAGGACCTCGGTTTGATGCAGTCTTATTAATGTGAAGAATGGGATGAGCATGTGTCCCATTGCGTAATTAATTTAAATCTGCATTACTCCTGTCCTATCTAACTCATCCCTTTCCTCCCACAAAGTGTGTTAGTACACTCAAACCATAATAGGTACCTTGAAGTGTACAGCTCCTCCTGTGTTGGTGTGGCAGACGTAAGGAGGATAACATGCTGATCCCAAGAATTATTTTGATAAAAGATGCTGGTCTAGGAGTAGATCATCCTATGATGTAAGGAATTGCATTAGTAAGATGTCTCAGCCTAATGAAGATTAGCTTTAAGTATTCAAACCAGTTGTATACCCATTACAAGTTGATGAGCGGCCATCTCTGAGTTGGTACATGCCCCTCTCAATTATAAGTTTTACTTGGTGCAGAAACACATCCAGTAGGAAGTTGAACGAGGTCCACAAAATCAGGCTTGAAATTGGGGAAGACATTTGAAATTGCACCTGGGTCTTGCAGGTTTTTCCTGAATACTGATGCCAAAAATATGAGATGCCAGGTAACAGAGACAATGGAGGAGTAAAGGAGGAACTGTTGAATGCCAGGGCCACTCCTGGCTTCCCCCGGTAGATTTCATTAAGCCCCCTGGCAAGGCAGGTATACCAGTCTTCTATTTGGAGCAGGAAAACAGAAAGGTAGTGTCCCATGAATCTATGTGCACTTACCTGGAGGAAATCCACATTAGAAAAGAAACATTGCCTGCAAGAGAGAGAGAGATTTTCTTTAGTGGGTTTACCTCATGCCTTCTCCTAAGCACACACAAGCAATTTAGATGACTAGTATATTTATAAGGCTTTAGTTTGAAGGCAACCTAGTGCAGAATATCTGCAAGTGAATTGTTGTAAATATTATACATAATGTGGTGAATAAGAATAAACATAAAAGAAACAATATAAAAATAGGCAACATGATAGTCTATGTATATGGTCTTCCTTTGAAGCATTCGTTAAGGATAATTAGCGCTAAAATGACTGCTTTTTTTAGGGCTGTAATACAGCTGCATACCTGTTTCAGATCAGCAGGCTGCCTAAAGCCAGTGAAGAAAGGCTTTGGATGTGTGATCCCCAGCTTGTTCTTAATAAGTGGCCTTAACGTTGGAAAAAAAAACAAGAAAGCTCCCTGAAATGAAGAGGTACACCTCTCTGGGAGACTCAAAAACATTTTAGATTGTTTTTAAGGCTATTATGAGAAATAGACTGTTGGTTAGAAAAGTCTCTCGCATGGTCATAGATGTGTATCGCTGCCCTGACTGCCCCAGCTGCGGTGATATCTGCATCCTTGGTAACAACTTTTGGTCATGGACGAACATTGACCATGCGTGTGCGCTATGACCTAGGACTGTCTCATGGACTGCTGTCTGCTTAGACTGGGAGGGGCATCCAAAGCACTACTCTCAATTAGTGTAAGGCTACTGCCTTCATCAGGAGTTAAGTAGCATAAGCGCAGTAGTGGCAGCGTACCATGGTTTTAGGTTTTAGTGATCAGTAGAGTGAAGAAGCCTTTTTTCACCTCTGTCACAGTAGTGGCGCCTCCTGGTCCATGCTAGTAAAGTTCTACTGCCATGTGCTTAACTCACCCTTGGCCTGCATTGGATTGTGTGCAGCGATGGGATGTGCGTATACCTGTGAAAAGGTACAGTGCATCAGAAGACAGAACGCATGGTTGCACATCCACACTGGCATACATGTGTCCCTGCGAGAAGGTACAGGGCATCAGGAAATAGCATGTGTCGATACATGCATGAGCTGCACTATTTGTGGGCCTCCGAGCTAGTACAGCATGTAGGAGATAGCATGCAGCGTTGTGTCAGCACAGTGGAATGTATGGATGCCCGTGCAAGCGTACAGAACATTGGTGGCTGTACATGTATGTATGTGGTTTCTCAGTGGTGTGTGTGTGCTTGCAATGAATATAGCACATAGAAGACACTGGGTTCTATTTTGGAAGGCCCTGGGCTTGCTGGAGAAGCAGGGAGAGGTAGAGGTTTTGCCCAGACAGATTTGTGGATTGCTGCACGCTTGAGAGCTGGATGAGACACATATTAGAGGAAAGAAGAGCCAGACTCGTGTATATCAGTAAGGGCTCTTTGATTCATAAAGGAGGTCACTGGTCAAAGGGGCCTGGGCACATCTGAGGAAGGAGTTGGGTCTGGTAATAGAATTATAAAGAGTAGGGCTGAGGCCCTTTGGTAACCATAAGATGCATGTATCATTGAGGCTGACATCCATGTGTGAACGTCTAGTCACTCTCATGGTCTGTGTTTGGGGAGGTCAAGATTGGAGACTAACCTTCTGTAATAGACTGCTTTCTGGAGGAACATCATAACAAAGGAGTAGGTACTTCAAAGTAAGCAATCCTCAGAACTTGAACTTTAAAGACAGAGACACTAGATCACAAGCGTGTCCGGCAAAGGATTATACAAAGGGGAGCTGGAGGTTCCCAAATTGTTAAACTGAGGCTGTCCATCAGCGTGTAGAAGCTCGGCATGAGTTCTGCCTCTTGTGCTCAGGACAGGGGATAAAGGTTTGCCAGTTTGTCATCCTGGGTCAGGGGACACCCAGGCAAATCAAGAACACTTGCCTGGAGCACCAACTTCTGCCTAACACAAGACCAGTGGGCCCTGTCAGTAGAAGGAGATTGCCTGGAGAGAGCGAGGTCCAACGGATGTCCTACTGAGAGGATCACAGGAGTGGATTGCAAGATTCTGTTACAGCGAGAACTGTGCGATGATCAGGTCCACCCGTGTGTGACACCCTGATGCCAGTAGGGGGCTGCTACTAATAGAAAGGGTTGCTGCTCTGGTGCTGTACTGCCTCGAAGTGAGGGCTGTTGCTCTTGGAAGTGCTGGGAGTCAAAGAGGTCTGTTGCCTTCTCGATGCTCCTAAGTAATCCCTTTATGCCAGGAGGGGATCGTGGAGGAGGCTAATGGCTGTTGCCTTGTGTGTGATGTGAATACCACCTGCATGTCAGGAGGGGGGCATAGTCCAGGAAGAGGGCTATCGCCTGAGGTTAGCATGCAGGCATAATCACCTAACGAGTTGTGACTCTTGGAGCTGGAACCAATTTTCACCTGCCGAGTCCAGGAGCACCCAAGACCTGTCCATGGACGAAAAAGAAGACTTAACTCTGGATCGGAGAAGCGCCGTGAATGTCTGCTGCAACAGCGACAAATTCCAGGGTCTGCTCACCCCTGGGCCGAGAATGCACGCCCGGGACTCCAAATTGCCATCCCAGCGAGTGTGGGTAAGATTGATACCACTCCATTGGGCCCTTGAGGAATCTTCTCTGAATAAAGCGCCCAGCTGTGGCGACACATGGACTTTTGCTAAAAGCCCTCATACAACTTCTAAGCTAACTTAAACTCACAAGCGCTGCCTTGCTTGGATGTCGCCACACTTGAATGGGGAATAGCTATCATCCATAGACTGGAAAGGGTACAGGAGCTGACCTGAGTAACGCTATCAGGCCTGCCATTGGAAGACTGTGTATTGTTTGCAGTGTGTTGTGTTGCTCTTCGTGTTAGTGGATAAATACTTCTTTTTACAAAAAAGACAATTTACTAGGGTTGCTAGGCATATTTTAAGTTGTCAATCCGTGCTCGCCTTACACCTACCTCCTCCCCAAGAAGCTTTGGACATCCCGACCCATGCTACCACTAAGAGTCATGTGCTGAAGGGATACTTGGCCCAGTTCCGAAGAGCCCATAGTAGGCCTGGCCATGGGACATCTGGAGTGAAAAGGCCTCAACCACCACAGTTGGGCCTAGTGGCTACTGCTTGCCCCAAGGCCCTCTGAAAGGAGTTTTGACAGCAACCTTTCGATTCATAATATGGTGTTAGAAGAAACTCCTGGGAATTTTTTGCTTCAGTAGTGCATATAGGAAACTGCTACGGCTAGGTTTAGTATATGACTATATGAACTGAAAGCATACTACTTAAGCATGCTCAACATGCTGTTGTAAAATGATCAACGCATACACACCAAAAGTAAGCAACATTTATAATGCATTTACTGTAAATGATCAAGAGACTGTAACCATGAAATAATAGTGGGCGGTGCTTGATATAGCGACCACATATAGGCAAACATTGTATAAATACAGCTGAACATTGACCGGAATTGTCCACTCCGGTCCCGTATCGCCCCCTCCACTTACTGAGCGCCTCCGAATGAGGCCCTTAGTACACTATTTTAAGTTAGAAATGTTTATTTCCATTAAGATCTACTTAAATATTTCTGTTCACTACATCATAAAGTGCTACATTGTCGGTTCTCCCGAGGAATACGTTGCTGGTTCGTTTCCACGCACCACAAGAGGTATTCAGCTTTTTCACGTCTACATGCAAGCGGTAGGCAGGCTGATTCTAATGCTTTTCTGGAGCCATTACCTTTTATTACGAAATCTCTTTTCTTTAGCTTTTCATGTTTAAACATAGTGAATCTTTTCCTGGAGCAAATCCATCAAAGGATAGCTAGGGGCATTGATAAATAAAGCTGCATTTTAAAAAAACACGCGCCTTCGGACAGCTGCCTTTGCCGTGAGGGGAACGGCTTTCTTTTTCCTGCTTTCACCAGCCGTGAGGGGAACGGCTTACCTGCATAATTATTCTGCCATGAGGGGAACGGCTTATCTGCATGTATCTCCTGCCGTGAGGGGAATGGCACTAGGTCCCGGGCACGCCATCTCCCAGCAGGTGTGGGCAGACGCCTGCTGACGACGTAATCCGGAGCACCAGGAGGCGCGATAAGAAGCTTGTTGGCCTCCCGCAGCGCGGGACGCGCCTTCGGACAGCTGCCTTTGCCGTGAGGGGAACGGCTTTCTTTTTCCTGCTTTCACTAGCCGTGAGGGGAACGGCTTACCTGCATAATTATTCTGCCGTGAGGGGAACGGCTTATCTGCATGAATCTCCTGCCGTGAGGGGAACGGCACTAGGTCCCGGGCACTCCATCTCCCAGCAGGCGTGGGCAGACGCCTGCTGACAACGTCATCCGGAGCGCCAGGAGGCACGATAAGAAGCTCGTTGGCCTCCCGCAGCACGGGACGTGCCCGGGCAAAGCCCGGGCCAAGGGCGGGCCCGTCCTTGCCCGTCATTGCCAGGAAGAGGCAGGGCAGGGCCACCCCTCTTATTTTTAAGGGCTCAGGTTTTCTCCCTCTATTAGAGTCGGCTGAGAGGTACTGTGAGTTTCATCTTTAACTGCCCTTGCATTTGCAGCTGGTATTTGCCCCCACATTGACATTTGAAATTGGTATGTCCTGTGGCCAAGTCGACTGGGTGTAACATTAATAATTACCTTTTAATCCAGTGTGGGCTGATTGGACCCTTTGGGACTTGCTATATATATTAATTGGGACATTGTACGACGCACTTTATTGTCAGTATCTTGTTTATATGCTCTTTGCTGCTAAATACATTAAGCACGTTGCACTTTTGTCCTCTGGGGCAAGGTTTGTTAGCCTTACTAGTTTGCATTTTTTGGTCTGCGTTTACATGCCCTTCTGCTGCTAAATACATTGAGCACGTTCCACTTTTGCCCTGCTGCGGTGTCCCGCTGCCCCCTGAATCTGGCCTGAGGGAGGGGAGCGGAGTCTTCTTTTTGTATTGTTGTATGATTGTTTCTCCTTTTGCTCTGGACATGGGGAAGCGTGGCTGTGTACCTAAAAATCATCCTCCGGTGTTAATACCGGCCCCACTCCCCCAAACTTCAATTGATAGGATGCTTCAGAGAGCTATTGGGGTAGTTTCGACTGAAATCGAGCTCACAGAGAGGCGGCTATCCCTAACCCCAGATATTTTTCTTCAATCCTCTGAGCCACCAACTTCTGTACAATCTAGTCCGGGTCCTATTCTTAGCCCACTAAAATCCTTACCCGGACTAAGTGAGACTTTGCCATCACCCTTACAACCTTCCCCAGTAAAACCAAAAACCCGTAAAGGTAGAACAAATACTACTTTACCTAAAGCCGTTAGGCAAAAAACGGGCAATGGGACAGGATTAAATAAAAAAGACTAGTCCAGAAATTAGCCCCAGTGAGGGTGAACCAGTCAGACAGGGAAGTGTGGTAGAACCCCCCTCCAACTCTTATAGAAATCCTGACTGGCCTTCATGGGTGAGGAATCTGATAGTGGAATTAGAGGTACAGATGAGAGCCATTGTCAAAGAAAAACTAGCGCTCCACCTTGGGAATAGAGTTAGCGGCCAGATGTCTGCCCTGTGCGTACAGGACAACCCTCTGGTTAATATTTTGCCGGCTCTAGTGGAGAAGAAAGACTGTAACTCACAGACGGATAGAGTAGGGCAACCCCTACTAGCTAGAGGTGGCCCTTCCACTACTCCATTATGTCCAGCTCTTATGAGTGCAGCCAAGACAGGGGCTCGCAGCGCCGCACAAGAGGGAAACGATCATTCTCCTGGTGAGGAACCCGGCATACACCAGGTCCAAGCAAGGAGGGATACTCCTAGCACCAGGGGTCCTATCACGCAGAATGCGAGTTCCCATCCTGCTCCCAACAATGAAGGCCCACGTAGAAGTAGACCTGCCCATTTTGACCAGATGATAGGTAGGGAAGCGCCTATCCCAGCAGATAATGTGAACCCAGGCCCAGTCCTTTCGGCCATGCCAATAATTGATCTACCCCCAGCCTCACTCCCTTATGTTATAGTTTTAACTGGTGTACCTGAAATAAATTCTGGGCAGAGAGAAACACAGTTGGAATTGAGGAATAAGTGCCTTTTTTGGCTCACTAGGCATGGACAGTTCCCTTATGACAGGGCAGGTGAGATATTATTAGTTCGAAGAGTGGGTTGGGTTGGCAAGAACCCCAAGCCAATCAAAGGAGACTGTATAGTTATTAATTTTAGTAATCCCCGGACAGTTCAAATTTTGGCTGACCAGTTCTCCTGCTCTCATGCACCGCCTACAGGGATCCAACCACACACCCTGGACTTTTTCTATTCCTGTAACTACCTACCACCTTGGACCCCATGCACTAGAGTTCCAACACACTGCAGTAGCAAACAGGTTTGGGGCCCTTGAAGAGGTGGATTGACTTTCAACTCCATCTGATTCCACTCCTAGACAGGGGTTAGGGGTGGCCAATAGAGATCCTAAACCGAAAATCACTGGGTTGCAGTCTCAAAGTATTGCTGGTGTGACTGAAGATGCATCAGGGGAGTCCCATCATGAATCTCACCAGGGACCACAAGGCTCCGTTGGTGCTACCTTAGATGTATTAAACAATCTAGCCCCTCTTACCTCTGAACTTATAATCACATCTATGGCTAGGAATAGATCCCTAGCGGAAGTGGGAGTACCCGATCCCGAGATCGAGTCAGGGATTATACAAACCCCGAACCCCTCTGGTCCTATTGTACATGATGTCACCTCGAACTTGGGCCTCAAATTGAGGGTGCTGACGTGGAACATTGCTGGTATCAAAAACAAACTCCAAAATCCTGATTGGATACAATTTGTACAAAATCATGATGTATGTATGTTCCAGGAGACCTGGGCTAGAGAGGACACTGTTATGAGGGGCTTTGCAACTTTTAATGTGCTAGCAACTATGGGAGGTAGAGGTAGACCATCGGGAGGGTTAGGCACGTGGGTTGCTACACATCTGGACTGTACTGTTGAACACCTCATCGGATGATATCCAGTGTACCCTCCTCACTTTCAATGCTAGCATTAAAATTGCACTTATTAACATCTATTCCCGCCCGGTAACCTTTGCACAGGAATCCCAGACCATAGACATGCTTACCACATTCATTGAGCTAATTCCCCCGAATACTAAGATGGTGATAGGAGGTGATTTTAATTGTCAATTTGAGCCTCTAGCCCTGCCTACTGACTCTTCGCTCACTGCCGAGGATTCTCTTTGGTTAATCCCTGAACCGCAAATTCCTCCGGTAAGAGCTTGGACCCCCTTGGTACTACAGATCAATGCAGTAACACTAACTCATGCATTGAGGGCATGCAATGGTCGTACTAAGTCAGATCAACCAGGAAAACCTACTTTTAATAGACCGGGGCAATCATCTTTATTGGACTATATTCTAGTGGAAGCAAGCATATGGCATTGGGTAGTTGACTACGCTGTCTAGCCAAGACACGACAGCGACCATAATGCTTTGGTACTCGACCTTAAGCTTCCGGAACTTCATAGTCCCGCAATCACTAGCCCCTCCTCTGGTACCAACTTATCATTAGATAATAACAGAAGGAGAATTAGGTGGGAAACCCTGAAGCAGTCACCAGGCAAGGCTGCTGCCCTGTATTACTTAATTATTCCATCTTTATTGGCAATGGAGAAGGCTGCCCAGACCCTTAATTCTCCTGATACCATCGCTCAACTTATGGCTATCCATGTGGATCTGACTACTAGCCTGGCCAATTATCTTTAACCTCCTGATGCACTTTAAAGGCAAGAGGACCCCTAAATCCACTTGGTTTAACAATTCCTGCCGAATGGCAAAGGGTGCCCTCATTGATGCCATAAAATCCAAAGACAGATCTCTGATAAAAACAAGGAGGGCCTTATATAGTGATAGTTTAAAGTTAGCTAAAAAGGATTGGGAGTCTGAAAGATGGGATGCGATCAAACAGGCTCTCACTAATAGAGATATGAGGGCGTTTTGGACCCTGGTTCGTACAGTTAGTTCCCCAGAGAACTCGCCTATTGAGCCGAACATCGCTGCAGACGCTTGGAAACTTAATTTACAATCGTCGTATTCCACTCAGGACACCATAGAGCCCATAGAGGGAATTCTGCCAATTGTTGTGGGGAATTCCCTTGAAGACGATGTAGGGTTCACTCTGATTGAAGTGCTGAGTGCAATTGGGAAGCTTCCCCTTGGAAAGGCCCCTGGATTAGATAAGATTCCCGGGGATTTATTTCGGGAACAGTCTAACATCTGGAGCCCATATCTATGTGTAATATTTAACGCCATATTAAACGGTATGAAAATACCGGATACCTGGCTAGGGCCAGAAATTTTTCCAGTATACAAGAAGGGCTCTCCCCTCCTGCCCACTAATTACAGGCCAATCAGCCTGATTGACGTAACTCAGAAGCTGTTTGCCAGGATTGTCCTGGAGCGCCTTCAGTCCTTGGTGGACGAGCGTGAGATTCTGAGTGCGTACCAGGCTGGTTTCCGTAAAAATATTTCTACTATTGACCAAATCTTTAGGCTCCAATTATTATATTGGAAGACGGTGACAATAGAGGGTGGGAGCCTCTATTTGATCTTCGTTGATCTTAAATCAGCCTTTGATTTGGTACCTCGTGACAAACTTTGAGCGGTTTTAGAGCAAATGGGCATTCCGCCCTATCTGCTCTCTTTGATCAAGCGACTGCACACTGGAAATTTTGCCCAGGTGAGATACGGGAAATATGGGGAATTGACTCCACGCTTCCCAGTGAATAGGGGTGTAAGGCAGGGGTGCGTTTTGGCCCCCACACTGTTCTGTCTTTTCATTAACGCTCTGGTGGATCAATTAAATGAGGTAGCCAACATCGATGCCCCTAAGCTCGCCAGTGACAAGGTGCCAGCAATGATGTTTGCGGATGACACCTTGTTACTATCTAAATCGCCCATGGGCATCCAAAGGACCCTTGACAGCTTCTATTTATTTTGCAAAGACAGGGGGCTAGAGATTAATACATTAAAACCAAGTATATGGTTTTTAATCCCAGTAAAACATCTCGCCCTAACCCCACCCTAAATGGTACACAGCTAGAGAGGGTAGCTGTCTTTGACTACCTGGGTGTTACGCTTACGGAAACCTTTGGATGGGGCCCGCAGCAAGAAAAGGCAGGCTTAAGGTTAGCACAGATGGCCGGGGGAATAGCAAAACTATATAGGAACTCAACATCTAGACAACCGGGTCCGCTGACTGAGATTTATAAAGTCCAAATCAGGAGTGCTATAATGTATGGGGCAGAACTTTGGGGGCACCTCCCTGTAGGTGGACTGGTTAAATCTGAGAACAAGTTTATGAGGCAGCTCTTGGGTCTACCGCCAAGCACTCCTCTTATCCCCCTACGTATGGACCTCGGGATTAGACCCATAGTTGAGGAGATTGGACAGCGACCCTTGACTTTCTGGCGTAGACTGTGGGCGACCCCCGAACTAACAGCCTACCAGTCTGAACACAAGGCGATTTGGGGGCTCCCAGGGGTGGGAAAACTATCCTGGTTCGCATACATAAAAGACCTGTGCCTCAGACTAGGTCGGCCGAACCTATGGACCCACCCTGAGGAAGTGTCCCCGACAATATCGCGGCTCGAACTAGTCAAAGCTTACAGACTGTTTAGATTGACTGAAATCCAAGGGAGTACAAAACCAGGCCGTTTAACTTCTGACTTCCTCAATTTTAAAGATCAGTATTTATTTGAGGCCTTCCTTGATGCCGTTCATCGGTTCATGGCAAGGAAACTCTATGCCCAGTTTAGACTGGGTTGCTTGCCGGTTCATGCATTTACAAGCAAATGGTCAAAAGCTTCTCCTGTTGGATGTCCTGCTTGTAACAGCCAAGAAGAGACACTCATTCATGTTTTCTTCTTTTGTCCTGGATATAATGTAGCCAGAAGGTATTGGCTCTTACCAATATGCAGGAACCTGGGGTATAGACAGTGTCGGGAGGCCTTTAGAGTTTTGAGAACTGACACTCATCCCCCGATTGTTTTTGCTGTGTCCCGTTTCCTTAACTCTATGTGGCATAGGCGCCGCAAGTTTTTAAACTCCCCGCACATGCTAAATGTCCCTTTTCTATTTCCAACTGCTTTGATCTTATTAATTCATGAAATCATCGTTTTAACCCCTTTTTAAATTGTAATATTTTTTTAAATTGTTATGAAATTTGTTCAATTTACTGTATATGGTTATTTTTTGTAATGTTTACTGATGTTTTTATTGCTCAAGTTCAGTGATGTATGTATTTTATCTTTTGCTTTTATGGTCTATAATGACCTAAATAAAGCTTGGAAATGGAATGGAAAAAAAACAATGTTACCATTCATTTCGCACTGATCTTGCTTTGAAGACTGACCCTGAAGAAATGTTGAGGAAATAAGAAATACTGTAACTCTCCACGGAAGTCTCACATTGAGTTTAACCCCCTGAATTTTTTTTTATACCCATCCAAAATTATATATCCCATAGGTCAAAGGTAACACTTATCCATGTAATGCGCAATTAAAATCAATCCCTTGTTTTGATGGAAAGAAAGAGCATTAAATTGCGCTTAGCAGTTACAACCTGAAAGCTTAGCAGGCATTGATTAGCAGTAATGACAGTCGGTAAAATTACACCATCTGTGTCACGTTTACACAAGAAGGTATTTGTTTACACTGAATAAAATGCTGTTGCTTTTAAAGGTTAATGGATCTTCTAGACAAAATTTACAGTACGATGTGTAAATCCGTGGGAAAGCACATCCTTGTTATACACTCGTATTAGTGGTTCTCTTGAGATGAAACTTTGTAAATGAATTAAAATTAATACAGATTTCAATATTGCAATCGTACTGAGCGAAAAAATAAAAGTCCCTTATCCAACTAAATAAAAAAATGCCACGCCTCTAAAATAAACTAGCAGAGGTTTTTAATATTAATAAAAGTTCTGGCTTTAATAAGTCTCCAATTTTATTTCAATTTGTTTTGTAAGCATATCCAATAAACATTAAAAGTAATGAAAGTGGACAAATAAGTTAAATAAAGGCATCGCAGAAAGATCTATAAAAAAATAAATGAATGCAGAAATAAAGTAGAAATTGCCTTACCAGGATGGCACTGAAGTGGACTGCATTTAGGGCAGATATGTACAAGTGAGCAGACTAAATAAAGTCACTCACAGTTAGAGAAACAATGGGCCTGATTCACTAACATAAACTTACACTTTTGTGTAAGTTTACACTTGCTGTAGTAGATTTACTGCTTTTTTATATTCACAAACTACGAGTGTAAACAGTAGTAAATGTACTACCAAGTGTATGTTTGCCTTTGTTAATCTTATCCATATAGGACTTGTATGCTGGGGCCTGATTCACAAAGGTAATCTTACACTTTTGTTTAATTTTGCACTTGCTATAGTAACTTTATTATTGTTTTGGTGTTAACAAACTATGAGTGTAGTTTTACTACTAGTAATTTTACTAGTAGTAAAATTAGTTTGTCAATATCAAAAAGTAGTGAAGTTACTACAATAAGTGTAAACTTACACAGAAGTGAAAGTTTACCTTGTGAATCACGCCCTAAGACTCAAGCGAGCCGGATCATTACTCTTTGCTGTATGCTATGGAGGGTGGAAGCAAAGTGTGAACAACACTTGAACAGACCAATGGATGAAGAGGGCTGACTGAAAACCACTGTATGTACATATATATGCATGTATTTTTTTTTAAACATGGGCATCTAACTAGAAAGCATAAGCTGTCATTACACCAGACTTCAGAACTGGTTAATGACTGCAAATTTCTAGCTTCAACTACTAGGTGCCTAGCACTTAGAGGATTCTTCATAGACGAGGTGAATGAAAACAGAAGACAAAAATTGCCTGAATCAATATCTTCTAAGCAACTGTAATCAAATGTTCAAAGTACTTTATTGTTGTACTGGTTAGGTGCATGTTTTCTGCCCTCAGGCACTGCAAAATCTTCCTTGTGAGAACATGTGTCTCATCTGCACCAGTCAAGTCTCTGGTATTTTCGCCATTCAACCAGTAAAGCTGGATAAGAACAAAGGATGCAGTGCTTAGTTGCAGTATCTACACATCCAACACTCGGTAATGCCCTTTAACGCATGGTCCCAAGAGCCTCAGAAGCTGAAAGAAGTGTATTTTTATAAATGTATGCCTTGCAGGGCGACCCATAACAGATTTTCAGTAAACCAGCTTCAATCCCAGCTCATACATGGGACGCTGCAGTACCCTGAATTTCTTACAAACAAAATCTTCTTAGTGAAGCTCTTTTTTATTTTTTTATTTATTTGAGTTTTATATAGCGCTGCCTCGACCCAAAGGTAACAGAGCGCTTTACATTTTTAGAGAATAAATTTACACAAGTACATGGGGAGAGGTAAAAAGGCATCACAAGAAGTCGTATACAGAAATATAGGAGCACAGAGTATTAAAGTAGACACAGTGAGAGCATAGTAATATAAATCAATAAAGTAATTGGGTGCTGGGGAGGAGGATAGACTTTGAGTTAGACTGGTAAAGATTCCGATTGGAATTGTCCAAGAGAGTTGGGTCTTTGTGAGGCGTAAGTAATTGCATGATCTAGCTGAAGTAATTGGTGAATAATAGAGACTTGAGGTCTCGTTTGAAGCAGGAGAAGGAAGGGTTGCAGCGTAGTTCCTTAGGGAGTGAGTTCCAGATTTTGGTGGCATTTCCGGAGAAGGAGCGTGTCTGTGATGGTTTTCTTTTTAGTTTAGGGGGTATGAGGAGGCCAGTGCTATGCTCCCTTATCAGTTTCTGCTAGAACATGAAGAGATAAGCCCTGTCCACCAACACCTGATTAAGCTTGTGAAATTCTAAGAGACTGTTATAATGCATCTACCATTTTGAGTTAGTCCCTGTGCTAGATGTCTCAATTGTCTTCCACACTAAAACCTTTTATAGTTTTAGGGTCAGATGTACAGGCACAAAAACAGCATTTAAAAAATTGGCTTTCATGCATAAAGTTGACCTAAGCACTGCAACCTGCAGACTTAGTTGACATTGGGGGGTGTCTTAAAGCAGATTAAATAGGCACCGTACACAAAAATACAATGTCATGTATCCAAAAGATTATCTTGTGACCCTGTCATAGTTTACTTCCCATTAGATGGGAAGCAATAGGAAAATGATACATCTTTTGCTCTGGAGGAGAATAAATTGCTTTTGGCTCATGAGTTGAGTTGGAAGGAGCTGGACATCAAGGCCAAGCAGGCAGAGTCCGGCACAAATGATGGCAATGTACGTCCAGTGCAATCTGAGGGGAGGGTGTACATTCCCAAGGATATAGTCAAGAATTACACAAAGGAGGATGACATACACAACTGGTTTTTGGGGTACGAGTCCGCTCTCCCCATGTACCAGGTCCCTGACATACACTGGGGAGTGGGTCTCTGGAAATACTTTGAGGTAGAGGGGAGGGACACTTTGACAGCCCTAGGGCCAGCACAAACTTTCGCCTACTCTGCCATGAAGGATGCACTGATCACTAGGTATGGTCTCACCCCAGAGCAGTACTAGGTAAAGTTTAGGACATACAAGAAGTCTGATTCCTAAACTTGGCTTGAATGTGTAGATTCTTTTTGCAGAGCACTGGATGGTTGGGTGAAGGGCAGCCAGGTAGCAGACTAATAGCGGCTATTTAATTCATTTACATGGGAGCACTTGTATAGTCTTTGTTTTGCAGAGCTGCACCAGCATCTGATTGACAGCAAGCTGACTGACCCCAGAAAGCTTACTCAGGAGGCGGACCGCTGGATGAGTACCGGGGTTCACAAGGGGCATGGGGAGACTCCACCAAGGGTGGGCAGGGTCCCCAGCAGAAGAGTTGGAGGGACAAGGGTAAATAGAGGGAGTTCTCTAAAGGGCCCCAATCTAGTTCCCAGGGTAAGGATTCCCACCCCCAGGTGAAAAGAAACCTTGGATCTCTACAGGGAAGCCTGCAGAGAGGGGACCCCACAGGTGTTATGTATGTGATCAGGAGGGCCACATGAGAGAGGACCCCAACTGTCCCAAGCAGGCACTGCCACCAACTGGTGGGCAGTCACAGTGGTTGGCCAGTGTAATGCTTGGGGAAGAGTTGGTTCCAGGAGAGTGGCCAGCTGAGATGACCCTTGTCTCACTAGGAGACAGTGAGATGGTCCAGATGACACTCATGCCTGAGAACATTAGGAAGTGCAGGCAGTAGGTGACCATCAGTGGACAGAGGGTGGAGGCTCTGTGAGACACTGGAGCCAGTGTGACTACTGTCAGGTGCAGAGGCGCAACTAGAGCCAAATTTCGGGGGGGAAGGCTAGGAAAAAATTTCAGGGGGGGCTAATTATTCCAGCAATAGGCAGAGTGGAGCTGCAGGGGCTCTAAGAAGGGGTGAAAAAGCAACAAAGCCTCATTACCAAGTAAATGGTCTTTTAAAGACCTGTGAAGTACTCGGGTGCGGCTGTGTGTGCCCGGGAAGCTGTTTCATCCCGGGCTGCCACACACAACGGGGGGGGCTGAAGCCCTTTGAGCCCAATGGGCGTTGCACGCCTGGTCAGGTGTCACCTGGTGTCTGAAGAGCAGGTGGTCCCCAATGTGTTTACCAAGTGTTTGTAGTGGATAAGTCTTAGCACCAGTACAAGGTGATGCAGGTTACCTTTGAATGGGGGGGTCTCAGGTTCCTTGAGGGTAGCTGTGAGTCCATCCATGCCTGTTGATTGTCTGCTAGGTAGCGACCTGGAGGATTCCCCTTGATGTGTGGTCGATTGCAGGTCACACTTGGAGATGGTGGGTCTCCCTGAGTGAGCATGTGTGACCACTCGGTTCATGGGAGCCAGTAAGGGTGATCAGAAAGACATGGAGCCTGAAAGAGTGGCCCAGGTGCCTGCCAGAAAGAGGAGGGGCAGGGGTCATGGGAAACCCACCCCAGAATTTCCCACAGTCTGGAAGGAAACTGACCTTGAGCATGCCCCAGAACCTACAGGGGAGCGAGTGGCCGAACTGGGAAACTTGTCTGAGCTGACCCATTGACAGCAAGAAGGGGGTCCCACCAGGTAGGAATTCTGCAAGGAGCCGCAGGAGTGCCCTTCTCTTGAGGGTCTGCGGCAGATGGCTGCAGACCAGGCAGCTGGCAAGGAGTCTGGATCACACTGGATTTAATGGGAGAATGGTCTCCTGTATAGTGAGCCTAAGGTTGCTGAGCCTGGGCCAGCCTGGGTGCTGGTGGAACCCCAGCGCTTCAGAGCCTTCCGACTGGACCATGACACCCGGAGGCTATCCCACTGAGGATAGTGACGGCACCCGCGGTTGACCCATGGTTGGCCGAGCACTGATGGGAATTTCTACCTGCATGTGGTTCCCTAAGGAGGTGGTATCTGATCTGGGTACCAGCTTCATGTCCCAATACATGAAGGCCATGTGGAAGGTGTGTGGGGTGAAATACAAATTCACCACTCCTTACCCACCCCCAAGGTAAAGGGCAGGTTGAAAGGTTCAACCGCACCCTGAAGGGCATGATTGGGGGTCTGTCAGACTCCATGAGGCATAAATGGGACGTACTCTTGCCATGCCTTCTCTTTGCTTAAAGGGAGGTATTGCAGAAGAGGGTTGGCTATAGCCCCTTTGAGCTGTTTTACGGAGACCCTATGGTGAAGGGAGGCTGGAAGAAAGCTCCCAGGAAGCCCCCCCGGATGCATTTAGTTTAATGCTGACCTTCAGAAACCAGACAGCGTGCTTCAGAAAACTCACTCCGGCAAACCTAGGAGCAAGCCAGAAGGACATCAAATGGTGGTATGACCAGAATACCACTCTGGTTGAGTTTTAGCCTGACCAGGAACTGTGGATCATGGCCCCAGTGGAGCGATGTGCTCTGCAGGGCACATGGTCCGGACCTTTTGATGTAAAGGATTGCAAGAATGATGTCACCTACCTTGTGGACTTGCAGACTCCAGGGAACCCTTTAAGGGTCCTACACATGAACCGGCTAAAACCACAGTTTGAGAGGTCTGAATTGACCATGCTCTTAGCGACGGGGTGGAAGAGGAGAGTGAGCCTCTTCTTGACCACCTGTATACCAAGGAGCAAGAAGGGTCAGTGAAGGGTGTGAACCTCTCACCTACACTGACCCTGGAGCAGCAGAATGACTGTTTGCCTCTTTGTTTTCCTTGACCCCATTGGTGTACCCATGATGTGGACACTGGGGACAGTCCACTTGTGAAACACAAAATCTACAAGTTGACTGACAAGGTAAAAGATAGCATCAAGGAAGACGTTCCGAATATGCTAGCTTTAGGCGTGATAGAGCCCTCCAACAGTCCTTGGGCCAGCCCAGTCGTCTTGGTCCCAAAGGCTGCTGCACCCGGTGCCACGCCTGAACTGCAGTTCTGTGTGGACTACCGTGGACTCAATGCCGTCACCAAGACTGAGGTGCACCCCATCCCCAGAGCTGATGAGCTTAATGATCGGCTGGGAGCTGCCAAGTTCCTCAGTACGTTTGACTTAACGTCTGGGTATTGGGATATTGCCTTGACCGATGGGGCCAACGAGAGGTCAGCTTTCTCAATGCCAGAAGGGCACTTCCAGTTCCGAGTTATGCCTTTTGAGATGAAGAATGCCCCTGCCACCTTTCAGAGATTGGTCAACCATGTTTTGGCTGGGCTGGAGGATTTCAGTGCCGCCTTCCTGGATAACATTGCAATGTTCAGCTCCAGCTGGGAGGATCACTTGCACCACCTCTGGGAAGTGTTGAAGGCTCTGCAGAAGGCAGGCCTCACTAGTAAGGCCAGTAAGTGCCAGATAGGGTCTGTGGTGTACTTGTGACACCAGGTAGGAGGTTGCCAGGTGGCGCCCCTACAACCCAAGATTGACACCATTCTGGCTTGGGAGCCCCAAAGACCCAGACAGAGGTGCGAGCCTTTTTAAGTCTCACTAGGTATTACAGGAGATTTGTCAAGGGCTACGGCACCATTGCTGCCCCCTTGACTGAACTGACTTCCAGGAGGAGGCCCGGGAAAATGATCTGCACTGAGGCTGGCCAGACGGTTTTTGATGCCCTGAAGGCAGCCATGTGCATGGCACCTGTGCTCAAGGCACCCGGCTTCTCCAAAGAATTCATTGTGCAGACAGACGCTTCAGAGCATGGTGTGGGGGTGATACTCTCACAGCTGAACGCAGAGGGCCTGGACCAACCTGTAGTCTTCATTAGCAGGAGGTGCCTCCCCAGGGAACAGAGGTGGAGTACAATAGAAAGGGAAGCTTTTGCTGTGGTCTGGGAGCTGAAGAAGCTAAGACCCTACTTGTTTGGTACTCACTACCGGGTTCAGACACACTACAGGCCCTTCACATGGTTGATGCAGATGAGGGATGAGAACCCAAAACTTTTGAGGTGGTCCATCTCCCTACATGGTATGGACTTTACGGTGGCACACCGCCCCAGCACAGAACAAGCCTGTTAGACTTGGCATCTTTTGGCGTGTTTCCCCTGACTTTTTGCTTTCTGACCTCCTGGTTTTTGACTCTGTTTTTGCTGGTGTAATGATTCTGCGCACTATCCTCACTGCTGTCCAGGGGAAAGTGCAAGTGCTCCTGTATAAAATGTGTTATGGATTGGTGTTTCCATGATTGGCCTATTTGATTTATGTGTCAGTCCCTTGTAAAGTGCACTGAGAGTGCCAGGGCCTATAGATCAAATGCTGTTGGTGGGCTGCAGCACTGGATTGTGCCACCCACGCAAACAGCCCGTAAAGTGTAACTCTGGCCTGCCATTGCAGAGCCTGTGTGCAGCCTGGGGCTGCCATGTCGACTTGGCAAGTGCACACACTTGCAAGTCCCTAAACCTTCCCTTTTCTACATGTTAGTCACCCCTAAGGTAGGCCCAAGGTACCCCTGTGGGCAGGGTGCATTGTATGTGAGAGGTAGGACATGCCCTGGTGTGTGTGGCATGTCCTGATAGTGAATTACAGCCTATTTCGTTTTTCACTATTGCAAGGCTACCTGTTCCCCATAGGCCAGAATGGGCAGTTTTGATTATTACAGCTTATAATCCTAACTGACCCAGGGAACATGGTAGAAATTCGAGTTTAGTATGCCTGGACTCAGAATGATAAAATGCATCTTTTAGTGAAGTTGGTTTTAACATTCTGTGTTTGAAAATACCACTTTTAGAAAGTGGGTATTTTCTTGTCTAACCATCCAATCCTGCCTCTGCTAGGTTGTGTATTCCTTGTCTGGAGTGTGAGTGACAGGGGCTGGGGGATGCCAGGGGACAGGGTGAGTCAGCACAGGGCTGAATAGCAAGATCTACATGTAGATGGGTGGGAGGAGATGCACCTGGGACCTGAATAGGGCTGGGCCTTCCCTCCACAATGCTGGCTCCACCTCCTGTGGTGCGTCTGATGTCCCTGGCCTGCACTGTGAAAGGAAAGAAGGAGACTTGTCAACAAAGTGCTCCAGGACTGACCAGAACTGGTTTGGACTAGGCAAAGGCCTCTCTGCCTTCAGAGGACAAAGAGAAATTGAGGATAAAAAGGGGGACCCAAACCCCAGAAAATTGGAACTCTTTGGGATCAAGAAGACTGCCAAGAAGAAGAGCTGGAGAAGCTGTGAGGAGGAACTACCACTTTGCTGTGTGCTTTGCTGTATTGGCCTGCAGTGGCTGCTTCTGTCTTGGGCAGTGAAAGGGCTGGAACTGAACTTTCTGCAATCTACTTTGTGTGTCTCCAAGGGCTTGAGGTAGAGCTTGCCCCCTGTTCAAGAAGTCTCAGGAACAGCAAAGACTTCAAGCCCGACGCCGTCTACGACGCCGCTGCCGACTCCGTGTCCTGAAGGCACCGCAGAGGGCACCACCGCAACGCCGCACCGCGACCCTGGTCTCACCGACGACGCCTGCTGTTGCCGCCACCGAGCCGCTGCTCGCACCGCGACCTGTGGGCACCGCACTCCGCACCGCCTCACGACGACGCCGTGGTATCCCCGATGACGCCGCTCCACGCTGGACTCGACGCCGCTGCTTGCACGTGGTTCGGGGGCACCGCTCGTAAGTTACACGATGCACCGCCCTCATCCCGCACTGCAGCCTTGGCCCACCGACGCCGGTGCCATCGACTCCAAGTTCGTCAGCCGACGACAGCGCTGCAGCTACGACGACGCCGCTGCTGCACCGTGACCTGCCAGCGCCATGACGAGCACCGCCTTCATCTCACACCGTGACCCTGGTCTCACCGACGACGCCATCCGACGCTGCCACCGAGCCGCTGCTCGCACCGCGACCTGAGGGCACCGCACGCCGCACCGCTGCACTTCGCAGTGCAGCACCCGACGCCGGCCGACGTTAGCGCTCCTGACTTCAACAGAGAGGAGATCGATCTGCAACGCGTGTGACTTCGAGGGCCCGACGACACCTGCACCGACCTCCGGAACCGACGCCTGCGGACGCCGTGTTTTCGGAAGCTCACCGCGAGGTCCTCAACGCCCTGCATTTCTGAAAGGTACTGTTTGCGGGTCTTCCCGACACCGTAGCTGACCCGCGACGCCGCGGTCAGCCAGAACTGTTTGGATTTGTTTGTTCACGACGCCGTGATAGCCCCGGACGGAGCTATCGACATCAAGGAACTGTTTTTAAGGACATTTTGATAACAGTAGATTTTTAAAGTACTGTACTGTGGATTTTTATCGTATTTGGTCTTGTTTTAAAGTATATAAAAATATTGGATATTTTTCTAAACTGGTGTGGTGTCAGTTTGTAGTGCTTACATTGTATTACTGTTGGTTTTGTGCAAATGCTTTACACACTGCCTCTAGAATAAGCCTGACTGCTCGTGCCAAGCTACCAAGGGGGTGAGCAGGGGTTATTTTAGGAGTGTAACTCCCTTACCCTGACTAGGAAGAAGGGTCCCTACTTGGACAGAGGTGCAAGCCCTTGCCAACTAGAGACCCCCATTTCTAACAATGCCAATGCTGACGGTCTGTCTAGATTCTTCCGCCTTATTGATAAGAACTTCCAGGAGGTTGGGAGGTTCTCACTACTTCCAGCTGGAGGGGACATATTGTTAGATCTGGCATCCTTGGCGTTGTTTCCCCTGCCTTTTTGCCTCTAGCTCCTGTATTTTTGACTGAATGATGGATTTAGATGTTGCTTTTTTTTGGTACTCTGGGCACTTTACCACTGCTGATCAGTGCTAAAGTGCAAGTGCGCCCTATGTAAATTGTGATTGGTTACCATGATTGGCATATCTGAGTTACTAGTAAGTCCCTAGTAAAGTGCACTGTGTGTGCCCAAGGCCTGTAAATCAAATGCTACTAGTGGTTTGCAGCACTGATTGTGCCAACCACATGAGTAGCCTTGTAACCATGTCTCAGGCCTGCCACTGCAGTGTCTGCCACTGCAGTTTTAAACTGCCATGTTGACCTGGCAAGTGCACCCACTTGCCAGGCCCAAACCTTCTCTTTTATTACATGCAAGGCACCCATAAGGTAGGCCCAAGGTAGCCCCATGGGCAGGGTGCAGTGTTTGTGAAAGATAGGACATGTATTGGTGTGTTTTACATGTCCTGATAGTGAAAGACTGCCAATTTAGTTTTTCACTATTGCAAGGCCTTTCTTTCATTTCCTTCATTGGAGCTGCCTTGTAACACCTTACAAGTATAGCTTTCAATTGTGAAGAGAGAGAGATTTGGAGTTTGGGCTCCATCAACTCAGAATTTAAAAATACATTTTTTAGTAAAGTTGTTTTTTGAATTGTGTGTTTGAAAATGCCACTTTTAGAAAGTGGGTATTTTTTTGCTTTACTATTCTGTGTCTCTGTCTGCCTGTGTAATCAACATCTGGTTTAGATTGACTGGGGCTGTTTGTGCATTCACTTTAGACAGTCACACAAAGGGAACTGAGGTGTGCTCTGCATATTCTAATGGCCCATCACCAGGCTGATGGGCCTTCCTGAGCTAGAATGGTAGAAAGAGTTGTCACTGACACCTGAATAGGACTGTGCCTGTCCTCTCACAATGCTGTTCCCACCCCCCTGTAGTGCGTCTGGAGCCAAGGCAGGATCTTGTGGACAACAAGTACCTCGTGTGGCTCCGAGATCACTGCAGCACGAGTCCCGAGCACTGTGTCTCTGTGTCTGAGACACCCTCTCTGACTCCAACGCAGGCCCTGCTGTGCGGCCGAGAAACCATGGCATTGCCACGTTGAAGCTGAAGGATTGACGCAGCGCCTGTTCGCGGCTGAAAGAATCGATGCAGCATCTGTTTCACCACTGCTGCATCGACCCAAGCGTGTCCGGATTTTCGACACATCGCACCTGTGTGCCAAGTTGCCAGCGCATCGCCCCGCAGAAAGGAACCGCTTTTGGAATTTGACTCATTGCTTCTCCTTGCAGTAAGGAATCGATGCAACACTTTTCCTGCGTGCAGCAGAGCTGACACTTCCATTTCCCTGGGACTCAAGAACAGACTCATCGCATGTGTTTTTGACGTTTCCTTCGTCTGTGGCTGTTTTTTGTTCCAGATTCTGAAGCATCAAAGGTATTTTGTGCTGAAAATCAACGCATCCATAGAGATCTAGGTAAAACATGCTTAAACCTTTAAAATTTGATATCTCTACGTCTGTATTTTGGATTTATGTTGTTTTGGTCTTGTTTGGTTTAGATAAAGATTGCTTATTTTTCTAAACTGGTGTGGTGTCCATTTGTAGTGTTTTCACTGCAAACCACTGCCAACTAGAGACCCCCATTTCTAACACTAAAATAGTTACAATTTCATGATAACCTCACTCTATACCACTACAAAACCCTTTTGGAGCAACACTGTCTCTGAACTTTTTCTCTTGCTTTCCCCGATTTCTCAATAAATATTGTTCTACAGAGCTTTAATTTCAGTTTTTCTTTTTAATGAGTGTAAAGTATTTTAATGCCCTGATTACAAGGGGACTAGTAAAGAGTGAGGCATGTACTGCACCAAGTAAATTATATTAACCTACATGCATTATTTACCAGATATGGTAAACATCTCATAATCCAAATTTTACCTCTAAAAATTGCAGAATCAGTATTTTTCTCTATAAACTACACATGTAACAGATTTTACCATACGGTTTACCCCAGAAAATGTTAACAGACCTGTTCAAATTTGCTAGGGGTAAATAGTGGGGTGTGACAATTTGGACAACACATAGAATTCTGATCCATGCACAAACTCCTTTCTGTACAGTAAATGGAATCTTCTCCTATGTCACATAACCAGTTAAGAATTTTGTTTATCCAAACATCAGGTGGCTAAGTGTTAAAAATCTGTACCTGATTTTCAGCTGGCAAACATGGAATTCTTTAGTTTGCAAAATTAACTTTTCTGGGGCATATTTACAAGGTCCCTGCGCCACCGGAGCATCACCTTTTTTGACTCTCAAGTGGCGCACAATGCTGAGCCATATTTACAAGGCCACGCAAAGCCACTCTGCGTGGCTTTTCATGGCCTTGTAAATATGGCCCCCTTTCACGCATTACTCTGCGTCAAAGGGGCGGGCCATGAATGTTGCTGTGGGTGTTCACAAACAACTCCCATGGATTCTGACGCATTCTCAGATTTACAAGGTTTTATAAACCTGGGAATGAGTCAGATTCTAACGCATCCCCAGAGGAGGTGTTAAAGTGGCTCAACAAGGAGAAATACCATTTCTCCTCGTTTTTTGCTCTTTCTATGTGTGCTGCATTCTGCAGAACACATAGAAGGAGGCAAACACCATCAATGATTGCTTTTGTACAGGAAGGTGTCCCTTCCTGAACAAAAACAATCATCCTTGCAATGCAGGCACCCTTGCACCATGGTGCAAGGGTACCTGCATTGGCGCTAGGCAGCCAAGTGTGTGCCAGCGCTGAGGAAAACACATAGATGCGTCGTATTGCTGTAAATACGACGCATTCCTGCACTTTCCTAATGACGCAGCTCGGCGCAGCAAGATGGCTTGCAGCTTCGCGCTGCACTCATTTTCTAGTAAATATGCCCCCTAGTTTGTAAGGAAAACTAATCTCTTATGCTGTTTGCTCATGCTTTATATCAGTGTCTCTTAAACATTTGACTTCTGTGGACCCCCACTGAATCACTCATGGGAGCTGGAGACCACAGCCTAAGAAATATGTACGATTTGAACCTCAAAACAATGCACAAACATGCAGAAACAACTATACATAAAACATATAAATTAAGAATTATATTATGTAATTCACAAACAAAAAAATACAATCTATTTTCAATGGGAAGGTGGCTTATCAAATGCAAATCAAAATGTAGTGTTATTTTTTAAAAGACAAAGCGATATGCTACACTTTTGTTGCTGCGACCAGTGCTTCAATTGAGGCCACCAGTCCTCCACAGCAGATCCTCTTTGCTCTGCTTGTACTGCTGCTACCTATCAAGCTGAGGATACAAACTTAATTTTTAGCCTAAGATTTAAAATTTCTTCACATTTACGGAGCATTTAACATTTTTCATTTTTTCATTTGGCTTTTATATATATATATATATATATTATCTACTGGCGGTCGCCAGTAGATAGTTATAGTTAGGACCTATTTTCCATAGGAAATCCGCGACATTCTATTTGAAATAACTCTTGCGTCGGTTGACGAATCTTCGCGAAATTTTCAAACTTTATGGCCCGCTCCGGTCCGCTCCTACCCTGAAAGTCTCAGGGTGATTCGTCAAGCGGGGGCCGAGAAAAAAGGGGGGTCCCAAAACGTGTTTTCCCCATTCATTTTCCCATAGGAAACTTTAGACACGGCTACAGCCCGAACTGCTGAACGGAATTACACCAAATTTGGCAAAGAGGTAGTTCTTGGTTCAAAAAGAACCCTTTTTGTTAAATGGTGTAAATCCGTTCAGTAGTTGCTGAGAAAATCAAAAGTAAAAACACATATATATCTGGGCGGAGCCTAACCACACATGTCATCGTGAGATCTGATTGGCTGTCAGCACTTCATCCTGGAATTGCTGGCAGCCATCTTGGGACCAATATAAATGATAGTACCCCTTTGAAATGCATTGTAGTGAATCGAAGATTTTGAGGGTTACCAAAAGGAGAACTATAAAGGGTGATAACAGACTTTAGTTACATTAGAATTCATTTGTTGATGGTACCATACTAATTTCAGGAATTGTGGTGTGTTCTAAGGTGATTTTACCCTGTGAAAAACCTTCTGCTGGGATATCATGAATCATGTTTGAGAGAAAACTATTTTCACATGCTTGTCCCATACAGTTTTGGAAGGTGCCCCAGAAGCTAAAATGAGAGCATATTTTCTGTAAATTCACATTATCTTTCTCAGTCATGTGAGAATGAAGTCTGACATTCTCAGTAAAACATGTACATCCAACAAGGGCAGAGACTGTCAGTTGATTCCTTTGTGTTCTACTGCAGCTTCCCAGAGTGTTCTAAAGAACAACTAGAGTGCTAACAGCCTTACTTATGACAAAAGTATGGCACACCTGAAGCCATCTTGATTGGAATAAACTGGTAACACTTAAAACATTTAATTTAAAAAGGAACAAAATGATGCGGTTCATCTTGTCATAGAAATTATGGTTAGTGCTCTGGAAAGAAAAATTAGGACATGTTTCAAGTGTGATCTCAAATATCTTCCTGTTATATTTCAACAGGAGCAGCCTGTCAGTTGATGCCTTTGTGTTCTACTGCAGCTTCCCAGAGTGTTCTAAAGAACAACTAGAGCCTAACAGTCTTACTTATGACAAAAGTATGGCACACCTGAAGCCATCTTGATTGGAATAAACTGGTAACACTTAAAACATTTAATTTAAAAAGGAACAAAATGAGGGGGTTCATTTTGCCATAGAAATTATGGTTAGTGCTGTAGAAAGAAAAATTAGGACATGTTTTAAGTGAGATCTCAAATATCTTCCTGTTATATTTCAACAGGAGCAGCCTGTCAGTTGATGCCTTTGTGTTCTACTGCAGCTTCCCAGAGTGTTCTAAAGAACAACTAGAGTGCTAACAGCCTTACTTATGACAAAAGTATGGAACACCTGAAGCCATCTTGATTGGAATAAACTGGTAACACTTAAAACATTTAATTTAAAAAGGAACAAAATGAGGGGGTTCATTTTGCCATAGAAATTATGGTTAGTGCTGCAAAAAGAAAATTTAGTGCATGTTTTAAGTGAGATCTCAAATCCTCTTCTATTTCATTAGAAAATTCTGACATGCAGACTGAAACAATCACTTTCAATACCAGCAGTAGACTTCCAGTTAACTCCTTGGTGAGCAGTAGCTTTACTACAGTGATCTAATGAACAACTAGAGTAATAACATTCTGAATTTATGGCAAATGTGTGACACATCTGAATGCCTTCTTGATGGAATCAAAGTAAAAAACTGAAAGCATTTCCTACTGAGGAGACTGCAGTAAATGAGGAAATTAGGAAACTTCATAACAAAGAAGTCTTCCAAGATGGCCACCAGTGAAAAAAGAGCCCAAATGAAGCACAAATATTACCGAGATGTAGCCCACATATAGCCCAATGACAAAAGTGTGCAAAACACTTTTTATTTTTTGTTTTTTTGCAGTTTTATGTAGTGCAGACTGGTCAGGTATTGGAGCGTTGCATCTTAAAACATGACCCCCTACACTACAAAAACACCACTGCACTACCCTAAACCCTAAAACACAACCCAGCACGACCCCCTACACTACACAAGCACCACTGCACTATCCTAAACCCTAAAACACTACCCCCAGCATGACCCCCTACACTACACAAATACCACTGCACTACCCTAAACCCTAAAACACTACCCCAACACCACTGCACTAACCTAAATCCTAAAACACTACCCCCAGCACGACCCCCTACACTACCCAAACACCACTGCACTACCCTAAAACATGACCCCTAGACTACACAAACACCACTGCACTACCCTAAACCCTAAAACACTACCCCCAGCACGACCCCCTACACTACACAAGCACCACTGCACTACCCTAAACCCTAAAACACTACCCCCAGCACGACCCCCTACACTACACAAACACCACTGCACTACCTTAAACCCTAAAACACTACCCCAGCACGACCCCTACACTACAAAAACACCACTGCACTACCCTAAACCCTAAAACACTACCCCAGCACGACCCCCTACACTACACAAGCATCACTGCACTATCCTAAACCCTAAAACACTACCCCCAGCATGACCCCCTATACTACACAAACACCACTGCACTACCCTAAACCCTAAAACACTACCCCAACACCACTGCACTAACCTAAATCCTAAAACACTACCCCCAGCACGACCCCCTACACTACCCAAACACCACTGCACTACCCTAAAACATGACCCCCTACACTACACAAACACCACTGCACTACCCTAAACTCTAAAACACTACCCCCAGCACGACCCCCTACACTACACAAGCACCACTGCACTACCCTAAACCCTAAAACACTACCCCCAGCACGACCCCCTACACTGCCCGAACACCACTGCACTGCCCTAAACCCTGAAACACCAGCCCCTGCACGACCCCCTACACTGCCTGAACACCACTGCACTGCCCTAAACCCTGAAACACATACCCTAGCACGACCCCCTACACTGCCCGAACACCACTGCACTGCCCTAAACCCTGAAACAACACCCCCTTACGACCCCCTACACTGCCCGAACACCACTGCACTGCCCTAAACCCTGAAACACCACCCCCAGCATGACCCCTACACTGCCCGAACACCACTGCACTGCCCTAAACCCTGAAACACTACCCCCAGCAAGACCTCCTACACTGCCCGAACACCACTGCACTGCCCTAAACCCTGAAACATCACCCCCAGCAAGACCCCTACACTGCCCGAACACCACTGCCCTAAACCCTGAAACACCACCCCCAGCACGACTCCCTACACTGCCCGAACACCACTGCACTGCCCTAAACCCTGAAACACCACCCCCAGCACGACCCCCTACACTGCCCGAACACCACTGCACTGCCCTAAACCCTGAAACACCACCCCCTGCACGATCCCCTACACTGCCCGAACACTACTGCACTGCCCTAAACCCTGAAACACCACCCCCAGCACGACCCCCTACACTGCACGAACACCACTGCACTGCCCTAAACCCCAAAACACTACCCCCAGCAAGACCCCCTACACTGCCCGAACACCACTGCCCTAAACCCTAAAACACCACCCCCAGCAAGACCCCCTACACTGCCCGTACACCACTGCACTGCCCTAAACCCTGAAACACCACCCCCAGCATGACCCCCTACACTGCCCGAACACCACTGCACTGCCCTAAACCCTGAAACACCACCCCCAGCACGACCCCCTACACTGCCCGAACACCACTGCACTGCCCTAAACCCTGAAACACCAGCCCCAGCACGACCCCTACACTGCCCGAACACCACTGCACTACCCTAAACCCTCAAACACCAGCCCCAGCACGACCCCCTACACTGCCCGAACACCACTGCACTGCCCTAAACCCTGAAACACCAGCCCCAGCAAGACCCCCTACACTGCCCGAACACCACTGCACTGCCCTAAACCCTGAAACACCACCCCCAGCAAGACCCCCTACACTGCCCGAACACCACTGCACTAAAGCCTGAAACACCACCCCCAGCAAGACCACCTACACTGGCCGAACACCATTGCACTGCCCTAAACCCTGAAACACCACCACCTGCACGACCCCCTACACTGCCCAAACACCACTGCACTGCCCTAAACCCTGAAACACCACCCCCTGCACAACCCCCTACACTGCCCGAACACCACTGCACTGCCCTAAACCCTGAAACACCACCCCTCAGCACGACACCCTACACTGCCCGAACACCACTGCACTGCCCTAAACCCTGAAACACCACCCCCAGCATGAACCCCTACACTGCCCGAACACCACTGCACTGCCCTAAACCCTGAAACACCACCCCCTGCACGACCTCCTACACTGCCGGAACACCACTGCACTGCCCTAAACCCTGAAACACCACCCCCAGCACGACCCCCTACACTGCCCGAACACCACTGCACTGCCCTAAACCCTGAAACATCAACCCCAGCAAGACCCCCTACACTGCCTGAACACCACTGCCCTAAACCCTGAAACACGACCCCCTACACTGCACAAACACCACTGCACTGCCCTAAACCCTGAAACACCACCTCCAGCAAAACCCCCTACACTGCCTGAACACCATTGCTCTGCCCTAAATCCTGAAACACTAGCCCCAGCATGACCCCCTACACTGCCCAAACACCACTGCACTGCCCTAAACCCTGAAACACCACCCCCAGCACGACCCCCTACACTGCCCGAACACCACTGCACTGCCCTAAACCCTGAAACACCAGCCCCAGCAAGACCCCCTACACTGCCCTAAACCCTGAAACACCAGCCCCAGCATGACCCCCTACACTGCCCGAACACCACTGCACTGCCTGAAACACCAGCCCCAGCACGACCACCTACACTGCCCGAACACCACTGCACTGCCCTAAACCCTGAAACACCAGCCCCAGCATGACCCCCTACACTGCCCGAACACCACTGCACTGCCCTAAACCCTGAAACACTACCCCCAGCACGACCCCCTACACTACACAAGCACCACTGCACTACCCTAAACCCTAAAACACTACCCCCAGCACGACCCACTACACTGCCCGAACACCACTGCACTGCCCTAAACCCTGAAACACCAGCCCCTGCACGACCCCCTACACTGCCTGAACACCACTGCACTGCCCTAAACCCTGAAACACATACCCTAGCACGACCCCCTACACTGCCCGAACACCACTGCACTGCCCTAAACCCTGAAACACCACCCCTTCACGACCCCTATACTGCCCGAACACCACTGCACTGCCCTAAACCCTGAAACACCACCCCCAGCATGACCCCTACACTGCCCGAACACCACTGCACTGCCCTAAACCCTGAAACACTACCCCCAGCAAGACCTCCTACACTGCCCGAACACCACTGCACTGCCCTAAACCCTGAAACATCACCCCCAGCAAGACTCCCTACACTGCCCGAACACCACTGCCCTAAACCCTGAAACACCACCCCCAGCACGACCCCCTACACTGCCCGAACACCACTGCACTGCCCTAAACCCTGAAACACCACCCCCAGCACGACCCCCTACACTGCCCGAACACCACTGCACTGCCCTAAACCCTGAAACACCACCCCTGCACGACCCCCTACACTGCCCGAACACTACTGCACTGCCCTAAACCCTGAAACACCATGCCCAGCACGACCCCCTACACTGCACGAACACCACTGCACTGCCCTAAACCCTGAAACACTACCCCCAGCAAGACCCCTACACTGCCCAAACACCACTGCACTGCCCTAAACCCTGAAACACCAGCCCCAGCAAGACCCCCTACACTGCCCGAACACCACTGCCCTAAACCCTGAAACACCACCCCCCAGCAAGACCCCCTACACTGCCCGAACACCACTGCACTGCCCTAAACACTGAAACACCACCCCCAGCATGACCCCCTACACTGCCCGAACACCACTGCACTGCCCTAAACCCTGAAACACCAGCCCCAGCACGACCCCCTACACTGCCCGAACACCACTGCACTGCCCTAAACCCTGAAACACCACCCCCAGCACGACCCCCTACACTGCCCGAACACCACTGCACTGCCCTAAACCCTGAAACACCAGCCCCAGCACAACCCCGTACACTGCCCGAACACCACTGCCCTAAACCCTGAAACACCACCCCCAGCAAGACCCCCTACACTGCCCGAACACCACTGCCCTAAACCCTGAAACACCACCCCCAGCACGACCCCCTACACTGCCCGAACACCACTGCACTGCCCTAAACCCTGAAACACCACCCCTACACTGCCCGAACACCACTGCACTGCCCTAAACCCTGAAACACCACCCCCAGCACGACCCCCTACACTGCCCGAACACCACTGCACTGCCCTAAACCCTAAAACACCACCCCAGCATTACCCCCTACACTGCCCAAACACCACTGCACTGCCCTAAACCCTAAAATACTACCCCCAGCACAACCCCCTACACTACCCGAACACGACTGCACTGCTCTAAACCCTCAAACACTACCCCCAGCATGACCACCTACACTACCCGAACACCACTGCACTAAACCCTAAAACACTCCCCCCAGCACGACCCCCTACACTACCCGAACACCACTGCACTGCCCTAAACCCTAAAACACTCCCGCCAGCACGACCCGCTACACTACCCAAACACCACTGCACTGCCCTAAACCCTAAAACACTACCCCCCGCATGACCCCCTACACTACCCAAACACCAATGCACTACCCTAATCCCTAAAACACTACCCCCGCATGACCCCCTACACTACCCTAAACCCTAAAACACTACCCCCGCACGACTCCCTACACTACCCAAAGACCACTGCACTACCCTAAACCCTAAAACATGACCTACTACACTACACAAACACCACTGCACTACCCTAAACCCTAAAACACTACCCCCTACACTACACAAACACCACTACCCTACACCCTAAAACACTACCCCCAGCAGTACCCCTACACTACCCAAACACCACTGCACTAACCTAAACCACTACCCCCAGCAGTACCCCCTTCACTACCCAAACACCACTGCACTACCCTAAATCACTACCCCCAGCACGACCCCCTACACTACCCAAACACCACTGCACTACCCTAAACCCTAAAACACTACCCCCAGCACGACCCCCTACACTACCCAAACACCACTGCACTACCCTAAACCCTAAAACACTCCCCCAGCACGACTCCCTACACTACCCAAACACCACTGCACTACCCTAAACCCTAAATCTACCCCCAGCATGACCCCCTACACTACACAAACACCACTGTACTACCCTAAACCCTAAAACACTACCCCCAGCACGACCCTCTTCACTACCTAAACACAACTGCACAATTTGTTACAGGCGTTGCAACGCAGGCCTGTGGTGCTTACTGGAAGTACCTAGTGGGCTAGTTGGGCCCCAGGGACCCTCAGGATTCAAGGTGACCTAATCCCCCAACTTAAAACGCACCACGGGGCGCGTTTGCACAGTGGTGAAGGGAGGGGCTGGGCCTCAGGTGACATGTGCGCAAACACGCCCTGTGGTGCGTTTTAAGTTGGGGAATTAATTCCCTTTGAATCCTGAGGGACCCTGGGGGCCAACTAGTCCATCAGGTACCTTCAGTAAGCACAACAGAGTTGCGTTGCAGAGAGGTGAAAAAGGTGCGTGGCCTCGGAACGCCTCTCTGCAACTCAGCTCTGTGGTCCTAACTGTAGGTACCTGGGGGCTAGTTGGGCCCCAGGGACCCTCAGAATTCAAGGGGACTTAATCCCGCAACTTAAAACGCGCCACGGGGTGCGTTTGCACACATGTCACCTCAGGCCCCCCCTCCCTTCACCACTGTGCAAACGCGCCCTGTATCGCGTTTTAAGAGGTAGTTTTAATCCCCCTGCCCTATTATGTACTAGTGACTTGCAGAGGAGGTCATGCTAATCACAGGGGTACCCCAACGCATAGTGTTCCCTAGTGTATGTAGGTGTTTTCACTGTATTCTAAGTGTCTTTTAGCATAGCACTGGCTCTGGTTAGTCAGTCAGTTACCACCAGTACCCGTCTGAAAAAGTTGTGGGCACAGGATGATTTTGCAACAAGGCCTCTTTCTGCTCCTCTGTTGGTTCTTTCTGCACATCTTTTGCTTCTTTCTGTGCGTTTTTCTTCTTTCTTCACATGTCCTACCTCTGTAGGCATAGTTAGAAACTAGCATTTAAAAAAAACTTTGAAATTCACTTAAAAAATCATAGGTTTCAGGCACGTTATAGTTAGAAATTAGCATTTAAAAACCTTTGAAATTCACTGAAAAAACCATAGGTTTCAGACACGTTATAGTTAGAAATTAGCATTTAAAAAACCTTTGAAATTCACTGAAAAAACCATAGGTTTTAGGGACAGTTATAGTTAGTTGGACATTTCACTCGTACAAAACCATAGAAATTCCCCCGTTATAGTTAGTTCAGCTAACTATAACTCGCGCTCCGCAATGCACTGCTGATGACGTCACATATTACATCACTCATGACATGGTCAGTGACATCACTGATGACATCACTGATGACATCTCAAATGACATCACTGATGACATCATCCATGTGATAATTTCATGCATCTTCTCACACCCTAATATAACTTTTGATACACCCACTCTAAATTACAGACTGCCATTCTCAAAACCATAGACACTCCAACACCAAAAACTACATACCCACTCACTGATTCTTAGGTCTACACACACATCCACTCACTCACCCGTACAGTCACTCATACTTAGTCACTCAGTACAGGACTATCATATGCACTCATACACCTATATAAACACTCACACACCGCCACTCATCCATAGAGGTACTCACACACCTAGTCAGTCATGCAAAAACTTAATCACACACCCATTTACTCACCTATACAGTTATACACACACCAGCTCACTTACTCATACAAATACTAGCACATTCTTACACTCTTATACAATCACTGATACAAGTACACACTCATCCATACAGCCACTCTCACAATCACACACTCTCACTTATAGCCATTTATATACTCCAACACACATATATACTGCCTTTCACATATGTAGTTACTCACACATGTACCACTGAGATATACATTCAATCACTAACACACCCATACACACACTCACCCACCCATACAGTCCATCACAGATGCACTCTTGAAACCATGCACCCAGTGAATCACCAACTCACACATCTATGCACAGAGTCACACACACCCCACCCACACAAACACTCAGGCACCCATACAGATACTCAGACAATCAATCAATATCCCATGTAGACACTCATGTAGCTATTCAGAAAGCCATGCAGCCGCTTACAAACCAACAGACAGACGGATACAGACATTCACACAGTTTAGTCACTAACCCATGCATTCAGTAAGATACATTTAATTACTCACTTGTAGAGTCAGTCACTCACGTACTAAATCATCCATTCAGACACTTATACACCCACTCGTTCTTCAATACACCTTTCCCTATATATATTAAACATATTTAAACTTTACAGAAACACACAGTCACTGGATGATGTCCTCAGTGATGTCATCAGTGATGTCATTTGAGATGTCATCAGTGATGTCACTGACCATGTCATGAGTGATGTAATATGTGACGTCATCAGCAGTGCATTGCGGGCGCGAGTTATAGTTAGCTGAACTAACTATAACGGGGAATTTCTATGGTTTTGTACGAGTGAAATGTCCAACTAACTATAACTGTCCCTAAAACCTATGGTTTTTTCAGTGAATTTCAAAGGTTTTTTAAATGCTAATTTCTAACTATAACGTGTCTGAAACCTATGGTTTTTTCAGTGAATATATATATACCTCAAGTAAAAAAAAAAGTCACATTTTTTTATTGTTTCAGTTAATTAAAACCATAACAATACAATTACTAAAACAGAGAGCTGCAATAAAAGATTTGTTTCCTAAAAGTCATAAAAATCTTTTGTTTAACTATTATTACATATGTGGAAATATCATTATTAAAAATGCAGACATTTTCAACGTGCGTAGTTTACAATTAGTGTATCTGGTGCATTGTTTGACACATGGTCCTGCTATATAAAATTGAAGAATATTCCTCCCAGTGTTCTAGTATTGTTACCCCTTGTGTTCAGAAGCACGATCTGCCTCTGACCAGTCCATCTTAGAGCAAGGCACAAGATTCCTTTTTAATGCTTGAGCATGAATGGAGAGGAACTTTATTAGTTGGCAGTTCAATGAAGTGTCTGTTGGATCCAAGGCCGCTATAATTGCCGATCTGCATGTCCTTATACCTCTAATGTTCATGGCGTGTTTTAATAAAGTGGCTCGTGCTTGTGATAATTTAGGACAGATGCAGACAAGGTGGACAAGGTCCTCTTTGCTGCTCCCACATAGTCTACATTCTTTCGACCCGTCGTGGACCCAAGTTGGCTGGTCCGCAATGGACGGCAGTTTACCTAGACGCAAGGCCATTAGTTGTAGCTTTCTGTAGGCCGAGAACGTGATATTTAAATATGGTGCTGGGTTGAGTGTCTTGTAGTTGGTCATTACCATCCAGGCGTGTTTTCTCGTACTGAAAGTGTTTTTATCAACTAGCAGCGAGTGAAGCTTTGCTGATTTATTTATAGTTTGCTTGAAGGCAGAGTAGGGCAGATTGGTTTCCCAAAGGTCACCTGTGCAGGTTTCTAGTAGTGCCTTTTTTAGGTATTGATTGTATGGGGACTTTGTATCTTTCTCTAATTCGTGCCACAGAGCCTTATTCAGTTCTGAGTCTACAGTGTTTTGTTTCAGGCTGTGCCATTGCTTGATGGTTGCATACATTCTCCCCAGCGTTTCGTTGGTTACCCCAAATTCTAGTCTAATCTGTGCTGGGGATGCTGCCTGATGAATTTGAAAGACTCTTTTGTAGATTGTAACTTGTGCTTTGTTTAGCAGGACAGCGTCTTTCCTGTGTAGAGCAGTACTGCCATATGATAGCGTTGGTAGCATTTTGGCTTTTATTACTGCTCGTAGGGGTTTGAATGATGGCCCCTTAAGGTTTTTTGATAAGGACCTGAAGGCGAATGATAAGGCGTTTGTTCTCTGAGTCATGTAAGCTTTTTGCTCCCGGTGGTTGTGCCTGTTGTCGAAGTAGAACCCCAGATACTTATAGTTTGGTACTACTTCTAGCTTTTTGCCCTCTAGTTGGAATTGCTGTTTGGCTGTCTGACGTCTGCTAATAAGCATTGTTTTGCTTTTTGTTATGTTTATCTCTAGCTTGTTGTTGGCTATAAATTCCAGCATTCCTACAAGCGATCTTTGTAGACCGATCTTGGTTAGGCTCATCAAGACAACATCGTCTGCGTATGATAAATGGGTTAGTGGTAAGGTGCCTAATTTAGGTGGGTGGGATATGATCTTGTTGAGTTTTGGCGCAAGGTCTGCCATAAAAATATTAAAGAGATGGGGGGCCAGGACACATCCTTGTTTGAGCCCTTTGGTGGTTTTAACTTTTCTTGATAGCCTTGCGCCGTCTCCCAGTTTTACTCTCATCCATGTGTTGGAATATAATAGCAATATTCCTCTAAGTATTTTATCAGAGATATTCCATGTGCGCAATTATCCCCATAGAATGTGACGGTCCACGCTGTCTAAAGCTGCCTTTAGGTCGATAAAACAGAGGTGCAGCTGTTGTTTCCTTCGGATATAATTGTCAGCTATCAGCGAGAGCGATAAAATATTTGTTATTGTCCCGCAACCTTTTCTGAAACCTGTTTGGTTAAGTGGGATCCGTTTTGAGCTGTCGGACCAGGTAATCAGGTCTTCCAGTAGTAGTGAGGCGTAGTACTTCGCATCCACGTCCAAAAGTGCTATCAGCCTGTAATTCGCTGGAGACGTTCTATCTCCTCCTTTAAAGATCGGAGTAATTACTGATCCTTGCCAGCTTGACGGAATTTGCCATTCTCTCTCCACTTTTTCAAACAGGTTTTTCAGTCTACCGCTCCAGAAATATGGCACTGATTTGAAGATTGTTGGGGGAATGCCGTTTGGACCAGGGGCCCCATTTCCACGGCCCTTCAGGAGTGTTCTTCTTACATCTTCGTCACTGAAGCCTGGATTTCCAGATGCGGGTTCTACACCACAATCTTCTCTCCATTGTGCCTCTTCTGTGTTGTGCAGTTTAGGCCGTTGGCAGGTTGGGGCACTGTTTGTAGGACACTCCTGTCATAACTCAATTGTTCTTCGCGCTCCTCGGACGACACTTGCATCCTCTCCCTCCATTCTAGATGATTCGATGGTTCAGTGTCTGTGAATCTCTTTGTTAATAGTGAGGCCCAATCAGTTTCTTGTACGCTTGAGGTAATTGAGTTTGCAGGGTGCTTTAGCCCATTTATTATTCCCCAAAATGCACTTGAGTTGGTGTTTTTCGCCGTGAATAATAATTTGGCCCAGAAGTTGTCCTCACTTCTTCTTTTGTGTTCCCACAGTATCTTTTTGTACTTTTTCTTAAGATTCCGTCTTCGGTCCCAGTCTAGGCGTGACGTCACTGTTTTTTCCAGTTTCCTTGCGTTTTTCCTTATTTCTTGCTTAAGTTTAACCAGTTCAGTTGAAAGTGACTTGGTGGTTTTTTTTTTGACTCCCCAGCTTTTTTGGGTATAATGGACATAATTGTTGTTAACTTGTCGGTGAAACTTTCCCAGTCTTTTATCTGGTTGTGTAAACTTGTTTCACTTTCCATTTTGATTCTCTGTACTTTTACTTGAAGGTCTTCAATGTTGTCTGTTGACCATTTCAGTCAAGTTTCAAGTTGGTTGAGAGCGAGCTATCTACAATTATCATACTATTTTGATGCTTAGGAGGCTTTAGATTGAAATAGGTGTGCTGGTATGAGTGGTCACTTTTAGTCGTAAATTCAATTGAGAACTGCTTGAGAAAGGGCAATAGTGGGAGTGATACTGCTGTGTAGTCAAGCCTAGATAGCGAGGTCCCTCCGAGATGGGTGTATTTTGGAGGGTAGTCTTCTGGTGTTCTACCATTTAGGAACCTCAAACCGAAGTATTCCAGGGTTGTTACCAGTTGCTGTCCTACTGGGTCGGGCGCTCTGATTTAAGCTGGTATTGGGGTTGTACATTCCAGAACTCATTGTCTGCTGCTAGCTTTTCGTCCTCTTCTGGAGTATGGATTAGATTTGAATTAAAATCACCTGTTAAGATGATTTCCCAGAAGGGGTTGCTGTTTTGTATGGCATTAATTATGGTTATTAGTTGATTTATCTGAGCTTTCTTCTCTTTCGCAGATGGGTGCATGTAAATGTTGGCTAGTAGTACAGGTGCCTCTCTGCCAGGAAAAGACAATTTTATTAGTTGCACGTTAGGACCATAAGGAGCTATCTGCTCAGATCTGATGTTGATGTCAGTCGCAACGTAGACTGATAACCCCCCTTTTGGGCGACCATACCTGCTGTCTTTTTCTGCTGGTGTGCTGAAGTGTGTATACCCGACGAGCGGCAGCTCCTCTAGTGCCCAAGTCTCCTGTAAGGCGATTATATCACATGATGCCCAATTTTGAAGGGGCCAGCCATCTTCTAGCCATTTCCTGGCACCGGCTATATTCCATGAGATGAGGTGAAAAGGTGTCTTGGCAGTTGTTCGTTGTCTGTTTGTGTAAGGGTCAATTGTCTTTCCCTTTGTTCAGCGTACCTGCTAGCCAGTTCCAGTGGTCCAAGACGCCTTCAGTACTTTCTCGTTCCCTGGATTTATCCACGCTACAGCATGCTGTTGGCGGGCTGTACCCCCTTGCGTTCCGGAGGACCGAATAAACCTGTTCCTTTGTCGCCGGGGTATACCCCGCTTTTCCCTTCTCCACCGGTGTCTCCCTTAGTGGGCCTGGGTACCGTGGTTTGACCGGTCTCGAGAGCCTTACGACCCATGTGTCGAATTGTTGTTTAAAGGTCATGATTAGCTGAATTATCTCCTCCGTTTGCCATGTTGTGAGAGTTGGCTCCGGGGTCTTGTTGTGTCCTGCCTTGCAGAATTCCACTGAAAGTAGGTGGGCTGAATTTAGATGTTTTAGCCCTGGGATAGTTGCAATCAGTTTGAGTATGTTGCCCCTATTTAATGTATCATGCAACCCCTGGGATTCGTACTCTGGTGTTAATAGTAGTTGTTGTGGATGTTGTCCGTACTTCCCTGTGCTGCTGCTGTTGCGGACTTCTTGGTCTGTTCCCATCAGGGTAGATATTTGTATTCTGCGCTTTTCGCCATTAGGCTTGTAGCTCATTTTGGAGTCTTGTAGTGTAATTGTTAGTGGTGGCCTACTGGCCTGGTTGTTCTCTTTCCCGGTTACGCCGAAGGAGTTACTTTGGGGTGTTAGCTCCTTTCCAAAGGTTGTTTCCCTTGTGTGGGTCGCCTGTACACCATCCCAAAGGACGACTGCTCCCTTGTTATTTATGCTTGCTCTTGGGCCTCCGTGTGGTAGGACAATCTTTGTGGCTGAGATAGGAGGTGGGCTTTTGGCGATCTTATTTGGAGGGGTCTTGGTGTCCTTGCCTAGCGGGACTTTTCCCGAATAGTCATTGAGGCTTTGTTTGATATTTGAAGTTTCCTCTAGGTTGTTCCCTGTATGTTCGGACTGGCACCAGTCATTGTTCCCTGGTGCCTCGCTTTGTTTCTTGCTTTGTTGTAGGTTTAATACCTCTTTTCCAGGTAACGTACATTTTGTCCCTTCCTTCCGCTTCTCCTGTTTGGCGCAAGGTTTGAGCCCGTGCGGCGTGAGTTTTTTGTTTTGCCCTTCTTTCTTTTCTTCTTGTTGCCTTTTCCCCATAGGTTGTGGACAGTCATGGTGTTCACTTTTTTGCTGGTTTCCTATATTGCCTTTAAATGAGCTTGATTCCTCTTCGCTCTCTATGTGGATACTGCTCTGTAGGCTTGATGTTAATTTTTTCTGCACTACAAGGTCTGCGCTCTTCCTGGACCTTGCTGCTTTTCCCTTTCCATCTTGCACGGGCTCTACTATGCTATTCGTATTAGAGTCTCTTTGTTCCTTGGGGATTTGTTCCTCCCTTCCTGATATAACTGGGGACCGCTTTTTTGGGGCCTCAATTGATATGTCCATTGAGCCCTCTGACGATTTTGTAATGTTTAATGCGTAATCTGCTCTTCTAGTTGTAGCAAATATAGGGAACACTTAGATCCATGCTCCATGTTGCCTGCTGATAGTTTGTTCCTTGCTTTCCTTTCACGTTTTTTTTGTCTTCTTGTTAGTTTGCTTGGATTAAGTGAGACCGGCAAGTTTAACATGGGGCCTGCTTTTTCCATGTTTGTCGTTTTTTGTTTTTCTTTGTCCACCTGTCTGAGGGGGGCTGGTTGTGTTTTACTTTCAGCTTTTTTGGGCTTGGAGCGTGGCAGACTTGATTGTCTGAGTGTTATAATTTGTTCTAAAAGATTTGGAAGGAGGCTCAGCTTGTCTATAATTGGGCCGCAGGTGCAGCGACTTTGTTCTAGTGTGTATTTTGATTGTGCTGTTGTAATTAGCTTGTTCAGTTTGTCCAGTTTAGTGTCTATCCCTGCTATATGGAGGGCTATAATGTTCATTAGGTCTATTTGAATGTCCGGTTTGTCCGATTGTCAGTTAAGTGCCTTTGCAGATGATTGGAGTGTTTCTATTATGGACGTGAGAAGCTCTGGATGGATTCTAACGGCACTAAGTGCATTCTCTTGCTGTGATGTATGACTGGTGCCCAAGTTCTGTTCTGGGAATGACAAGCTATTACTGGTGTTCAGGGTTGATGTCATTACCGTTCCGATTTTGTCCAGATTTTTATCCTGATTTTCCCCCAGGATGGTCAGCTCCCCTTTGTTATGCTTGGGGAGTTTATTGGCCACTACTGTCTTAGTTTTGGTTAAATCTTGTGATGTCTCCTTGTTTGATGTTGGGCTCGATGTGGGGCTTAGGATCTTCAACCATGAATTTTCTAAGTCTTTTAAGTCGTTAGCTTCAGCTACACTTGTCCTATGTATCTGGGCTTCAGTTCTCAGTGCCATTTTAGGAGCAGGTGGCTTTATAAGTGTACAGGGGGATGTGGGTTTTAAGGTAGTACTTGAAACGGTTTTCGGAATCGCGTATGATACTGGTGTGCTGGACCTTACGTCTTGCTTCTCTCCTTCCTTACTCAAGTTGCTGTTTTTGACGGGAGGAGTCGTAGCTGATGCCTTCGATTTTCCAAGGCCCTCTGCAGGTATCTCCAGCTGGTTTGCTGGTGCTGTTATTTCCCCTCTGCCAGCCCCTGCCGAGGTAGTTTCTTTCATCTGAGTGTTCTCTTCAGTTTCCTTGTATGGCTGTTTTTTATTTTTACTAGAGTCCTGATTTGGGTCTTGGCCACTTGGGTCCATTTGATCCAAAGAGGGAACTATTAGTCTCAAGGATGTCTGAGCAGTTGGAATGACGTCTGATCCTTTGTTTTGGATCGCCCTTTGAGGAGTTAGAGGGGTAGGCAGGCCTGGCAGGGGTCGTGGAGTTGAAAAAAGTGTGGCCCCAGGATTTTTCAGGAAAAAGAAGGCCTTGTTTACTTCCGTTGAACCTCTCCCCTCCTGGTTTCTGAACAGGGTTTCGATTGGAGAGATTAGTAGACTCTGTAAGGTTGTTGATATTCCTTTTTTTGTCTGGGTTATGTTTTGGTTTAGTTTTTTGTCCCCTTGGCTGGCACCAGAAGTTTTCCTCGCCTTTTGGGCTTTTTGAGGCTGCTTTGGGGTCCGCCTGACTTTGCCCGATCTCATCCTCCGTGGATGGCTGACTGGGATTAAGTTTTGGTTTTGATTTTTCAAGTTCTGAATTAAGGCTTAACTGTATTTACTGTCGTACAGAGGTGCTTCTGCATTCAACGACCAGCGACCACCTGTTACAGTCCCAAGTTAATCCCAGCTTGGTCCTGGCTTAGTCCCAGCTTTTGTCCCAGCAAAGCCCATGCTGGGAGAACAGACCAATGGCTGGGTGCACGTGGCAGAATGTGCAATAAGTTGTGTGACTTGTGCTATGTTGTGCTCTCTCCTGTGGCTCCTGACCGCGCTTCTAACTGCGCTTCATTGCTGCCACAGCGGTTGCCGCCGTCTCCTCGGTGCAACAATGCCACTATCCAGCCCCACTGCTGCACTACTGTAACACGTCGATCGTTGACCTCTGTCCTGTCTCTGTGGTGTAAGCCCTGCTGGGGCTTAGGTGAACAGTAGAAATAGCCAGAGCCCCCTGTGGGGCGGTGCATGGGAACCGGAGGCAAAGCAAGACGAGTAGCGCGCGGGTCACTGGCTACACTGGCTGTTTGGCTGCCTTTGCCACCACCCTGTGCGCCAAGGACTCTCCCGCTGTGCCTACACCCGCCCTCGCTCCCGCTACGGCCGCTGCACTCACCGCCAGGCACAGCGGCTCCCACTAACTCAGGTGGTTCAAGGTGATTCAAGCGGTTCAGCGGTTCAGCGAGACTCAGTGGGGGCTCCAAGGCACTCCAACTCTTGCTCCCTGCTCCCGTTCAGCCGGGCCGGGGCTGGAGGAGCACTGAAGGAACGGGGCTGCTTCCGTTCACTGCCTCTGCTCACAGCTCATAGCTGGTGCTAATCCGAGCTCGTGTTCGTGTCCCGTAGACGTCAATTCTACCGGAGTTAAGTGGAGTTTGGGATCCCCCCCCCGCTGTGTAGGAATCAGCCGGGGGTCAACCGGGTGCCGGCACGGAGTTTAGGCCGGTCTCGGCGGTCTCGGCTTCCTTCCTGCCTCCTCCTCGCACGCACACTCAGCAGCGGCTCGCAGTCGCGGTCGGTGCGAAGCTGCGGACTAAAGAGTCAACAATTTTCAGAAACCTATTTTGTGCACGATCGGCACTTGGACTGTTTTTTCGATATATATATATATATATATATATATATATATATATTTATTCTCCACAAGCCGCGAATAAAGGCGTGCAACCCAAACATCAGGGGTGCCGTCAATCCAGCGCGTCCGCCTCCGCGCTAACTATGCCAAATTTCCCGTTCTCAATTCATAACAAGGACTCGGCACTCCCGACAGTTAAGGATATTAATTCATCTTTATTTGACGTGCGAGGAAAATCAACGCGTTTCGGTTGCAGACGCGTTGATTTACCTCGCATGTCAAATAAAGGTGAATTAATATCCTTAACTGCCGGGAGAGCCGAGTCATTGTTATGATTTGAGAACGGGAAATTTGGTATATGTATATATATATATATATATTCACTGAAAAAACCATAGGTTTTAGGGACAGTTATAGTTAGTTGGACATTTCACTCGTACAAAACCATAGAAATTCCCCCGTTATAGTTAGTTCAGCTAACTATAACTCGCGCCCTCGCAATGCACTGCTGATGACGTCACATATTACATCACTCATGACATGGTCAGTGACATCACTGATGACATCTCAAATGACATCACTGATGACATCACTGATGACATCATCCAGTGACTGTGTGTTTCTGTAAAGTTTAAATATGTTTAATATATTTAGGGAAAGGCGTATTGAAGAATGAGTGGGTGTATAAGTGTCTGAATGGATGATTTAGTACGTGAGTGACTGACTCTACAAGTGAGTGATTAAATGTATCTTACTGAATGCATGGGTTAGTGACTAAACTGTGTGAATGTCTGTATCCGTCTGTCTGTTGGTTTGTAAGCGGCTGCATGGCTTTCTGAATAGCTACATGAGTGTCTACATGGGTTATTGATTGATTGTCTGAGTATCTGTATGGGTGCCTGAGTGTTTGTGTCGGTGGGGTGTGTGTGACTCTGTGCATAGATGTGTGAGTTGGTGATTCACTGGGTGCATGGTTTCAAGAGTGCATCTGTGATGGACTGTATGGGTGGGTGAGTGTGTGTATGGGTGTGTTAGTGATTGAATGTATATCTCAGTGGTACATGTGTGAGTAATTACATATGTGCAAGGCAGTATATATGTGTGTTGGAGTATATAAATGGCTATAAGTGAGAGTGTGTGATTGTGAGAGTGGCTGTATGGATGAGTGTGTACTTGTATCAGTGATTGTATAAGAGCGTAAGAATGTGCTAGTATTTGTATGAGTAAGTGAGCTGGTGTGTGTATAACTGTATAGGTGAGTAAATAGGTGTGTGATTAAGTTTTTGCATGACTGACTAGGTGTGTGAGTACCTCTATGGATGAGTGGCGGTGTGTGAGTGTTTATATAGGTGTATGAGTGCATATGATAGTCCTGTACTGAGTGACTAAGTATGAGTGACTGTACGGGTGAGTGAGTGGATGTGTGTGTAGACCTAAGAATCAGTGAGTGGGTATGTAGTTTTTGGTGTTGGAGTGTCTATGGTTTTGAGAATGGCAGTCTGTAATTTAGAGTGGGTGTATCAAAAGTTATATTAGGGTGTGAGAAGATGCATGAAATTATCACATGGATGATGTCATCAGTGATGTCATCAGTGATGTCACTGACCATGTCATGAGTGATGTAATATGTGACGTCATCAGCAGTGCATTGCGGGCGCGAGTTATAGTTAGCTGAACTAACTATAACGGGGAATTTCTATGGTTTTGTACGAGTGAAATGTCCAACTAACTATAACGTGTCTGAAACCTATGGTTTTTTCAGTGAATTTCAAAGGTTTTTAAATGCTAATTTCTAACTATAACGTGCCTGAAACCTATGATTTTTTAAGTGAATTTCAAAGGTTTTTAAATGCTAGTTTCTAACTATGCCTACAGAGGTAGGACATGTGAAGAAAGAAGAAAAAACGCACAGAAAGAAGCAAAAGATGTGCAGAAAGAACCAACAGAGGAGCAGAAAGAGGCCTTGTTGCAAAATCATCCTGTGCCCACAACTTTTTCAGACGGGTACTGGTGGTAACTGACTCTGACTAACCAGAGCCAGTGCTATGCTAAAAGACACTTAGAATACAGTGAAAACACCTACATACACTAGGAACACTATGCGTTGGGGTACCCCTGTGATTAGCATGACCTCCTCTGCAAGTCCCTAGTACATAATAGGGAAGGGGATTAAAACTACCTCTTAAAACGCGCTACAGGGCGCGTTTGCACAGTGGTGAAGGGAGGGGGCCTGAGGTGACATGTGTGCAAACGCACCCCGTGGCGCGTTTTAAGTTGCGGGATTAAGTCCCCTTGAATTCTGAGGGTCCCTGGGGCCCAACTAGCCCACCAGGTACCTACAGTTAGGACCACAGAGCTGAGTTGCAGAGAGGCGTTCCGAGGCCACGCACCTTTTTCACCTCTCTGCAACGCAACTCTGTTGTGCTTACTGAAGGTACCTGGTGGGCTAGTTGGCCCCAGGGTCCCTCAGGATTCAAAGGGAATTAATTCCCCAACTTAAACGCACCACAGGGCGTGTTTGCGCACATGTCACCTGAGGCCCCGCCCCTCCCTTCACCACTGTGCAAACGCGCCCCGTGGTGCGTTTTAAGTTGGGGGATTAGGTCACCTTGAATCCTGAGGGTCCCTGGGGCCCAACTAGCCCACTAGGTACTTCCAGTAAGCACCACAGGCCTGCGTTGCAACGCCTGTAACAAATTGTGCAGTTGTGTTTAGGTAGTGAAGAGGGTCGTGCTGGGGGTAGTGTTTTAGGGTTTAGGGTAGTGCAGTGGTGTTTGGGTAGTGTAGGGAGTCGTGCTGGGGGAGTGTTTTAGGGTTTAGGGTAGTGCAGTGGTGTTTGGGTAGTGTAGGGAGTCGTGCTGGGGGTAGTGTTTTAGGGTTTAGGGTAGTGCAGTGGTGTTTGGGTAGTGTAGGGGGTCGTGCTGGGGGTAGTGTTTAGGGTTTAGGGTAGTGCAGTGGTGTTTGGGTAGTGTAGGGGGTACTGCTGAGGGTAGTGTTTTATGGTTTAGGGTAGTGCAGTGGTGTTTGGGTAGTGTAGGGGTACTGCTGGGGGTAGTGTTTTAGGGTTTAGGGTAGTGCAGTGGTGTTTGGGTAGTGTAGTGGTTCGTGCTGGGGGTAGTGTTTTAGGGTTTAGGGTAGTGCAGTGGTGTTTGTGTAGTGTAGGGGGTAGTGTTTTAGGGTTTAGGGTAGTGCAGTGGTGTTTGTGTAGTGTAGGAGGTCGTGTTTTAGGGTTTAGGGTAGTGCAGTGGTCTTTGGGTAGTGTAGGGAGTCGTGCAGGGGTAGTGTTTTAGGGTTTAGGGGTAGTGTGAGGGGGTCATGCAGGGGTAGTGTTTTAGGGATTAGGGTAGTGCATTGGTGTTTGGGTAGTGTAGGGGGTCATGCGGGGGTAGTGTTTTAGGGTTTAGGGCAGTGCAGTGGTGTTTGGGTAGTGTAGGGGGTCGTGCTGGGGGAGTGTTTTAGGGTTTAGGGCAGTGCAGTGGTGTTCGGGCAGTGTAGGGGGTCGTGCTGGGGTGAGTGTTTTAGGGTTTAGGGCAGTGCAGTGGTGTTCGGGTAGTGTAGGGGTCGTGCTGGGGTGAGTGTTTCGAGGGTTTAGGGCAGTGCAGTTGTGTTCGGGTAGTGTAGGGGGTTGTGCTGGGGGTAGTATTTTAGGGTTTAGGGTAGTGCAGTGGTGTTCGGGCAGTGTAGGGGGTCATGCTGGGGTGGTGTTCTAGGGTTTAGGGCAGTGCAGTGGTGTTTGGGCAGTGTAGGGGGTAATGCTGGGGCTGGTGTTTCAGGGTTTAGGGCAGTGCAGTGGTGTTCGGGCAGTGTAGGGGTCGTGCTGGGGGTGGTGTTTCAGGGTTTGGGGCAGTGCAGTGGTGTTCGGGCAGTGTAGGGGGTCGTGCTGGGGTGGTGTTTCAGGGTTTAGGGCAGTGCAGTGGTGTTCGGGCAGTGTAGGGGGTCGTGCAGGGGGTGGTGTTTCAGGGTTTAGGGCAGTGCAGTGGTGTTCGGGCAGTGTAGGGGGTCGTGCTGGGGGTGGTGTTTCAGGGTTTAGGGCAGTGCAGTGGTGTTCGGGCAGTGTAGGGGGTCATGCAGGGGGTGGTGTTTCAGGGTTTAGGGCAGTGCAGTGGTGTTCGGGCAGTGTAGGGGGTCGTGCTGGGGCTGGTGTTTCAGGGTTTAGGGCAGTGCAGTGGTGTTCGGGCAGTGTAGGGGGTCGTGCTGGGGCTGGTGTTTCAGGGTTTAGGGCAGTGCAGTGGTGTTCGGGCAGTGTGGGGGTTGTGCTGGGGCTGGTGTTTCAGGGTTTAGGTGCAGTGGTGTTCGGGCAGTGTAGGTGGTCGTGCTGGGGCTGGTGTTTCAGGGTTTAGGGCAGTGCAGTGGTGTTCGGGCAGTGTAGGGGGTCATGCTGGGGCTGGTGTTTCAGGGTTTAGGGCAGTGCAGTGGTGTTCGGGCAGTGTAGGGGGTCTTGCTGGGGCTGGTGTTTCAGGGTTTAGGGCAGTGCAGTGGTGTTCGGGCAGTGTAGGGGGTCTTGCTGGGGCTGGTGTTTCAGGGTTTAGGGCAGTGCAGTGGTGTTCGGGCAGTGTAGGGGGTCGTGCTGGGAGTGGTGTTTCAGGGTTTAGGGCAGTGCAGTGGTGTTCGGGCAGTGTAGGGGGTCGTGCTGGGGGTGGTGTTTCAGGATTTAGGGCAGAGCAGTGGTGTTCAGGCAGTGTAGGGGGTCTTGCTGGAGGTGGTGTTTCAGGGTTTAGGGCAGTGCAGTGGTGTTCGTGCAGTGTAGGGGGGTGGTGTTTCAGGGTTTAGGGCAGTGCAGTGGTGTTCAGGCAGTGTAGGGGGTCTTGCTGGGGTTGATGTTTCAGGGTTTAGGGCAGTGCAGTGGTGTTCGGGCAGTGTAGGGGGTCGTGCTGGGCGTGGTGTTTCAGGGTTTAGGGCAGTGCAGTGGTGTTCCGGCAGTGTAGGGGGTCGTGCAGGGGGTGGTGTTTCAGGGTTTAGGGCAGTGCAGTGGTGTTCGGGCAGTGTAGGGGGTCGTGCTGGGGGTGGTGTTTCAGGGTTTAGGGCAGTGCAGTGGTGTTCGGGCAGTGTAGGGTGTCGTGCTGAGGGGTGGTGTTTCAGGGTTTAGGGCAGTGCAGTGGTGTTCGGGCAGTGTAGGGGTCGTGCAGGGGTGGTGTTTCAGGGTTTAGGGCAGTGCAGTGGTGTTCGGGCAGTGTAGGGAGTCATGCAGGGGTGGTGTTTCAGGGTTTAGGGCAGTGCAGTGGTGTTCGGCCAGTGTAGGTGGTCTTGCTGGGGGTGGTGTTTCAGGCTTTAGTGCAGTGGTGTTCGGGCAGTGTAGGGGGTCTTGCTGGGGCTGGTGTTTCAGGGTTTAGGGCAGTGCAGTGGTGTTCGGGCAGTGTAGGGGGTCTTGCTGGGGCTGGCGTTTCAGGGTTTAGGGCAGTGCAGTGGTGTTCGGGCAGTGTAGGGGGTCGTGCTGGGGCTGCTGTTTCAGGGTTTAGGGCAGTGCAGTGGTGTTCGGGCAGTGTACGGGGTCGTGCTGGGGCTGGTGTTTCAGGGTTTAGGGCAGTGCAGTGGTGTTCGGGCAGTGTAGGGGTCGTGCTGGGGGTGGTGTTTCAGGGTTTAGGGCAGTGCAGTGGTGTTCGGGCAGTGTAGGGGGTCGTGCTGGGGCTGGTGTTTCATGGTTTAGGGCAGTGCAGTGGTGTTCGGGCAGTGTAGGGGTCATGCTGGGGGTGGTGTTTCAGGGTTTAGGGCAGTGCAGTGGTGTTCGGGCAGTGTAGGGGGTCTTGCTGGGGGTGGTGTTTCAGGGTTTAGGGCAGTGCAGTAGTGTTCGGGCAGTGTAGGGGATCGTGCAGGGGGGTGGTGTTTCAGGGTTTAGGGCAGTGCAGTGGTGTTCGGGCAGTGTAGGGGGTCGTGCTGGGGGTGGTGTTTCAGGGTTTAGGGCAGTGCAGTGGTGTTCGGGCAGTGTAGGGGGTCGTGCAGGGGGTGGTGTTTCAGGGTTTAGGGCAGTGCAGTGGTGTTCGGGCAGTGTAGGGGTCGTGCTGGGGCTGGTGTTTCAGGGTTTAGGGCAGTGCAGTGGTGTTCGGGCAGTGTAGGGGGTCTTGCTGGGGTGGTGTTTCAGGGTTTAGGGCAGTGGTGTTCGGGCAGTGTAGGGGGTCTTGCTGGGGGTGATGTTTCAGGGTTTAGGGCAGTGCAGTGGTGTTCGGGCAGTGTAGGGGGTCTTGCTGGGGGTAGTGTTTCAGGGTTTAGGGCAGTGCAGTGGTGTTCGTGCAGTGTAGGGGGTCGTGCTGGGGATGGTGTTTCAGGGTTTAGGGCAGTGCAGTGGTGTTCGGGCAGTGTAGGGGTCATGCAGGGGGTGGTGTTTCAGGGTTTAGGGCAGTGCAGTGGTGTTCGGGCAGTGTAGGGGGTCGTGCTGGGGGTGGTGTTTCAGGGTTTAGGGCAGTGCAGTGCAGTGGTGTTCGGGCAGTGTAGGGGGTCGTGCTGGGGGTGGTGTTTCAGGGTTTAGGGCAGTGGTGTTCGGGCAGTGTAGGGGGTCTTGCTGGGGGTGATGTTTCAGGGTTTAGGGCAGTGCAGTGGTGTTCGGGCAGTGTAGGAGGTCGTGCTGGGGGTGGTGTTTCAGGGTTTAGGGCAGTGCAGTGGTGTTCGGGCAGTGTAGGGGGTCGTGCTGGGGTTGGTGTTTCAGGGTTTAGGGCAGTGCAGTGGTGTTCAGGCAGTGTAGGGGGTTTTGCTGGAGGTGGTGTTTCAGGGTTTAGGGCAGTGCAGTGGTGTTCGGGCAGTGTAGGGGGTTATGCTAGGGTTGGTGTTTCAGGGTTTAGGGCAGTGCAGTGGTGTTCAGGCAGTGTAGGGGGTCGTGCAGGGGCTGGTGTTTCAGGGTTTAGGGCAGTGCAGTGGTGTTCGGGCAGTGTAGGGGGTCGTGCTGGGGGTAGTGTTTTAGGGTTTAGGGTAGTGCAGTGGTGCTTGTGTAGTGTAGGGGGTCGTGCTGGGGGTAGTGTTTTAGGGTTTAGGGTAGTGCAGTGGTGTTTGTGTAGTGTAGGGGTCATGTTTTAGGGTAGTGCAGTGGTGTTTGGGTAGTGTAGGGGGTCGTGCTGGGGGTAGTGTTTTAGGATTTAGGTTAGTGCAGTGGTGTTTGGGTAGTGTAGGGGGTCGTGCTGGGGGTAGTGTTTTAGGGTTTAAGGTAGTGCAGTGGTGTTTGTGTAGTGTAGGGGGTCGTGCTGGGGATAGTGTTTTAGGGTTTAGGGTAGTGCAGTGGTGCTTGTGTAGTGTAGGGGTCATGCTGGGGGTAGTGTTTTAGGGTTTAGGGTAGTGCAGTGGTGTTTGTGTAGTGTAGGGGGTCATGTTTTAGGGTAGTGCAGTGGTGTTTGGGTAGTGTAGGGGGTCGTGCTGGGGGTAGTGTTTTAGGATTTAGGTTAGTGCAGTGGTGTTGGGGTAGTGTTTTAGGGTTTAGGGTAGTGCAGTGGTGTTTGTGTAGTGTAGGGGGTCATGCTTGGGGTAGTGTTTTATGGTTTAGGATAGTGCAGTGGTGCTTGTGTAGTGTAGGGGGTCGTGCTGGGGGTAGTGTTTTAGGGTTTAGGGTAGTGCAGTGGTGTTTTTGTAGTGTAGGGGGGTCATGTTTTAAGATGCAACGCTCCAATACCTGACCAGTCTGCACTACATAAAACTGCAAAAAAACTAAAAATAAAAAGTGTTTTTCACACTTTTGTCATTGGGCTATATGTGGGCTACATCTGGGTAATATTTGTGCTACATTTGGGCTCTTTTTTCACTGGTGGCCATCTTGGAAGACTTCTTTGTTATGAAGTTTCCTAATTTCCTCATTTACTGCAGTCTCCTCAGTAGGAAATGCTTTCAGTTTTTACTTTGATTCCATCAAGAAGGCATTCAGATGTGTCACACATTTGCCATAAATTCAGAATGTTAGCACTCTAGTTGTTCATTAGATCACTGTAGTAAAGCTACTGCTCACCAAGGAGTTAACTGGAAGTCTACTGCTGGTATTGAAAGTGATTGTTTCAGTCTGCATGTCAGAATTTTCTAATGAAATAGAAGAGGATTTGAGATCTCACTTAAAACATGCACTAAATTTTCTTTTTGCAGCACTAACCATAATTTCTATGGCAAAATGAACCCCCTCATTTTGTTCCTTTTTAAATTAAATGTTTTAAGTGTTACCAGTTTATTCCAATCAAGATGGCTTCAGGTGTGCCATACTTTTGTCATAAGTAAGGCTGTTAGCACTCTAGTTGTTCTTTAGAACACTCTGGGAAGCTGCAGTAGAACACAAAGGCATCAACTGACAGGCTGCTCCTGTTGAAATATAACAGGAAGATATTTGAGATCTCACTTAAAACATGTCCTAATTTTTCTTTCTACAGCACTAACCATAATTTCTATGGCAAAATGAACCCCCTCATTTTGTTCCTTTTTAAATTAAATGTTTTAAGTGTTACCAGTTTATTCCAATCAAGATGGCTTCAGGTGTGCCATACTTTTGTCATAAGTAAGACTGTTAGCACTCTAGTTGTTCTTTAGAACACTCTGGGAAGCTGCAGTAGAACACAAAGGCATCAACTGACAGGCTGCTCCTGTTGAAATATAACAGGAAGATATTTGAGATCACACTTGAAACATGTCCTAATTTTTCTTTCTACAGCACTAACCATAATTTCTATGACAAAATGAACCCCATCATTTTGTTCCTTTTTAAATTAAATGTTTTAAGTGTTACCAGTTTATTCCAATCAAGATGGCTTCAGGTGTGCCATACTTTTGTCATAAGTAAGGCTGTTAGCACTCTAGTTGTTCTTTAGAACACTCTGGGAAGCTGCAGTAGAACACAAAGGAATCAACTGACAGTCTCTGCCCTTGTTGGATGTACATGTTTTACTGAGAATGTCAGACTTCATTCTCACATGACTGAGAAAGATAATGTGAATTTACAGAAAATATGCTCTCATTTTAGCTTCTGGAGCACCTTCCAAAACTGTATGGGACAAGCATGTGAAAATAGTTTTCTCTCAAACATGATTCATGATATCCCAGCAGAAGGTTTTTCACAGGGTAAAATCACCTTAGAACACACCACAATTCCTGAAATTAGTATGGTACCATCAACAAATGAATTCTAATGTAACTAAAGTCTGTTATCACCCTTTATAGTTCTCCTTTTGGTAACCCTCAAACTCTTTGATTCACTACAATGCATTTCAATGGGGTACTATCATTTATATTGGTCCCAAGATGGCTGCCAGAAATTCCAGGATGAAGTGCTGACAGCCAATCAGATCTCACGATGACATGTGTGGTTAGGCTCCGCCCAGATATATATGTGTTTTTACTTTTGATTTTCTCAGCAACTACTGAACGGATTTACACCATTTAACAAAAGGGTTCTTTCTGAACCAAGAACTACCTCTTTGCCAAATTTGGTGTAATTCCGTTCAGCAGTTCGGGCTGTAGCCTTGCATAAAGTTTCCTATGGGAAATTGATTTTCTGACTCTTATTTTTTAATTTCTCCGCAACTACTGAACGGATTTACACCATTTAACAAAAGGGTTCTTTCTGAACCAAGAACTACCTCTTTGCCAAATTTTGTGTAATTCCGTTCAGCAGTTCGGGCTGTAGCCGTGTCTAAAGTTTCCTATGGGAAAATGAATGGGGAAAACACGTTTTGGGACCCCCTTTTTTCTCGGCCCCGCTTGAGCGAATCACCCCGAAACTTTCAGGGTAGGAGCGGACCGGAGCGGGCCATAAAGTTTGAAAATTTCGCGAAGATTCGTCAACCGACGCAAGAGCTATTTCAAATAGAATGTCGCGGATTTCCTATGGAAAATAGGTCCTAACTATAACTATCTACTGGCGACCTCCAGTAGATAATATATTTATATATATATACCACATACCATATATTATATATATATATATATATATATAATTCACTGAAAAAACCATAGGTTTTAGGGACAGTTATAGTTAGTTGGACATTTCACTCGTACAAAACCATAGAAATTCCCCCGTTATAGTTAGTTCAGCTAACTATAACTCGCGCCTCACAATGCACTGCTGATGACGTCACATATTACATCACTCATGACATGGTCAGTGACATCACTGATGACATCACTGATGACATCTCAAATGACATCACTGATGACATCACTGATGACATCATCCAGTGACTGTGTGTTTCTGTAAAGTTTAAATATGTTTAATATATATAGGGAAAGGCGTATTGAAGAATGAGTGGCTGTATAAGTGTCTGAATGGATGATTTAGTACGTGAGTGACTGACTCTACAAGTGAGTGATTAAATGTATCTTACTGAATGCATGGGTTAGTGACTAAACTGTGTGAATGTCTGTATCCGTCTGTCTGTTGGTTTGTAAGCGGCTGCATGGCTTTCTGAATAGCTACATGAGTGTCTACATGGGTTATTGATTGATTGTCTGAGTATCTGTATGGGTGCCTGAGTGTTTGTGTGGGTGGGGTGTTTGTGACTCTGTGCATAGATGTGTGAGTTGGTGATTCACTGGGTGCATGGTTTCAAGAGTGCATCTGTGATGGACTGAATGGGTGGGTGAGTGTGTGTATGGGTGTGTTAGTGATTGAATGTATATCTCAGTGGTACATGTGTGAGTAACTACATATGTGAAAGGCAGTATATATGTGTGTTGGAGTATATAAATGGCTATAAGTGAGAGTGTGTGATTGTGAGAGTGGCTGTATGGATGAGTGTGTACTTGTATCAGTGATTGTATAAGAGCGTAAGAATGTGCTAGTATTTGTATGAGTAAGTGAGCTGGTGTGTGTATAACTGTATAGGTGAGTAAATGGGTGTGTGATTAAGTTTTTTGCATGACTGACTAGGTGTGTGAGTACCTCTATGGATGAGTGGCGGTGTGTGAGTGTTTATATAGGTGTATGAGTGCATATGATAGTCCTGTACTGAGTGACTAAGTATGAGTGACTGTACGGGTGAGTGAGTGGATGTGTGTGTAGACCTAAGAATCAGTGAGTGGGTATGTAGTTTTTGGTGTTGGAGTGTCTATGGTTTTGAGAATGGCAGTCTGTAATTTAGAGTGGGTGTATCAAAAGTTATATTAGGGTGTGAGAAGATGCATGAAATTATCACATGGATGATGTCATCAGTGATGTCATTTGAGATGTCATCAGTGATGTCATCAGTGATGTCACTGACCATGTCATGAGTGATGTAATATGTGACGTCATCAGCAGTGCATTGCGGGGCGCGAGTTATAGTTAGCTGAACTAACTATAACGGGGAATTTCTATGGTTTTGTACGAGTGAAATGTCCAACTAACTATAACTGTCCCTAAAACCTATGGTTTTTTCAGTGAATTTCAAAGGTTTTTAAATGCTAATTTCTAACTATAACGTGTCTGAAACCTATGGTTTTTTCAGTGAATTTCAAAGGTTTTTTAAATGCTAATTTCTAACTATAACGTGCCTGAAACCTATGATTTTTAAGTGAATTTCAAAGGTTTTTTTAAATGCTAGTTTCTAACTATGCCTACAGAGGTAGGACATGTGAAGAAAGAAGAAAAAACGCACAGAAAGAAGCAAAAGATGTGCAGAAAGAACCAACAGAGGAGCAGAAAGAGGCCTTGTTGCAAAATCATCCTGTGCCCACAACTTTTTCAGACGGGTACTGGTGGTAACTGACTCTGACTAACCAGAGCCAGTGCTATGCTAAAAGACACTTAGAATACCGTGAAAACACCTACATACACTAGGGAACACTATGCGTTGGGGTACCCCTGTGATTAGCATGACCTCCTCTGCAAGTCCCTAGTACATAATAGGGCAGGGGGATTAAAACTACCTCTTAAAGCGCGCTACAGGGCGCGTTTGCACAGTGGTGAAGGGAGGGGGGCCTGAGGTGACATGTGTGCAAACGCACCCCGTGGCGCGTTTTAAGTTGCGGGATTAAGTCCCCTTGAATTCTGATGGTCCCTGGGGCCCAACTAGCCCCCAGGTACCTACAGTTAGGACCACAGAGCTGAGTTGCAGAGAGGCGTTCCGAGGCCACGCACCTTTTTCACCTCTCTGCAACGCAACTCTGTTGTGCTTACTGAAGGTTCCTGGTGGGCTAGTTGGCCACCAGGGTCCCTCAGGATTTAAAGGGAATTAATTCCCCAACTTAAAACGCACCACAGGGCGTGTTTGCGCACTTGTCACCTGAGGCCCCGCCCCCTCCTTTCACCACTGTGCAAATGCGCCCCGTGGTGTGTTTTAAGTTGGGGGATTAGGTCACCTTGAATCCTGAGGGTCCCTGGGGCCCAACTAGCCCACTAGGTACTTCCAGTAAGCACCACAGGCCTGCGTTGCAACGCCTGTAACAAATTGTGCAGTTGTGTTTAGGTAGTGAAGAGGGTCGTGCTGGGGGTAGTGTTTTAGGGTTTAGGGTAGTGCAGTGGTGTTTGTGTAGTGTAGGGGGTCATGCTGGGGGTAGATTTAGGGTTTAGGGTAGTGCAGTGGTGTTTGGGTAGTGTAGGGAGTCGTGCTGGGGAGTGTTTTAGGGTTTAGGGTAGTGCAGTGGTGTTTGGGTAGTGTAGGGGGCCGTGCTGGGGGTAGTGTTTTAGGGTTTAGGGTAGTGCAGTGGTGTTTGGGTAGTGTAGGGGTTGTGCTGGGGGTAGTGATTTAGGGTAGTGCAGTGGTGTTTGGGTAGTGTAGGGGGTACTGCTGGGGGTAGTGTTTTAGGGTTTAGGGTAGTGCAGTGGTGTTTGGGTAGTGTAGGGGTACTGCTGGGGGTAGTTTTTTAGGGTTTAGGGTAGTGCAGTGGTGTTTGGGTAGTGTAGTGGTTCGTGCTGGGGTAGTTTTTTAGGGTTTAGGGTAGTGCAGTGGTGTTTGTGTAGTGTAGGGGGTAGTGTTTTAGGGTTTAGGGTAGTGCAGTGGTGTTTGTGTAGTGTAGGAGGTCGTGTTTTAGGGTTTAGGGTAGTGCAGTGGTCTTTGGGTAGTGTAGGGAGTCGTGCGGGGGTAGTGGTTTAGGGTTTAGGGTAGTGTAGGGGGTCATGCGGGGGGTAGTGTTTTAGGGATTAGGGTAGTGCATTGGGTTTTGGGTAATGTAGGGGGTCATGCGGGGGTAGTGTTTTAGGGTTTAGGGCAGTGCAGTGGTGTTTGGGTAGTGTAGGGGGTCGTGCTGGGGGGACTGTTTTAGGGTTTAGGGCAGTGCAGTGGTGTTCGGGTAGTGTAGGGGGTCGTGCTTGGGGGAGTGTTTTAGGGTTTAGGGCAGTGCAGTGGTGTTCGGGTAGTGTAGGGGTCGTGCTGGGGGTAGTGTTCTAGGGTTTAGGGCAGTGCAGTGGTGTTTGGGCAGTGTAGGGGGTAATGCTGTGGGTGGTGTTTTAGGGTTTAGGGCAGTGCAGTGGTGTTCGGGCAGGGTAGGGGGTCGTGCTGGGGGTGGTGTTTCAGGGTTTAGGGCAGTGCAGTGGTGTTCGGGCAGTGTAGGGGGTGGTGTTTCAGGGTTTAGGGCAGTGCAATGGTGTTCGGGCAGTGTAGGGGGTCGTGCAGGGGGTGGTGTTTCAGGGTTTAGGGCAGTGGTGTTCGGGCAGTGTAGGGGGTCGTGCTGGGGGTGGTGTTTCAGGGTTTGGGGCAGTGCAGTGGTGTTCGAGCAGTAAAGGGGGTCGTGCTGGGGGTGGTGTTTCAGGGTTTAGGGCAGTGCAGTGGTGTTCGGGCAGTGTAGGGGGCGGTACAGGGGGTGGTGTTTCAGGGTTTAGGGCAGTGCAGTGGTGTTCGGGCAGTGTAGGTGGTCGTGCTGGGGCTGGTGTTTCAGGGTTTAGGGCAGTGCAGTGGTGTTCGGGCAGTGTAGGGGTCGTGCTGGGGGTGGTGTTTCAGGGTTTAGGGCAGTGCAGTGGTGTTCGGGCAGTGTAGGGGTCGTGCTGGGGCTAGTGTTTCAGGATTTAGGGCAGAGCAGTGGTGTTCAGGCAGTGTAGGGGGCTTGTGCTGGAGGTGGTGTTTCAGGGTTTAGGACAGTGCAGTGGTGTTTGGGCAGTGTAGGGGGTGGTGTTTCAGGGTTTAGGCAGTGCAGTGGTGTTCAGGCAGTGTAGGGGGTCTTGCTGGGGTTGATGTTTCAGGGTTTAGGGCAGTGCAGTGGTGTTCGGGCAGTGTAGGGGGTCGTGCTGGGGGTGGTGTTTCAGGGTTTAGGGCAGTGCAGTGGTGTTCCGGCAGTGTAGGAGGTCGTGCAGGGGGTGGTGTTTCAGGGTTTAGGGCAGTGCAGTGGTTTTCAGGCAGTGTAGGCGGTCGTGCTGGGGCTGGTGTTTCAGGGTTTAGGGCAGTGCAGTGGTGTTCGGGCAGTGTACGGGGTAGTGCTGGGGCTGGTGTTTCAGGGTTTAGGGCAGTGCAGTGGTGTTCGGGCAGTGTAGGGGGTCGTGCTGGGGCTGGTGTTTCATGGTTTAGGGCAGTGCAGTGGTGTTCGGGCAGTGTAGGGGGTCGTGCTGGGGGTGTTGTTTCAGGGTTTAGGGCAGTGCAGTGGTGTTCGGGCAGTGTAGGGGCTCATGCTGGGGGTGGTGTTTCAGGGTTTAGGGCAGTGCAGTGGTGTTCGGGCAGTGTAGGTGGTCTTGCTGGGGGTGGTATTTCAGGCTTTAGTGCAGTGGTGTTCGGGCAGTGTAGTGGGTCTTGTTGGGGGTGGTGCTTCAGGGTTTAGGGCAGTGCAGTGGTGTTCGGGCAATGTAGGGGGTCGTGCTGGGGGTGGTGTTTCAGGGTTTAGGGCAGTGCAGTGGTGTTCGGGCAGTGTAGGGGGTCGTGCAGGGGGTGGTGTTTCAGGGTTTAGGGCAGTGCAGTGGTGTTCGGGCAGTGTAGGGGTCGTGCTGGGGCTGGTGTTTCAGGGTTTAGGGCAGTGCAGTGGTGTTCGGGCAGTGATAGGGGTCTTGCTGGGAGTGGTGTTTCAGGGTTTAGGGCAGTGGTGTTCGGGCAGTGTAGGGGGTCTTGCTGGGGGTGATGTTTCAGGGTTTAGGGCAGTGCAGTGGTGTTCGGGCAGTGTAGGGGGTCTTGCTGGGCGTAGTGTTTCAGGGTTTAGGGCACTGCAGTGGTGTTCGGGCAGTGTAGGGGGTCGTGCTGGGGATGGTGTTTCAGGGTTTAGGGCAGTGCAGTAGTGTTCGGGCAGTGTAGGGGGTCGTGCAGGGGGTGGTGTTTCAGGGTTTAGGGCAGTGCAGTGGTTCGGGCAGTGTAGGGGGTCGTGCTGGGGGTGGTGTTTCAGGGTTTAGGGCAGTGCAGTGGTGTTCGGGCAGTGTAGGGGGTCGTGCTGGGGGTGGTGTTTCAGGGTTTAGGAGGCAGTGGTGTTCGGGCAGTGTAGGGGGTCTTGCTGGGGGTGATGTTTCATGGTTTAGGGCAGTGCAGTGGTCTTCGGGCAGTGTAGGAGGTCTTGCTGGGGGTGGTGTTTCAGGGTTTAGGGCAGTGCAGTGGTGTTCGGGCATGTAGGGGGCGTGCTGCGGGTGGTGTTTCAGGGTTTAGGGCAGTGCAGTGGTGTTCGGGCAGTGTAGGGGGTCGTGAAGGGGGTTGTGTTTCAGGGTTTAGGGCAGTGCAGTGGTGTTCGGGCAGTGTAGGGGGTCGTGCTAGGGTTGGTGTTTCAGGGTTTAGGGCAGTGCACTGGTGTTCGGGGAGTGTAGGGGGTCGTGCAGGGGCTGGTGTTTCAGGGTTTAGGGCAGTGCAGTGCAGTTCGGGCAGTGTAGGGGGTCGTGCTGGGGGTAGTGTTTTAGGGTTTAGGGTAGTGCAGTGGTGCTTCGTGTAGTGTAGGGGGTCGTGCTGGGGGTAGTGTTTTAGGGTTTAGGGTAGTGCAGTGGTGTTTGTGTAGTGTAGGGGGTCATGTTTTAGGGTAGTGCAGTGGTGTTTGGGTAGTGTAGGGGGTCGTGCTGGGGGTAGTGTTTTAGGATTTAGGTTAGTGCAGTGGTGTTGGGAGTGTAGGGTGGTGTTTAGGGTTTAGGGTAGTGCAGTGGTGTTTGTGTAGTGTAGGGGGTCATGCTGGGGTAGTGTTTTAGGGTTTAGGATAGTGCAGTGGTGCTTGTGTAGTGTAGGGGGTCGTGCTGGGGGTAGTGTTTTAGGGTTTAGGGTAGTGCAGTGGTGTTTTTGTAGTGTAGGGGGTCATGTTTTAAGATGCAACGCTCCAATACCTGACCAGTCTGCACTACATAAAACTGCAAAAAACTAAAAATAAAAAGTGTTTTGCACACTTTTGTCATTGGGCTATATGTGGGCTACATCTGGGTAATATTTGTGCTACATTTGGGCTCTTTTTCACTGGTGGCCATCTTGGAAGACTTCTTTGTTATGAAGTTTCCTAATTTCCTCATTTACTGCAGTCTCCTCAGTAGGAAATGCTTTCAGTTTTTTATTTTGATTCCATCAAGAAGGCATTTAGATGTGTCACACATTTGCCATAAATTCAGAATGTTAGCACTCTAGTTGTTCATTAGATCACTGTAGTAAAGCTTCTGCTCACCAAGGAGTTAACTGGAAGTCTACTGCTGGTATTGAAAGTGATTGTTTCAGTCTGCATGTCAGAATTTTCTAATGAAATAGAAGAGGATTTGAGATCTCACTTAAAACATGCACTAAATTTTCTTTTTGCAGCACTAACCATAATTTCTATGGCAAAATGAACCCACTCATTTTGTTCCTTTTTAAATTAAATGTTTTAAGTGTTACCAGTTTATTCCAATCAAGATGGCTTCAGGTGTGCCATACTTTTGTCATAAGTAAGGCTGTTAGCACTCTAGTTGTTCTTTAGAACACTCTGGGAAGCTGCAGTAGAACACAAAGGCATCAACTGACAGGCTGCTCCTGTTGAAATATAACAGGAAGATATTTGAGATCTCACTTAAAAGATGTCCTAATTTTTCTTTCTACAGCACTAACCATAATTTCTATGGCAAAATGAACCCCCTCATTTTGTTCCTTTTTAAATTAAATGTTTTAAGTGTTACCAGTTTATTCCAATCAAGATGGCTTCAGGTGTGCCATACTTTTGTCATAAGTAAGACTGTTAGCGCTCTAGTTGTTCTTTAGAACACTCTGGGAAGCTGCAGTAGAACACAAAGGCATCAACTGACAGGCTGCTCCTGTTGAAATATAACAGGAAGATATTTGAGATCACACTTGAAACATGTCCTAATTTTTCTTTCCAGAGCACTAACCATAATTTCTATGACAAGATGAACCCCATCATTTTGTTCCTTTTTAAATTAAATGTTTTAAGTGTTACCAGTTTATTCCAATCAAGATGGCTTCAGGTGTGCCATACTTTTGTCATAAGTAAGGCTGTTAGCACTCTAGTTGTTCTTTAGAACACTCTGGGAAGCTGCAGTAGAACACAAAGGAATCAACTGACAGTCTCTGCCCTTGTTGGTTGTACATGTTTTACTGAGAATGTCAGACTTCATTCTCACATGACTGAGAAAGATAATGTGAATTTACAGAAAACATGCTCTCATTTTAGCTTCTGGAGCACCTTCCAAAACTCTATGGGACCTGCATGTGAAAATAGTTTTCTCTCAAACATGATTCATGATATCCCAGCAGAAGGTTTTTCACAGGGTAAAATCACCTTAGAACACACCACAATTCCTGAAATTAGTATGGTACCATCAACAAATGAATTCTAATGTAACTAAAGTCTGTTATCACCCTTTATAGTTCTCCTTTTGGTAACCCTCAAAATCTTCGATTCACTACAATGCATTTCAATGGGGTACTATCATTTATATTGGTCCCAAGATGGCTGCCAGCAATTCCAGGATGAAGTGCTGACAGCCAATCAGATCTCACGATGACGTGTGGTTAGGCTCCGCCCAGATATATATGTGTTTTTACTTTTGATTTTCTCAGCAACTACTGAACGGATTTACACCATTTAACAAAAGGGTTCTTTCTGAACCAAGAACTACCTCTTTGCCAAATTTGGTGTAATTCCGTTCAGCAGTTCGGGCTGTAGCCTTGCATAAAGTTTCCTATGGGAAATAGATTTTTTGACTCTTATTTTCTCCGCAACTACTGAACGGATTTACACCATTTAACAAAAAGGGTTCTTTCTGAACCAAGAACGACCTCTTTGCCAAATTTTGTGTAATTCCGTTCAGCAGTTCGGGCTGTAGCCGTGGCTAAAGTTTCCTATGGGAAAATGAATGGGAAAAAACACGTTTTGGGACCCCCCTTTTTTCTCGGCCCCCGCTTGATGAATCACCCCGAAACTTTCAGGGTAGGAGCGGACCGGGCCATAAAGTTTGAAAATTTCGCGAAGATTCGTCAACCGACGCAAGAGTTATTTCAAATAGAATGTTGCGGATTTCCTATGGAAAATAGGTCCTAACTATAACTATCTACTGGCGACCGTCAGTAGATAATATATATATATATATATATATATATTATTTTTTATAATTAATCTGCTAACATTATTTAATTTTGTAAAGAGTCATGGTCCCGTGAGTAGGTGTAGCCGACCCCAGGATTAAGAATCGCAACTTTAAATCGATATGCTCAGTCTCTTGGTGTCAGAGCTTGTGTTTGTATCCTTAGGGGAGAGTACCACATAGGAACATGACTAAAATACTTTTCCTGGGGAAGTATTTGTGCTTTGCCTAAAAGCAGTCCTCATAAGATTGCTCTTTCCCTTTGTCTTTACTCACGTGTCTGGTGATTCTCTTGCAATCAGTGCACTCTTAATATTGTCCAGTCCAAGAATTCTAATGGTTCTTGAGACTTTTTCACACGTCATTGAGGATTATTTCCTAATTGTGTGTGTGTGTGTGTGTGTATATATGTGTGTGTATCTATATATCTGAATGAAGCGGACATATAGAACTGCCAAGGCCCCAGTATGTTATTTTTATGGCCATAGCACAGGCCTAGCATTAATTAGTCATGACTCGTCCCTACGTAGACCTCCCCAGGCAAAGGAAGTTAAAAGCAGGCTGACAAGCCGAAGGCCTATCGCCTGTGACAAGTGAGGATGAAAAAGAGTTTCACTGTCACACGTTGTCTGGCGCATAATGAAACAAATTAAGGCTCTGGAGATTCGCTAGCCGAACATATGAACTACTTCTTGCAAGATGACTCTCTTTTTGGATTTGGTTAAAAGACAGCAATCTCCTCTTTCACAATCTCTACTTTTTTAGGTGACTCATTCATAATATGAAGACAGGTACATCAGCCACGTATAGATTTAAGAGGACCAACATACACAGCAAAATTACATTGTGAAAATTAGAGAGTAAAATCTACATCAGGAAATATACACTGGGTGCTTGTGGGGTTTCCAGTTTAGCCCTCTGACCCCTATACAGAAAAGTCTCTTTGAATGGACAGCTTTTCTTGTCGGTGGATTGTAAGTCGACCTCTCTATTCCAGAAACGCTATAACTCATAAAGAGAATTGGTTCACAGGTTTTGCGTTTAGCATAACACTAATATGTTCCAAGTGACGAGGAAAATGAAGCTCGAATTGGCAAAGCCAATTATTCCTAACAATCCAGCGATATGGGCTTTGCCAACACTTTGTGCCTAGCGTATGGGAATGCACACATGAAGAGGCATGCACTCTCGTGGATAAGAAAACCCATTTCAAGATGTCCGCCATATGTTATCATGCATGCTTGCATCATGAAGTGCACATGCGTCATGAAAGATGCCAGCCAATTTTAATTTGCCGTTCTGACATGTCAAACGAGCCATGTTCGAACAGTAAATTAAAATATGTAAACAGTCAGGAGGAAGTGTACAAGACTTGAGGATGTGTGAGCAGCCTATTAACACTTTGCTGCCATTGGGACATCATACAAAAAACTAAATAATTAATATGGAAAGCAGGACAGGAAGCATTGGTAAACCAAGAGAGTGCAAACAAAAGAGAGCATGTGTACAATATGGGAGAGAGCAAAGAAAAAATAAGTAAAAAAACAATAACATGGAGAGCTGGATGGAGCTAGAGAGAGGGTTATCAAAAGGAAGCGTGCTGGAGGAGGTAAAAAAAAAGAGACAAAAGAAACACATGCGTGCACATAGAGTGCTCCATACAGTGCTGAATTTGAGCCAGTGGTTTCCAGTGCGTACTTAATCATCAGCACTGGTGCTTTTCATGAGCACCAGTTAAGGACACATTCATGGCACAGGGAGATTAAGTGATTCGCCCAGAATCACAGGATGTTGAGCTGACGCCGAGACTTGAACCTGGTTCCCTAGCTCCGAAGTCAGCAACTCTGGCCATTATGCCACATCCTCTCCCCACTTTCATGGTTAGTAGTTGGTTCTGTTTTAGGCAGCTGCAACAGCAGAAATGTGCTGGTGCAAGCTGCCTCCAGACGAGAGCCCTGGCACTTATTTTTTTTTTACAAATTAAACACTGGCTCCATAGAAATGAAAAAGAACAATGGCTAAGGTAATGTGGCTGGCTATTCTCTATATATAAGCACATTCATCATTCCTATAAAAGCAATCTGTACTTTATTGATGCAGGCTGCAATACTTCATATCACTGCTAGGGGTTCTTTGACTTAGACACAAATGCTTGCTGCAGTACATTAGGCCATTGTTAGAGGTCATTGAGCCAGAATACGTCTTGGTTGCAATCAGGCCGCAATACATTACGTCGTTACTAGAGGTCCCTGGAGTCAGACTTATGTCCTTGGTGTGGTCATGCTGCAGTACACTAGGTATTTACTGGTGGTCCCTGGTGTCTGATGTTTGTCATTGGTGTGGTCAGGTTCTGGGGTCAGACATAAGTCCATGGTGTAGTCAGATTGCAGTTCTTTTGTTCATTAATAGAAGGCCCTGGTGTCTGAGATGAGTCCTCTGTGTGGTCAGGCTGCACTTTCTTAGGTTGTCACTCGAGGTCCCTGGCGTCAGCAGTAAGTCCGTGTTGTGATCAGGCTTCAGCTCTTTAGGAGATACCACAGGCTGGGTTCTACATTTTAGCACTCATTTCTAAGAGTATAAGTTTTTTGCATAATATTTACAAGCACATGGGTGGGGGTGAGTGACTCCAAATAACACAGACTTGGATTTCCAAAGACCAATGCATGCGTTTCCTTGGGATATTTTAGTAAGTCGCATCAAAAGCATTATGGGCTGTTCGAAGCTGGATGATGAATAAATATATTGATTTTCAATAACTAAGGCTCGCTTACACTCACTTATGTAAAAGGTTGAAGGGTCCACAGCCGTGGCCCGTGCAGGTAAGAGCAGTGGGGCCCGGTTGGGGGGGGGGTTTCGACAGACCACGTGGGAAAATTAATTATTTATTTAATTTTCCCTCGTGGTCATCTATCGAATTCCCCCCCCCCCCCAACATGGCCCCACCGCTCTTACCTGCACAGACCGCGTCTGAGGGGCCAGTCTTACCTCTGTATGTTTAGTTTTTTTGTGCTTCGGAGTTCACATAATTTCAACACGCAAGAATCATTTCCATTGCCCTCAATTCTTTTCTAATTCATAGGACGCTAACAAATGCTGATCACACTCATGACTTCTGAACATGTTACATCAGTAGGACAATTAGTGCTGAACACACAGTTTTTAAGGACACCAACGCAAGTCACAATTGTGAAAGTCTTTTTAAGCATTGACAGCAGTACCTGCGTGCACTGAGTTCTGTGAGGCAAGGATACTGGTGTTCTAATAATTGATTCTCCCCTACCTGTTAACACATAGGGAACTTAAACAGGCAGAATGCCTGCAGTGATTTATAGGGGTGTGAAACCACAATGACAGAAGTGGAGAGTGAGGAGGTGTGGAAATGAACTAGGACAGCCACTGATGGAGCCAGCATCAGGGATGAATAGGGAATGATAAATGAAATCTACAGGAGGCCAAATGAGTGAAGGGGACTGACCCAAAGCCCACTCCCGCTCTTTCACTATAATAATTCTTAATGCTTGTTTTCTTATTTATAACATGAGGTGTCACAGATAGCTAAAGCAGTCTGTAGGCTATACCTAAAATTAACCCCCTAAAGTATGCAGTGGAGGGATGCAAGCTATTGATTCTGAACACAGAGACTGACATACTTCTGGGCATGACAAACACAAGCATAGGGAGGAAATTCATAAAATCAGGAGCAGGGAAGTGAGATACAACAGAGCTATCCAACAAAAAAGTACCACTCTTGACCAAGAGGCTGCCCATTCTTTTTTATACGTAATATATTGGAATGTATAGGTCTGGTCAACAGACAGGTAACGCTGTCTGTAGCAGAAACAAAATAGAAGGTGCAAGAAAAATATTTGTCAAAGCAGTTTCGTCTTTGATCCTGACTTTTGTGTGTTTTTCTTAGGAGCATTTTAATTAGAACACATGGGATCACACTGTTGCAGTTTTCTGTTGGCAGTAGTATCTTGACTTTGGAAAGTGTAGCAAAAGCATTTGGCAAATCATATGAACACACTTTTTATTAGCAATCACATCAAGAACATTCAGTATATTGATCAAAAAGGGAGAATGCAGATTGATGTGTCTATAATGCAGTTCTAAAATACTGCACTGTAACAGAATGAACAAACATGAACGGATCTCTGTGTTCAGAAAGTTGATGAAGTTGAGGCTTCACCCATGGGATAAACTCTGCATGGAGAAAGAAAGCAGCTTGCTGATTCTCAGAACAGGCTTAAGTATTCATATGTAAGTAGAACAGATGATGTATTTTACCTGTGGGTATAGATTGAAGGGCAATCCCACAGACAAGACCCACACTTTAATACTAGATGCCTGTGTTTGCTCAAGGTCTAAACTATACGTAATTGTAGTTCAGCTGTGTAGATCCTTATTTGTAAATTGCTTTGTGCTTTTTAGATTATATAAAATGTTCTGGAGTTGTGCTAAACAGTTTTTGAATAGATGCCTTATAGTTTGATATTTTTTATTCAGTTAATTTGTTACAGTCCGACTTTATGTAAATAAGTCATACCAAAATGTTACTGATTGTTGTTTAATTGTTTGACATTATTTGAAATTCCCCAAAAACTAGTTATAACTCTTTTGGTAGCTAGAGCTTCTGCACCATCTGGTTTTAGCCCTTGGAGCTGCCAGGTGCTGTTGCTACCTTCACAGTAGTGGCCTTCCTTTAACCTCCTGTGTACCTCTCCCTAGTGGATCCCTGCTTCAGGTTAGTACCAGTACTGCGACCCCCAAGTAAGAACCTACCCACTAGACACCAGGGAATTTGGGAATAGGCCAGTAGTCCATCCCTCTTAAAACTACAATAACAGTCCCCCCCCCCATCCCCTTGGTGGAGTGATTGGGGGGGTCTACCCTTAATCTGTCCCGAATGAGATACAAGGCTGATTAGAACCTTGGGGTAAGAAAAATTAAATAGGAAGTGGTGGGGCAGCCTGCCCTGGCATCGGGCCCTTGCCCCACCTAATAATGGCCACAACAGTCCTTCTACCCCCCTTGGCAAGTGGTGGATTTACCCCAATCTGCCTCCTGGGGACGGGGGGCACAAAGCCCATTATGAGATGCCAGTTGATATAACTTTTTCGGGGGAAGTGTGGGAATATGGGATATTAAAACATTTTTTCTATCAATTGAAATTCTCTCCATATTTGGTTTCTAAATATAAGCCAGTGTGCAAAAAAGAACCCATTTTGCAAAATGCCCTCTGGATCACATGATGGTATGAGTAATCCCAAATTCAGAGTTGTACAAATAACCACTAATCTTAAACCCAGTATTTTAGGAAAATGGAAAAAAAATAATAGGTTTCCTTCATACCCATTTTTCATTCATTAGATTTTACCACATGACTTGGTGCATGGTTGGTACACAGTGGAAAATCATTCTAAACTGCAGATCATTTGTAGGCTGTGGGTATTTAATGTCTAGGGACAATCAACAAACACTATATCCCTGCGATTATAAGGGTCTGACATATATTACTTTTGTAAATCAGCCATTTGGGCAAACAATTACAGAAGCGAGTGAAGAACATTTGAGAAGGAAAGGAGAACAGTTACTTTTGGGAAACCAAGAGCGATTTATATAAATGACACCTTTCTGAACATAGAATTTTGTCTACTTTTCAGAAATGTGTAACTTTTATGAGTTCATCAATGGGTTTCACACCTGTTTCCAACTCAAACTTCAAATAGGTAGAAGCCACAAAAAACTGGAAAAATGTAACTACTATTTAGAACAAGCATTGGCAAAGCCAATTGGTCTAACTATTTTATAAGTGAAAGGGCTCCTTTACTGATTGGCAAGTTTTGGATGTGAGCATGATCTATCTTGTTCAACATATGAAATGCTTCATCATATCAGCAAATGGCTCAAAACCTATTTACACATTTTGGGAGACAGGCTGAAAATAACCAGTTTCCGACCATATTAGCCAGTCCAAGCTCTCCCAGCACCGCCTTCCGGAGAATCATCTCAGCTGCATGGTGTGCTGTGTTGTCCGCTGTATGGAGATAATACCTTTCAGGTGACTTTAAGGAAATATTATGTCATAATACTTTTCTAGCAATATTCAACTTTGAATAAAAAGAGGAAAGCAAAAGCATTCTTTGGTGAACCAGGATCCCGAAATGTAAAGGTAATCTGCATTCCATACATTCTTCAGCTGAATACAAAGTACGATTGATAAGCTGTCGAACCACACTTATTGGATTCAGGAATACTTATTTGTATATCGGTTTGATAGTTCAACAAATGCCAGTGACTGAAATGATTTACAGCACTAGGGTCATAATTTACTATTTGCTGCATAACTTCCATAATCGCATCATAAACATTTTGTTTCAAGCTCCAGTGGAGCAAACGTTAATAAAAGATCACCACACATGGTGAAACAGAGCGGGAGACCCCTTGCAAATGCTAACTGGTGATATTTCAGTTGCTGCATTCAGTTATTGCTCTGGTACGAATTAAGTGAAACCTTTGCGGAAGCAGTATTAATGTGTTAAAATAGCGAAATAGTGCTGCCCAAATGATGCTACATTAAGCTGCATACATTGTCTTTGCTTGCTGCTTAGTTTACTTAGCCCTGCCAAACAAGTCTGTCCTCATGGCCTCATTGTGACATAATTTCAGCAGCCCGATTATAATTCACACCCAAGAAGATACCATCATTCAAATTTGGATGAGGGACCAAACAGAGTGATTTTTGTCCAAGAAAGTGAGGTGTACATTTTGCCAATACGACACCAAAGGATAGAGAGCAGAGGTGAAGTATTTAAGTACATGGGAAGGGTATAGGAGTTTAAATAGGTTTTGAAACCTGGTCTACAGAAAGGCGGAAAGCACATTGGTCCTTTATGCTTTTCTCCAAACAGTGTGGTCTGTTTTTTTAACACAACCAGTTAATTGCCGGCATGTGTGGTGTTCTTGGTAGCTACAGTGGAGGGCCTGGCTGGGCCTGCTGTTTTAGGAGCTTCAAGTGCAAGGGAAACAGACATTACAATCACTTCTTGCTTTTTTTACTCCTCCTCTTCTACATGTATTTCCTACTTTTCTGTCATTTCAAGGTGGATGCTGGGCCCAGGGCTTCCAGCTTCCTCTACTACAAAAAACACAGTCAACATTGTTTGTACCTATAGGAGGCAGTGGTTGCTGGCTTGCAGGTGTTATAGCATGTGGATGCGGAGCTGATGTTTACTAGTGAATGCTATCACACTCAGTGGTGGTGCGTACAATGTGCCACCTAACATATTCCACCTATGTGTGTACAACCAAATGTTTCCCATGTTCGTGTAACACAATCACCAGCCTTCCCACAAATGTGAATTTTTAGTCACTTATTCATATGGAGTTTCTAGTTTAAGCTTTTGACATTCCATGGAGGATTTTTTCTAATAGTTGGAATTTGAAAATTTAGGGGTGATTACGATGGCGGTAGGCCCGCCAACACCAGCCGTGCGGTGGTGGGCCCTCCGCCATTGGACAGCAATTTTACCCCCGCCACATTACGATGGCGGGGGGAATCGCTTTCCAACTGCGGCGGATGCAAAGACCGCCCGCCACGCTTCCACCACAGGCAATCGTACCGATTGCCTGGCGGAGCGGTCAGCATGCCTAAAATGGTGGCGGTGCCTAGCAGGCAAATTACGATGCTGTAGCCAGCCTTTCCATGGCGGCAAAACCACCATGGAAAGGCTGGCGGGGATTGGTTTTGGGGGCCCGTTGCGGGCCCCCCTTGTGTTGGGGGGAGGTGGTGGTGCACTGGGGGGTACCCATGGTACCACCCTGCATTTTCATGCACTAAGTGGCAGGCACCGTGTGCTGCCTGCCACGCAGTGCAGGTAAATGCACTACAGGCATTTTTGGCATTGCGGCGGGTGCTGCTGCCAGTAGCACCCGCCGCAATGTTAAATTGCTAGATGTGACCACCGTGGTGGCGGTCGCATCGTAATGTGGAGTCCGCCCGCCATCGTAATCACCCCCTTAGTGTCTCATAATATGGTTGCAGAGTCAAAACGTATATGACTAATTCTCTACTTACAACTCCGAGGACCACACGAGGATAGCAGTTATATCTGACTGGATGAAAACGATATGTAGAAAAATAACCTGTAATTTGGGTAATAAGTGATTGTCATAATTGCACAGCAGAAATTCAACTATAACAAAACGTTCACATAGGCATCAGTTGAACCAATGCATAAGGTAGACATTAAGCAAGTATTTTTAGTTCACGTTCAGCAGCAACATTTACCACCACAATGTGCAAAGTTAGATAATATGCTCTTCACTAGGATCCAGGCTGTCAGCATGGGCAATGAATGAGCCTGAGGGCTCCTGACAGAGAGGTGAGTGAGGCTCTGGACCCAAGATCAATCTCGGCGGATGTGAGAAGGTTGCAGTGAGGCACAGGGTAGGTGCACCGCCACTCAGTAAAGAGGGCGAGAAGGGGTTTAGAAGAAAAAAGAGAATGGTAAGATAAGATGGGGTAGAGCAGCTGAAAAGGGGAAGTTTAGAGGACTGTTGTGACGAGAAGATTTGAGGGTAGATAGGTTAGGGAAAAAACGAGATAAACTGATGGAGTAAGGGTGGATGAAGAGGGACGAGAATTAGCATCGTTTGGAGAGGGAGATGAGCAGAAGAGAGAAGAAAAGGTGAAAAAAGAGAATGAGGGAGACGACAGAAAATTAGTAGAGAAAGGAAATAGAAGGTAAAAGCTGAAAATAGGTAAGAGTGGAGAAAAAGTATTAGTGGAAAATAAATTAAGCAGAAGGAAGGGAATGAAGGACATTTGAGAAGGAAAGGAGAACAAGAGCGGGGGAAAGGAGAATTAGAAGGGCAGAAATAAGGTGACACAGAGGTGACATGATGGCTGTATTGAAAAGGGGCAAAAGATGAAGAAAGAAAGGAGAAGGAAAGGTAAATAAACGATAGAAGAGTGACACTTACATATACGATCTGGACTGCAATGGAAAGAAAGTGCAAAGACTGGAGATAGATGAGGGAAAGGAGGAGAGAGGTATGGGCCCTCTTGGTGAGGCCTTATAGGAGATGTAGGAATAAGGTCCTCTTGGGGAATCTGAGGAGGGAGGTATCAGCAGCTACTGCATGCATATAGCTCTGCTACTATATGCTGAGTTTGTTGATGGCTTCTGCTGGGGCCCACTGGCTAGTTTGTGACCAGCACAGCTGGTACAGCAGCAGAAAGCCTCTAAAGCACACTGTGTAGTGTCCTGCTTGAATTCTGATTCTCTTAGTCATACTCTCAGCCTGGGTAGCTTCATTGCAATAAATTAAGTGGGATACCTTGGAGTCGGGCTGAGGCATTTCAAACTGTTTTTCAAGCTAGAAACATCTCTGCTCTTTGTAAAACTCGATGCACTGCACCAAAAACGAACCCCAAGAAAATTATTGTTCTGCTAAGTGTCAAATCCTTCTATATACAGACAATTAATCCAGGCGTTAGAAAGTGAGCCCAGAAATGGTGCAATTTTTGTATCTTCATGCCCAGACTTAGGTTTCTAATGACGTTTTAGAAACAACAGCCTCTAACACATATTTGGCCTCCGTGCATTATAGGGAAAATGCACCCTGGAACTGTTAAAAATAATAATACTTTTATTCGATTATTATCAAATAATCATAAAAGCACAAATAAAAACAGTTAAAAAGAGTAACAATATGATGATTAAAAACGCATCTAACATTAATGATCTACATTAGATAAAAATCAAAGGCTCATTAGGTTACGCTGCTGTATTGCAGATTTTTTAAAAGACCCCACAAAGTAAGAGACAACTGGATCAGAGAACAGTAAAATGCAGGTTTGTACTGACAGAATCCATATGACTTAAAAACTAATACAAAATAAAGTTTTTTTAAGAATTCATAGTATTTACAGAAAAGAAAAATAGATTTAAAGTTTGAGAGGACGTTTCCTCACAAGGACCAATCGTAATGGATGCAAAATGAAATTGACCCAGGGAAAAACATACAGAGCTTCTGATAGTCTCCAAACGAAATTTTGTCAGAAGCATCATTTTCCAAGGTTCTGTTCCAACAGATGTTTGTATAGTGGCATCACGTTGAGAAGCTTTCTCCATTTCCTTGACCTTTCTATTCCTTGTTAGAGAGAAACATAAAAATATTTTTCACCTTTAGAATATCCCTATTCACAATCAAGTGAGGAGACCTAAACAAATCGGCTTCTGATGTATATCTACGCCAAGGGATTTTATGGCCCCAGTCACACGCTAAAAAGTCTTCTATGGTTTCACAATTAAAGGTGGCATGCTTGTTTCCCCCTAGTGAAATCCCAAAAGCAGTAATGCAAGTTTTATATGATCTTCTGCATAGGTGAGGCCCAGTTTGTCGTAAAGGCAATAATGATGACGAGATGGGCATAGACCTAATAAGGGCCTACAAAAGCAATTGTCCTCCTGTGGTAGCTTGGAGGTTTTGCAATAACCCCATATGCGGCCCCATAGGTCAATACTGGTAACTATTTATGCTTATATATTTAAGTTAAAGGTAACATTGGTTTACTCCCGATATTGCTTGCAAACTCATACAGAGCTCCAACAGAATGGTTAAAACAGAGCATCTGCTAGAGATACGAGGCAGCCACATGCTGTTTGTTTGAAATATGACCCTCTAATATGGGAAGTCATTGACCTTCACTATAGACTTTCCCTTAATGGAAATGAGTTTGATTTTACATCTTTGTGGACCATGCAATATAATGAGTTTCCTCATATTGGTCTCAAGATCCAATTGTCCCTGAATCCAACAAAGTTATCCATTTACCCTCTCAGGCCATTTGGTGTATGAGAGAACAAAACTGCATCATCTGAATAAAGTAATGACGAGGCAGTGGTTAAATTAATCTTTGGCATATCCTTCCCATTGGCAATCAAAAAGGCATTCAGGCCATTTAAATCAATCGATCGATCAATCTGTAATATCATTATTTCGGCCTAAAGGGCCATAAAAGAGCATGGTAAATACACAAATACAGATGATATAAAAGCAAATAAAATATAAAACGTCAAAAAGAGAGAAAAGAAATCCAACTACATATATTACAGTAAAACCAGGATAAAATATGTTAAAAAGTTTAGTACACAGCAGTATTAGAGGGACACATTTTTCTGTCTTAATCTCCACATAAACATGAGATACCTTGAGACTGCAAAGACAATGGGCTGACTTGTGTTACTTCTGAGAATTCTGAGGGCGATGCTGTAATTCCTCAGACCCAAATTACAACAAAGTGGCAAAAATCTATTTTTTCCTTGGACCATGATAGGCTGGGCAAAAAAGAATTACATGTTCAACCACTTCAAACAACCCAGGGCAGATAGGACATGATTTGTCAGACTCCGTATTCCCAGACCTTCATGCGGTAGTAAAGGCTCAAATTTGGAGGATCCCTAGATGTAACTTTGGGGGGTTCAACCTCATCCAAAAATGGTTCAAACCATTAGTCATTTGGAACTCCAAGAAAGAGGCATTGAGGAAGCCCGCCATGGAGGTACTTGCAGTGTTTTGGTCCACATATTGCCAATAGGCTCTTTTAAATGCCTGTTTGGAGACCAGTGCAACATCAGTTGGTATTGGCCAGAAATTGCCAAAACCAATCTGTCTCAACCGATCCCTGACCACCTTAAGCCAGGAAATCTTACTGGATACCAACTGCCCCATTACTTTTTCCAAGGCTCCTCAGAGATGTAAGAGTTCGGGGGCTGACCAAAGTCTTCGCCAATTCATTAAAGGTTTCAACCTCACTACATCATTACCTCTCTTTAATCTATGATCTAGTCATAAAGGGTGTAGGGGGTGCTTGCTGGGAGTTTGTTCAAGCTCTTCAAAAAACAATTTTCCACTATTTCAAGGGGCTTAGCGTCACAAACACCCCATAATTCAGCACCATAAAGTGGATTGACATCTATGGATCTCTAAGGCTGGGGTAATTGGTCGGTATGCGGATATGCAGTGGGCCTTCAAAACACCCCCACAATATTGCTCAAGTTTAATTTTACGCTTCTGAATATGGAATGATCAGTCAAAGTGATCCAATAAGGTCACCCCCAAATAAGCAAACATTCGAACATGCTCCAAACTTTCGCTGTTGAGAGTGGGATTCGAGCGTGTTGTGGGGCAGGAATTAAAGACCATATATGGTTGATATACTTCCAGTACAATAGCTGTAGTCGAAAGACCTAGTCTATAGTGCTAATACCTTCTCTGAATTCAGCCTGCAGTGGAGTCAAGACTTCTGTGTCCGCCATCCACTCACTCAGTCTATTCAGGACGATATGATAATATTTTTGGGCACTATCGATAAGGCTTATAGGTCTGTAATTGGCAGGGGATGATCTGCAACCTTTTAAAAAAATTGGGATGATCTCTGCCCCAGCCCACATTGAGGGTATGGGAGCACCGCACAGCAGGTCACCAAGCACTTTGTCCAAGCCTGGTGCCTTATTGGGTGTAATCAAGTCCAGGGCATTGGAAACCTCTACCTCTGTTATGCAGGGGATATCTAAGTGTGGTTGATCGATAACAAGGCCAGTGGTGGCAGGACCATTAAGATTGCCGGTGTTCCACATAACCTTCACATTGTCAGCTGTAGCCTGGAATTCTATTACTCGTGCAGTTGAGTTCTGGAGGTTACAGACAGATTTTCAGTGGAGGCTCCCTGAATTTCTACACGAGCATATAAATTGGAAATATGCTCGACCCAAGCACTCACTGCAGTATTGTTGTCAAGTGGGGCCTTTATGGCTGGGTCACCCCCTGCAACTAAATGCCAAAAGGTACAGCAATCTTTTCTTTTAATGGCATCTAACATCATAGACCATTTGTCACACTCCCACTCGCTTTTAACTTTTAGTATGGTGGCTTCATAATGTAACCTGGCTGCCTGTATGGCATCACTATATCCTGCTCTTATAGACTCTAGCCAGGCACGCTTAGCTTACCGGCAAGCTTAGTATACCATGAGGCCTCCTTTTTCCTTTTCCTTGACCCCCAGGTGTTCTTTGTAAGTAGTGCCCTGAGCGAGGCGAAAATAGAATTACGCATTGCATGTAAATTCTGCAAAAGGTCTAGGTTATTACTGTCCACAATCATACCTGCCACTGACCCCAGACCTACAGTTGCAACCTCCAGCACCTTCTTGAGAGTTTCTTCTGACTCAGCCAGCACACTCCACTTGAGCCTCCGCCAGTTATTGGTGGGCACTAATCTTCTTTCTAGGGCCTCGTTTGGTGCTGCAGGAAGAGAGTCACCCAGGGCTACCAGTGATATGCTCAGAGGATTATGATCACTATCCTGCCTTTGAATTACCCCCATATCTACCAAGGCTGGCTACAGTCTTATGTCCAAGAGAATATAATTGATAAGGCTGGAGTGGTGTAGATTATTTTTTTTTAAATAAAAGGTTTTTATTAACATAACACAAATACTTTGGATACACGAGTTGTGCAAGAAGAAACATAGTGTTATCGAATTACATAGACGACAGAATGGGATGTCAATGTTACTAACTGTGGTCACAATTAATCCGATCATCCTCGGATTACAATCCGTAAGGGTTACATTTATACAGTGTGGACCCATCCATGAGAACAGGGGTTAAGGTCTATCTTCTCTCCTTCCCTGGGCCATACCCGTGTCTGGCTTAATGCTTCTTCCTCCTCTCCTACTTCCACCCCATAGTTATTCAAACAAGGGGTCCAGATCTTTTTAAATTTGCGTGGGCACCCTCTAGCCCTATACGTTACTCTCTCCGCTACCATGTATCGATCCATGCAGGCCTTCCATTCATTCAGTGTAGGAGGGTTTGGGGCTCCCCAATAACGAGCTATGTCTCTTTTGGCCACCGCTAGCCCCAGGTTGCATAGTAAGAATTTGCTGCGCGGTAGGTCAATTTCTGTGGGGATACCCAACAGGACATACTTAACCTATAATTTGAGTTGCGCTACAAGTATTTTGTTCACTTCCCCCAGTATCTGCCCCCAGTATGCTCTTATGTTACTACACTCCCATAGTGTATGTATATATGTGCCCCGCATAGCCTTACATCGTAGACAGTCGGGCGTTCTGCTCTCCCCATGGTATGCAGTTTTGCTCTGTTGAAGTAGACTCTGTGTAGGATCTTAAATTGTATGAGACGCAACCTCTGTTTTATGGCTACCTCTTGTGGGTGCATCAGGGCCGCCTCCCAGTCAATGTCTTACAGTGGCCATGTAACGTTCTCCCATTTGGCCCTAAGTGGCCCTAGGTTGTCGGGCATATTATTAAGTAGCGTTTTGTATGTCCATGAGATGGCCTTATTAGGAATTTCTTCCTGCAACAGCCTACCCTCTAGAGGGGCAAATTCGGGGATATCTTTTGCGTCCAACCCCTCCACCTTCCATGCATGCTTCAATCTAAGATGAACATAGTTTTGAGTGTCCTTTAGTTGGTATGTGCAAGGGTACCTCCCTCTATTATGTCTCCCAACTTGGAGATTCTGATCATGTCCCATTGTTTAAAGCTCTGGAGTTTAGCAATCTCCGGCAGCCGTGTTCCCTCCCACAGGGGGGGTTTCCTCTTGAATGTCTTGTGTCCCACTCCATTTGCCTCTCTGCTCCCTTCCAGGCTTCAATTACCCTCTGGGTATCTGGCAGCAGTCGGCTAGTACCCCTGCCTCCGTATAAGTAGTGTAGATGCGTATGGTGTTGAAATTGCAGCCTCTCCAGTGCATAGGTGGGGTGGTCTCTTGTGGTATGCCCCCATTCATTGATGACCACTAAGTGGGCCACCCTATAACATGCTCTTATATCGGGTAGTGCAAGACCCCCGATATACTGGTTGCGTTGAAGTGTTTGTAGCGCCACTCTTGGGTGGGCCCCGTCCCATTGGAGTGTGCGTAATTCGTTGTTTATTGCTGTAAATATGGCCGCAGGTATCTTACAGTAGGTATTTTGTAATATGTACAACAGCATGAGGAGCGTAATCATCTTATAAATGGCAGTACTACCCATTATTGTCAGCGGAAGTCACCACCATCATCCTACGTCTTCCTGAAACTCTGCTAAAACCCGTTTAATGTTCTGCGCCAGGTTCGCGACCTCGCTGATTGTAATGTAAAGGCCTAGGTAGCGGAACCCTTCTTGAGCCACCTGCAGGCATCCTGGGATTTCCTGACTATCGATGGGGCTCCCAACTGAGTATAAACTAGACTTGCCCCAATTAATTCTATATCCTGCATGATGGCCATATTCCTCTAAATTTTTTAGGACCGTTGGGAGCGCCCTAGTTGGGTCAGTGACGTATAGTAGGATATTATCCGCATTGATCGAAATTCGCTCTTCGCCCAGCAGGTTCCTTTCCTCTTCAAAGCCACTTATTTCTGGATGGGATCTGACTACGGAGGCTAGAGGCTCCAGGACTAAGGCAAACAGCAATGGGGATAGGGGACATCCTGCCTAGTACCTCTTTTCACGGGCAAGCTCGCCGAGGTTACCCCATTAACTGAAACTCTAGACTCTAGGTTGGTATAAAGCAGGGGCACCCAGGCCATAAAAGCCGGCCCAAATACAAACCTTGCTAAAGTTTGCCTCATAAACGGCCAGTGAACTGTGTCAAATGCCTTCTCGGCGTCAAGGGAAAGGAGCACATGTAAACTGTCCCTGTGTTTTACCGTGTCTATCCAGTTGGCGAAGATTGAGGCGTGTGGCTCATTTTGGCATGAAGCTGGATTGTCCGGCAGGGGTGCGTCCTCCCCCTCTGCTCCAGTTGTTCTGGGTAGCACTTTTGTGGAGCTGTCCATTTTTCCCTGTTTCGTTGGTTTGGGGTCTTTATCTTTCGCCACCTCGCTCTACCTTCTTGGTTCTGGGCCGAACTATCAGGGATATGAGAACAAGGGAGGGGGCCCTTGGCCTCCTCTCGATCGTGGTGTGCTTATTGTTGGGACCCGCTATCTCACTTTCCCAGCGGGGGCGTGACTTGCAGGGGTCCTGTCTCTCACTCCCGCCTGGCCTCTCCGCGACTGTCTCTTCCCCCTTACCTGGATTCTTGCTCGGGGATGGCTCTGCTCTCCTCCACACGGCAGGGCCCGTGACCGGTGTACGCCCGCGCGTTCTTGGCGGGTAAGTGCCTTGCAGTCACCCGCGGCGTCCCGCTGCCACGTCATCTCCTCCTGGTGCCACCAATGTTTCTCCCTCTGCGCGGTCGGCGCCTCCACTGGTTTCACGGCTTCTTCCTCCCCGAAGCCCCGGGGGTGCCTGCGGTCGAATCGGCCTCTGCCTCGCAGGTCCTACGGCCGATTCGGTGTTCTGGTCCGCCTGGCTGCAGCTGGGCTCTAGCTTCAGGGCAATACCCGGCTCGCGGTTCCCCTTTGTATTGGGTGAGTCTATATTCTGCAGCACTCAGATCTCATTGGCCGCCGCCATTTTGGAGCCGCCGCACTCTGTGTTCACCCAATCGTGTTCGAAGGGTTTCCTCTGCTCAGGCTCTTTTCTCGGCCCGCTTTTCTGACTGATGTAGATCGGGGGATTTTAGGCACCTCTGCCGTTACTCGGTGGCTTTGGAAGGACATGATAACTGGCAGGATTAGCTTGGGGCTGACAGAGCTGCCGATCAGCACAGCTACCCGGCCATGTTGCTGGCCACGCCCCCCTGGAGTGGTGTAGATGATTATACATAACTCTCCCAACCCAGTCTGATTTGGATCTTTCATTACATGCCTGACGGCCGTTTCTGAGATTAAACCCATTCAGTTGCAATACTGCAGGAGACCACCACTTTACAGGAGGGAGTGTAATTTACGGAATACCCCAAACTTGGTCTTCTTCGTTACAGAGGTCTTCTTGTGGGACTTCCAAAGGTTCATATCTACAATTCAGGTCCCCCACAACTATTTTAATATAATTTGCCTGCAGGTAAGTCATATGGCAAGCCAGCGGATCAATTACCTGGGACTCAGCTCCACTACTGCTGGTCTGACAATACACATTATATAAATAGTACATATTCAAGCCATTTATATATAGGAGAAAGAAGATAGGAACTAATACACAGCCTTGACGGAGCCCTTGGGTTAGCCCAAGGGCTCGGTACATTCACTCTCTGTCCCTTTCCTTACTGAAGTCGTAACCCAGCAGTGTAGAGCACATAAAAAATCCACCAGATCCTGACCCAAGCCTATCTGGAAGATATTATTGTATAACTTAGACTTGTTAACTGGAAGGAACTAATAAATCTAAAGGTTTAAAGTCGTCTTCTAAAGTAAAAATAGTCATGAATTATAATGGGCTCAGTGCTATAACTAACACTTCTGTCCAGTGATTGTACTGCAAACCTCAATTAGTAAACACCAGACAGCCTCGGTTTCCTGGCACCCATGCTTATGTGTAAAGGCAGAGCTGAGCCTGCCTCAGGGGCCCATGGTTACATCTATGAACTGAGAAAAGAGCCAGAAGTGAAGGCTAGATGAAACGCACTCGGAGAAGCCTAATAAAAAACAAAACTAGGCTGAAGGACACAGTAAGTCCCATAGACTCGTTGTAGAATTTGCGAGACTACTGTCACTGTTTTCGGTTTGCAGCTTCAACATAAGACAAATGAAGACCCAATAAGTAGCATTGTCTAATGCTTTGCAGGGACCACATTAAAACAAAGTGTAAAAGGGAAAAATTTTAACAGCATACATTTGCCCATTAATACCTGGAGATCTTCTTTTTTGTGCATGTGCACATTGTGCACAGGAAAAATGTCGTCCCTCAAATTGAGTTGAACGAAGGACTGAAGTAGACTGACCTGTTGCTACATGCTGTATGTTGTGGTGGGTGGCAGTACAATGTTAATGTCAGTCAAACAGACCAGTGGATGAATAGGGCTGACTGAACGCCCATGTAGGTATGTATGTATGTTTATTTTTTAAGATTTTGTTTTTAAAAGAAACAAAAAGGTCTTGGCTAAGGCCAGACTTAAAAATCCGAAGAAAAAACCGTGCTTAAAAAAAGTTTGTTTTGTCAACTATGCCTGTTTCTGAAAACTTCGAAGATGGTGATCTTAGCACAGTAAACATTTTTGTCATGCCATTTTTAGAAAAAAATGCTTTTTTGCAAGCATTTTCTCTGATAAAAAAAAAAAAAAAAAAGAATTTGCTATACATAGGGATCAGTTCCCTTCAGGGCAATTCACAAACCCAAAATGTGGGGGAAAAGGACACAAATTTGGCCTGAATGTTTTGTGGAAAAAAAGCTATGTAAAGCTTAATCGTGAAGTGCTCCGAACATCAAAAAAAGGTGTTCAGCACTAGGGTAGGAAAAGCCTCATCAGCTAAAGGGACATACAACTAATAAGACTGGATTTTGGGTGTCACAATTGGGGAAGAAAGATTATAAATTTCGTAAAAAATCACAGTTTGCCCCAAATTACTAGTGAGAGTGGAAAACGTGATGTATTTAATGCACCTTGTAAATACAGTCATCACACTCTCCTATACAGAGTTTTAGTCTAAAATATTTACAATTACAGGCAGAAATGGTGCTTTCCAGTTCGTATTACATGTTTTGTAATTTGACGTACATTTTTTCACCAGTAAATTCTGTTAAGTGGTTTGATGTTTAACTCAATATTTTAATTATGATGCCTGTGTAAACGGGGATTTGCACTGGGATCATAATTTACCAGCCACTTGTAATTGCAGCCTAACAAGGAGTGATATGGTTGGCAAATAGTAGGCCTGGGCGGAGTTCATCATAGTGAGCAAAAAACTCTGCTGCGCTACGCGGAGTTCCGCAAGTGGCGGAGTCCATCTGGCCATGCTTGATTTTCAGCGCTGTGTTTGTCCCGCGCTGTAAAATCAGTGCCAATGGCACCATGCGCAGTGCAAGAGGCCGCTGCTTATTTTCTAGCCGCTCGAGTAGATTTTCTACCCGAGCAGCTGCTTTCTCAACGCAAACGGAAGTTTTCTCAAAGGTTTGAGAAATCTGACCGCCCGCGTTGAGAAATCTCGCTGGGAGGTGGATTTTCCTCGCTCGCGCTCGCCAACTTGACATTGGCGAGCGAGGAAAAAACTCCGCCCGGCGTTTTTCGGAACTCTGCGGATCAAGAGTGCAGAAAACTCTGCGAACCATTTAGTAGCATGAAGTTAGCTAAAAGCTTAACCTGGAGGGTATTCCTCAAATACAAAACATATTAACTAATTACCACAGCATTCTTCACCATAACAGGAAGTCCCAGTGAGATAGGCTCCTATTAAACCATATATAAATGTTAAAACATTAGTTCAGCAGGACTTTAGCTAGGAGATATGATTCCTAAATATATTTGATCTAGTAGTCGCGGTTTCCTGGGCCTTGTGTTCAACATTACCTCTTAATTAGGTGTGCTTTAGGTGCATAAAGCAAAACTGAGTCCAATAGCATAATTACTGAATGAGCTTGACTGCAGCTCCTGATTGTGACCTTTCTGAGTAATATGCACCATAATTCATGGTAACTTTTAAAATCTGTTTCTCATATTTCAACCTCAATGATTACCACTAGCCATGTATTGATCTTATTGTCAAAAGAACTGTCTGTCGAATCAATTGAAACACACCCATGATGCGATAAAACCACATTACACAAGCAGTTTTACTGCCCAACTTTCAATCAGCACAAAATGTAAAAGGGATGAAAGTCATGTTTCTGAAAATGTTGCCATTAGAGTGGGACTCTAAATGATCGAGTTTCTCTTTTCTGGATCCAGCCTCTACTAACAAGACCGGGTCCAAGACTTTATTCAGCAATGGCTACCTAGGATAAGCTAATCAAGTAATAGCTGTGCAGAAGAGCTTAGTTAAAAATAGTTAAATGTCAGAAAGGAAACAAGGAAGGAAATACCTGTGTAATGAAGTGAAAATGTATGATATAGTGGAAACAGAAAATTAAAAAATGCAATGAGATACAAAAGGAGTATGAAATGAAGGAAATAGAAAACGAGATGGAAAGAAAAAAGAAAAAGATGGAAAGTAAGTATGAAGTAAGAAAAAAATGAACAGAAGTTAAAATAGAAAGAACGATTGATAGATAGAAACAATTACAGAAATATGGCAGTAAATAAAAAAGTTAAAAAAGAAGGAACAGAGGAGAAATCAAAAATGAAAGAAGAAAAGAAGGAAGAAAAGAAAAGAAAATGAGGAAAAGAAATGACATCGGGAAAGAAAGTTTACAAAGATGAGGGAAAATGGAAATACAATCTCTTCTCCCAATTTCCGTGGATTGGATTTATGGTATTTTGCACATAGGTGCCAGTTCACTATTGACTGTAAAACCTACAGCTATTTTGACACTTTATTAGAAAATTGTTCTGCAAAATGTGACTCGATCTTTTTTTTTTCAATTTTCTTTGGAAAGAGGGCCCCTTCTACATTTCTGAAGACAATTTTCCACTGACGTTCACCCCTTAATTTATTTGATTATTACATGACTGCCCGTAGAGGATGTCCTGTAAAACCTCTACCTTTTCGGTCAAATCAATTGCGAACTGAAGGGTAAAAGGCATCGTTCGGCTGCACTGTTTTCTGAATTTCCTTGGGGTGGGGGAGCAGAACCCCCCTTCGTTCCCCCAAATGAATGAGCCTGAGTCGCTCTCTCAGTTCCATTTGGTACATGGTTCAAAGTGTGTGTTGACGGGGGGTATATTTCTGGGTTTTTCGACTATCATGTTCTAAAGAAATTTCCAGCTTGAAAGTCCCAAGCTTTGATGACATCAGTTTGTTGTCTGGACATCCATTACAAAAATGAGTTTGCGTTGGACAAGCATGTGCACACTAACAAATACAGGGAAATACATTTCCACACACAAATTAATCTGTGATGGACACTTATTTTATAGGGTAGCGTGTGTGTGAGTGAATTTGTAGATTCACCTTTATATGTTAATATAGATTCACAAATATTTGCGTTTATTTAGTTTAATGCCTTTACACTTGAAAAGAACAGTGACTGTAGTGCTTGTCCTGTCATCATTAGCAAAATCTTTTTGTCAAAGTTGTACATGTGTTTGTTTATTTTGCTGTTTCTGCTGCAAGGTACTTTGTGGTTGCTTATAGAAGGTGTAGGAAGGTGGAATCTGACTATATGGTTGCCCCCACTTTTTTTATGGTGTTTTGCTGGTTTATGACTTAGTTGGACTGGGATCCTGCTATTCAGGGCCCCAGTCTATCTGCTCTCTCTAAATGACATGGAGTGCACTCTAGGTGCACTAGTGATTGGTTACTGTGGTGCCTTATGAGTCCCTAGTATATGGTACCTTAGGTGCCAAGGGCATAGGTACTTCACAGGCCTACCAGGGGCTGCAGCATGTATTATGCCACCCCTGGGAAGCAGACTAAATCTGACACCACAGGCCTGCTACTGCAGCCTGGGTGAGGTGGTGCTAGCACCCCTCACTGAGATATAGGTTTCCTATATCTCTCCTGCACACACATATAAACCTATCAGTCACCCCTAAGGCAGGCCCTATCAATCCTGAGGGCAGGGTGCTTGGCTTCTATGTGAGGGGGTGCCTCTGCCTGAGCAGGGCCCCTCTGCAGCTCTCAGAGTCTATTCTCTGGTGCTGTTTGTGGATGCGGTTAAACCATATACTATTAAGTGCATTATATCCTCGCGGTAAATGCTAACTTTGGAATGGCTGCATCAAAACATGTCGTGTTTGGTGTCAAACATCTTGGAATACTACCCCCCGCCAATCTTGGCGGCGGGGGTAGCATTCCACCCTTCTAGAGGGATAAGACATGTACCTGCTGTGGAAACGCGGTAGAATCCTAAAGAGCCCTGGCATCACAAAATGGATGCCACCAGTCACAGACACTGGGCTGCCCTCCTGCTGATGACCGAAACTCACAGTGGAGGAAGCCCAACAATAGGCATCCTGTCACAGGGAGGTGTAACCACCTTCCAGACAGGGTTTAGTGTATTGGGGCTGGGTGGGTGCACTCTTAGAGTGCTTTGAAGTCCTGCACTGGGGGAGCAGAAGGCTCCTCTGTGCATATGCCAGTTCAAACCAGCTCAGGGGCTACCTGCCCCTGCTCTGGCGCGAAACTGGACAAAGGGAAGTGGGTGTAGCCACCCCTCCCTTGACCCTCCCATAGGTGGGGTCATAGAGCTAGTCCATCCCCTCTTTTTAGTATAAGAGGGGGAACCTTGCCATTGCAAAGCAGATAACCCCTGGACGACGCTCTACAGAAGAATCCTGGCCCTTCGACGTTCCACTACCTTTGGAAGACAGAAGAATCTCCCTTGGAGTCAAGGAGTGACTCCCCTGCTTGGCAGGCACCAAAAACGACAACGACGGTCGCAAACTACGCCGCTCCCGCCGGAGTCCGAAGTCCCTGCAGCCCAAGAAGTGGATTTCCTGACCTCTCCCAGGCCATCGTGAGTCCCCAGCGAAGCTGAGGCAAGTGGACCCCACGAGTAACGAGGAACCGCGACCCCTGGGTACCGTGCACTATTGTCGAGTGCAACCCCTTCACAACGTTCTACGAACTTGTGCTTTGGACCACGTGTGGTCCCGACCTCCAGCAGGAATCCCTCCGAAGATCAGAGGCCTACACCGTCCCGAGTGACCGTGGGCCCCTGTTGAGTGATTCCGCCCGAGGTGTCTTCGCGATCCCTTGCCCGCTGGCTTGTGGGTCCCCAGAAGACTTCCTAAAGAAACCAAAGGGCTCCCCTGGTTGCTCCAGGCCTGCCCTGACTTACCCTCGCTGGGTGAGTTCCACAGACCTTGCTGGTCTGCGCCATCGACTTTTCTTCATCTCCCCGAGACTTGCGGCTGCCAAGGCTTGTTGGCTCCGATCGAGTTGCCGACACCGCAGTCAGCTGCAGACGTCGAGGGACACACCGAATCCAGCTCCTGGTCGTCGTCGACGCCTCCTGGACCACGTGGCTGAAGAGTCAAGGCACCTGCAACCGACCTGAAGCGACCGACGACGGTGGGCATCCATCTTCCTTGCCCCGGGTCACTGCCAAGTGACTTTGAACACTGTCCCCTCTGCTTTCAGGTCATCCTTCTTCAGAATCCAGGCTTGGATTCCACCGGACACTTCTCCAGCTCCCGCAAGCAGCAAGTCTTCTTTGTTCGCCATTGAAAACGACGCCGCGACCCGACACCAAAGGACACCTGTGCACCCGGCTTCCCTGGGTGAGGTAACTCCAGCACTACGGTGCTCCTGTGGGTGTGGGCCCTAGAACTACTTACCCTGTAAGTGACTTGCTTGTAGGTTCTCCCGAAGTATCCTAAAACTCTTTATTTCCAACCGCGACTTGCCCCATTGAAGTTAACGGCGATTCGCGCCTGTGTATCCACACTGCACGCGTCCCCCGTGGGTCCTTTACTTACCTGCCTTGGGTGGTTTTGTGAGGCCCCAGCACTTCTGAAGGCCCTAGGCCTTGTCTCCTTGCAAGTCGTTGTTTCTAAGTCTCTTACTTAGTATATGGTCTGGTACGCCCCTAGGGCCCCAGCCATATTTTTGTGCTTAACTTATTGAGAAACGTTGATTTGTGCATATGTTTGTCTTCTAATCTCATAAAGAGATTAGTAGAGAGTTATTTAGAAATAAATACATATATATTTGATATATATACCTGTGTGGTGTCTTTTCATTTGGTGATTCAAGAGATTATATGGTAAAACAAGCTGCTTTACATTCCTCCGAGACTTAGCCTGAAGGCTGCTCTCCACAGCTACCACTAGGATAGCTTTCTTTAAAAGGTTGTCTTAAACCTATCTACCATAAGAGTCGATTTGGACTGGTGCAAGGTGCCCACTATAATTAGTGGACAGCATATGCCAGGCCAACTTCTCACATTGGTGGGCAGCGTGTGGGATTCCAGCTTGCCATTGTTTTACCAGAAAATCTCTATTTGAATTACTAACTGAAAACCATTATAGGTACTCAAGGTACATATAAAGTCAAGCTTAGTATCAATAAGTTCTACTGAACTTAGAGCTGTGTTCCAAGGGATAGCACACCCTTTCCACAGCTCAAGCTAGGATCAGTAGGCCACAAACTAGTGTAGGTAGTACAACACTGCACAACACTAGAATGTCCTTAAAGGGTGGGCCCAGTGGATCCACTCAGCCTCAGTATAAGGACATGGCTTTCTCTGACTTGAGAGCCATGTGTGTTGACAGACACCTGAGACTAGGACAGAGTCCCTCAACACTACACCTGATAGATCTGCTGACAGCAGATGACCTTAGATTGGCTCTAGGAGCTAAGGGGTCTGAATCAGTGGGTGGGTCAATCATAGTATCTGGGTCAGATGAGGACAATCCGAATGACCAAGACTCTGTGGTTGAAGGGCCAGGCTTCAAGGAGCCTGAACAGGACAGAGGAGTTCTCCCTAAGAGAACTGGCAGAGTGGATGAGAGGCACAGATCCCCTTCCAGGGAATCTGAGCACTCTTATCACTCTGGCAGAGAATTTGTCCAAGAGAGGAGCTCATACTTTAACTTAAGAGAGACCTCCTCTGAGAGAAGGTGCAAACTGCTCCAGTATGAGGAAGCCAAAGTGGCCCTCAGAACCAAGCAGTTGGCACTGGATAGAGAAGCCCTGGAGATCCAGAGAGCTTCCAGAAGGGAGGGTTTAGAACCCCCTGGTGGCAGCAACAGTGTCCCTAGAGGCAGAGAATATATTCCTGACCATAGGAACCTGAGCAAGGTTGTTCCTCCCTACCAGAGTGGGGATGATATCCACAAGTGGATAACTGCTATGGAGAGGGCCTGTAGAGTACAGCAGGTCCCCCAAAAGCAGTGGGCAGCAATCTTGTGGCTCTCCTTTTCAGATAAAGGAAGAGACAAGCTCCTCACTGTTAGAGAAGAGGATGCTGATGATTATGAGGTCCTGAAGAGTGCACTGATAGATGGGTTTGGCTTAACCACTGAGCAGTACAGGTTGAAGTTCAGAGATACCCAGAAGGCACAGACTCAGGACTGGACAGACTTTGTAGATTGTGCATCCAAGGCTCTGGAGGGTTGGCTGGTTGGCAGTAGGGTTACTGATTTCAAAGGATTTTATAATCTAATGATGAGAGAACAGATCCTTAATAATTGTCAAAACCAGCTTTTACACCAGTACCTGGTGGACTCTGATCTGACCTCTCCCCAAGAATTGGGAAAGAAGGCAGACAAATGGGTCAGAACCAGAGTAAGGCCTAAGAATCAGGGTGGTGACCACAAGAAAGATTCTACCAAGTCCCAAGAGAAAGGTGGGGATAAATCCAAGGATAAGTCCACTACAGGGCCCCAAAATTCCTCTTCTGGGGGTGGGTCCCAAACTCCTTCCTCTCCTGAAAAGAAACCCTATTGCCATGTCTGTAAAAAGCCTGGGCACTGGAAATCTGATCCCAGTTGTCCCAGGAATGGCAATAAAGAAAATGTTCCTCCAACAACTACTACCACCCCTCCTGGTACTACCAGTAGTAATCCTCCAGTTGGGAGTAGTGCACCCAAAAAGTTAGGTGCTTTTGCAAGAGGAACAGAGGTGGGCCCTAGTTTAGACAGGACCCCCTCAACAGACTCCTCAGATTCTGATGGTGGTGTAGGATATGCCACCTTTACCATGGGTCCCATAGCATTGGGCAGGTACAGACTGGAGCCAATAATTAATGGTCAGAAAGCTGTGGCATTTAGGGACACAGGGGCTAGTGTCACCATGGTGGCAGGGAAACTAGTCCCCCCTCACCAGCTTTTACCTGAGTTTAAATACCAGGTGACCAACATTGATGGTGTCAGAACAGATCACCCCATGGCCATAGTCAATCTCAGCTGGGAGGGGGTCACAGGCCCAAAGAGAGTGGCAGTGTCCCCAACCTTACCTGTAGATTGCCTGATGGGCAATGATCTGGAAATTTCAGCCTGGGCTGAAATTGAACACCAAACCCATCTGAAGATGTTGGGTGTCCCTGTAAAGGTTAGGGGGCTGTGATGGCCTCAGCCCCAGCCCAAGATTATGGAGAGATGGAGCCTGGAAGAATGGCCCACTCTCCCCCAAAAGAGAGCACAAGGGTTGAAGAAAAGTCTTCTTCCCCCCAGACAGTAGGTAAGGGTCAGCCTCCTCAGGGAACTGACCCTACCCCTAGTGAAGGAACTGCCCCAGAGGTAGTCAGGCCTGGCCTGGCCACACCCCTGATGGCAGAGGACCCTTCCAAGGTGGTACCCAGTCTGGAGCAGGTAAACTGCCCCTCTCTACCCTGCCTCAGTCAGCCCAGGGCTGCAGAGGTCAGGGAGGTCAGTGGACCCCCAGGGCCCCCTGTCCAGAGGAACCCCCCATCAGCAGATAAGGGGCACCCAGTCTAGTAGCCCTAGCCAGGTGAAAATTCCTCAACCCACTGAGGGATCCCCCATACCTTTATGTAGGGACCTCCCCCAGAAGGACTCTGTTAGGCAAGGGCAAACCTGGGACCAAAAGGTTCCAAACCTGCCATGTCCCTCCAGTAGTCCATTCAAAGGGACCCAACCCCCAGCTGTAGGCAGCCAAAGGTTGACCCTTAGAGCAAAATGCAACTCAGTCATGGAAAGACAGGCATACATGGTGACCAGTGATCTGAGGAAGCTGAGGCCAACCTTCCTAGGGCCTCACTTCCCTACTCAGACACCTCACCAGCCTTGTACTTTACCAGAGCACACCAGAGGTAGTGATTCCCCATGGTGGAGACCCTCTCACACCCTTAGGGTGAGGGATTGCTTAGTGGACCATCAGACAGGGGGCAACCATGCTAGTGCAGGTGCTTCCTTATATGGCCACTTAGTCAATAAAGGCTCAACTGGCCAAGGTTAGCCTTATCTCCTTTCGTTTGGGGGGGTTATGTAGGAAGGTGGAATCTGACTATATGGTTGCCCCCACTTTTTTTATGGTGTTTTGCTGGTTTATGACTTAGTTGGACTGGGATCCTGCTATTCAGGGCCCCAGTCTATCTGCTCTCTCTAAATGACATGGAGTGCACTCTAGGTGCACTAGTGATTGGTTACTGTGGTGCCTTATGAGTCCCTAGTATATGGTACCTTAGGTGCCAAGGGCATAGGTACTTCACAGGCCTACCAGGGGCTGCAGCATGTATTATGCCACCCCTGGGAAGCAGACTAAATCTGACACCACAGGCCTGCTACTGCAGCCTGGGTGAGGTGGTGCTAGCACCCCTCACTGAGATATAGGTTTCCTATATCTCTCCTGCACACACATATAAACCTATCAGTCACCCCTAAGGCAGGCCCTATCAATCCTGAGGGCAGGGTGCTTGGCTTCTATGTGAGGGGGTGCCTCTGCCTGAGCAGGGCCCCTCTGCAGCTCTCAGAGTCTATTCTCTGGTGCTGTTTGTGGATGCGGTTAAACCATATACTATTAAGTGCATTATATCCTCGCGGTAAATGCTAACTTTGGAATGGCTGCATCAAAACATGTCGTGTTTGGTGTCAAACATCTTGGAATACTACCCCCCGCCAATCTTGGCGGCGGGGGTAGCATTCCACCCTTCTAGAGGGATAAGACATGTACCTGCTGTGGAAACGCGGTAGAATCCTAAAGAGCCCTGGCATCACAAAATGGATGCCACCAGTCACAGACACTGGGCTGCCCTCCTGCTGATGACCGAAACTCACAGTGGAGGAAGCCCAACAATAGGCATCCTGTCACAGGGAGGTGTAACCACCTTCCAGACAGGGTTTAGTGTATTGGGGCTGGGTGGGTGCACTCTTAGAGTGCTTTGAAGTCCTGCACTGGGGGAGCAGAAGGCTCCTCTGTGCATATGCCAGTTCAAACCAGCTCAGGGGCTACCTGCCCCTGCTCTGGCGCGAAACTGGACAAAGGGAAGTGGGTGTAGCCACCCCTCCCTTGACCCTCCCATAGGTGGGGTCATAGAGCTAGTCCATCCCCTCTTTTTAGTATAAGAGGGGGAACCTTGCCATTGCAAAGCAGATAACCCCTGGACGACGCTCTACAGAAGAATCCTGGCCCTTCGACGTTCCACTACCTTTGGAAGACAGAAGAATCTCCCTTGGAGTCAAGGAGTGACTCCCCTGCTTGGCAGGCACCAAAAACGACAACGACGGTCGCAAACTACGCCGCTCCCGCCGGAGTCCGAAGTCCCTGCAGCCCAAGAAGTGGATTTCCTGACCTCTCCCAGGCCATCGTGAGTCCCCAGCGAAGCTGAGGCAAGTGGACCCCACGAGTAACGAGGAACCGCGACCCCTGGGTACCGTGCACTATTGTCGAGTGCAACCCCTTCACAACGTTCTACGAACTTGTGCTTTGGACCACGTGTGGTCCCGACCTCCAACAGGAATCCCTCCGAAGATCAGAGGCCTACACCGTCCCGAGTGACCGTGGGCCCCTGTTGAGTGATTCCGCCCGAGGTGTCTTCGCGATCCCTTGCCCGCTGGCTTGTGGGTCCCCAGAAGACTTCCTAAAGAAACCAAAGGGCTCCCCTGGTTGCTCCAGGCCTGCCCTGACTTACCCTCGCTGGGTGAGTTCCACAGACCTTGCTGGTCTGCGCCATCGACTTTTCTTCATCTCCCCGAGACTTGCGGCTGCCAAGGCTTGTTGGCTCCGATCGAGTTGCCGACACCGCAGTCAGCTGCAGACGTCGAGGGACACACCGAATCCAGCTCCTGGTCGTCGTCGACGCCTCCTGGACCACGTGGCTGAAGAGTCAAGGCACCTGCAACCGACCTGAAGCGACCGACGACGGTGGGCATCCATCTTCCTTGCCCCGGGTCACTGCCAAGTGACTTTGAACACTGTCCCCTCTGCTTTCAGGTCATCCTTCTTCAGAATCCAGGCTTGGATTCCACCGGACACTTCTCCAGCTCCCGCAAGCAGCAAGTCTTCTTTGTTCGCCATTGAAAACGACGCCGCGACCCGACACCAAAGGACACCTGTGCACCCGGCTTCCCTGGGTGAGGTAACTCCAGCACTACGGTGCTCCTGTGGGTGTGGGCCCTAGAACTACTTACCCTGTAAGTGACTTGCTTGTAGGTTCTCCCGAAGTATCCTAAAACTCTTTATTTCCAACCGCGACTTGCCCCATTGAAGTTAACGGCGATTCGCGCCTGTGTATCCACACTGCACGCGTCCCCCGTGGGTCCTTTACTTACCTGCCTTGGGTGGTTTTGTGAGGCCCCAGCACTTCTGAAGGCCCTAGGCCTTGTCTCCTTGCAAGTCGTTGTTTCTAAGTCTCTTACTTAGTATATGGTCTGGTACGCCCCTAGGGCCCCAGCCATATTTTTGTGCTTAACTTATTGAGAAACGTTGATTTGTGCATATGTTTGTCTTCTAATCTCATAAAGAGATTAGTAGAGAGTTATTTAGAAATAAATACATATATATTTGATATATATACCTGTGTGGTGTCTTTTCATTTGGTGATTCAAGAGATTATATGGTAAAACAAGCTGCTTTACATTCCTCCGAGACTTAGCCTGAAGGCTGCTCTCCACAGCTACCACTAGGATAGCTTTCTTTAAAAGGTTGTCTTAAACCTATCTACCATAAGAGTCGATTTGGACTGGTGCAAGGTGCCCACTATAATTAGTGGACAGCATATGCCAGGCCAACTTCTCACAGAAGGCAATAAGATATCTGCCTCTAAGTAAGATGTGATCTGACAACTTGTTTGTAAGAAAAATGAAAGTTTCTTCCCAGTCGCTGGAAATGGAGGCTGGGAAGGGGCGAGGCATTTGCTTCTCTGCTTGAAAGCAATCCATTACTTTGCAACCCCCTGAGATTATTCGATCATGACAGCTGACTTCTACAAACAACTCTGCCTGCCAGCTTCAAGCCCCCGCTGCCTGCCTCCTTAGACAAGAGCAGCATATCAGGTGTTGAATAAACAAAGGCTGACTGAAGATCAATGGGAAACTCTTCTGGTAAAACTCGGATCTGAACAGCTCCTGCTTTCTGCGGAAGGAAACAAGAGGGCAAATAGAAATAAATCTTCCCGGCAATTTGCTGAAAAGAGAACAAAACATTACATTTCGTAAAAACATGAACAGTACAAGAGCAGGATATTTCTTTCTTTCTTGCCACTAATTGATTTCACTTGCAAAAGATGACCTTTAGGATTCCTTATAACAATTTCTAGTTCTGTTGTAGCAGGGCAGAAAATATAAGGACTATGGAAGTTATGAATGATGAGAGATGTTTGCTTTTGTGGACGAAAAACGCTGAATGTGTGGCCCTAAGACTGGACAAAAGTGATGGCAATTGTGTATGCCATTAAAAGACAAGTTCATAAAAGTTCCACTATTAGTACATCAAACGAGTGGGAGCCCCAGGCATATGCAGACTTACTCCCAGTGAAGGGGAGAGGGTGTGGCTTACGGCCAGAGCTGACGACTTTGAAACTGGGGAATCATGCTCGAGTTCCTGCCAGGGCTCAACATACTGTGATCCTGGACAAATCACTTAATCTCCCTTCGCCTAAAAAGTGAATCTGTGTAATGTAACTGGTGCTCTCAAATAGCCTTGGGGTGACTTTATGTTACAAAAAACACTGTTTTATGTAACACTGATGCTAAAGCCCGTCTGCGCCTGGACGTCGCTAGGAGCAGGAATTCCTGCCGGTTTTGTTCATTCTCAGGTTAATAAGGTGAGGGGCTCCTTTACTTATACAAGTAATGAGTTGGTTGCGATCAAGAACGCCTATATGAACAAAGATACTCTGACTAGTGCCTGTCCTGCTCCTAATGAGGTGTTGGGACCTTTTTCTTGCACTAACTGTAAATACCAAAGCACTCCAGTCTACCCCAAGAGAACTAATACTAAGTCAAAGCAGAACATAAACTCGGTTCCCTATCCTACAGAAAATAGACACTCTGCCAGTACAGATATCAACAATGACTGGAACTGTTTCCTGGCCAATGTAAGGTCACTGCCCAAACATGAGGCTAATATATGGGACCTGCTGTCTTCCAACAATCCCCACATAGGGTTTTTAACAGAAACTTGGACCAAACCCCACTCCAATCCTGACATAGCAGTAGCACTCCCCGATGACTACCACATATTAAAACTTGATAGACCACATAGGACAGGGGGGGGAATTGCCATAGTATATAAAAACTCGACTAATATTGCCGTCCTGGACCAAGTAAGTAACGATCAGCTGGAAATTTTAGTTTTTAGCATGAATCTGCGCCACAATCTAAACTGGAAAGGAGCTATAGTCTATCGCCCACCAGGACCACTAACCAATACCACCTCACAGATCATTGAACTCATTGCCCCTCATGTCATTTCCTCCAGGAATTTCCTTCTTCTTGGAGATTTTAACATACATAGTGAAATTCAAGACAATCCGGAGGCTTCATCTTTTCTGACTGAACTGGCTGCACTCAATCTTACGGTAATAAAATAAAATCACTGCTACTATGAAATCCCAACCTAAATTAGGAATTGAACCCCAATACATCCCACCGGTAACCAGCTCATTAGGGAATTTCCCACCACTCACAATAGAAGGTACTGAAGCCCTCTTAGAAGGCGCAAAATCAGGTTCTCCTTTGGATCTGATACCTGCTAAGTTAACTTCCACCCTGGCTAAACAGCTCGCTGATCCTATTTGTAATATTCTTAACAGTTCCCTGAAGGAAGGTGCCCTCCCTCCTGAGTGGAAAGCTGCACAGATACTTCCGATTAAAAAGAATCTCAAACTCTCATCGGAAGACGTAACAAACTACCGACCCGTCTCACTCCTTCCCCTGCACACTAAAATTTTAGAAAAACACATCAATACTCACCTTTCCAACTTCATTGAATCCACTAACAGCCTAGATTCCTCACAATCAGGGTTTCGCCCCAGATACAGCACTGAGTCAACCCTGGTGGCAGTAACGGACAACATCAGGATGCTATTGGACAAGGGTCAGGCAGTGCTTTTGGTGCTGCTTGACCTATCCGCCGCATTCAACACCATATCCCACCAAATTTTACTCAGAAGACTTGGTGACATAGGCATCACAGGAAATGCTCTGAAATGGTTAACCGACTTCCTATCTGACAGAACTCAGACCGTTAACCTAGGTCCTTACCACTCTAAGACCACCAAGGTTAACAAGGGAGTACCACAGGGCTCATGCTTGAGCCCTACTTTGTTCAACGTTTATGTTGCTCCCTTGGCGAGACTGTTGAGAAATCTGGGTTTCATCCCCATATCCTACGCTGATGACACCCAATTACTCCTCTCGCTTGACAAATCCAACCCTAATATCCAAACCACCTTTGGTGAAGGCATGAAATCCATAGCGGAATGGATGAAAATGAATTATCTCCAACTGAACGCTACCAAGTCGGAGATAATGCTATTTGGTGAGGCCTCTGTGAAATGGTCACCTAGTTGGTGGCCTGAGGAACTGGGTCCCACCCCTTGCCCTAAACAAGTGGTGAAAAACCTGGGAGTCCGATTGGACCAAAAACTCACCCTGAGAGACCATGTCTCCTCTACTATTGGAGCCTGCTTCCATAACCTGAGCATGCTCAGAAGAGTTTTCCCTTTTCTTCCACAGTCTTCTAGAAAAACCTTGATTCAGGCTCTGATTTTAAGCCGCTTAGATTACTGCAATGCGCTGCTGATCTCTGCCAACGAAAGAGACATTAATAGATTGCAGGTTGTCCAAAACACCGCGGCTCGTCTGGTGACCAATGCCCCCCCAAGAACAGCCTCCCTTCCTCTGCTACAGAAACTTCATTGGCTACCCATTCGGAAAAGGATTCATTTCAAAACATGCTGTTTGGCTTACAAAGCTGTATACAGATTAGGCCCTAGTTATCTCAATGACAAATTTGTTAATTATGTGCCTCCTAGACCTCTCCGCTCAGGAGACAAAGCCCTGATTACAGTCCCGCGCTTTAATAAGGCTCGACAAGGTGGTAAGGCCTTCTACCATCTTGCCCCACGCCTCTGGAACGAACTCCCCATTCACCTACGACAATGTACTGACTACCTGGCCTTCAGGAAATTATTGAAAACTTCACTTTTCTAATCAAGTCTCCTCAAGTTCGCTTATGTGGCCTCAGCGCTGAGATACCCTTATGGGGTGATTCGTGCGCTCTATAAGTGAAATATAATAATAATAATAATAATAATAATTTAAAAAAAGCAAACAGAAATAAAACCATTAAAGATGCAATTGGACTAGGTGGGAAAAAACAAAATAAGGTTGGGAAAAAACAAAATACACAAAAGCGCATATGCATCAAGAGAGAAAACTATCCAGAAGCATCTACTTTTATTTGCACTGGCTGAAATACATTGCAGACTCTAAATCCTACATGCAATGCAGATTTGTTTTTGCTGCGCAAAATGATCATGCCTCAGATTCAAAATAGAGACTGGAGAACTCTGGACACAATTCAAAGTGTGTATCTCCGCTAACACCAAATTAGAAACTGTTCTTAGAAACAGGATTTGCATGTGCACAAAGGGGATGTGTGTGTACCAGCTGGCTTGCATAGATGCATTTTTTTTGTCCTTTGGAACATTTTACCCTTTGGGGATGTGGCAGTCACATATATCTTTGTATCCGGCATACACAGAGGTGTCACGCTATCATGTTCATCGGAGAGGTGGCTGTCCCACATGTGTGCTGGGTGATCTCTGGATTTATTTAATTCCCGTGGATTTAAGAAAGGTTGCATTAAAAGGGATGGAAATATATTACATAACAGTGGGCTTAAAAGATCTAGGGCTGCGTTTCCAACTTGCATTTGCTCCTAAATTTAGTGTTTCTAGGCCTGTTAGTGTGACCCTTCTGTTATATGCACTGCATAGATGGAAATTTAGCATTTCCACTTGGGCATTCTCTTATTTGCGTGTTGAAGTGGCTCAATTCAAATGACGTAAACACTTTGCTTGCCTGTGCTATATTGGAGGTGCAGGTACATGCCAAATAGGTTCACAAGGAATTAATACTCAGCACCGAGAAAGTGGCCCAGAGTTATTGGGTTTTCCCCTCTGTGCCCTTCGGTAGGCCACATAATGGGCTACAAATAATTCATACCCTATCTAAGAAGGCCTTTAAGAGGCTTCCTGTGTACTGGCTTTTAAAGGAGTCTTTGAAGTATTTAACTAATTATACCATGTGCGTTATGAAATACAGAAAGAAATTGTTGTTTGGGAACTTTAGCCATATAATAACAACCACTGTGTTTAGTACTGCTAAAAAGCACGCTTGGTGGAATCTGTGGCAGCTATTGCAGTAATAGAAAAAAATAAATGTTGTTGGAATAAGGAGGGAGGGGACTGTTTTAGGTGCAGTGGAAGATTGTGCCACGGGTTTTGTGCATTTTTAAAAAAGTGCAAGTTTGTGAGTCCTCTTTTTGTGGCACTCTCGATTTCTACTACAATGATCACTAGTGCAGTTTGAATGTACATGATTTTTGAGGCCATAATGTACTTACAGAATCAGCGGTGTTAGATTGTTTTCATGGGATTCTATTTTGTGCACTAATAATAATGATTAATATTTTCTTTAATTCATGAGTGTATATATATATATATATATCACTGAAAAAACCATAGGTTTTAGGGACAGTTATAGTTAGTTGGACATTGCACTCGTACAAAACCCGTGAAATTCCCCTGTTATAGTTAGTTCAGCTAACTATAACTCGCGCCCCCGCAATGCACTGCTGATGACGTCACATATTACATCACTCATGACATGGTCAGTGACATCACTGATGACATCACTGATGACATCTCAAATGACATCACTGATGACATCACTGATGACATCATCCAGTGACTGTGTGTTTCTGTAAAGTTTAAATATGTTTAATATATAGGGAAAGGCGTATTGAAGAATGAGTGGGTGTATAAGTGTCTGAATGGATGATTTAGTACGTGAGTGACTGACTCTACAAGTGAGTGATTAAACGTATCTTACTGAATGCATGGGTTAGTGACTAAACTGTGTGAATGTCTGTATCCGTCTGTTTGTTGGTGTGTAAGTGGATGCATGGATTTGCGAATAGCTACATGAGTGTCTATATGGGTTATTGATTGGTTCTCTGAGTATCTGTATGGCTGCCTGAGTGTTTGTGTGAGTGGGGTGTGTGTGACTCTATACATAGATGTGTGAGTGGGTGATTCACTGGGTGCATGATTTCAAGAGTGCATCTGTGATGGACTGCTTGGGTGGGTGAGTGTGTGTATGGGTGTGTTAGTGAGTGAATGTATATCTCAGTGGTACATGTGCGAGTAACTACATATGTAAAAGGCAGTATATATGTGTGTTAGAGTATTTAAATGGCTATAAGTGAGAGTGTGTTATTGTGAGAGTGGCTGTATGGATGCGTGTGTGCTTGTATCAGTTATTGTATAAGAGCGTAAGAATGTGCTAGTATTTGTATGAGTAAGTGAGCTGGTGTGTGTATAACTGTATAGGTGAGTAAATGGGTGTGTGATTAATTTTTTGCAAGACTGACTAGGTGTGTGTGTACCTCTATGGATGAGTGGCGGTGTGTGAGTATTTATATAGGTGTATGAGTGCATATGATAGTCCTGTACTGAGTGACTGTAAGTATGAGTGACTGTACAGGTGAGTGAGTGGATGTGTGTGTAGACCTAAGAATCAGTGAGTGGGTATGTAGTTTTTGGTGTTGGAGTGTCTATGGTTTTGAGAATGGCAGTCTGTAATTTAGAGTGGGTGTATCAAAAGTTATATTAGGGTGTGAGAAGATGCATGAAATTATCACATGGATGATGTCATCAGTGATGTCATTTGAGATGTCATCAGTGATGTCATCAGTGATGTCACTGACCATGTCATGAGTGATGTAATATGTGACGTCATCAGCAGTGCATTGCGGGCGCGAGTTATAGTTAGCTGAACTAACTATAACAGGGGAATTTCACGGGTTTTGTACGAGTGCAATGTCCAACTAACTATAACTGTCCCTAAAACCTATGGTTTTTTCAGTGAATTTCAAAGGTTTTTAAATGCTAATTTCTAACTATAACGTGTCTGAAACCTATGTTTTTTTAGTGAATTTCAAAGGTTTTTTAAATGCTAATTTCTAACTATAACGTGCCTGAAACCTATGGTTTTTTCAGTGAATTTCAAAGGTTTTTAAATGCTAATTTCTAACTATAACGTGCCTGAAACCTATGATTTTTTAAGTGAATTTCAAAGGTTTTTTAAATGCTAGTTTCTAACTATGCCAACAGAGGTAGGACATGTGAAGAAGAAAAATGCACAGAAAGAAGCAAAAGATGTGCAGAAAGAACCAACAGAGGAGCAGAAAGAGGCCTTGTTGCAAAATCATCCTGTGCCCACAACTTTTTCAGACGGGTACTGGTGGTAACTGACTCTGACTAACCAGAGCCAGTGCGCGTTTGCACAGTGGTGAAGGGAGGGGGGCCTGAGGTGACATGTGTGCAAACGCGCCCCGTGGCGCGTTTTAAGTTGCGGGATTAAGTCCCCTTGAATCCTGAGGGTCCCTGGGGCCCAACTAGCCCCCAGGTACCTACAGTTAGGACCACAGAGCTGAGTTGCAGAGAGGCGTTCGAGGCCACGCACCTTTTTCACCTCTCTGCAACGCAACTCTGTTGTGCTTACTGAAGGTACCTGGTGGGCTAGTTGGCCCCCAGGATTCAAAGGGAATTATCTCCCCAACTTAAAACGCACCACAGGGCGTGTTTGCGCACATGTCACCTGAGGCCCCGCCCCTCCCTTCACCACTGTGCAAACGCGCCCCGTGGCGCGTTTTAAGTTGGGGGATTAGGTCACCTTGAATCCTGAGAGTCCTTGGGGCCCAACTAGCCCACCAGGTACTTCCAGTAAGCACCACAGGTCTGCGTTGCAACGCCTGTAACAAATTGTGCAGTTGTGTTTAGGTAGTGAAGAGGGTCGTGCTGGGGGTAGTGTTTTAGGGTTTAGGGTAGTGCAGTGGTGTTTGTGTAGTGTAGGGCGTCATGCTGGGGGTAGATTTAGGGTTTAGGGTAGTGCAGTGGTGTTTGGGTAGTGTAGGGAGTCGTGCTGGGGGAGTGTTTTAGGGTTTAGGGTAGTACAGTGGTGTTTGGGTAGTGTAGGGGGTCGTGCTGGGGTTAGTGTTTTAGGGATTAGGGTAGTGCAGTGGTGTTTGGGTAGTGTAGGGGATACTGCTGGGGGTAGTGTTTTAGGGTTTAGGGTAGTGCAATGGTGTTTGGGTAGTGTAGGGGGTACTGCTGGGGGTAGTGTTTTAGGGTTTAGGTTAGTGCAGTGGTGTTTGGGTAGCGTAGGGGTACTGCTGGGGGTAGTGTTTTATGGTTTAGGGTAGTGCAGTGGTGTTTGGGTAGTGTAGGGGTTCGTGCTGGGGGTAGTTTTTTAGGGTTTAGGGTAGTGCAGTGGTGTTTGTGTAGTGTAGGAGGTCGTGTTTTAGGGTTTAGGGTAGTGCAGTGGTCTTTGGGTAGTGTAGGGAGTCGTGCGGGGGTATTGTTTTAGAGTTTAGGGTAGTGCAGTGGTCTTTGGGTAGTGTAGGGAGTTGTGCGGGCGGTAGTGTTTTAGGGATTAGGGTAGTGCATTGGTATTTGGGTAGTGTAGGGGGTCATGCGGGGGTAGTGTTTTAGGGTTTAGGGCAGTGCAGTGGTGTTTAGGTAGTGTAGGGGGTCGTGCTGGGGGAGTGTTTTAGGGTTTAGGGCAATGCAGTGGTGTTCGGGTAGTGTAGGGGGTCATGCTGGGGGAGTATTTTAGGGTTTAGCGTAGTGCAGTGGTGTTCGGGTAGTGTAGGGGTCATGCTGGGGGTAGTGTTCTAGGGTTTAGGGCAGTGCAGTGGTGTTCGGGCAGTGTAGGGGTCGTGCTGGGGGTGGTGTTTTAGGGTTTAGGGCAGTGCAGTGGTGTTCGGGCAGTGTAGGGGGTCGTGCTGGGGGTGGTGTTTCAGGGTTTAGGGCAGTGCAGTGGTGTTCGGGCAGTGTAGGGGGTCGTGCAGGGGGTGGTGTTTCAGGGTTTAGGGCAGTGCAGTGGTGTTCGGGCAGTGTAGGGGGTCGTGCAGGGGTGGTGTTTCAGGGTTTAGGGCAGTGGTGTTCGGGCAGTGTAGGGGGTCATGCTGGGGGTGGTGTTTCAGGGTTTGGGGCAGTGCAGTGGTGTTCGAGCAGTAAAGGGGTCATGCTGGGGGTGGTGTTTCAGGGTTTAGGGCAGTGCAGTGGTGTTCGGGCAGTGTAGGGGGCGGTGCAGGGGGTGGTGTTTCAGGGTTTAGGGCAGTGCAGTGGTGTTTGGGCAGTGTAGGGGGTGGTGTTTCAGGGTTTAGGGCAGTGCAGTGGTGTTCGGGCAGTGTAGGGGGTCGTGCAGGAGGTTGTGTTTCAGGGTTTAGGGCAGTGCAGTGGTGTTCGGGCAGTGTAGGGGGCGGTGCAGGGGTGGTGTTTCAGGGTTTAGGGCAGTACAGTGGTGTTCGGGCATTGTAGGGGGTGGTGCTGGGGCTGGTGTTTCAGGGTTTAGGGCAGTGCAGTGGTGTTAGGGCAGTGTAGGGGGTCGTGCTGGGGCTGGTGTTTCAGGGTTTAGGGTAGTGCAGTGGTGTTCGGGCAGTGTAGGGGGTCGTGCTGGGGCTGGTGTTTCAGGGTTTAGGGCAGTGCAGTGGTGTTTGGGCAGTGTAGGGGGTCATGCTGGGGCTGGTGTTTCAGGGTTTAGGGCAGTGCAGTGGTGTTCGGGCAGTGTAGGGGGTCTTGCTGGGGCTGGTGTTTCAGAGTCTAGGGCAATGCAGTGGTGTTCGGGCAGTGTAGGGGGTCTTGCTGGGGCTGGTGTATCAGGGTTTAGGGCAGTGCAGTTGTGTTCGGGCAGTGTAGGGGGTCGTGCTGGGGGTGGTGTTTCAGGGTTTAGGGCAGTGCAGTGGTGTTCGGGCAGTGTAGGGGGTCGTGCTGGGGCTAGTGTTTCAGGGTTTAGGGCAGAGCAATGGTGCTCAGGCAGTGTAGGGGGTTGTGCTGGGGGTGATGTTTCAGGGTTTAGGGCAGTGCAGTGATGTTAGGTCAGTGTAGGGGGTCGTGCTGGGGGTGGTGTTTCAGGGTTTAGGGCAGTGCAGTGGTGTTCCGGCAGTGTAGGGGGTCGTGCAGGGGTGGTGTTTCAGGGTTTAGTGCAGTGGTGTTCGGGCAGTGTAGGGGGTCGTGCTGGGGTGGTGTTTCAGGGTTTAGGGCAGTGCAGTGGTGTTCGGGCAGTGTAGGGTGTCGTGCTGAGGGATGGTGTTTCAGGGTTTAGGGCAGTGCAGTAGTGTTTGGGCAGTGTAGGGGGTCGTGCAGGGGGTGGTGTTTCAGGGTTTAGGGCAGTGCAGTGGTGTTCGGCCAGTGTTGGTAGTCTTGCTGGGGGTGGTGTTTCAGGGTTTAGGGCAGTGCAGTAGTTTTCGGGCAGTGTAGGCGGTCGTGCTGGGGCTGGTGTTTCAGGGTTTAGGGCAGTGCAGTGGTATTCGGGCAGTGTACGGGGTTGTGCTGGGGCTGGTTTTTCAGGGTTTAGGGCAGTGCAGTGGTGTGCGGGCAGTGTACGGGGTTGTGCTGGGGCTGGTGTTTCAGGGTTTAGGGCAGTGCAGTGGTGTTTGTGTAGTGTAGGGGGTCATGTTTTAGGGTAGTGCAGTGGTGTTTGGGTAGTGTAGGGGTCGTGCTGGTGGTAGTGTTTTAGGATTTAGGTTAGTGCAGTGGTGTTTGGGTAGTGTAGGGGGTCGTGCTGGGGGTAGTGTTTTAGGGTTTAGGATAGTGCAGTGGTGCTTGTGTAGTGTAGGGGGTCGTGCTGGGGGTAGTGTTTTAGGGTTTAAGGTAGTGCAGTGGTGTTTTTGTAGTGTAGGGGGGTCATGTTTTAAGATGCAATGCTCCAATACCTGACCAGTCTGCACTACATAAAACTGCAAAAAAACTAAAAATAAAAAGTGTTTTGCACACTTTTGTCATTGGGCTATATGTGGGCTACATCTGGGTAATATTTGTGCTACATTTGGGCTCTTTTTCACTGGTGGCCATCTTGGAAGACTTCTTTGTTATGAAGTTTCCTAATTTCTTCATTTACTGCAGTCTCCTCAGTAGGAAATGCTTTCAGTTTTTACTTTGATTCCATCAAGAAGGCATTCAGATGTGTCTCACATCTGCCATAAATTCAGAATGTTAGCACTCTAGTTGCTCATTAGATCACTGTAGTAAAGCTACTGCTCACCAGGGAGTTAACTGGTAGTCTGCTGCTGGTATTGAAAGTGATTGTTTCAGTCTGCATGTCAGAATTTTCTAATGAAATAGAAGAGGATTTGAGATCTCACTTAAAACATGCCCTAATTTTTCTTTCTGCAGCACTAACTATACTTTCTATTTCAAAAAGAACCCCTCATTTTGTTCCTTTTTAAATTAAATGTATTAAGTGTTACCGGTTTATTCCAATCAAGATGGCTTCAGGTGTGCCATACTTTTGTCATAAGTAAGGCTGTTAGCGCTCTAGTTGTTCTTTAGAACACTCTGGGAAGCTGCAGTAGAACACAAAGGCATCAACTGGCAGGCTGCTCCTTTTGAAATATAACAGGAAGATATTTGAGATCACACTTGAAATATGTCCTAATTTTTCTTTCTACAGCACTAACCATAATTTCTATGACAAAATGAACCCCATCATTTTGTTCCTTTTTAAATTAAATGTTTTAAGTGTTACCAGTTTATTCCAATCAAGATGGCTTCAGGTGTGCCATACTTTTGTCATAAGTAAGGCTGTTAGCACTCTAGTTGTTCTTTAGAACACTCTGGGAAGCTGCAGTAGAACACAAAGGCATCAACTGGCAGGCTGCTCCTGTTGAAATATAACAGGAAGATATTTGAGATCACACTTGAAACATGTCCTAATTTTTCTTTCTACAGCACTAACCATAATTTCTATGACAAAATTAACCCCATCATTTTGTTCCTTTTTAAATTAAATTGTTTAAGTGTTACCAGTTTATTCCAATCAAGATGGCTTCAGGTGTGCCATACTTTTGTCATAAGTAAGGCTGTTAACACTCTAGTTGTTCTTTAGAACACTCTGGGAAGCTGCAGTAGAACACAAAGGCATCAACTGGCAGGCTGCTCCTGTTGAAATATAACAGGAAGATATTTGAGATCACACTTGAAACATGTCCTAATTTTTCTTTCTACAGCACTAACCATAATTTCTATGACAAAATGAACCCCATCATTTTGTTCCTTTTTAAATTAAATGTTTTAAGTGTTACCAGTTTATTCCAATCAAGATGGCTTCAGGTGTGCCATACTTTTGTCATAAGTAAGGCTGTTAGCACTCTAGTTGTTCTTTAGAACACTCTGGGAAGCTGCAGTAGAACACAAAGGCATCAACTGGCAGGCTGCTCCTGTTGAAATATAACAGGAAGATATTTGAGATCACACTTGAAACATGTCCTAATTTTTCTTTCTACAGCACTAACCATAATTTCTATGACAAAATGAACCCCATCATTTTGTTCCTTTTTAAATTAAATTGTTTAAGTGTTACCAGTTTATTCCAATCAAGATGGCTTCAGGTGTGCCATACTTTTGTCATAAGTAAGGCTGTTAGCACTCTAGTTGTTCTTTAGAACACTCTGGGAAGCTGCAGTAGAACACAAAGGAATCAACTGACAGTCTCTGCCCTTGTTGGATGTACATGTTTTACTGAGAATGTCAGACTTCATTCTCACATGAGTGAGAAAGATAATGTGAATTTACAGAAAATATGCTCTCATTTTAGCTTCTGGAGCACCTTCCAAACCTCCATGGGACAAGCATGAGAAAATAGTGTTCTCTCAAACATGATTCATGATATCCCAGCAGAAGGTTTTTCACATGGTAAAATCACCTTACAATACACCTCAATTCCTAAAATTAGTATGGTACCATCAACAAATAAATTCTAATGTAACTAAAGCCTGTTATCACCCTTTATAGTTCTCCTTTTGGTGACCCTCAAAATCTTCTATTCACTACAATGCATTTCAATGAGGTACTATCATTTATATTGGTCCCAAGATGGCTGCCAGCAATTCCAGGATGAAGTGCTGACAGCCAATCAGATCTCACGATGACATGTGTGGTTAGGCTCCGCCCAGATATATATGTGACTTTACTTTTGATTTTCTCAGGAACTACTGAACGGATTTACACCATTTAAGCAAAAGGCACGACACTGAACCAAGGGCTACCTCTTTGCCAAATTTGGTGTAATTCCATTCAGCAGTTCGGGCTGTAGCTGCGACTAAAGGTTCCTATGGAAAAATGAATGGGGAAAATGCGTTTTGGGACCCCCTTTTTTCTCGGCCCCGCTTGACGTATCACCCCGAGACTTTCAGGATAGGAGCGGACCGGAGCGCCCCAACAAGTTGGAAACTTTCGCGAAGATTCGTCAACCGGCGCCAACGTTATTTCAAATAGAATGTCGCGGATTTCCTATGGATAATAGGTTTTAACTATAACTATCTACTGGCGACCGCCAGTAGATAATATATATATATATATATATATCCTTGACTTCCGCTTCGCCACTGGATTCTCCACACAACGGAAACGGACCACGGTAGTTTGTGCTTCAATATTTATTTAGTGCACAGTCGCCATAACGCGTTTCGGCTCCACACGAGCCTTGATCACATGACATGGGACAGTTGTAACATTGGTGTTTATAAAGTGACGAGTGCTGATGTGGCGTACCACGTGTGCAAAATCGCAATGGATATAGAAGACATTTAAAATTGGATATCTTGTTGTTATTTTACACAATGTATATTGGACAATGGGATATAAAAGGAATAAAAGTCAGCATTGGCTTAAAATACATAAAATAGCACCAAAATTACTATAAGTATAAATACATTGTTTGGAGCCATTTCCTCTGAGATTTAAACACATAATAATAAGCATCTGGCCATAGGTGACCTTACTACCTCTAAATACAGTGTAATCTCAGTCCATGTTGCTTTTATAGTTTCTATATAATACATTTGTTGGCAACACATGGTCAAAATAGACTTTTATCCTTTGTCAGTCTTACATTGTTACATATTTTGTCCTGAATGTCAACATTGCTAGTCATAAAAGTGCTATAGTGCAAAGTGTAAAAAGTGTATAAAGTGAATGAGTGCATAGTGCAAAAATGCAGCACGTACAATATTCTTATTCATCAATGTTGCATAAGTGATCGAACCTGTGAGTTCGTCGATGCCAAGGTTTGGGGCCCCAATACCTGGCATTTTGAATCAATCGCTCAATTTCTAGCTAGTTGGATCTTAATTCAATGATTTGCTGCCTATACGTTATGGTATGAATATATCATTGTGGGCTTGAGGTGATCTGAACTCAACATCCCTTTATAATAGGGGTCAATTTGCCGATTTGATAACTCCCTAAGTACAGGTATACGCACTGGTGTCTCCAATATATAAATACAACATTACACATATAATAATATATGTAAAATTATAAATATTGATATGTAAAAGATTTTTTATTAAAATATTAAATATTAATTATTGGGTAAAATGTAAAAATGTCTTATTAAATCTGTACCGAGGTTCCTCATAGGCATGTATAAAGGTCTTCCGATATGTTGAGACCTCCTGGCTGTTTTGAATCCATATCAATGATGTAGCGGGTTTCTAATTGTCTCAGTTTGGTCTCCCTGTTCCCTCCCCTTCTGCTTGGGGATATTGAATCAATGACATAATATCGGAGATCATGGCTATTGGAGTTATGTTTCTCTCTGAAATGTCGTGCTACTGGGTAGGTGTTATCCTGATTGGTTATAGCCCGCATGTGCTGGAGCACCCTTTTGTGTACCTGTAACTTTGTGCTCCCTATGTATTGTAAATTACATGGGCAGGATAACACATAGACTGCGTATTCAGTCTTGCAGGTCAGTAATTTGCTAATTTTATGTTGTTTAGTACTGAAAGGAGTTTGGTATGAGACTTTATTGATCCCCTGCTGGCAAGCCCTACATGATTTACATTTGTAAAAACCCTTGTGGGTTTGTAGCCAGCTCGTACCCTCGATGGTCTCTGGGCTTGTTTTTACTAAGTCATCCCGCATGGATGGTCCTCTGCTGTACGTGATTGATGCTCTTAGAGGTAACGTCGGGCCAATGACAGGATCATTTAGAATGAGTGGCCAGTTACGTCTAATAATGTATTGTAACTGTTTTTGCTGTTGACTGTATTCGATAATGATCCTGAACACTTTGGATTTAGTGTCAGTCTCATCTCCTCCTGATTGGGTATCTACAGTGGATCTAACCTGTTTTTCTTCAAGTAATACTTGTCTTTCTTGAGACATAGATTTCAGAATTGCCCCATCAATAATTTTGATGGAGTAACCCCGCTCCAAAAATCTCATTCTGCTGGCATTCTGAGCTGTTATCAAATCTGTGTGATTACTGTGGATACGTCTCAGTCGTAGCATCTCTCCATAAGGGATACTATTGATTAGATGTCTGGGGTGGGAACTGCTAGCATGTAACGTGGCGTTACCTGCAGTTTACTTTCTGTATAGTCGTGTCTCAAACTTGTCATTTACAACATATACCTGTGTATCTAAAAAACTGACAGTGGTTTTCCTGATCGTGGCTGTGAAATGTAGATTAGCCTCATTGATATTGATAGCATTTACAAAATCATTTGCCTCATCTACAGTTCCCTCCCACACCACGAACAGATCATCTATAAATCGTAACCACAATTTAATGTTGTTCTGGGTGTATTGTACATGTTAGGCACCGAGGACTAGCTCCTCCCACCAGCCCATGTGAAGACATGCATAGCTGGGGGAGAAGCTGGCCCCCATCGCCACACCCCTTGTCTGTTGGTATAATATGTTGTTAAACATAAATATGTTGTTGTTTAGACAAAATTCACACATTTCTGTTAACATAACATTGTGTTCTGTTATTTGTCCAGCTCTTTTACTAAGGTAATGTCCCAGTGCTCGTATTCCATCTGCATGTCTAATACTTGTGTAAAGTGCACTTACATCGAGTGCCATGAGTAAATAATCATTTTTCCATTCAAAATTCATCACCTTTCTTAGGAAGTCACTTGTGTCGCGTATATATGATGGTAAAGCCTTTACTAAGTCCTGCAAAAAATAGTCCACATACTGGGAGGTATGTTCCAACAAGCCATTTCTGGCAGATATGATCGGTCTGCCCGGGGGTTTTTGTGTACCTTAGGAATAAAGTACATTGTTGGTATTATCGGATTTTCATTTTTTAAAAACTTATGTTCCTGGGTAGTTATTAAGCCTTTCATTTTCCATGCCTGTAATTTGTGAAACAATTCTGTGTATATTGATTTTAAGCTGGAGACATTGCTTCTGAGATAGCATGTCCTATCGTTCAGTTGAGAATAGGCCTCCTTCATATACTCATCCTTTGACATGATCACTATATTTTTGAACGTACATGATTTTTGAGGCCATAATGTACTTACAGAGTCAGCGGTGTTAGATTGTTTTCATGGGATTCTATTTTGTGCACTAATAATAATGATGAATATTTTCTTTAATTCATGAGTGTATATATATATATATATTCACTGAAAAAACCACAGGCTTCAGGGACGTTATAGTTAGTTGGACATTTCACTCGTACAAAACCAGAGAAATTCGGCCATTATAGTTAGTTGAGGTAACTATAACCCGCGCCCCCGCAATGCACTGCTGATGACGTCACATATTACATCACTCATGACATGGTCAGTGAAATCACTCATGACATCACTGATGACATCATTCAGTGACTGTGTTTCTGTAAAGCTTAAATATGTTTTATATATATATGCCAAGGTGTATTGAAGAATGAGTGGGTGTATGAGTGTCTGAATGGATGATTTAGTAGGTGCGTGACTGACTGTATAAGTGAGTGATTAAACGTGTCTTACTGAATGCATGGGTTAGTGACTAAACTGTGTGAATGTCTGTATCAGTCTGTCAGTTGGTGTGTAAGCGGCTGCATGGGTTGGTGAGTAGCTACATGAGTGTCTATATGGGTTATTGATTGGTTGTCTGAGTATCTCTATTGGTGACTGAGTGCTGTGTGGGTGGGTGGGGGTGTGTGACTTTGTGCAGAGATGTGTGAGTGAGTGATTCACTGGGTGTATGGGTTCAAGAGTGCGTCTGTGAAGGGCTGTATGGGTGGGTGGGTGTGTTGGTGAATGTTTAGATGTCTCAGTGGTACATGTGTGAGTAACTACATATGTGAAAGGCAGTATATGTGAGTGTTGGACTATATAAATGACTATATGTGAGAGTGAGTGACTGTGAGAGTGGCTGTATGGATGAGTGTGTACTTGTGTCAGTGATTGTATAAGAGAGTAAGTATGTGTTAGTATCTGTATGAATAAGTGAGGTGGTGTGTGTATAATTGTGTAGGTGAGTAAATGGGAGTGTGATTGATTCTTTGCATGACTGACTATGTGTGTGAGTGACTCTATGGGTGAGTGGCGGTGTGTAAGTGTCTGTATAGGTGTATGAGTGCATATGATAGTGCTGTATTGATGAGTGACTGCATGTATGAGTGACTGTATGGGTGAATGAGTAGATGTGTGTGTAGACCTAGGAATCAGTGAGTGGGTATATAGTAACTGGCATTGGTGTGTCTTTGGTTTCAAAAATGGTAGTCTGTATTTTAGAGTGGGTGTATCAAAGGTTATATTAGGGTGTGAGGAGGTGCATCAGATTATCACGTGGATGATGTCATCAGTGATGTCATTTGAGATGTCATCAGTGATGTCACTGACCATGTCATGAGTGATGTAATATGTGACGTCATCAGCAGTGCATTGCGGGGGCGCGAGTTATAGTTACCTTAACTAATTATAACTGTCGAATTTCTCCGGTTTTGTACAAGTGAAATGTCCAACTAACTATAACGTCCCTGAAACCTGTGGTTTTTCAGTGAATTTCTAAGGTTTTTAAATGCTAATTTCTAACTATAATGTCCCTGAAACCTATGGTTTTTTCAGTGAATTTCAAAGGCTTTTTAAATGCTAATTTCTAACTAACGTCCCTGAAACCTATGGTTTTTTCTGTGAATTTCAAAGGTTTTTTAAATGCTAATTTCTAACTATAACGTCCCTGAAACCTATGGTTTTTTCATTGAATTTCTAAGGTTTTTTAAATGCTAATTTCTAACTATGCCTACTGTTAGATTTGGGGGTCTCTAGTTGGCAGAGGTAGTTACCTTTGTCCAAATAGGGACCCTTGAGTCTAGTCAGGGAAAGTAGGTACACTCCTGAAATAACCCCTGCTCACCCTCTTGGTAGCTTGGCATGAGCAGACAGGCTTAGTTCAGAGGCAGTGTGTAAAGCATTTGTGAACACATACAGTAATCAAGTGACAACACTACAAATGGACACCACACAGGTTGTATATTTATAAAAATAAGTATCTTTTATATAGATTTATCACAAGACCATAAACGACAAAAATAATCCACAATACTGTCAAGAATGCTTAGTTCTGATCAAAAAGGCTTAATTCAAGGTTCTGTGCGAGTCGGTAGCCTCCTCCGGCTACGGCGATGTCAAGAACAAACAGAGTCTAACAAATCCAGCTGACCGCGTCGAGACGGGCCAACACTGCGTAGACGGACTCGGTCACAGTACCTTTTACTTGAAGCGGCAGGCACGGGCGTGTGAGCCGGATGGCTGTTCGTCGCGGTCGCGATGCAAAAATGGAAGCGTTGCAGGACGCGTTGTCCCTCGATGCGGTGCAGGCAGCGGCTCATTGACGTCCTCGAGACGGAGTCGGTGAGACCAGGGCCGTGCGTTGCAGGGCGAGACGGTGCTTCGATGCGGTGCTGGCAGGTTGCGGTGCGGCGATGGAGCCGGATTCGGGAGCTGGCGTCGATCAGTCCGGACAGCGGTGCGAGTCGGGCGGTGCGTCGCGAAGCGTGCGAGCGGTGCCCAACTCTGGTGCGGTCACAGGACTCGAACTCAGCAGCAGTGACCGTGTCGGTCGGACCAGTTCATTTCGGCGTAGCGAAGCGTTGCAGGACGCGTTGTCCCTCGATGCGGTGCAGGCAGCGGCTCGTTGACGGAGTCGGTGAGACCAGGGCCGTGCGTTGCAGGGCGAGACGGTGCTTCGATGCGGTGCTTACAGGACACCGAGCCGGTCGGGAGAGTCGGTCACAGCTCCCTACCTCTGTAGCCACTGAAACAGAGTTTCCAGCAGCAATTCACAAAGGGGGTGAAGTCCAATGGTCCTGGGACTTCGATCAGGGGGCAAGCTCTCTTCCAAGCCATTGAAGATCCTTCACAAGTTGATGAAAGTCACAGCAAAGCAAAAGTTCCTTTCTCCTTTCTTTGGCAGTCAGGCAAACCACTGCAGGCCAATCCCCCAAGCAGCACTTCAGGCTTAGGGATAGTCTCTCCTCAGTTTCTTCTTGGTTCCGCTCCTCAGCAAAGGTTTCTTCTTGTTCCCAAAAGTGATCTAAAGTTCCTGGGTTTGGGCCCCAGTACTTATACCCTGATTCTCTTTGTTCTCTGGAGGCAGAGAGGCCTTTGCCTAGCTTAAACCAGTTCTGTGCAGCTTTGGAGCACTCTGTGTACATGTCTCCTTCTTCTCCTTTCAGAATGTGGGGCAGGGCACTCAGACGCCCAGCAGGGGGTGGAGCCAGCATTGTGGCAGGCAGGCACAGCCCTATTCAGACCCAGATGAAACTCCTCCCTCCACTCTGGATGCAGATCTCTCTATTCAGCCCTGTGCTGCCTCACCCTGTCTCCTGTAGCCACCCCCAGCCCCTGTCATGCACAAACCAGACACACAATACACAAGCTGGCAGAGGCAGGCTGGATAGACTTTCTAAAAGTGGTATTTTCAAACACAGAATGTTAAAACCAACTTCACTAAAAGATGTATTTTATCATTCTGAGTTCAGGCATACTAAACTCTAATTTCTACCTGGTTCCCTGAGTCAGTTTAGGATTATAAGATGTTATAATCAAAACTGCCCATTCTGACCTATGGGGAACAGGTAGCCTTGCAATAGTGAAAAACGAAAATGGCTGTAATTCACTATTAGGACATGCCACACACACCAGACATGTCCCACCTTATCCTTACAATGCACCCTGCCCGTAGGCCTACCATAGGGGTGTCTGATATGAAGAAAAAGGGAATGTTTGGGGACTGGTAGGTGGGTGTACTTACCAAGTCGACATGGCAGTCACAGACTGCACGCAGGCTCTGCAATGGCAGGCCTGAGACACACTTTACAAGCGGCTTCTGTGGGTGGCACAACCAGTGCTGCAAGCCCACCAGCAGCATTTGATTCACAAGCCCTGGGCACACTCAGTGCACTGTACTAGGGTCTGACAGTAATGCAAATAAGCCAAACATGGAGTCACTAATTCATAACACAATTTACAATAGGGAGCACTTGCACTTTGGCACTGATTATCAGTGGCAAAGTGCCCATGAGCATCTAGTCCAGCAAAAACATATTGACAACAGTGGAGGCATTATGAAAAAATGGAAGGGAGACCCATGCCAAGGATGCCAGGTCTAACACCTACATAAGTAGGACATATGCAGAAAGAGGAAGAAAGGCACAGAAAGAAGCAAGAGAAATTCAGAAAGAGGCAACAGAAGTCCAGAAAGACGAAGAAAGGTGCAGAAAGAAGCAAGAGAAGTGCAGAAAGAAGCAACATAGGTGCTTAAAGAGGCAAGAGGGGTGCAGAAAGAGGCAAGAGAAGTGCAGAAAGACGCAACAGAGGTGCAGAAAGAGGCCTTGTTGCAAAGTCTTCCTGTGCCCCCAACTTTTTGCTGATGGGTACTGGTGGTAACTGACTCTGACTAACCAGGCCTGAAGCCAGTGATATGCTAAAAGACACTTAGAATACAATGAAAACACCTACTTACACTAGGGTACACTATGGGTTGGGGTACCGCTGTGATTGGCATCACCTCCCCTGTAAGGCCCTAGTACATAACAGGGCAAGGGGATTAAAACTACCTCTAAGTCAGAGGTGCAGAAAGAAGCAAGAGAAGTGCAGAAAGAAGCAACATAGGTGCTTAAAGAGGCAAGAGGGGTGCAGAAAGACGCAACAGAGGTGCCGAAAGAGGCAAGAGAGGTGCAAAAACAGGCAGGAAAGGTGCAGAAAGAGGGAACAGGGGTACAGAAAGATGCGAGAGGTGCAAAAATAGGCAAGAGGGGTGCAGAAAGAAGCAAGTGAGGTGCAGAAAGAGGCAACAGAGGTGCAGAAAGACACGAGGTGTAGAAACAAGCAAGAGAAGTGCAGAAAGAGGCAAGAGAATTGCTGAAAGAAGCAACAGAGGTGTGGAAAGAAGCAAGAGCAGTGCAGAAAGATGCAAGTGAGGTACAGAAAGAGGCAAGAGAGGTGCAGAAAATGGCAAGAGAACAGCAGAAAGAGGCAAGAGGGATGCAAAAAAGGGAAGAAGGGTGCAGAAAGAGACAATAGAAGTGCAGAAAGAGGCAAGTGAGGTGCAGAAAGAGGGAACAGGTGTGCAGACAGAGGCAAGAGAGGTGCAGAAAGAGGGAAGAGGGGTACATAAAGAAGAGAGTGAGGTTCAGAAAGAGGCAAGAGAGGTGCAGAAAGAGGCAAAAGAAGTGCAGAAAGAGGCAAGTGAGGTGCAGAAGGAAGCAAGAGAACTGCAGAAAGAGGCAAGAGAGTTGCAGAAACAGGCAAAATAGGTGCAGAAAGAACCAACAGAGGTGCAAAAAGAGGGAAGAGGGGTGCAGAAAGAGGTAGGAGAGGTGCACAAAGAGGAAAGAAAGGTACAGAAAGAGGCCGGAGGGATACAGAAAGAAGGAAGAGAAGTGCAGAAAGAGGCAAGAGAATTGCTGAAAGAAGCAACAGAGGTACAGAAAGAAGCAACAGAGTTGCATAAAGAGGCAATAGAGGTGCAGAAAGAGGCAAGAGAGATGCATAAGGAAGCAAGTGAGGTGCATAAAGAGGCAAGAGAGGTGCAGAAAGAAGAGAGTGAGGTTCAGAAAGAGGTAAGAAAAGAGCAGAAAGTGGCAAGTGAGGTGCAGAAAGAGGCAAGAGAGGTATAGAAAGAGGCAAGATAAGTGTAGAAAGAGGCAAGAGAAGTGCAGAAAGAGGCACTTGAGGTGCAGAAAGACACAAGAGGTGTAGAAACAAGCAAGAGAAGTGTAGAAAGAGGCAAGAGAATTCCTGAAAGAAGCAACAGAGGTGTGGAAAGAAGCAAGAGCAGTGCAGAAAGAGGCAAGTGAGGTGCAGAAAGAGGCAAGAGAGGTGCAGAAAATGGCAAGAGAACAGCAGAAAGAGGCAAGAGGGATGCAAAAAAGGGAAGAAGGGTGCAGAAAGAGGCAATAGAAGTGCAGAAAGAGGCAAGTGAGGTGCAGAAAGAGGGAACAGGTGTGCAGACGGAGGCAAGAGAGGTGCGGAAAGAGGGAAGAGGGGTACAGAAAGAAGAGAGTGAGGTTCAGAAAGAGGCAAGAGAGGTGCAGAAAGAAGCAAGTGAGGTGCAGAAAGAGGCAAGAGAGGTATAGAAAGAGGCAAGATAAGTGTAGAAAGAGGCAAGAGAAGTGCAGAAAGAGGCACTTGAGGTGCAGAAAGAGGCAAGAGGTACAGAAAGAGGCTCTGAAAGTGCAGAAAGAAGCAAGAGAAGTGCAGAAAGAGGCAAGAGAGATGCAGAAAGAGGCAAGTGAGGTACAGAAAGAGGCAAGGGAAGTGCAGAAACAGGCAAGAGAAATGCACAATGAGGCAAGAGAGAAGCAGAAAGAGGCAAGAGAGGAGCAGACAGAGGCAAGTGAGGTGCAGAAAGAGGCAAGAGAGGTGCAGAAAGAGGCAAGAGATCTGCAGAAAAAAGCAGCAGAGGTGCTGAAAGAGGCAAGTGAGGTGCAGAAAGGGGCAAGAGAAGTGCAGAAAGAGGCAAGTAAAGTGCAGAAAGAAGACAGTGAGGTGCAGAAAGAGGAAGAAAGGTGCAGAAAGATGCAAGAGAAAAGCAGAAAGAGGCAAGAGAGGCACAGAAAGAAGAGAGGTTTGTGCACCATTAGTACCAATTTAACACCCACATTTAGCAATAAGTAACACGTGACCATTCCAGCTTTGCAAAGGGCCTTCCACCACGCTGTAACACGTGAAGCTGCATTTTTGGGCACATTTGAGCTAGAAACAAGGCTTTTTTTGTTCAAATCTACAGGTTAGGCAGCAGATGATGGAATATTTGGCAAATACGGAAAATGTTTAATTATGTGAAAATTGGTGCAGCCGAACAGTCACAAAATTCCAGTGGCCCTGCTCATACCTCCGACTTGGTCCAGAAGTGCTCCTCAGTGGTTCCTTCTTTTTTTGTGTCTCATTGAGTTTATAGTTTAGCTTCTATGGAAACGAGGAAGACTAAACATGAGGTTATCACTCCGCAACACAGACTACAATACCACAAAATTACTCTCCAAAACACATAATCCCACTCCACATAATTCCTATACACTAAATACCACATACTTTCTATTCACATAATTTCACTGCACAACATACCAAATAATTCCACTACACACAACGTACATCCACCCTACACCAAAAAACATAAGTAAAAAACTTTTACATTTACAACGCCAATAGCGCTAACTCTCGCAAATGCGAAACCTATTACTTTGCAAATGCTTCTTTAACTAGTAGTCGCGTTTGCAGAGTGGTGGAGAAAGGGTGCTGGACCTTTGAACAGTGCTCAGGAATTCTGCTGCGCATGACTTAAAGGAGGTACCAGGAGGGCTTCTTGCCCCCCAAAGTCCCTAAGGAGTAAAGTGGACTTCATCCCCCATCCCGTAGTCTGCCAGGAGGCGCGTTTGCAGAGTGGTGGAGAAAGGGGGCATGGCCTCCGAAGACATCTTAGCAATCCCACTGTGTGGGACTTACTGGAGGTAACAAGAGGGGTAGTTGGCCCCAAGGACATCCTTAGGGGCCAACTACCCCTCCTATTACCTCCAGTAAGTCCAACACAGCAGGATTGCTAAGTTCTCATAGCAGGACACGCCCCCTTTGCCCACCACTCTGGAAAAACGCTCCCTGGCGTGCTCTTAGATGGGGATTGAAGTCCCCTTTGCTGCTGGGGGTCTTTAGGGGCCAACTAGCCTACCTCTTGCCTCCAGTAAGCCCCACACAGTGGGATTGCTGAGGGGTGGACACAGGCCACGCCCCCTTTCTCCACCACTCTGCAAACACACCTCTTGGCGCGCTCTTGGTTGGGGGATGAAGTCCCCTTTCCTCCTGAGGGTCCCTGGGGGCCAACTAGCCCTCCTGTTACCTCCAGTAAGCCCCATACAGCTGGTTTGCTGAGAGTGCTCAAAGGCCATGCCCCCTTTTTACGCCATTCTGCAAACGCAGCTCCTGGTGCACTGCTGCTCGGGGGATGAAGTCCACTTGTGTCCCGAGGTCCTCAGGACACAAGAGGACCTCATTGCCCCACCAGCAGTGCGCCAAGAGGCGCGTTTGCAGAGTGGTGTAAAAAGGGCCGTGGACTCGGACCACCTCTCAGCAATCCCACTGTGTGGGGCTTACTAGAGGTACCTGGTGGGCTAGTTGGCCCCCAGGGACCCTCAGGAATGAAGGGGCCTTAATCCCCCAACTTAGAACGCGCCAGGGTGCGCGTTTGCAGGGTGGTGCAGGGAGGGGGCGGGGCCTCCGGCGAGATGCCTGCTTTTCTTTTTTTTAAATATATTTTTAGAAGGGGGACTGTGTGGCCCCCTTCTTTTAATATTTTTTGGGCCCTGGGGCCCCCATCCCCCAGGGCCTGGGCATTTTGTTTTTTAAAATAAAAAAAGGGAAGGGGCCGCGTGGCCTCCCTTCCCTGGGCCACTATTGACCCTGGGGCCTGGCCAGCATTTTGTTTTTTTTTAATTTTGGAGGGAGGCCGCGAGGCCCCCCTCCTGAGGCCAATAATGTCCCTGGGGACCCCATCCCCCTGGGCATTGCCTCTTTTTAATTTTTTTAAGTACAGGAGTGGGGCTGCGTGGCCCCCCTTCCCTTGGCCACTTCTGGCCCCGGGGACCCCATCCTCCGGGCCTGGCCAGCCTGGATTTTTTTTGGGGAGGTGGGCCGCGTGGCCCCCCTCCTAAGGCCAATTATGGCCCCGGGGACCCATCCCCCGGGGCCGGCCTTCCTTTTTTTTCTTTTCAAATAAATAAAATAAAGGGGAGGGGGGCTGAGTGGTCCCCCTACCGGGCCACTCTGGCCCCGGGGACCATCCCCCGGGACCAGCCCTCAAGTTGGGGACTGTGGGGGGAGCCCAATGCCCCCACGGTCCCTGCCGGCTCCCCGCCTCCTGCGGGAGCCGGCATTGCTTCTGGGCAAGGGGAGCTGCTAACATGCAGCTCCCCTTGCCCAAAAGCAATTCTGCTTTGCTTCTTGGAAGCAAGAGCAGGTTTCCTGCTCTTGCTTCCAAGAAGCAAAGCAGTGTTTGCTATGGCAGGGCGGGAGCCATGTCCCGCCCTGCCATAGCAAACGGCAATGTCCCGGGGTAGACACCCCGGGACATTGCAAGAGCCGGCCCTGGGGGGTGGTGGTCCTCAGGGCCATCAAGGGCTCCAGGAGGGGGGCGTCGCGGCCCCCCTCCCATCATGATTGCAGCCCTGGGGAGGTGGTGGTCCCCGGGGCGCCGCAACGGACCCCCACCCTTAATTTAAAGTTTGCCCTGGGGAGGTGGTGGTCCTTGGGGCAGTGTGGGGAGGGGCAGGAGCCCCCCCACACTTTGTTTAATAATATTTAAGCCCTTGGGGGGTGGCGTTCCCCGGGGCTTGGGGGGGCCTGTGAGGCCCCCCCACCCATAATTAAACAAAGCCCCAGGGAGGTGGTGGTCCCCGGGGCTTGGGGGGCCCGTGAGGCCCCCCCACAATTAAACAAAGCCCCAGGGAGGTGGCGGTCCTCCGGGCTGTGGGGGGGCCGCATGCCCCCGCGCATAATTAAATAAAGCCCCAGGGAGGTGGCGGTCCCCGGGGCAGCGTTGGCCCCTGCTAATTATTTGGACATTGCCCCAGGGACCTGGCCCACCCAGGGGCTTAAGGAAAACAAAGCACGGGCGCCCGCACTTCCTTTTTTTTTTTAGTTTTCTTGGCCGGATTCGTGCACTCAGCGCGGATTCGGCCGAAGCTTTTTTTGGCCCTGGGGGACCCTGTGGGACCCCCTGAGCAGGCCTAGGGGGTCAAGGTGTTTCTACCCTGCCCCTTTGCTTGTTTTTAATCATTTTTTTTACTGTTTTCTTGTGACTCGTTAACCGAGTCACAAGATGGCTGCCAACACATTCTGGATTGGAGTGTTGGCAGCCAATCAGAATGAAGCTCGTGCTCGGGAGGGTACGCGAATCCTCCTCGGTGCTCAGATATATACATTTTTATTATTTGAATTTCTCAGCAGCTACTGAATGGATTTACACCATTCAAAAAAAAGGTTGCTTTCTGAACCAAGAGCTGCCTTTTTGCCAAATTTGGTGTAATTCCGTTCAGCAGTTCGGGCTGTAACCGTGTCTAAAGTTCCTATGGAAATTAGCATGGGGAAAACGCATTTTGGGACCCCCCTTTTTTCTCTGCCCCCGCTTGACGAATCACCCCGAAACTTTCAAGACAGGAGCTGACCGGAGAGAACCATTCATTTTGAAAATTTCGCGAAGATTCGTCAAACGGTGCCAAAGATATTGGCAAAAGAAATAACGCTTTTTGAATAGATACAAGGTCCTAACTATAACTACCTACTGGCGACCGCCAGTAGATAATATATATATATATATATTCCCATACGTTGCTTTCGTTCGAGGATGCACACAAGGACAGGCAAACAAAGTCTTCAGGGCCAAATTCTTTATTAGGACAGAAAACAGCAGCGCTCGCAGATATTTCCTCCACCTTCCCCAACGTGTTTCGGAGCTCCTTTGCTCCTTGCTCACGGGGGCTTCCGAGCAGATGCACGAGGAGGCAGTCCCTTTTGGCAAATTATCGCCCTCCTATGGTGTTACAACATCCTCAGCTTTATGGACTTGTAGTCCTGGTGCTAAAATAATACCCTGATTGGGTTCTGCCTGGGAAGCAATTCAGTCACACCCTCCATAGGGCCTCCGGTCACGTTGCCATTTCAAAATCAACTCCAACTTGTCCTTCTGTTACACCGGTGTCTGTGTATCCGACACCAACAGTCCGTAATGATTTTACCGGCGGTGCTGTCCTCCCGACCTGAGCCGGCCGGTATATTTTCCCATACGTTGCTTTCGTTCGAGGACGCACACAAGGACAGGCAAACAAAGCCTTCAGGGCCAAGTTCTTTATTAAGACAGAAAACAGCAGCGTTCGCAGATATTTCCTCCACCTTCCCCAACGCGTTTCGGAGCTCCTTTGCTCCTTGCTCATGGGGGTTTCCGAGCAGATGCACGAGGAGGCAGTCCCTTTTGGCTAATTATCGCCCTCCTATGGCGTTACAACATCCTCAGCTTTATGGGACTTGTAGTCCTGGTGCTAAAATAATACCCTGATTGGGTTCTGCCTGGGAAGCAATTCAGTCACACCCTCCATAGGGCCTCCGGTCACGTTGCCGTTTCAAAATCAACTCCAACTTGTCCTTCTGTTACACCGGTGTCTGTGTATCCGACACCAACAGTCCATAATGATTTTACCGACGGTGCTGTCCTCCCGACCTGAGCCGGCCGGTATATTTTCCCATACGTTGCTTTCGTTCGAGGACGCACACAAGGACAGGCAAACAAAGCCTTAAGGGCCAAGTTCTTTATTAGGACAGAAAACAGCAGCGCTCGCAGATATTTCCTCCACCTTCCCCAATGCGTTTCGGAGCTCCTTTGCTCCTTGCTCACGGGGGCTTCCGAGCAGATGCACGAGGAGGCAGTCCCTTTTGGCTAATTATCGCCCTCCTATGGCGTTACAACATCCTCAGCTTTATTGGACTTGTAGTCCTGGTGCTAAAATAATACCCTGATTGGGTTCTGCCTGGGAAGCAATTCAGTCACACCCTCCATAGGGCCTCCGGTCACGTTGCCGTTTCAAAATCAACTCCAACTTGTCCTTCTGTTACACCGGTGTCTGTGTATCCGACACCAACAGTCCGTAATGATTTTATCGGCGGTGCTGTCCTCCCGACCTGAGCCGGCCGGTATATTTTCCCATACGTTGCTTTCGTTCGAGGACGCACACAAGGACAGGCAAACAAAGCCTTCAGTGCCAAGTTCTTTATTAGGACAGAAAACAGCAGCGCTCGCAGATATTTCCTCCAACTTCCTCAACGCGTTTCGGAGCTTCTTTGCTCCTTGCTCATGGGGGCTTCCGAGCAGATGCACGAGGAGGCAGTCCCTTTTGGCTAATTATCGCCCTCCTATGGCGTTACAACATCCTCAGCTTTATGGGACTTGTAGTCCTGGTGCTAAAATAATACCCTGATTGGGTTCTGCCTGGGAAGCAATTCAGTCACACCCTCCATAAGGCCTCCGGTCACGTTGCCGTTTCAAAATCAACTCCAACTTGTCCTTCTGTTACATCGGTGTCTGTGTATCCGACACCAACAGTCCGTAATGATTTTACCGGCGGTGCTGTCCTCCCGACCTGAGCCGGCCGGTATATTTTCCCATACGTTGCTTTCGTTCGAGGACGCACACAAGGACAGGCAAACAAAACCTTCAGGGCCAAGTTCTTTATTAGGACAGAAAACAGCAGCGCTCGCAGATACTTCCTCCACCTTCCCCAACGCGTTTCGGAGCTCCTTCGGACCCATTATAGAAAAAGAACATTCACTGAATTTTAATTCACATTCACTATTCCACTTGTAAATCATTTTCTTGTTATGATTTTTGTTTTTTGCACATTTATACAGCACTGTCAACTGGAGGAAAAGAAAATTTACTCTTGTGGTACTACATATCCCACAATGCTTAGGAGCGCTTGACAAAGCACACAGGAATGACCTAAAGAATTCAAAAAGTATTTTACTGGTTGTTTGTCAAACGCTAATTAGGATCGTGATCAAGGTCTTATGCTAAGACCGAAACGCGTTGGTTAGTTGCCTTCACCTTGGCTATGAGTTAAAGAAAATAAAATAAAAATTGCAAAACACCTACGGGAGTGCGACCCTCTTTTCCTTCCTGCTGGGACGGATTTGTGATGAATATATATATATATATATATATATATATATTATCTACTGGCGGTCGCCAGTAGATAATTATAGTTAAAACCTATTATCCATAGGAAATCCGCGACATTCTATTTGAAATAACGTTGGCGCCAGTTGACGAATATTCGCGAAAGTTTCCAACTTGTTGGGGCGCTCCGGTCCGCTCCTATCCTGAAAGTCTCGGGGTGATACATCAAGCGGGGGCCGAGAAAAAAGGGGGGTCCCAAAACATGTTTTCCCCATTCATTTTTCCATAGGAACCTTTAGTCGCAGCTACAGCCCGAACTGCTGAACGGAATTACACCAAATTTGGCAAAGAGGTAGCCCTTGGTTCAGTGTCGTGCCTTTTGCTTAAATGGTGTAAATCCGTTCAGTAGTTCCTGAGAAAATCAAAAGTAAAGTCACATATATATCTGGGCGGAGCCTAACCACACATGTCATCGTGAGATCTGATTGGCTGTCAGCACTTCATCCTGGAATTGCTGGCAGCCATCTTGGGACCAATATAAATGATAGTACCTCATTGAAATGCATTGTAGTGAATAGAAGATTTTGAGGGTCACCAAAAGGAGAACTATAAAGGGTGATAACAGGCTTTAGTTACATTAGAATTTATTTGTTGATGGTACCATACTAATTTTAGGAATTGTGGTGTATTCTAAGGTGATTTTACCATGTGAAAAACCTTCTGCTGGGATATCATGAATCATGTTTGAGAGAACACTATTTTCTCATGCTTGTCCCATGGAGGTTTGGAAGGTGCTCCAGAAGCTAAAATGAGAGCATATTTTCTGTAAATTCACATTATCTTTCTCACACATGTGAGAATGAAGTCTGACATTCTCAGTAAAACATGTACATCCAACAAGGGCAGAGACTGTCAGTTGATTCCTTTGTGTTCTACTGCAGCTTCCCAGAGTGTTCTAAAGAACAACTAGAGTGCTAACAGCCTTACTTATGACAAAAGTATGGCACACCTGAAGCCATCTTGATTGGAATAAACTGGTAACACTTAAACAATTTAATTTAAAAAGGAACAAAATGATGGGGTTCATTTTGTCATAGAAATTATGGTTAGTGCTGTAGAAAGAAAAATTAGGACATGTTTCAAGTGTGATCTCAAATATCTTCCTGTTATATTTCAACAGGAGCAGCCTGCCAGTTGATGCCTTTGTGTTCTACTGCAGCTTCCCAGAGTGTTCTAAAGAACAACTAGAGCGCTAACAGCCTTACTTATGACAAAAGTATGGCACACCTGAAGCCATCTTGATTGGAATAAACTGGTAACACTTAAAACATTTAATTTAAAAAGGAACACAATGATGGGGTTCATTTTGTCATAGAAATTATGGTTAGTGCTGTAGAAAGAAAAATTAGGACATATTTCAAGTGTGATCTCAAATATCTTCCTGTTATATTTCAACAGGAGCAGCCTGCCAGTTGATGCCTTTGTGTTATACTGCAGCTTCCCAGAGTGTTCTAAAGAACAACTAGAGCGCTAACAGCCTTACTTATGACAAAAGTATGGCACACCTGAAGCCATCTTGATTGGAATAAACCAGTAACACTTAAAACATTTAATTTAAAAAGGAACAAAATGAGGGGTTCTTTTTGAAATAGAAATGATGGTTAGTGCTGCAGAAAGAAAAATTAGGGCGTGTTTTAAGTGAGATCTCAAATCCTCTTCTATTTCATTAGAAAATTCTGACATGCAGACTGAAACAATCACTTTCAATACCAGCAGCAGACTACCAGTTAACTCCCTGGTGAGCAGTAGCTTTACTCCAGTGATCTAATGAGCAACTAGAGTGCTAACATTCTGAATTTATGGCAGATGTGAGACATCTGAATGCCTTCTTGATGGAATCAAAGTAAAAAACTGAAAGCATTTCCTACTGAGGAGACTGCAGTAAATGAAGAAATTAGGAAACTTCATAACAAAGAAGTCTTCCAAGATGGCCACCAGTGAAAAAAGAGCCCAAATGTAGCACAAATATTACCCAGATGTAGCCCACATATAGCCCAATGACAAAAGTGTGCAAAACACTTTTTATTTTTAGTTTTTTTGCAGTTTTATGTAGTGCAGACTGGTCAGGTATTGGAGCATTGCATCTTAAAACATGACCCCCCTACACTACAAAAACACCACTGCACTACTTTAAACCCTAAAACACTACCCCCAGCACGACCCCCTACACTACACAAGCACCACTGCACTATCCTAAACCCTAAAACACTACCCCCAGCACGACCCCCTACACTACCCAAACACCACTGCACTACCCTAAAACATGACCCCCTACACTACACAAACACCACTGCACTACCCTAAACCCTAAAACACTACCCCCAGCACGACCTCCTACACTACACAAGCACCACTGCACTACCCTAAACCCTAAAACACTACCCCAGCACGACCCCCTACACTACACAAACACCACTGCACTACCCTAAAACACTACCCCCAGCACGACCCCCTACACTACCCAAACACCACTGCACTAACCTAAATCCTAAAACACTACCCCCAGCACGACCCCCTACACTACCCAAACACCACTGCACTACCCTAAAACATGACCCCCTACACTACACAAACACCACTGCACTACCCTAAACCCTAAAACACTACCCCCAGCACGACCCCATACACTACACAAGCACCACTGCACTACCCTAAACCCTAAAACACTACCCCCAGCACGACCCCCTACACTGCCCGAACACCACTGCACTGCCCTAAACCCTGAAACACCAGCCCCTGCATGACCCCCTACACTGCCCGAACACCACTGCACTGCCCTAAACCCTGAAACACCACCCCTAGCACGACCCCCTACACTGCCCGAACACCACTGCACTGCCCTAAACCCTGAAACACCACCCCCTTCACGACCCCCTACACTGCCCGAACACCACTACACTGCCCTAAACCCTGAAACACCACCCCCAGCATGACCCCCTACACTGCCCGAACACCACTGCACTGCCCTAAACCCTGAAACACTACCCCCAGCAAGACCCCCTACACTGCCCGAACACCACTGCACTGCCCTAAACCCTGAAACATCACCCCCAGCAAGACCCCTACACTGCCCGAACACCACTGACCTAAACCCTGAAACACCACCCCCAGCACGACCCCCTACACTGCCCGAACACCACTGCACTGCCCTAAACCCTGAAACACTACCCCCAGCATGACCCCCTACACTGCCCGAACACCACTGCTCTGCCCAAAACCCTGAAACACCAGCCCCAGCACGACCCCCTACACTGCCCGAACACCACTGCACTGCACTAAACCTTGAAACACCAGCCCCTGCACGACCCCCTACACTGCCCGAACACCACTGCACTACCCTAAACCCTGAAACACCAGCCCCAGCATGACCCCCTACACTGCCCGAACACCACTGCACTGCCCTAAACCGTGAAACACCAGCTTCAGCACGACCCCCTACACTGCCTGAACACCACTGCACTGCCCTGAACCCTGAAACTCCAGCCCCAGCACGACACCCTACACTGCCCGAACACCACTGCACTGCCCTAAACCCTGAAACACCACCCCGTGCATGACCCCCTACACTGCCCGAACACCACTGCACTGCCCTAAACCCTGAAACACCACCCCCAGCACGACCCCCTACACTGCCCGAACACCACTGCTCCTAAACCCAGAAACACCATCCCCAGCACGACCCCCTATACTGCACAAACACCACTGCACTGCCCTAAACCCTGAAACACTACCCCCAGCAAGACCCCCTACACTGCCCGAACACCACTGCACTGCCCTAAACCCAGAAACACTACCCCCAACAAGGCCCCCTACACTGCCCGAACACCACTGCCCTAAACCCTGAAACACCACCCCCAGCAAGACCCCCTACACTGCCCGAACACCACTGCACTGCCCTAAACCCTGAAACACCAGCCCCAGCACGACCCCTACACTGCCCGAACACCACTGCACTGCCCTAAACCCTGAAACACCACCCCCTGCACGACCCCCTACACTGCCCGAACACCACTGTACTGCCCTAAACCCTGAAACCCCACCCCCAGCATGACCCCCTACACTGCCAGAACACCACTGCACTGCCCTAAACCCTGAAACACCACCCCCTGCATGACCCCCTACACTGCCCGAACACTACTGCACTGCCCTAAACCCTGAAACACCACCCCCAGCACGACCCCCTACACTGCACGAACACCACTGCACCGCCCTAAACCCTGACACACTACCCCCAGCAAGACCCCCTACACTGCCCGAACACCACTGCACTGCCCTAAACCCTGAAACATCACCCCCAGCAAGACCCCTACACTGCCCGAACACCACTGCCCTAAACCCTGAAACACCACCCCCAGCAAGACCCCCTACACTGCCCGAACACCACTGCACTGCCCTAAACCCTGAAACACCACCCCCAGCAAGACCCCCTACACTCCCCGAACACCACTGCACTGCCCTAAACCCTGAAACACCACCCCCAGCATGACCCCCTACGCTGCCCAAACACCACTGCTCTGCCCAAAACCCTGAAACACCAGCCCCAGCACGACCCCTACACTGCCCGAACACCACTGCACTGCCCTAAACCCTGAATCACCAGCCCGAGCACGACCCCCTACACTGCCCGAACACCACTGCACTGCCCTAAACACGGAAACACCACCGTCAGCATGACCCCCTACACTGCCCGAACACCACTGCACTGACCTAAACCCTGAAACACCAGCCCCAGCACAACCCCGTACACTGCCCGAACACCACTGCACTGCCCTAAACCCTGAAACACCAGCCCCAGCACGACCGCCTACACTGCCCGAAAACTACTGCACTGCCCTAAACCCTGAAACACCACCCCCAGCAAGACTACCTACACTGGCCGAACACCACTGCACTGCCCTAAACCCTGAAACACCACCCCCTGCACTGCCCAAACACTACTGCACTGCCCTAAACCCTGAAACACCACCCGTCAGCACGACACCCTACACTGCCCGAACACCACTGCACTGCCCTAAACCCTGAAACACCACCCCAGCACGACCCCCTACACTGCCCGAACACCACTGCACTAAACCCTGAAACACCACCCCCTGCACGACCCCCTACACTGCCAGAACACCACTGCACTGCCCTAAACCCTGAAACACCACCCCCAGCACGACCCCCTACACTGCCCTAACACCACTGCACTGCCCTAAACCCTGAAACATCACCCCCAGCACAACCCCCTACACTGCCTGAGCACCATTGCTCTGCCCTAAACCCTGAAACACTAGCCCCAGCACGACCCCCTACACTGCCCGAACACCACTGCACTGCCCTAAACCCTGAAACACCACCCCCAGCACGACCCCCTACACTGCCCGAACACCACTGCACTGCCCTAAACCCTGAAACACCAGCCCCAGCAAGACCACCTACACTGCCCGAACACCACTGCATTGCCCTAGACTCTGAAACACCAGCCCCAGCAAAACCCCCTACACTGCCCGAACACCACTGCACTGCCCTAAACCCTGAAACACCAGCCCCAGCACGACCCCCTACACTGCCCGAACACCACTGCACTGCCCTAAACCCTGAAACACCAGCCCCAGCATGACCCCCTACACTGCCCGAACACCACTGCACTAACCTAAACCCTGAAACACCAGCCCCAGAACGACCCCCTACACTGCCCGAACACCACTGCACTGCCCTAAACCCTGAAACACCAACCCCAGCACGACCCCCTACACTGCCCGAACACCACTGCACTGCCCTAAACCCTGAAACACCAGCCCCAGCACGACCCCCTACACTGCCCGAACACCACTGCACTGCCCTAAACCCTGAAACACCAGCCCCAGCACGACCCCCTACACTGCCCGAACACCACTGCACTGCCCTAAACCCTGAAACACCACCCCCTGCACCGCCCCCTACACTGCCCGAACACCACTGCACTGCCCTAAACCCTGAAACACCACCCCCTGCACGACCCCCTACACTGCCCGAACACCACTGCACTGCCCTAAACCCTGAAACACCACCCCCTGCACCACGCCCTACACTGCCCGAACACCACTGCACTGCCCTAAACCCTGAAACACCACCCACAGCATGACCCCCTTTACTGCTCGAACACCACTGCACTGCCCCAAACCCTGAAACACCACCCCCAGCATGACCCCCTACACTGCCCGAACACCACTGCCCTAAACCCTGAAACACCACCCCTGCACGACCCCCTACAATGCCCGAACACCACTGTACTGCCCTAAACCCTGAAACAAAACCCCCTGCACCGCCCCCTACACTGCCCGAACACCACTGCACTGCCCTAAACCCTGAAACACCACCCCCTGCACGACCCCCTACACTGCCCGAACACCACTGCACTGCCCTAAACCCTGAAACCCCACCCCCTGCACCACCCCCTACACTGCCCGAACACCACTGCACTGCCCTAAACCCTGAAACACCACCCCCTGCACCGCCCCCTACACTGCCCGAACACCACTGCACTGAACCCTGAAACACCACCCCCAGCATGACCCCTTTACTGCTCGAACACCACTGCACTGCCCCAAACCCTGAAACACCACCCCCAGCATGACCCCCTACACTGCCCGAACACCACTGCCCTAAACCCTGAAACACCACCCCTGCACGACCCCCTACACTGCCCGAACACCACTGCACTGCCCTAAACCCTGAAACACCACCCCCTGCATGACCCCCTACACTGCCCGAACACCACTGCACTTCCCTAAATCCTGAAACACCACCCCCAGCAAGACCCCCTACACTGCCCGAACACCACTGCACTGCCCTAAACCCTAGAACACTACCCCCAGCATGACCCCCTACACTACCCGAACACGACTGCACTACCCTAAACCCTAAAACACTCCCCCCAGCACGACCCCCTACACTACCCGAACACGACTGCACTGCCCTAAACCCTAAAACACTCCCCCAGCACGACCCCCTACACTACCCGAACACCACTGCACTGCCCTAAACCCTAAAACACTCCCCCAGCACGACCCCCTACACTACCTAAACACCACTGCACTGCCCTAAACCCTAAAACACTACCCCCGCATGACCCCCTACACTACCCAAATACCAATGCACTACCCTAATCCTTAAAACACTACCCCCGCCACAACCCCCTACACTACCCAAAGACCACTGCACTACCCTAAACTCTAAAACAATACCCCCCGCACGACTCCCTACACTACCCAAAGACCACTGCACTACCCTAAACCCTAAAACACGACCTCCTACACTACACAAACACCACTTCACTACCCTAAACCCTAAAAACTACCCCCAGCACGAACCCCTACACTACCCAAACACCACTGCACTACCCTAAACCATAAAACACTACCCCCAGCAGTACCCCCTACGCTACCCAAACACCACTGCACTACCCTAAACCCTAAAACACTACCCCCAGCAGTACCCCCTACACTACCCAAACACCATTGCACTACCCTAAACCCTAAAACACTACCCCCAGCAGTATCCCCTACACTACCCAAACACCACTGCACTACCCTAAACCCTAAACCCCTAAAACACTAACCCCAGCACGACCCCCTACACTACCCAAACACCACTGTACTACCCTAAACCCAAAAACACTCCCCCAGCACGACTCCCTACACTACCCAAACACCACTGCACTACCCTAAACCTACCCCCAGCATGACCCCCTACACTACACAAACACCACTGCACTACCCTAAACCCTAAAACACTACCCCCAGCACGACCCTCTTCACTACCTAAACACAACTGCACAATTTGTTACAGGCGTTGCAACTCAGGCCTGTGGTGCTTACTGGAAGTACCTGGTGGGCTGGTTGGGCCCCAGGGACTCTCAGGATTCAAGGTGACCTAATCCCCCAACTTAAAACGCGCCACGGGGCGCGTTTGCACAGTGGTGAAGGGAGGGGCGGGGCCTCAGGTGACATGTGCGCAAACACGCCCTGTGGTGCGTTTTAAGTTGGGGAGTTAATTCCCTTTGAATCCTGGGGGCCAACTAGCCCACCAGGTACCTTCAGTAAGCACAACAGAGGTGCGTTGCAGAGAGGTGAAAAAAGGTGCGTGGCCTCGGAACGCCTCTCTGCAACTCAGCTCTGTGGTCCTAACTGTAGGTACCTGGGGGGCTAGTTGGACCCCAGGGACCCTCAGGATTCAAGGGGACTTAATCCCGCAACTTAAAACGCGCCACGGGGCGCGTTTGCACACATGTCACCTCAGGCCCCCTCCCTTCACCACTGTGCAAACGTGCACTGGCTCTGGTTAGTCAGAGTCAGTTACCACCAGTACCCGTCTGAAAAAGTTGTGGGCACAGGATGATTTTGCAACAAGGCCTCTTTCTGCTCCTCTGTTGGTTCTTTCTGCACATCTTTTGCTTCTTTCTGTGCGTTTTTTCTTCTTTCTTCACATGTCCTACCTCTGTTGGCATAGTTAGAAACTAGCATTTAAAAAACCTTTGAAATTCACTTAAAAAATCATAGTTTTCAGGCACGTTATAGTTAGAAATTAGCATTTAAAAAACCTTTGAAATTCACTGAAAAAACCATAGGTTTCAGGCACGTTATAGTTAGAAATTAGCATTTAAAAAACCTTTGAAATTCACTGAAAAAACCATAGGTTTCAGGCACGTTATAGTTAGAAATTAGCATTTAAAAAACCTTTGAAATTCACTGAAAAAACCATAGGTTTTAGGGACAGTTATAGTTAGTTGGACATTGCACTCGTACAAAACCCGTGAAATTCCCCTGTTATAGTTAGTTCAGCTAACTATAACTCACGCCCCGCAATGCACTGCTGATGACGTCACATATTACATCACTCATGACATGGTCAGTGACATCACTGATGACATCACTGATGACATCTCAAATGACATCACTGATGACATCATCCATGTGATAATTTCATGCATCTTCTCACGCCCTAATATAACTTTTGATACACCCACTCTAAATTACAGACTGCCATTCTCAAAACCATAGACACTCCAACACCAAAAACTACATACCCACTCACTGATTCTTAGGTCTACACACACATCCACTCACTCACCTGTACAGTCACTCATACTTACAGTCACTCAGTACAGGACTATCATATGCACTCATACACCTATATAAACACTCACACACCGCCACTCATCCATAGCGGTACTCACACACCTAGTCAGTCATGCAAAAAATTAATCACACACCCATTTACTCACCTATACAGTTATACACACACCAGCTCACTTACTCATACAAATACTAGCACATTCTTACGCTCTTATACAATAACTGATACAAGCACACACGCATCCATACAGCCACTCTCACAATAACACACTCTCACTTATAGCCATTTAAATACTCTAACACACATATATACTGCCTTTTACATATGTAGTTACTCGCACATGTACCACTGAGATATACATTCACTCACTAACACACCCATACACACACTCACCCACCCAAGCAGTCCATCACAGATGCACTCTTGAAATCATGCACCCAGTGAATCACCCACTCACACATCTATGTATAGAGTCACACACACCCCACCCACACAAACACTCAGGCAGCCATACAGATACTCAGAGAACCAATCAATAACCCATATAGACACTCATGTAGCTATTCGCAAATCCATGCATCCACTTACACACCAACAAACAGACGGATACAGACATTCACACAGTTTAGTCACTAACCCATGCATTCAGTAAGATACGTTTAATCACTCACTTGTAGAGTCAGTCACTCACGTACTAAATCATCCATTCAGACACTTATACACCCACTCATTCTTCAATACCCCTTTCCCTATATATATTAAACATATTTAAACTTTACAGAAACACACAGTCACTGGATGATGTCATCAGTGATGTCATCAGTGATGTCATCAGTGATGTCATTTGAGATGTCATCAGTGATGTCATCAGTGATGTCACTGACCATGTCATGAGTGATGTAATATGTGATGTCATCAGCAGTGCATTGCGGGGGCGTGAGTTATAGTTAGCTGAACTAACTATAACAGGGGAATTTCACGGGTTTTGTACGAGTGCAATGTCCAACTAACTATAACTGTCCCTAAAACCTATGGTTTTTTCAGTGAATATATATATATGTTGAATTGATACAATTACAGTTAAAATGAACATCATATAATGTGTAGAATGTTTATTAATGTATTTTATTTTAGTTATGACACATGTTCATGTAAAACACTTTAGACGAGGTGGATGCCATCTGCATCTGTCGCGTCTGCTTCCGCCTGCGTACTTCTTCTCCCAACAGGCTCCACAGAGCACGGTCAAGCTGACCTGTAGTAGTTTATTTCCACTGTTATTATTACAATGCTTTTAATGAACTTTTCCCATTTCTCTATGGCTTACAACATCTATCAAGGTCCCTTCTGCTGCCTTGCCTTCCATCATGACAACTACTCTATTCATTTGCTGAAAGTGCTATTGTTCAAATGTTTCATATTAATCAGAGCATCTCTGGATGGCATTAGCATAGAAGGTGTTGAATACATTTTTAGAAAAGGGATGGTACTTTTGTAAGGTAATAACGTATAATTGTCTTGGCTTCTCTAACTTGCTAAGGAAGTTATACTTATGCTCACACCATGATGATGTCTCTGTCTTACTAATTTGTTAAGCAAGAAATGTGTATAATAACCCCTTGGTTTTGGGAGTGAGCCAGAAATTCTAAGAGCTTTTAAGAATACTTTTCTATGCAAGGGTTGCTGCCCGTTTTATTTCTGATTTACTGCCCATTTGGGACTTAGAATATTTTCTGATCGCATACTCTGTAGGAAAGCCTTCATGGCATTGATGCTGTACAGCTTATTTTTAAATTTTGTAATAAAACCTTTTTAACTTTATTTTGCAGACTAAATGGTATAACATACATGACTCCTCGTAGCTTTCTCTAACCAATACAAGTGCTCACAAAAAAGCTCTCTAGCACCTCTCTTTGATGTCAAAAGTATTTAGGTTACCTATAGTGCAGGATATTTTTGTAAAATATGGACCCTAATTTCAAAGGTAAATCTATGGGCAGAGATCTCTGCACATGTAGATGCATTTCTACGTCTGTGTTTAAATCTTTACCTAGAAGCAATTCATCAACTCCAAGCAGACATTTTTGCCCAGTAGTACATGTTTTCATCTTTTTACATAAGGGGCAATGGATCACTACATGGCCTGCCTCCAGACACCATCACAGTACATTATTCCCTTTACATTCCCCCTTTACTCATTTTTAACCCTTAACAGGGACCATTCTCAATAAAGTGGTTGTAGGGATCCCTAGTTAATCTTACTATAGTTTGCACTAACAAATCTACACACATTTCTGGGGTTCCAGCTGGATTCCTTGGTTCATATGGCATAACCAAAGAAAAGAGCTCTGGAATTGTTTTTTATTTCTAGGTGCCCATTTTGCATTGCAGTGCTGGGCCAACGAGCCCAATGATGAAGCATGCTACCCCTTAGGGTAGGTGAGGGTTCTTGCTCCAATAATTTAAATATCCTATATGGCCTATGATTGGTTAGATTATACAGTAATAGTGTACCTGGTTTGTGTAGGAACAGCATATTGTTTTGTTTTACTTATTACTATACAAGAGGGAGTATGTGCTGGACCTTGATCACTTCCTGGCCAACCCCTATTGTTCTATTCTATTATTGTTTGTGACCAAGAGGATCCCTGTTGGTTGATGACTCCTGGCTTGTGGTGTCGAAGACTAGCACCCTCTCTGTTGTGTCCTCAGCCTCTCCCCAAAGTTTCTTTACCTGTGACCATAACACACTCCAGTTTGATGCCCTTTTCCTCCTTCTCAGTGGTGGTGCTGTCTTCTTGTGCCTGAAGAGTGAATGAAGCCCTAGCTCTTCTTCACCCTGGTCCTGATGTTCCCTGCCTGCTTCCTGGTTAAAATGACTAGTGAGAGAACCGAAGACTTATGAGTGCATACGCCGAGTGCAATGTCATTATTCAATGGTCACTGTGATAAATACACTTATTGTCATGTACCTCACTCCTCTGTCACATTCAAGGCAGATAATCCCAGAGGGCACTTGTAACAGTGTTTAAATATGAGCAATAAAGGTGCAGCTGTAGCACATCTTACTTCACCCTCCATCATAAAACTTTGTCAGAGATATACATAAACAAATGTCACCTTTGCACATGTGACACGCTCACTGACTCAAGTGATGTCACCCACAATTCTTTCATGATGGCACACAGAAATGTAGACATGGTTCAGAGGGCAAAGATGCATGCCTGTTTGCTGGACATGTGATGGTAGTTAGTTCTTAGTGTCCTCTGCTTGTGCCTATCTTAACCCTGAGCTATTTGTGTGGGTGAGGGTGTCACAACGGCTGAAATGTTGTGTTGGCATGAGTCAAGTAAACAATGAAATAGGTCCCATGTGGATTTAGCAATGCAAAGTGCCAGTGGCAAAAATGACGACATATGACATGGACAGTCTGCTGAAAAATCTGTGTGCCAACATGTGTTTCAACTGCACATAATTAAACTTTATGCATTACACCATGGCATACCCTCAACAAAGGCATGACAAGTACACTAAAGAGTAGTCATAACACAACAGCACTTGAAATAAACAGATGATGGTGTGTTGCTTCACACTCCCTAAATAATAGAAATACAGCTCTCCCACACAGAGGCTCACACATGGCTAAGCAAGAAAACACCTGGAAAGGGGTTTCGCTCTCATAAAATGAGGCACACCAAAAGACAGCTTTCAAAATAAAGCATGGGGTTTTATTTGTGCAACACTCTCTAACAGAAAGGCTTTCCCAGATGTCAAAAGAAACATGTAAATGTGTATGTATGTATATATATATATATATATATATATATATATATATTATATATTGCCTACTGGCGGTCGCCTATTTTCCATAGGAAAAGCGTTTTTTGATTTGCCAATATCGCCGGTTGACGAATCTTTGCGAAATTTTCAAAACTAATGGGTCGCTCCGGTCGGGGTGATTCATCAAGGGGGGGCCGAGAAAAAAGGGGGGTCCCAAAACGCGTTTTCCCCATGTTAATTTCCATAGGAACTTTAGACATGGCTACAGCCCGAACTGCTGAACGGAATTACACCAAATTTGGCAAAAAGGTAGCTCTTGGTTCAGAAAGCGCCCTTTTATTTAAATGGTGTAAATCTGTTCAGTAGTTGCTGAGAAATTCAAAAAATAAAAATATCGATATCTGAGCACCGAGGAGGATTCTCGACTCCTTCCGAGCACGAGCTTCATTTTGATTGGCTGTCAACACTCCAAACCAGGAAGTGTTGGCAGCCATCTTGTGACTCGGTAACCGAGTCACAAGAAAAAGGGTGAAAAAACATTAAAAAACAAGAAAAAGGGGCAGGGTACAAACAAAAATCGTCCGAATTCGCGCTGGGTGCGCGAATCTGGTGAAAACTGTTTAAAAAAAAAAAAAAGCGCTGGCTCTCGCGCTTCATTTCCTAATAGCCCCTGGGTGAGCCAGGTCCCGGGGGCAATGCCGAAACAATTAGCGGCGGCCCATGGTGGGCCCCCGCAGCCCCGGGGACCGCCACCTCCCTGAGGCTTTTAATTATTTTGGGTGGGGGGGTCTCGCAGGCCCCCCCAAGCACCGGGGACCACCACCTCCCCGGTGCAACATGATATAAATGTGGGGGGGGCACGCAGCCCCCCCGCAGACCCGGGGACCGCTACCTCCCCAGGGCTGTATTAAAAAGCAAAGTGTGGGGGGGCTCGAGCCCCCCCACACTGCCCCGGGGACCACCACCTCCCCGGGGCATTGGATATCTAAATGCGGGGGTCCGTTGCGGACCCCCGGGGACCACCACCTCCCCGGGGCTTAAATTAGTTGGGAGGGGGGCCGCGCGGCCCCCCTCCTGGAGCCCTCGATGGCCCTGGGGACCGCCACCCCCCAGGGCCGGCTCCTGCAATGTCCCGGGGTGCCCACCCCCGGGACATTGCCGTTTGCTATGACAGGGCGGGAGCAGGGCTCCCGCCTGTCAAAGCAAACTCTGCTTTGCTTTGTTGAAGCGAGAGCAGGAAACCTGCTCTCGCTTTACCGAAGCAAAGCAGAATAGATTTTGGGCAAGGGGAGCTGCATGTCAGAAGCTCCCCTTGCCCAAAAGCAATGCTGGCTCTTGCAGGAGGCGGAGAGCCGGCAGGGACCGTGGGGGCATTGGGGCTCCCCCCACGGTCCCCAAAGCTGAGGGTCGGCCCCAGAGCATGGGGTCCCCAGGGCCAGTAGTGGCCCTGGAGCGGGGCCACACGGCCCCCTCCCTTTTAATTGATTTTTTTTTTTTTTAAACGGAAGGCCGGCCCCGGGGGATGGGGTCCCTGGGGCCATAATTGGCTTTAGGAGGGGGCCACGTGGCCCCTCTCCTCAAAAAAAAAAACAGGCTGGCCAGGCCCCGGGGGATGGGGTCCCCGGGGCCAAAAGTGGCCAGGGGAAGGGGGACCACGCGGCCCCCCTTCCGTACAATTTTATTTAAAAATAAAATAAAAACGAGGCAATGCCTGGGGGGATGGGGTCCCTGGGGCCATTATAGGCCTCAGGAGGGGGGCCACGGGGCCTCTCTCCATAATAAAAATAAAAAAAATGCTGGCTAGGCCCTGGGGTTCCCGGGGCGAATGCCGAATAATGGAAGTGGGGCGTTTTTTTTTTCTTTCGAGTTTGGAGTCGCAACTCTCAGCGCGGCCCCCCCGTGTAATGTCACGTTAGATTCGCGAATTCACCTTAAATAAATAATTAAGTAGTATATAATTTAGAAGGTAGTGTTGTATTTGTGAAGTTGTTTTAAAGAGGTAGTGTGATTGAAGTTAATGACAAGATTACAATTGATAGACTTGTTAAAAATATATAAAATTAAAAAATAATAGTTAAACTTGAAAAGTGTATTGTGTTGAAGTACATTGAATTCATGCTTTTGCAGATTCGCGTCGGGTGCGCGAATCCACCCAAAAATATTTTTTTAAAAGTATGTGAAAAAAAAATTATATTCACTACTGTGTTATAGGGTGGTTCTAAAAAGAGCCCTTGTGTTTATTATGAGTTTGTTGTAGCTACATGTAAGTGCGAATGCAGAGCTTTAGGTTGTTGAGAAAGACTCTGTTTCCTTAATTTGTGAAGTGTACTCCATCACTTCTGTATATGTCATCGATATCAAAGCATATATTGTTATTGTAGATGGACCCCATTCTATGATCTCTTAGGTATGCAGAAACAGCTTTATTGACATTTTTCCTAGCTTTTTCAATCTGTGGACAGAATTGATTTGACCACTTCCATGTCTGTCTTTGGCATATATTCGAGTAAACAAAGACAGTTTGAGGTAAAAGCAACATCAATTGTGCAAAGGGATCCTTCATGAGCATTTCCAGACCTACCCCAGTCAATGTGCCTAGGTCATTGCTACCACAGTGCACAATCATGAGGTCAGAGGGTTGGACATGCAAAAAGGTTTTAACCAAAGGCATCAATTGGTGCCACTTTAATCCTCTCTGTGCAATCCATTTAATATCCACATTTTGCAAAGCTAGGTCTTTGTCAATACCTCTGTGTTCAGCATACCTTTTGCACCAGAAAACATAGCTGTGTCCAACAATCCACACTGTAAGCATCTTGAAGGGATGTCTGGAAGTAATGAAAAGATGTCTGTAGCTGAGGTAGTCAGTTGGTAGAATGAGAGATATGTAAAATGGTGGACAAGATGCTGTGTTTTAAAAAGTAGATAATTGATTGGCTGTTTAAGAACATTCTCACCCATCTGCAAGATTGGGCATTTGGAAATGATCTAATTCCCGAAGAACTTACAGGATTTCGCAAAAACAGTGGTACCTTGGATAATATCACCGCCTTGCAAACTTTAACTGAAAAATATCCAGTGAGTCGAGGCATGCCGTTATATGTGGCTTTTATAGATTTCTCTACGGCATTCGACCGGGTAGATCGGGGGACGTTGTGGAGAAAACTGGTCGCAATGGGGATACCAGGGAATTTATTACGATTGGTTATTGCACTTCACTCCTCTACTTGGACGCAGGTTTTACTAGGGGGAACACAGGGTCTTTCGCGAAAAATAGAAACTAATAATGGGTTGAAGCAAGGGTGCCTTTTGGCCCCTCATCTTTTTTCTATTTATATTAATGATTTGCCAAGAAGAGTGGGGCTCAGCAAAGGGGATTCCACTAAATTAGGAAATTTAAAGCTGATCTGTCTGCTATATGCAGATGATTCCATAATAATGGATTTAACCCCAATTGGACTTCAAAGACGCCTTGCTGAGTTGATTAGGTATACAGAAGAATACTATTTAAAAATAAATATTTTAAAGAGTAAAGTTATGATTTTTAGTTATCGGGGATGTAAAGTCAGAAAAAACTTGCATTGGTTTTTGGGAAATGAGAAACTGGAAGTAGTAAAGTTTCATCCATATTTAGGAAAAATATTTACTAACAGGTGTTCCAGTAGCAATCATATGGATCATTGTAAAGGCAAGGCAATTTCACAAGCCTTTGCAATCAATCGACTGTATACACACTGCGGGAAAAGACACTTCACACACATTTTATCAGTCTATAAAATAAAGATACCACCAGCATTGAGCTATGCTTGTGAAACAATAGATGCACAAAAGTGGGATAAATTTGAGAATGTAGATGGACGGATCTGGCACCAAATATGTAATCTGAATTGCGCTGCTCCTATCGCATCGATTAGGCTTGAATTCGGGCTACTCTCCACTTATGTGTTAACTATGGCTGCGTGCTTAAGATGGAGCAATGCACTAGTAAACAGCTCCGAGAATATGTTACGGGTAGGTCTATGCGAGGAAATCTTTGTCAGCATGAAAGATAAGAGTGCTCTTTTTAGGAATCATTTAAAAGCCATAACAATGTTTGGCTTAGATTGAGATAGTGCGGTGCTACTCTGTAAACGTGCCTTGCAAATCAGAATTAAAATAACAATCTATGGGGTTTCTTGCGAAAGAGATACTAAAAGGTGCGCAGAGAATAGAAATAATGATTGTATTGTAGGGAGTAGTATTTACAAAAAACACCAACCATATGTTATATGGAATATAAAACATGGAGTACGTAGAGTTATTCTGTTGCTTAGACTGAATTTACTCCCTCTAAGAATCGTAACAGGAGCTTGGGAGGGCATTGCTAGACAGGAAAGACTTTGTCACTTATGTAACTCCTGTATACAAGATTTAAATCATGTCCTATTTGTTTGCCCGACATTACAACCAATAGGTCGCAGATACCTAAGGAATTGTTTTTTAAAGTATAATATTACCACAGCAGAAGCGGCCCGCAACTCTCTGCTGGCACCCCCATCTGAAGTTGTTTGTTTTAAAATGTTTTAGCTTTTTTAAACAATTTTTAAATATATATTAGAACAGTATTGATTGATTTACTATGTATGTTTCTGAGCACTTGCACTTTTCCAAACTTTCTTGCTGCTAGCTAACAAGTACTGTATGCTGATTATCTATGTAGGTATCTGAGCACTGGCCCTTTTCTAAACTTTCTTGCTGCTAGCTAATGAGTACTGTATGCTGATTTCCTATGTATGTATCTGAGCACTTGCACTTTTCCAACTTTTTTTTTTTTTTTGTTTGCTGCTAGCTATCGAATACCGTAAACTGAAAATTTTTCTGTGAAGTTTTAAAATATTTTTGTACCGTTATTATGCTGCTGGTTATCTTGTACTGTATTGTGGATTGACAAATTCCCGCTTTCCACTACATGGTTATGCTGCTGGTTATCTTGTACTGTATTGCGAATTGACAAATCCCCGCATTTTATTATATGGTTTTAATTTTGAAAGTTTTTATGATAGCTTTAGATTATAATCTTTGTAAAAGTCCCCTAAGTACCCATCGATGGTAATCTGATTTATTACGGATCAATCCTCTTGGCACCTGAAAGTTTATTGAATGGTTCCCATTTACAAGTTTTTCCTTGTTCTTATATGATATGCTATGATGAATTTAGTACTTTTCTTTCTCTCTTTTTATGGAATGTAATGTTGATTTTTAGATGCATCTTTTTCTTTTATGTGGAACTCTTCGGAGTCCCAAATCATAATAAATAAACTGTAAACTGTAAACATTCAAAAATAGGGTGCATGTTACTTTCTTTAAAAAGCATGTTTCTTATTGGTTAGTAAAAAATGTTTAAAAGGTACAGTAGATAGGATAAGGTGATATTTTGGAAATGTCAACCACACCTGCTATTTGCATTTGCAACATTGTGTGGTGAACTTTGAAAATATGGTGAACTTGTGACCTGTCAGTTTAGTTGAATGTTCCTTGAACTGTTACTATGGGAACTGGCATTAAGCAGAATGGGGGAAGGGTTGAAACTTAACTGTGGACTTAAAATGTGAGATTGTAATTTATATAGAAGTGATATCTTATTAAAGTAAGATTTCCCAAGTCAATACTATCTTTAGAAGTGGTGTGTTCTTAAAAAATAGTGCTATTTTTAGTTGTAATATATTTTTGAACTCCCGTATGGATTCGCGGCTCCGTCGCGTTGGTGCACGGTGGAGTCGTGACTCACAAAAATTCCAGAACCAGTTTGGGCACTTTTAGAAGTCAGCTGGTAAGGGTTAATATGTCTAACCAATAGAAATGTGTTTTATAATTTGAAATAATGTAGGAAGCTATGTGATTTGTTACTTACAGGTATTTGTGTGGAGAAAGAGAGGGAAACTTTGCCATTACTGGTTTTACCTTGCTGAGAGTGGTGCATTACATTGATTGTGTGCATAAGAAAATCATTTATGAGTTTGTGATATTTTAAATTCTACAAATCTATTTGGAAGGTGAGTTATACATTTGTGAGGTGTATTATGTATTAGGTTTATTTTAAACTTTAAAAATTATTCAAAAACTGTGATGTTTTAAATATATTATTAAATGTAGAGATGTGTATTGTAGTTTGTTTTATTGTAGTTAAATGTTGTTTGAAATAGATTCTGTATAGTAATATGTGTATAATGGAAGATGGATTAGGGATTATGGTAGTTTGTTTTAGTGTGTGGATATGTACATTTGTAGTATACCGCATAATTTTAGCTGTTGCTTTAAATTTGTAGGTGGAGTCTGTCAAGTTTTAAGGTGTGCATAGACTTCTGTCTCAAGTATGTTTCTACTTGTATAGATATTTTCATATGTCTTATACATTTGAAGGTGCATGATGTATAACAAAGAGCTGCTGTTGCTTTTTATGTGGTAGTGGTAGTAGAGGAATGGTGAAGATGCAGCACAAAAGTGTGGTTTAAAAGATGCTGTCCTAAGGTGTTATTGATTATGCTTCTTTTTTTAGGTTTCTAGAGAGGTACAGTTGAAATATGCCACATCATTTTTGATGTTTGCTTGAAATTGGAAGTTTGTTCTGTGAATTTTTAAGGTTTGGATAGTGTTATGGTACAGATATATTCATGTATGCTTTTAGTAATATGGTGAGACTTTTACTAAAAATATGTGAAGGGTTCCTTATTTGTATTTGGGTAGGTGTAATGTTGTAAGTAGTTGTAGAATTGTTAAGCAGCAGCCTGAAAGTGTGATTTGAGATGTTTCTAGAGATGTTATTTGTTAGAGTAATTTGTATGATGTGAGGAGAGTTATATTTCATATATACCGCATAATTTTCAGTGTCTGTTTGAAAATGTAAGTGTACTCTGTGAAGTTTTGAGCTGTGCATGGTGTTGTGAATGAGATATGTGTCTACTTGTTCATATAATATGGTATGTGTTATGTGTCTGAAGATGATAGATGTATAAAACACACGTATACATTTATCTGTTTTTTACTTTTATATATGATGCTGGTAGGAAAAGGTAGAGACATATGCATACATGGTTTTAGAAATATGGGGAGACTTTTATGAAAGATAAGTGAAGTGTTGCTTTGCTGTTAGCTATGCTCTATACCTGATTACTGCTAGAATAGTGAAGCAGTAGTATTGGAAAAGTGATGTTTAAGATATGTTGGGAGAGGAATTATTGATTATGGTACTTTATAAGAGTCTACTTATGTAATCACTCAGCCAGTAGTCATGCTTTTATGAAATCACCCAGGCACTACATTTGCACTCCTTTATTCACTCAGGCACTACCTCAGTAGTCCTGCAATCACCCAAGAAGTACCCATGCACTTATAAAATCACCCAGTCACTTCCTATGTAGTCATGTAAATCACCAGATATTACCCCTGTAGTCATGCAATCACCCAGGCGTTACCTATGTACTCCTTTAATCCCCCAGACGTTACCCCTGTACTCATGCAATCACCAATGCATTAGCTATACAGTGCTTCTATCACCTAGGCACTATCTTTGAATCACGCAGGCACTACTCTTGTACTTATGTAATCACTCAGCCAGTACTCATGCACTTTTAAAATCACCCAGGCACTACCTTTGCACTCCTGTAATCACTCAGGCAGTATCTTAGTACTTCTTTAATCACCCAGGCAGTACTCATGGACTTATAAAATCACCCACTCACTTGCTATGTACTCCAGTAATCCCCCAGATATTACTTCTGCAGTCATGCAATCACCCAGGCACTAGTTATGTACTACCCCTACAGTCATGCAATCATGCAGGCTGTACCTATACACTCATGTAATAACCCACACGCTACCCTTGCAGTCATAGAATCACCCAGGCCCTACTGTTGCACTCATCTATTCATCTAGGCACAATTTAATGACTCATCTATGCCTTCAGGTGCTATTTATACACTTATCCATGCACTCAACGTCTATGTCTGCACTCATGCAATTAGCCAGTCACTTTTCATCTTCTCCTGCAATTACCCAGTGACTACCCTTGCACTCATACAATCACCCAAGCACTACCCATGGAGCTATGCAATCACTCAGGCCGATCTATTACATGTCTCAGTTTCTAGGTTTCACTATATTCCAGAAATATTGTATACATATTTCTTTTAGATATCATGATGATTTGAAAACGTAGAGACATATGTATGCATGCTTGTAACAATATGGAGAGAGTTATAGTTGAGTCATGTAATAGTCTGCTGCTCTATATTTGGCTAGGCCCAACACTCATGCAATTATAAAAACACCCAAGTACTCCCCATGCAGTCTTCCAATGATCCAGGCACTACATATGCAGTGCTGTAATCACTCAGGCATTACTGCTGCACTCATGCAATCATCTAGGCACTATCTATTAACTCCTGCAATCACCAAGGTATTACCCATGCACTCTTTCAATCATGTAGCCACTACTCATGCACTTATATAATCACCCAGGCACTACTGTTGCACTTCTTCAATCACGGAGGCACTACCCTTGTACTCATGTAATCACTCAGCCAGTAGTCATGGTGTTATGAAATCACCCAGGCACTACCTTTGCACTCCTTTATTCACTCAGGCACTACCTCAGTAGTCCTGCAATCACCCAAGAAGTACCCATGCACTTATAAAATCACCCAGCCACTTCCTATGTAGTCATGTAAATCACCAGATATTACCCCTGTAGTCATGCAATCACCCAGGCGTTACCTATGTACTCCTTTAATCCCCCAGACGTTACCCCTGTACTCATGCAATCACCAATGCATTAGCTATATAGTGCTTCAATCACCCAGACACTATCCTTGCAGTCTTTCAATCACGCACGCACTTTTCTTGTACTTATGTAATTACTCAGCCAGTACTCAAGCACTTATAAAATCACCCAGGCACTACTTTTGCACTCGTGTAATCACTCAGGCAGTACCTTAGTACTTCTGTAATCACCCAGGCAATACTCATGCAGTTATAAAATCACCCACTCACTTCCTATGTACTCCAGTAATCCCCCAGATATTAACCCTGCAATGATGCAATCACCCAGGCACTAGTTATGTACTACCCCTACAGTTATAGAATCATGCAGTCTCTACCTATGCACTCTTGTAATAGCCCACGCACTACCCTTGCAGTCATAGAATCACCCAGGCCCTACAGTTGCGCTCATCTATTCACCGAGGCACTTCTTAGTGAGTCATCTGTGCCTTCAGGTGCTAGTTATACACTTATCCATGCACTGAATTTGGAGGTAGAGTCTGTCAAGTTTTAAGGTGTGCATGGACTTCTGTCTCAAGTATGTTTCTACTTGTATATGTATTTTCATATGTCTTATACATTTGAAGGTGCATGAGGTATAACAAAGAGCTGTTGTTGCTTTTTATGTGGTAGGCTCAAGACTGTGAGTACTAGTAGAATGGTGAAGATGCAGCACAAACGTGTGGTTTAAAAGATGCTGACATAAGGTGTTATTGATTTAGGCTTCTTTTTTAAAGTTTCTAGAGAGGTACAGTTTTAATATGCAGCATAATGTTTTATGTTTGCTTGAAATTGGAAGTTTGTTCTGTGAATTTTTAAGGTTTGGATAGTGTTATGGTACAGACATATTCATGTATGCTTTTAGTAATATGGTGAGACTTTTACTAAAGATATGTGAAGGGTTCTTTATTTGTATTTGGGTAGGTGTAATATTATAAGTAGTTGTACAATGGTTAGGCAGCAGCCTGAAAGTTTGGTTTGAGATGTTTCTGGAGATGTTATTTATTAGAGTAATTTGTATGATGTGAGGAAAGTTATATTTCATATATACCGCATAATTTTCAGTGTCTGTTTGAAAATTGAAGTCTACTCTGTGAAGGTTTGAGCTGTGCATGGTGTTGTGATTGAGATATGTGTCTACTTGTTTATATATTATGGTATGTGTTATGTGTCTGAATATGATAGATGTATAAAACACACGTATACATTTATCTGTTTTTTACTTTTATATATGATGCTGGTAGGAAAAGGTACAGACATATGCATACATGGTTTTAGAAATATGGTGAGACTTTTATGAAAGATAAGTGAAGTGTTGCTTTGCTGTTAGCTATGCTCTATACCTGATTACTGCTAGAATAGTGAAGCAGTAGTGTTGGAAAAGTGATGTTTAAGATATGTTGGGAGAGGAATTATTGATTATGGTACTTTATAAGAGTCTACTTATGTAATCACTCAGCCAGTAGTCATGCTGTTATGAAATCACCCAGGCACTGCCTTTGCACTCCTTTATTTACTCAGGCACTACCTCAGTAGTCCTGCAATCACCCAAGAAGTACCCATGCACTTATAAAATCACCCAGTCACTTCCTATGTAGTCATGTAAATCCCCAGATATTACCCCTGTAGTCATGCAATCACCCAGGCGTTACTTATGTGCTCCTTTAATCCCCCAGACGTTACTGCTGTACTCATGCAATCACTACTGCATTAGCTATACAGTGCTTCAATCACCCAGGCACTATCTTTGCACTCTTTGAATCACGCAGGCACTACTCTTGTACTTATGTAAATAACTCAGCCAGTACTCATGCACTTTTAAAATCCCCCAGGCACTACCTTTGCACTCCTGTAATCACTCAGGCAGTATCTTAGTACTTCTGTAATCACCCAGGCAGTACTCATGGACTGATAAAATCACCCACTCACTTGCTATGTACTCCAGTATTTCTCCAGATATTACCCCTGCAGTCATGCAATCACCCAGGCACTAGTTATGTACTACTCCTGCAGTTATGCAATCATGCAGGCTGTACCTATACACTCATGTAATAAGCCACACACTACCCTTGCAGTCATAGAATCACTCAGGCCCTACTGTTGCACTCATCTATTCACCTAGGCACTACTTAATGACTCATCTATGCCTTCAGGTGCTACTTATACACTTATCCATGCACTCAACGTCTATGTCTGCACTCATGCAATTAGCCAGTCACTATCCATCTTCTCCTGCAATTACCCAGTGACTACCCTTGCACTCATGCAATCACCCAAGCACTACCCATGGAGTTATGCAATCACTCAGGCAGATCTATTACATGTCTCAGTTTCTAGGTTTCACTATATTCCAGAAATATTTATATCATGATGATTTGAAAACGTAGAGACATATGTATGCATGCTTGTAACAACATGGAGAGACTTATAGTTGAGTCATGTAATAGTCTGCTGCTTTATATTTGGCTAGGCCCAACACTCATGCAGTTATAAAAACACCCAAGTACTACCCATGTAGTCTTCCAATGATCCAGGCACTACATATGCAGTGCTGTAATCACTCAGGCATTACTGCTGCACTCATGCAATCATCTAGGCACTATCTATGCACTCATGCAATCACCAAGGTATTACCCATGCACTCTTTCAATCATGTAGCCACTACTCATGCACTTATATAATCACCCAGGCACTACCGTTGCACTCCTTCATTCACGGAGGAACTACCCTTGTACTCGCTCAGCCAGTAGTCATGGTGTTATGAAATTACCCAGGCACCACCTTTGCACGCCTTTCTTCACTCAGGCACTACCTCAGTAGTCCTGCAATCACCTAAGGAGTACCCATGCACTTATAAAATCACCCAGTCACTTCCTATGTAGTCATGTAAATCCCCAGATATTACCCCTGTAGTCATGCAATCACCCAGGCGTTACCTATGTACTCCTTTAATCCCCCAGACGTTACTGCTGTACTCATGCAATCACCAATGCATTAGCTATATAGTGCTTCAATCACCTAGACACTATCCTTGCACTCTTTCAATCACGCACGCACTTTTCTTGTACTTATGTAATTACTCAGCCAGTACTCGTGCACTTATAAAATCACCCAGGCACTACCTTTGAACTCGTGTAATCACTCAGGCAGTACCTTAGTACTTCTGTAATCACCCAGGCAGTACTCATGCAGTTATAAAATCACCCACTCACTTCCTATGTACTCCAGAAATCCCCCAGATATTAACCCTGCAGTGATGCAATCACCCAGGCACTAGTTATGTGCTACTCCTACAGTTATAGAATCATGCAGTCTCTACTATGCACTCATGCAATTACCCAGGCATTATCCCTGCAGACATGGAATCACCTAGGCATTATCGCTGCAGTCATACAATCAGATAGGCATTACCAAAGCACTTCTTAAATCATCCAGCTAGTACACATGCACTTATGTAATGACCCAGGCACTACACTTGCACTCTTTCAATCACCCAACCAGTATCTATGCACTTATAAAATCCCCCAGGCACTCTCTATGCACTCCTCCAATTACTCAGACACTACCACTACACTCATACAACCTCCTACACATTACCCCTGCACTCATGAAATCACCCACACTTTACTCATGCACTCCGGCAATCTCCCAGACATTACCCCTGCACTTATGCAATCACCCAGGCATTACCCATGCACTCTTTCAATTACTTAGGTAGTACGCATGGACTCTGCACCTCTGTTCCTTCTTTCACGACTTTTTTGTGTCTTTCTGCACCCCTGTTCCCTCTTTCTGCACCCCTGTTGCCTCTTTCTGCACCCCTGTTGCCTCTTTCTGCACCCCTATTGCCTCTTTCTGCACCTCTGTTCCTTTTTTGTGTACTTCATTTTTTCTTTGTGTACATCTTTTGCTTCTTTCTGCACCCCTCTTCTTGCTGCTGTGTTCCTTCTTTCTGCACTTCTTTTGTTTCTTTCTGCACTCTTCTTTCCTTTTTTGCATTCCTCTTACCTCTTTCTGCAGTTCTCTTGTCACTTTTTGCACCTCTCTTGCCTCTTTCTGCACCTCACTTACCTTTTTCTGCACTTCTATTGCTTCTTTCTACACCTCTGTTGCTTCTTTCAGCAATTATGTTGCCTCTTTCTGTACTTTTTTGGGTTGTTTGTGCACCTGTCTTGCATCTTTCTTCACCTCTGTTGCTTCTTTCTGCACCTCACTTGCTTCTTTCTGTACCCCTCTTGCCTCTTTCTGCAACCCTCTTTCCTCTTTTCTCTTTCAGCACTTCACTTGCCTCTTTCTGTACTTTTCTTCCCTTTTTCTGCACATCTCATGCCTCTTTCTGCACCTCTCTTGCCTCTTTCTGCACATCTCTTGGTTCTTTCTGCACTGCTCTTCCCTTTTTCTGCACTCCTCTTGCCTCTTTTGCACCTCTTTTGCTTCTTTCTGCATTTCTTTCTCCTTTTTCTGCATCCCTCTTGCCTCTTTCAGCACCTCTGTTGCTTCTTTCTGCACTTCTTTTTCTTCTTTCTGCACCCCTCGTGCCTCTTGCTCCATCCTTTTTCCGTTTTCCTGCATGTGTATTGGTTCTTTCTGTACTGCTTTTGCCTCTTTCTGCACATCTCTTCCCTTCTTCTGTACCTCTGTTGTTTCTTACTGCACTGTTCTTGCTTCTTTCTGCACCTCTGTTGCAGTCCATTTCCTAACATGCCTTAAACATCTCTTTTGTCCTGCTGCTTTACCATTCTACTGTTGGGCCTAGGCAAATATTTAAAAAAAGCCTATAACATGTCTCGGGTGCAAGTCTCACCATATTCCAAAAACCATATATGCATTTGTTTGTACCTTTTAAATAGAAGGTGTTTCTTTAGTAATAGATAAGAATATTTGTATATAATTATTTTAATAATATTACATTATTTTTAAAAACTTTTTTTTCCCAGATATTCTCCATTATTTTTAAGAAAGATTCAGTATGACAAGAAAAGTTGAAAAGAAAAGACAACAAAAAAAAGTACTATTTAAAAGAGAGAGAAAAGCAGAAATTAGATGAAGTACAACATGTGACATTGAAGAAAAAGTCTTCTGGTAAGAGAACTAAAGAATTTGTTAAAAGACTTTTAAGGACTGAAAAGAATTTTGAAAATGGGAGAAACAGAAAGAAAAGTTGTAGAACCAAGGAAAAGGAAATGAAAAAAGGACAAATTAATGGAAAATCAGGTTATGGGAAAACAATCTATGTTGAAAGAAGGATGAAAGAGTATAAGGACATTAGGAAACGAATGTATAAAAGTAGAGTACTACAAAATTTATTGAAAGATTGCAAAAAATATAAAAAAAGATCCGCCTTTTACAAGAAAAAACAACAGATTGAAAGTGTAGTTGAAAACGCTTTTGATTTGAAAAGAAGATTGTTTATATTAGTATTGAAGAGAATGAAAACATTGAATAAAACAATGCATTTTATGAAGGAGAAAAGTAAAAGAAAAAGACTGGTTAATAGAACTAACCTTTGCAAGAATTTTTGGGTGAATGGAAGCACACTTCTAGTACTGAACCTTTTTTTAATGAAGAAAGCTATTTTCAACAAAATACATTAGTTCACGCAGTTGATACCAGTGGTCGTTCTTATGAAGTTAAAAACGGTTGTCCAATTGAAAAAGAAAAGATGGTTGCTAGAAATGTGGAAGAAGTAATAGCTGAAGAACTTCAAGGGAGACGTTCACAAGCTCCAGTGTATAGGTGGGATTGTAGTAGTATTTGTAGTATACGACAGGAATCTATTGATATTTTACAAAATTCCTTACGAGTGTATGGTAAAAAAAGTGTTAAACAGAAGATTAAGATGTTGCAAGGACTAGATCCTTGTAAAGTGAGAAAATATTCTGGCTTGCAGGGTCATTCTCTGGCTTGTCTTTCTAGAAAAGTGTGTCAAAGTACTTTTCATCATTTGAGAATGTTAGCAGTACATCACTCAGAAATGGGGAAGTTAGTAAGAAGATTGTACTATGTAAAAAGTCCTGCATTATCTTTAAGTGAAATAAATACTGCTCTTTTGCATGGTTCAGTATCGGACGTAAAAAAGTTTGTGATGATATACAGTTTCGTTTCTTTGGTCCTGAAGAGGAGTGTAGAGAAAGTGAGAGTTTCATAAGTGTAGGTGTTGAAGAAGAGGTGGAAGATAGTACTACTGAGAAGTTTGTAGAAGAAATTACAAAGTTTAAGGTAGTTTGTTGTGAAAAACCAAACTATGCTTGTATTTGTTGTCGACGTACTCACTATAGAAGTCTAACTAGGAATGTTGATGTGTATTTAAAAAGTGAAAAGGAAAACAATGATAAGTGGGAGCAATTTGGTGCTTATTTGTTGGTTGAAGGTCGTTTAGAGTTGGGTAGAGATCAACGTATTTGTAAATATTGTTTCAACAAATTAGAAGAGAACAAAATGCCAGCTGGAGCTGTACATAATAATCTAGAGTTGGTAGGTATTCCTTCTGAACTGGTAGATTTAAATACATATGAGTCCATTCTTATTCAATCTGTGCACCCGTTTCAGGCTATAGTTCGTATGGAGCCTAAAACAGGTAAGCTGCCTCCAACAGATTTACAAAGAGGTTTAAAAGGAAGAGTTGTGTATTTACCTTTAGATTTTAAGAAAAATATTGAAACTGTTGGTGTAGAGAGAGAGGAAAGTGAACCTGTAGTTATTCTAGTTAATGGTGTACCAACAAAGAGTCAGAAAATATGGCAAGAGTTAGTAGATGTCACCAAACTTCAAAAAGCTACATTATATCTTATACAAAACAATATTTATTATAAAAATGTATATGTGGAAGAAGAAGAAATATCTTTAGGAGATGATAGAGAAATTTCAACTGGCCAAATAGAAAAAGTGGACAAGTCCAGGAGTGAAGAAATTTACGAACATTACAGTATACATCCTCTACATTCAAAAGAAGTGATTGGAAACACTATTGAATTATTCCAAATGAAGAAAGCGAAGGGAACTCCCATGAGTGTTTGGGAAAGAAGTTTAGAAGCCCGTTGTTTTCCACAGCTCTTCCCTACTGGAGAAGGTGGACGATATGATGAACGACCAGTACAGATTCCAGCTTCAGAATACCGTACAACAAGATTGTACTCAGAGGATCCAAGATTTCGACAGTGTGTTCCATATTTATTTCATCTTCTGTTTGAAAGTGACTTGTCTGGACTTTCATATGCAGTGAACCACATATTAAAAACAGGAGTTCATCTTACACATCTTTCTGCAAAGGAATTTTTGAACAAAGTTGAACAAAGAGAAGATCATTTAGAATCTCAGTTAATTAATTTGATGGCGTGTCAACGTGGTACTAATGAGTATTGGTATCGTCGTCACGGAGAACTTAAATGTATGTTAAGGAACTTAGGAACCCCTACATGGTTTGTTACGCTTAGCTGTGCTGAATACGCATGGGACGATTTACTTGAATTTCTACGAGAAGCAAATTCAAATGTAAAAAACATTGAATTGAAGACAGCTGGAGAACTGTGTTCCTTGGATCCTGTAAATGTGTGCAGATATTTTAATCATAGGTTTCAAGCTATGATGTCTTTTATCTGCAATAAAAATAATCCACCTCTTGGAGAAGTTATTGATTTCTTTTGGAGAAAGGAGTACCAAGCCAGAGGTGCACCTCATATTCACATGCTGTTATGGATCAAGAATGCACCAAAATTTGGAACTGATACTGATGAAAATGTTTTGTCTTTCATTGAAAAATATGTTACCTGTGCCATACCAAAAGAAGGAGGAGAAAACAACTTGAGACAGCAAGTTTTACGGTTTCAAAGTCATCGAAGTGGAAAATATTGTCGCTGGAAATACAAGTCAAAGGGAAAATTTTATACAAAATGTCGTTTTGGATTCCCACGTCCAGTAATTTCAAAAGGAAGAGTCAACAGTTTCATGTTGGCAGTAAGGCATACTATAACTCGAAAATCTCCGAAGAATACTTACAACATAAAAAGAACTGAAAAATCAAAGTATATTAATGACTACAATCTAGTGATTTTGACGATGTGGAATGCAAATATGGATATCCAGTATGTTGCAGATAATTCGATTGCTGTTGCTCGCTATGTTATGTCGTATATAACCAAATCTGAAAAGACGGAGTTGAAAGAAATGTGGGAAGAAATTTCACAACAGAAGACTCTTAGTAACAAATTGTACAGCTTTAGTTTGAAGATGCTTTCCCATCGAGAGATTGGATCGTACGAATGTTCGGATCGGTTGACCTCTGCAAGTTTATATTCAAAGTCTAGAGGAATCATTTGGGTAAGTCTAGGTCTTGCTGCAACACGAAACAAGTATTGAAATCTGTACAAGAAATTGAATACTTAGCATTGAATGAACCAGAAAGTACAGATATTGTTAAAACAAATATGTTGGATACGTACTATCCTAGAAGAAGTCCACATCTTGAAAACATATGTCCGTATGAAGTACTGCAACATTACAGCTTTAAGAGAAATGTTTCAGAAAATATTAATGAAGAAAAATATGCAGTAATTGGATATGAAGAATGTTTGGTAAAACATGCCAAAGGAAATCTTATTAATCACAGAAAACTCAGTTGCGAAACTCCAGATAAGAGAGAATTTTTCGATTTAGCACTTCTGCAACTTTTCAAGCCTTGGCGTAGTGAAGCGGAATTACTTGGAGAGTTCGACTGCTATGAAGATTCTTTTAATGCATGTAAAGATAACATTCAATGCACAATTTTCCCTACTTATCTACAAATGTTAAATGAAGAGATTGAACAAGAAACTACTATTGCAGCTGAAATAGCTAGAGACAGTTCTCAAGATAGTCAGAGTTATGCTCCACTAAGTCAAGATCCCTAGGACAGCCAATTCTTGAAAATGAAGCAGCAATAGCCATGAGTGAAGTAGAAACGACAATGCAACAAGCACAACAGGATGTTATTGATTTGAGAAAGTTGGAAGAACAATTGAATACTGAACAAAAAGAAATATATCAGCAAGTGACACTACAGATTCAGCATGGTTTGCTACATGAAAAAAAGAATGCCAATGTACATAATTTAAACCTATTCGAATGTACATTAGTGGTGAAGCTGGAACAGGAAAAAGTTTTTTAATTAAAGTTTTGACCAGTTATCCACACAAAACTACTGGATGTCATTTATCTTGTGTTGTAACAGCTCCAACTGGATTAGCAGCACACAACATTAAAGGGATTACTTTACATCGATTAGTCATGCTACCAGTTGAACATGAAAATAAATTGTAATATCACAAGCTATCTGGAGAAGCTGGTTATGAAGTTTCAAGAGTGCTAAAGAAAATTAAACTTCTGATCATTGATGAGGTGAGCATGGTCTCAAACTTAATGCTTGCCTTTGTACACTTGAGAATGCAACAGATTTTAAAAACAGATTATGATGTTCTATTTGGAGGAAAACATGTAATTGTATTTGGCGACCTACTACAACTTACTCCTGTGAAACGGCTACCTGTTTTTAAAACACTTGTCCATGAAGACACTAGGAAATCTTTGGGGAGTATTGGAAATGTTAACATTTGGTCTCATTTTGAATATAAAGAACTTATTAAGAATATGCGACAAGCAAATGATGAACATTATGGAAATATTCTTCAAGATATAAGAATTGGTGTTTTGACAAAACATGGCAAAGAAGCTTTACAAAGTCGGCTACTAACAAACTTGTTTCCAAATGAAAACATTGCACCTGAAATAATGTACAAAACAATTGAAGAAAAGAAGTCTATAGTTTGCCTAATGCCAACACTGCAAGAGTGTTCTACATTCAATCAAGAACTTTTGAAACTGGAAAAACAACCAATAGTGAAAATGGAAGCCATTGATAAAATGGAACACGAAGGAGTTACTATTCTTCTCTCCGAGAAATTACAGTTAAAATTGGATTCTGTGGAGAAATCTGTATCTAAGACTGCAGGTTTAGAAAAGACTTTATATGTATGTGTAAACTGTCGGGTAATTTTACGGTGTCATTTGGATGTAGAAAGAGGTTTAGTAAATGGAGCAATGGGAAAAGTTGTTGATTTTGTTAATTATGAGAAGAGAGATGGAATTGAATTTTTGAAGGTTAAATTTGATCAGATTGAAGAGGTTAAACAGATTGGACGTTGTGCTGTTCGTTTTTTGCTTGTGAAAGACTTGTATGTTCGTAGAAAACAGTTTCCTCTTTCTTTAGCATATACAGTAACCATTCATAAATCTCAAGGTTTAAGTGTAGACAGTGCTTTGGTAAATATTGGAACTACAATATTTAAAGAAGGCATGGCATGCGTACGTTGCATTGTCTCAAGTAAGAACATTATCTGGTTTGTATTTGATTGATTTTGATGAGAAAAAGGTTAGTGCTGATGCAAATTGTGTAAGAGAATATAATCGGTTAAGAAGACTGTATGCTCCTAACTTAGGTGAATATCCCATATATGAAAAACGTGTAGTATGTCCAAAACGAAAATATGACAAACATTCTAGTGAGGTTGGAAAAAAGAAAACAATTCAAGAGAATGATGAAACTGCAAAGAAAATGAAAATGGACACTTTTGATGATATTGTAGAATAGCAGTTAGAAAATAGTTCAGGTATCAACTGCTATGCTAATGTAATTGTGAACGTTGTGTTTTATCTAGAAGATCTTCATCAACAAATTATGGAAAATCGAGAAAAAGATTCTGTTCTTTGTTACATTATATTTTTGAAAAGTTGGAAACTGATAAAACTAAAATCCATACTGTTTCTGGCATACGGCATCTTTTGGATATATGTACTGGTTCTTCACAATTTACACTTAATGTACAACAAGATGCACAAGAATTTCTTATGTTTATGCTTGCAGTATTGGAAGATGAAGGAATACAAATTGAAAATTTGTTTGGAGTACATTACAGATGGGATCATGAATGTGAAGAGTGTTCAGTTTCTTCTACCACTGAAATAGACACTGAACGATTCATATATTTGACAATACCAGATTGCAAAACAGTGTCTTTTAACAAATTAGTAAAAACAGCTAATCAAGATATGAAATGTTCTGATTGCAAATCAGAAATGTTGTCAACATTATTTGTAGAAAGATTTGGTCAATATGTCATTTTAATGCTACAACGTTGTACAGCAGATGGAAGAAAATTAGAAACCAAAATTAAAAATTTTGTGGCAAGTCAAGTATCTATTTCAGGAAGAACGTTTAAAGCAGTGGCTATTATTTTTCATCATGGACCTACTACAACATCTGGACACTATACTGTGTATTTAAAGTGCAATAAAGGATGGGCATATTGCAATGATGCACATTTGCAATTCAAATGTAGATTGCCTTACGAATTACCAAATTCTTATCTGATATTTTTGATACCAAAATTTTGAAAACATCATTCGGCCAAATGGGAAGATGTGAACACGAATTAATGAGTTTATTTTTGGATATTTTCAATGCAAATGGAATTGGAAACATTATTCGGCCTATTGGGAAGATGTGAACAATTTCTGTTTGGATTATAGTTTGTGCTATTTATTATTGCATTTGCAAAATTGTGTTTGAAGGAACTAGTTGATATATTTGATCTTTTATATTATATGCGATGTAAATGAGTGTATATTTTAGAAATTATACTTTAGAGAAATAAATGATTTAATGTAGTTGAAGAATGTAATTTACAAACTGTAGATAGGTAAACATATAGTTGAATTTGTTCTAAATATTTTCGACGCAGATCTGTTTTTTTTTTTTTTTTTACAATCTCATAGATTGTATTTTTTTCCCTGCTGTTATATGATGATCTACATTGAAATCACTGTGTATAGTGAAATTCAATAGAATCTGAGAACAGCAAAAAAGGGAAACTAAATATGTTATCTAATTTGTAAAATTATGTTGTGTTCTTAAAACCATAATATTATATGTAATAACAGTTTTTCTTCTTTTTTATTACAGAAAGTAATAATAAACCTTGAAAAGATTTTGAAATCAGTTTTGAACAAAACAACTATAAAATAGTTTCACTGAGTTTGGTTTGTACTTTAAAAAAGAAGGTAAGATGAAATAATGTAATAAGTAAAATAATATGAAGTAATGTTTACAGTCAATTTTATTGCACTCATCCATTTTTTCAAATACTACCCATGCACTGATGTATATAATTAGGCACTAGTCTCACACTCTTGCCATCACCCAAGCACTATCCAAGCATTTGTTGATTCACCTAGCCTGAATTCATATACTTATAATATCACCCAGACACTACATATGTACTCTTCCAATCACCCAGGCACTACTGATGCACTCCTCGATCCACCTAGGCATTAGTTATGCACTCCTGAAATCAGCCATATACTATCCATGTAGTCTTTTAATCAGCCAGTCACTACCCTTTCAGTTTTCTAATAATCCAGGCACTACTGCTTTATTCATATAATTACCTAGACAGTATTCATACAATGATAAAAACATGCAGACACTATGTATGCACTCATGCAATCACCCAAGCACTATCCATGCAGTCTTCCAATCATCCACGTACTACTCATGCAATCACCCTCCTACTACTTATGCACTGCTTCAATCACGCAGGAACTACCCAGACAGTCCTACATGCAGGCAGGCACTACCCATGCACTCATTCCATGCACCCAAGCATTACCCATGCACTCCTTCAATCACCCAGACATTACCCCTGCACTCATACAATCACACAGGCATTAGCCATGCACTCCTTCAATCACTCAGGCAGTACCCATGCAGTCACGCAATAACCCAGGCACTACTTATGCACTCATAGAATAACCTAAACACTACCCTTGCACTCCTCCAGTCATCCTGGTTCTATCCATGCACTCCTCCAATCACCCACCACTACCTATGCACTTATAAAATCACCAAGGCACTACCTATACACTCATCTAATCACTCAGGCAGTAGCCATGCACTCCTCCATTCACCCAAATATTACCCCTGCATTCATACAATCACGTAGGCATTACCCATGCACTCCTTCAGTCACGCACTGCTCATGCAGCCATACAGGCACTAAGGCACTTCTGTGGCACTCATGCAATCACCCAAGCACTACCATTGTAGTATTCCAATCATCCACACACTACGGCTGCACTCATGGAATTACCCTACTACTACTACTCATGCACTCCTCCATTCACCCAGGAACTACCCACGCAGTCCTACATGCATCCAGGCACTACCCATGAACTCTTCCATGCACACAGGTATTACCCATGCAGTCCTTCAATCACTCAGACATTACCCCTGGACTCATGCAATCACACAGGCATTAGCCATGCACTCGTTCAATAACACAGGCACTACCCCTGCAGTCACGCAATCAGCCAGCCACTACCCATGCACTTATAAAATCACCCAGACACTGTGTATACACTCGTCTAATCACTCAGGCACTACCCATATGCTCCTCTATTCACCCAGGGCCTCACTTTTTGTGGCGTTCTGTGGCGCAGGAGCCTGCGTGATATTTATCAGGCAGCACTAAGCCACTTTTTTTGGCTTAATGCTGCCTGATAAATATCAGTCCCTTTAACGCAGTGTTCTGCATTAAAGGGGCGTGCAATGGGTGTTGCTGGGGGCGTTCCCAGCAACATCCATGGCTTTTTCACACTGCCCTAGATTTACAAGAAATCGTAAATCTGAGGCAGTGCCAAAAGCTTACGCCTCCCTAGGGGAGGCTTTATTTCTCCTCATTTTTCCTCTTTCTGTGTGTGCTGCATTCTGCAGCACACATAGAAAGAGGAAAAAGCCTCTTGTGATTATTTTTGTACAGAAAGGTTTCCTTTCCTGTACAAAAAAAATCATCCCCTCAACGCAGGCACCCTTGCACCATGGTGCAAAGGTGCCTGCATTGGCGCACGGCAGCCCATTGTTCGCCGGCGCAGGGGAAAAGGACAGGAATGTGCCGTATCTTATAGATACAGCGCATTCCTGCCCTTTTCTTTTGCCATAGGGCAGCGCAGGAGGAAGGCCTGCTGCGCTGCCCTATGGCAAAACCTCATAAATGAGGCCCCCAACTTTACCATTGCAGTCATGCAATCACCCAGGCACTACCCATGCACTCTTCCAATCACTCAGGCACTATCCTTGCACTCCTCCAATCATCCAGGCACTACCCATGCACCCACGTAATCACCCAGGTATTATCCATGCACTTCTTCATACAACACATACAAATTTGTCTTTTTTTAACCAAATAGGCGGTTCTAACAAGAACCATTTTTTTGCTTCTTTTTTTGTTTTATAATTTTTGGGTGTTTTGTAAAACTCTTTTTATATTTTTCTGGTGTTTTTTTAAAAAAAGCGAACAAACAGCGGAAACACTTTTCTGTAACTTTTTGCAATTAAAAAATCATTGCAAAAAAAAAATTAACAATGGTGGCTTCTTGCAGCGAAAATAATTGCATCGATAGACTGTTCACCGTAACAAAGAAGTTTTTTACACTTCATGCATCTTTGCTCAAGACCAGCAAATTCTGGCCTAATATCAGGTCATCTGCTAGAACTTGTGGTACCAGCTGTTATACTAGGTCCTGCTTGTTGATCATCTTGCTGGGCTTGTTGTTCCAGCTCTCGTCGTCGTTGCTCCCGTGCTAGCTGACGAGGATGAATGGTTTGCAGGTGCTTCAACATAGAAGAAGTACTGCACGAGTATTTTTTCTTGGAGCCCCGAGATATGTGCTTGCAAATGCTGCAGGTCACCTTTCTTGCGCTGACCTTCTTTTCTCCATCTGGAAAGGTGAAGAAGGCCCAGACGATGCTTTCTTTTCTTCAAATTCAAAAAGCTTTATTAGATTTTTAGTACAAAAAAATCATAAAAGCTTACATACAAATTAATACGAATCATTAAAAAAATGGCCATACTTAAAAAACATCCAAATTACATTATACACATAGAATTTTTTTAAAAACTTTATCTAAAATCTATTTAGACTAAAAACATCTAGCATCAACAATTTAATTTCCAGTTCATTTAAGTATCCTAACTATTTAATATCATGATTTCATTACAACAACCTTACATGTAATTAATAATTTATTAAGACAAAGAATATAAGTCTCACCAGAAAAGTTCCTAGCAAGGTCCAATCTCAATTCGTTTTCTATAATGAATCATGCTCTTCAGAAATGATGCAATATTATTAGTGACTATCTCGTTATCTAAATACTGAAGAGCAATGAACGCTGGGCGGCACTGCCTCAATCCCCATATTTTTAATATTGGTTTAATCCATCTTTTCCTTAATGCCAGATAAAATTTGCAGAATAGTACGACATGTATAGTCGATTGTGGTGACACCCCATCACAGGGGCAATTTGGTAAATTTAATGACCAGTCATTAATCATCGGAAAACTGACCAAGCGGTGAAATACACTCAGTCTAAATCGTATAAGTACAAATCTGTCGTAACTGCGTGGACTAAAAAGCAAATATGGCTGGATGAAAGGGGAAATACATATCTGTTGGTTCAATTGGACGGTTGTTTTTACTGCCTCACTAGTGAATCTAATTACTTCCAGGTGATGCATACACCGTTTTTTAAAATCACTTTTTGAAATTTTACTCATTGTCTGGGGATTTATATAAAATTCTGGTTCTCCTATATCATTCATGAATTTCTTTATATATCTTAACCATCTTATCTCTATAGTATGTTCCAAATTTAGGCTGTCCCGTAGTACAAACTGGTTGAAAGAGGATTTTTGTGAGGTCCAGATCCTGTGCCACAACATGACTGGTTGCATCTTTATAGTATCTGAAATGAATGGCAAACCAAGTTCCGTGTGGCAGATAAAAGTAGATGTTGTTTTCGGGACTGCTAAAAGATACCTTAAAAAGGCGTTCTCCACTTTCTGTATGTCGGTGACCTCACAATAACCCCAAATCCCTGCCCCATAAATAGCTGAGGTTATACACTTTGCCTTGTAAATTTTTATTAATTCGTTTGGGGGCCTCTTGCCCAATTTTTGTGCAAACTTAACAAGTGCTGTTGTAGTTCTCATAAACAAAAGCTTTCTAGTAGAAACGGCTTGACGCCATGAGCCTTTATCATCAAATAAAATTCCTAAGTAGGGGTAAGTGGGGGTTGTCATCAATTTCTTATTATTTAAAAAGATATCTTTCTGCTTTTTGCCTCCCTTTCCACAATTCATCAGATAGGTTTTAGAAGCATTAATTTTAAGATCCAGATTTTCCATGAAACCATTATAAGAATTAAGTGCTCTTTGTAGAGCTAATGGGGTCCTAGCCATTATGACGGCATCATCCGCGTATAATAACACGGGAATCGGTCGTTTTTCCAGCTGGGGGAAATCCTGGCCCCCTTCCAACATCGCTTTTTCCAGGCCATTGGTATATAATGTGAAGAGAAAGGGTGCCAGGACACAGCCCTGTCTTACCCCTCTCTCCACCGGAAAAAGCTCCGTACACTCTCCATTAGATCCATAACGAACTCGGGCTTTTGCGTCCGAGTAAAGAGCTTTTAAAAAATGAATTATTGAGACCTCGACCCCCATTAATTCTAAGATTCTCCATAATTTCTTATGCGATACACAATCAAAGGCGGCGGAAAGATCGACAAACGCCAGATAGATTTTCCCCTTCTTTGCTTTTGTGTATTTCTCAATTACAATGGATAAATTTAGGCCCTGATCAATGGTACTCAAACCCTCCCTGAATCCGAACTGCAGATCTGATAGGATATTATTATCCCCTGCCCATTGTTGTAGGCGGTTTAGAATTATTCTGCCCGCTACCTTCCCTAATGAATCTAATAGAGAGATGGGTCGGTAGCATGCTGGATCCTGTCTGTCCCCTTTCTTATAAATTGGTACCATGATCGATTCGGTCCATGTTTCAATTATCCCTTTTGCACTAGCAGCATTTAGCACACATGTCAATAGTGGAGCCCAGAGTTCGATGTTATGTTTATAGATATCTACGGGGACCCCATCAGGCCCTGGGGCCTTGCTGCCCTTGCTAGCTTGTAGAGCTGATTGAACTTCTTTTAAGGTGAAGAGGACTTCCAATGGATAATTTATTGGATGTGGGTTTGATCTAAGGGAACCATCTTGATCTCCATCACAATCCCCATTGAGGCGAAAGATGGTTGAGAAGTGGTTCACCCACTGTGTTTCATCGATTGCTACTTCGATCGAGGGTATTACTTCTGAACACAGGAATGGAGATCTTACCGCACGCCAAAATGCGCAACTATCTTTATTAAGGCTTGCGTTATGCAGGTCTACCCAAGATTTTTCTTTTATTTCTAATTTCCGCATTTTAACTGCGCGGGTGTATGCCTTCCTGCACTGCTTTATTTCGTCCATATCCCTTTCCTTCTTATGTAGTGCTCTTTTTAAATCCGAGTGCGCTTTAGTGCAATCTGAGCCAAACCACCCCTTTTTACCCCTAGCCCCATGTTTTATCTCAATTTTCAGGGAATTTTTTATTGCTACGGTAATCTGAGCAAAACCACTGAGGACCTCCTCCTGACTTATAGTTTCATTTAAACAATTCATTATAGAGTCTAGCGTTTTCGTAACCACCAGATTTGTTATTTTTCCAGGATCAACCTTTTCCCACTTTAAGGAATAACCATTCCTTTTATCCATAAGTAATTTTGGGGCCATCAGCATCCTATCATTATGTGAATTTTGCGTTGTCATTTTGAGAAATATTTTCAGACTCAGAGGGAAATGGTCACTAATAGATATCTTATGTACTTTAAAGCCTCTCACACGATGGGAATAACAATTCGAGAATAAGATAAAATCGATAATGGAACTAAAGCCTCTGCCATTAAAAGTCTGTGTAAACGGGACGGAAGGAGTCCTAAGGATATTGACAAAACCTAAATCTAGCAAAAAAAGAATCTCATTTAGTGCGTTTCCCACTGCATTATGTGGGAAATGGAAGAGGTTCCTATCTTCCTCGTCCATTAAACCACATACTACATCTTTATTAAGTGAACATAAAGTAATATTAAAATCCCCACCCCAGACAAACATCGTATTCTCCAGATTGGAATTCTGAATTTTCTGCAATGTATATCTTAGCTGCTTCAATATATCCACCACTTTTTCCTTAGCAGCATTGTTATAAAAATTCACTAAGGTCGTTGTGTTACCTTTAGCCAATTTCAGAGTAATAATTTGGTAGTTAGGTTCTGAGGCTATAAACAGAATTTCCTTTATTGATAGCATATTTGAAATATAAATCGATAGACCGCCCTTAGGCCTCCCCTGAATTGATGGTATAGCAGGTGTATGGTATGTTTTGTAACCTACTATGTGCAATTCCTTTACAGACCATGTCTCTTGCAGACAGAAAATTTCAAATGTTCTTATAAAATCTAAAAAGAGATGATTCATTAACTTGGAGGCTAAACCCGCTATATTCCAGAAAAGAATTTCCCTTATACCAACCTTCGTTGATGAAGCCCTACACAATATACTGGGTAAATTAGCAGACACACTGACCTTTTCAGGTTCACAATCTATACCCTGACTGTTGATAATGGGAGTACTAGGTATAGAACTACTGTTTGATTCGACTACGCGTTTTTCACTTATTTTTCGACATCCGCCGAACATGAGTCATCTAATCTCAGTTCTACTTGCCCCAGTTTATCAGGTACCTGTTTATTCCTCCCTGAGATCTGAGGGTTAGAAACCATCGGTATTACTAGATGGCCCAGTCAATCTATTTCCTCCAAGGATGGAAGGATGGCAAAGCGATTTTCCACCGATATGCTATATACAGACTGTATATTATCCTCATTATGTGTCGCTTGATTAAAATTACCCGTAGTTGTGCTAGGGCGACTTCTCATTGAGACAGGATATGGCTGGTAAAAGAAGCTAAGCGGTAGAATAATAATTCCTCCCCCTGCCGTATTACTAATCCTCCCCACTGTCAGTATCTTTTCCACAAGCTGGGGAGTACAAAACGTCAACACCACACAATCTCCTGGTAGACTTTTCCTATCATTACCTACCCATCTCACCCTACGTGCCATTTTAAATTCCCTGAAAAGTTGTACCGTGGGCCCTGCTCTCAAGCCTAACCAGTGCAGTGATTTGTTTCTTAACGTTTCCCATGACTCCGTCTCCTGTTTCCCCAACCTGGGTACGTTCGCCAGTACTACTGTGTACGGTATACAGGCAGGGGGCAAATCTAAGGTGGGGGGTTCAAAGAGGTTAATCTTTCCATCATGTGGCCTGTTTGTTTGATCCCGGGAAGTACGTTATGCTGTTTAGGGAGGATAGGGCCTTCCTTTGCAGTCACAGTTAATTCCTTTTGCAGAGAAGCAGGGTTGTGTGGAGGGTTATTGGTTTTATTCAAACATAAAGAGCGCGGCGGTTTAGTCTTAAGTTCATTCTGATTCCTCCGCTGAGTTGTAGCTATTTCCTCACTTAATTGCTCTGGAACTTTGAGAGGATCTAGGGAACTAATTACTTCAGCGTTACCTTTTAATCTATGTGCCATCTTAGCTTGACTATCTTCCTTTATCCCACCCGCAGTTTTTTGAATTAACACCTCCACCTGACTCAGCCTTTCCTCTATACTCGAGAAGGAACCCCTCAGGAAAAGTTCTAAATTTTGTATTAAATCTATCAGCGTGACCAGCTCCTCTTTATGAGTTTTGGTTTTGGGCCTCGGACCTTGCTCTTGAGTTTTTCTTACTGTGGCCTTTTTTGCCCCGAACACTCTTTTCCCAGATTTATCTATAGTAACCTTATTAGACCCATTTTTTTTAAAAATTTCCTCCCCCCTGCCTATTTTATTTTCCAATTTATTATTTATCTTCTTTTTCCTCTTTTGCGGGGGTTGAGTGAAAGAATCTGGATCGCTTTGTATGGTTTCAATATCAGTTACTGCCACAAGGATGCAGCCATTCTGGGTTGGAACCGCCTGAGTTTCATCTCCTTGTTCAATCCTATTATTTGGAGTTGCCGATACAATTGGCACACCATTTGCTATTGACTGCTCCACCGTAGTTATTTGTTTCTCTATGGCCCCCATTGCCCCTGTCAGATAGCTCAGAAGCGTTTGATTTTTAGGTACTTTTACGTCTTTCCCCTTTTTAGTATCATCTGAAATATGCTTTCTTTTCCCCATTATGTAAAATATACAATTAACTCCTCCGGTTGTAGATCATCAACACTATGCTCGTGGAATGAAAAGGCACGTATTAAATAAACAATTGTTACCGTATGTCCAGAGTCTTATTCGAACATGGCCAAATCAGTCAAGGGACCAAGAGAGTAGGCCCAGCCCGGCCTCCTTCGGCCTCTGACGGGCACAGACGGGCCCGCCCTTTGCCCGGGCTTAGCCCGCGCGCGTCCCGCGCTGCGTTAGCCCTCCCGCAGTTTTGAGCGCTTCCAGGCGCTAGATGGTGACGCGGTGGGCGGGCGTGAGCCGCAGAGCAAGCTGGATGTTGCGGTCCTCCTGGACCGAGCGGGAGAACTGAAGCTTTGGAGTGGCAGGAGCAGAACCCGCACTGCGGTAGCCCTCCCGCAGTTTTGAGCGCTTCCAGGCGCTAGATGGTGACGCGGTGGGCGGGCGTGAGCCGCAGAGCAAGCTGGATGTTGCGGTCCTCCTGGACCGAGCGGGAGAACTGAAGCTTTGGAATGGCAGGAGCAGAACCCGCACTGCGGTAGCCCTCCCGCTGTGGCAAAACCTCATAAATGAGGCCCCCAACTTTACCATTGCAGTCATGCAATCACCCAGGCACTACCCATGCACTCTTCCAATCACTCAGGCACTATCCTTGCACTCCTCCAATCATCCAGGCACTACCCATGCACCCACGTAATCACCCAGGTATTATCCATGCACTTCTTCATACAACACATACAAATTTGTCTTTTTTTAACCAAATAGGCGGTTCCAACAAGAACCATTTTTTTGCTTCTTTTTTTGTTTTATAATTTTTTGGTGTTTTGTAAAACTCTTTTTTATATTTTTCTGGTGTTTTTTTAAAAAAAAGCGAACAAACAGCGGAAACACTTTTCTGTAACTTTTTGCAATTAAAAAATCATTGCAAAAAAAAAATTAACAATGGTGGCTTCTTGCAGCGAAAATAATTGCATCGATAGACTGTTCACCGTAACAAAGAAGTTTTTTACACTTCATGCATCTTTGCTCAAGACCAGCAAATTCTGGCCTAATATCAGGTCATCTGCTAGAACTTGTGGTACCAGCTGTTATACTAGGTCCTGCTTGTTGATCATCTTGCTGGGCTTGTTGTTCCAGCTCTCGTCGTCGTTGCTCCCGTGCTAGCTGACGAGGATGAATGGTTTGCAGGTGCTTCAACATAGAAGAAGTACTGCACGAGTATTTTTTCTTGGAGCCCCGAGATATGTGCTTGCAAATGCTGCAGGTCACCTTTCTTGCGCTGACCTTCTTTTCTCCATCTGGAAAGGTGAAGAAGGCCCAGACGATGCTTTCTTTTCTTCTTTTTGTTGGTTCCTCCAACTCATCTTCTTCACCAAGGATGTCATCTGGTGGGTTTGAAGATGCCATTTTTTTTTTTTTTTTTTTTTTTTAAAACACCAAAAAAATACAAGAAGAGCACTAAACACAAAAGGTCTGTCTCCTGCCAATGTTGTTGAAGGAATGAGAAATTTGGGTGGGGTGCTGTAACTTCTAGATTAAAAAGCTTCTTAACCAATGAAATTCTTTATTTTGAAGTCACATGGATTCGCGCAACCAGTGTGCACCCGTCGCGATTCCGTAAAAATATATTTAACAATAATTTATCTTTATTCCAGTTACAAATATATGATTTTTATAAATAGATTAAATAATCTCTTGCTATAATATGCATATTAAACTTATATACATATACTTTTAAAACTTAAAGATTTGCGATGGATTCGCGCACCCGGCGTGACCTCCGGAACTACGTACGTGACGTTACGCGGGGCGGAAATTCACGCACCCGTCACTTACCGAGCGCGCATCCTACATGACTTAACCAATTTGGCGGCTTGGATTCGCGCACCCACGAGACAGGTACACGATCGGTACGCGAATCCACTTTTTTATCAAAAAAATAAATAAAAATGTATATTTATATTTTAGAAAATAGAAAATATTACATTATTTTTATAACAATTAGAAAACTAAGAAAAAATATTTTTTGCATTATACTTAGAAATTAGCGTTTAAAAAACCTTAGAAAGTCACTTAAAAAACCATAGGTTTCAGGGACGTTATAATTAGAAATTAGCATTTAAAAAACCTTAGAAATTAGCATTTAAAAAACCTTAGGTTTTCAGGGACGTTATAGTTAGTTGGACAGTTCACTCGTACAAAACCAGAGAAATTCGGCCGTTATAGTTAGATGAGCTAACTATAACTGGCACCCCCATAATGCACTGCTGATGACATCACATATTACATCACTCATGACATGGTCAGTGACATCACTGATGACATCACTGATGACATCTCAAATGACATCACTCATGACATCATCCAGTGACTGTGTGTTTCTGTAAAGTTTAAATATGTCTTATATTATCTACTGGCGGTCGCCATTAGATAGTTATAGTTAGGACCTATTATCCATAGGAAATCCGCGACATTCTATTTGAAATAACGTTGGCGCCGGTTGACGAATCTTCGCGAAAGTTTCCAACTTGTTGGGGCGCTCCGCTCCTACCCTGAAAGTCTCGGGTTGATTCATCAAGCGGGGGCCGAGAAAAAAGGGGGGTCCCAAAACGCGTTTTCCCCATTCATTTTTCCATAGGAACCTTTAGTCGCAGCTACAGCCCGAACTGCTGAACGGAATTACACCAAATTTGGCAAAGAGGTAGCCCTTGGTTCAGACTGGTGCCTTTTGCTTAAATGGTGTAAATGGTGTAAATCCGTTCAGTAGTTCCTGAGAAAATCAAAAGTAAAGTCACATATATATCTATGGCCCAGTAGGGTCCGCGTACCCTCAGCGCACCCTGCGCGCACCATCCCGATCACGAGCTGCATGCTAATTGGCTGTCAGCTGGCTGTCAACACTCCAAACCAGGAAGTGTTGGCAGCCATTTTGTCCCTCGGTAGAACCGAGGCACAAAAACAAGTGCGCAAAACGCACAAAGGGGGCAGGGTAGAAACACCCCGACCCCCTAGGTCTGCTCAGGGGGTCTCACAAGGAAATCGGCGGGATGCGCTTAGGGTGCGCGAATCCCGCCGAAAAATAAAAAAATCAAAGCGTGGTCTCCCGCGCTTCGATGTTAATTTGCCCCCGGGTGGGCCAAGTCCCGGGGGCATGGTTGGGGGGGTTTAAATTTAATGTGGGGGGCCTCTAAGGCCCTCCAAGCCCCGGGGACCGCCACCCCCCCGGGGCTTTGAAAAAATAATGGTGCGGAAGGGCTCTTGGCCCTCCCGCAGCCCCGGGGACCGCCACCCCCCGGGGCTTCTTTTTTTAAAAATTATTTTCACCTGTGTGGGGGGCTCCAGGGGCCTTAAATGGCCTGAGGAGGGGGCCACGCAGCCCCCTCAAATTTAAAAAATACAAATCGAGGGTATGCCCCGGGGGATGGGGTCCCCGGGGCCAACACAGGCCCAGGGAAGGGGGGCCACGCGGCCCCTTCCCGTTTTTTTATTTAAAAAATAAATAAAATGCTCAGGCCCGGGGGATGGGGTCCCCGGGGCCAAAAGTGGCCAAGGGAAGGGGGCCACGCAGCCCCCCTCCCATTAAAAAAAAAAAAAAAAAAAAACGACCGGCATCGTGCCGGAGGCCGCCGCCCTCCCAGCAGTACTCTGCAAACGTGCCCCCTGGCACGTTTTAAGAAGAGGAAGTAATTCCCCTTGAATACTGGGGGTCCCCTGGGGCCAACTAGCCCACCAGGAACCTCCAGTATGCGCCAGGGGGCTGCGTTGCAGAGAGGTGTACAGAGGCCACGCCCCTTTTTACACCTCTCTGCAACGCAGCTCTGTGGCGCTTTTTAGAAGTACATGGTGGGCTAGTTGGACTCCAGGGACCCTCAGGATTCAAGGGGACTTAATCCCCCAACTTAAAACGCGCCACGGGGCGCGTTTGCACAGTGGTGAAGGGAGGGGGCGGGGCTTCAGGTGACATGTGTGCAAACAGGCCCCGTGGCGCATTTTAAGATGGGGAATTAAATCCCCTTCAATCATGAGGGTCCCTGGGGGCCAACTATCCCAACAGGTACGTCCAGAAAGCGCCACAGAGCTGCATTGCAGAGAGGTGCAAAAAGGAGCGTGGCCTCTGAACACCTCTGTGCAACGCAGCTCCCTGGCGCATACTGGAGGTACAGGGTGGGCTAGTTGGACCCCAGGGATCCTCATGATTCAAGGGGACTTAATCCCCCAACTTAAAACGCGCCACGGGGCGCGTTTGCACAGATGTCACCTCAGGCCCCGCCCCCTCCCTTCACCATTGTACAAATGTTCCTCTAAAATCAGCCGAACTACGAATTCCTATTTACTCACCTGTTATCAGGAGAGACCTCAGTGCTGCATCTTTCAGCCCAGTACTGATCCTGAAAAGTAATTTTAACCGTACTTACCAGTAACTTGAATTTCCTTCCATAGGATATCATTGCCTGCTTTTTGATGAAAAAGTTTCTAAGTGTCGATTTTTGAAACATACAAATATTCCTCTAAAAGCAGCCAAAATACGAATTCCGATTTACTCACCTGTTATCAGGAGAGACCTCAGTGCTGCATCTTTCAGCCCAGTACTGATCCTGAAAATTAATTTTAACCGTACTTACCAGTAACTTGAATTTCCTTCCATAGGATATCATTGACTGGTTTCACTTGGAAATTCTTCTAAGTGTGGAGTTTTGGAACTTTATAATATTCCTCTAAAATCAGCCAAAATACGAATTCCGATTTACTCACCTGTTATCAGGAGAGACCTCAGTGCTGCATCTTTCAGCCCAGTACTGATCCTGAAAAGTAATTTTAACCGTACTTACCAGTAACTTGAATTTCCTTCCATAGGAATCCATTGTCTGGTTTTCAGCAGAAAAGTTTCAAAGTGTTGATTTTCACAAACTACAAATATTCCTTAAAAATCGCCTGTATGACTTAAACGCATTCTTTCAACTGTTTACAGGAGATGCACCAGTGCTGGATCCAGGATCCACCACTGAGTAAGAAAAAGTAACGATAACACTACTTACCTGCTAAGTGAATTTCCTCCCATAGGATAACATTGGTGATTCTATGTGAAAAAGTTTCTAAGTGTCAACTTTTAAAATACAATAATATTCCTTAAAAATCACTACTGTAACCAAAACGCTTTTACTCATCTGTTTACAGGAGATGTCCCAGGACTGAATCTAGGATCCAGTCCTGTGGTTAGAAAAGTAATCCATAAAGTAACTAATTGCATTTAACTAGAAATTCACATTGAGCTCAATGTTGCATTGTGTTTGAAATTGTGTTGCCCATTGCAACAACTGTAACTACTGTACTTAAAAGTCTATTGCATATTTGCAAAGTATTTAAACTAAAGTAATTCATTCTGAGAAAGTATATTTTGTTATGTAATGTATAATGTAATTACAATGTAATTTAAAAAATAAAATATCTAAAAATAAATAGTTTAAAAAAATGTTGTAAATCAGTATCAAAAAAATAAATATAACAATTAATACATTTAAAAATTGTCATTTACAAAATCTTTGAAATTCACTGAAAAAACCATAGGTTTCAGACACGTTATAGTTAGGAATTAGCATTTAAAAAACCTTTGAAATTCACTGAAAAAACCATAGGTTTCAGACACGTTATAGTTAGGAATTAGCATTTAAAAAACCTTGGAAATTCACTGAAAAAACCATAGGTTTCAGGCACGTTATAGTTAGAAATTAGCATTTAAAAAACCTTAGAAATTCACTGAAAAAACCATAAGGTTTTAGGGACAGTTATAGTTAGTTGGACATTGCACTCGTACAAAACCCGTGAAATTCCCCCGTTATAGTTAGTTCAGGTAACTATAACCCGCGCCCCCGCAATGCACTGCTGATGACGTCACATATTACATCACTCATGACATGGTCAGTGACATCACTGATGACATCACTGATATCTCAAATGACATCACTGATGACATCATCCATGTGAGAATTTAATGCACCTCCTCACACCCTAATATAACCTTTGATACACCCACTCTAAATTACAGACTGCCATTCTCAAAACCATAGACACTCCAACACCAATAACTACATACCCACTCACTGATTCTTAGGTCTACACACACACATCCACTCACTCACCCGTACAGTCACTCATACTTATGGTCACTCAGTACAGGACTATCATATGCACTCATACTCCTATATAGACACTCAAACACCGCCACTCATCCATAGAGGTACTCACACACCTAGTCAGTCATGCAAATAATTAAACACACTGCCATTTACTCACCTATACAGTTATACACACACCAGCTCACTTACTCATACAAATACTAGCACATTCTTACGCTCTTATACAATCACTGATACAAGCACACACTCATCCATACAGTCACTCTCACAATCACACACTCTCGCTTATAGCTATTTATATACTCCAACACACATATATACTGCCTTTCACATATGTAGTTACTCACACATGTACCACTGGGACATACATTCACTCACTAACACACTCTTACACACACTTACCCACCCATACAGTCTATCACAGATGCACTCTTGAAACCATCCACCCAGTGAATCACCCACTCACACATCTATGCACAGAGTCGCACACACCCCACCCACACAAACACTCGGGCACCCATACAGATACTCAGACAACCAATCAATAACTCATATAGACACTCATGTAGCTATTCACAAACCCATGCACCACTTACACAGCAACAGACAGACGGATACAGACATTCACCCAGTTTAGTCACTAACCCATGCATTCAGTAAGATATGTTTAATCACTCACTTATCGAGTTAGTCACGCACCTACTAAATCATCCATACAGACACTTATACACCCACTCATTCTTCAATACGCCTTTCCCTATATATATTAAAAATATTTAAACTTTACAGAAACACACAGTCACTGGATGATGTCATCAGTGATGTCATTTGAGATGTCATCAGTGATGTCACTGACCATGTCATGAGTGATGTAATATGTGACGTCATCAGCAGTGCATTGCGGGGGCGCGAGTTATAGTTACCTGAACTAACTATAACGGGGGAATTTCACGGGTTTTGTACGAGTGCAATGTCCAACTAACTATAACTGTCCCTAAAACCTTATGGTTTTTTCAGTGAATATATATATATATATGCCAAGGTGTATTGAAGAATGAGTGGGTGTATGAGTGTCTGTATGGATGATTTTGTAGGTGCGTGACTGACTATAAGTGAGTGATTAAACGTGTCTTACTGAATGCATGCGATACCAAAGGGGATGATGGACGGAGCGTTTGAGCTAATCAAACACTCACCCCCAGTCAACTGATCTGGGTTTAATCCATCATCATTCTTTAGCTCACTCCACCACCCCAGTTCAGACATGGCCATATGCAAATCAGTCTGACCCCGTGCCTCATGGGAACAGTCCAGCCCGAACTGCCAAGCCATGTCTTCCCTGGACCGGAAACAAGCATCCTGGGACCGGTTTCTGGCTATTCAGCCGTCATCAGCCAGGCTAGCTTGAATCCAGTGGCAAAGTGAGCAAGGGACCCACGTCTGGGCATACCCTGCCAACTTAGGGCGAACAAAGCGATACCAAAGGGGATGATGGACGGAGCGTTTGAGCTAATCAAACACTCACCCCCAGTCAACTGATCTGGGTTTAATCCATCATCATTCTTTAGCTCACTCCACCACCCCAGTTCAGACATGGCCATATGCAAATCAGTCTGACCCTGTGCCTCATGGGAACAGTCCAGCCCGAACTGCCAAGCCATGTCTTCCCTGGACCGGAAACAAGCATCCTGGGACCGGTTTCTGGCTATTCAGCCGTCATCAGCCAGGCTAGCTTGAATCCAGTGGCAAAGTGAGCAAGGGACCCACGTCTGGGCATACCCTGCCAACTTAGAGGCGAACAAAGCGATACCAAAGGGGATGATGGACGGAGCGTTTGAGCTAATCAAACACTCACCCCCAGTCAACTGATCTGGGTTTAATCCATCATCATTCTTTAGCTCACTCCACCACCCCAGTTCAGACATGGCCATATGCAAATCAGTCTGACCCTGTGCCTCATGGGAACAGTCCAGCCCGAACTGCCAAGCCATGTCTTCCCTGGACCGGAAACAAGCATCCTGGGACCGGTTTCTGGCTATTCAGCCGTCATCAGCCAGGCTAGCTTGAATCCAGTGGCAAAGTGAGCAAGGGACCCACGTCTGGGCATACCCTGCCAACTTAGGGCGAACAAAGCGATACCAAAGGGGATGATGGACGGAGCGTTTGAGCTAATCAAACACTCACCCCCAGTCAACTGATCTGGGTTTAATCCATCATCATTCTTTAGCTCACTCCACCACCCCAGTTCAGACATGGCCATATGCAAATCAGTCTGACCCTGTGCCTCATGGGAACAGTCCAGCCCGAACTGCCAAGCCATGTCTTCCCTGGACCGGAAACAAGCATCCTGGGACCGGTTTCTGGCTATTCAGCCGTCATCAGCCAGGCTAGCTTGAATCCAGTGGCAAAGTGAATGCATGGTTTAGTGACTAAACTGTGGAAATGTCTGTATCAGTCTGTCAGTTGGTGTGTAAGCGGCTGCATGGGTTAGTGAGTAGCTACTTGACTATATGGGTTATTAATTGGTTGTCTGTGTATCTGTATGGGTGCCTGAGTGTCTTTGTGGGAGGGTGGGGGGTGACTCCGTGCATAGATGTGTGAATGGGTGATTCACTGGGTATATGGGTTCAACAGTGCGTCTGGGAAGGGCTGTATGGGTGCGTGAGTGTGTGTATAGGTGTGTTGGTGAGTGAATGGATGTCTCAGTGGTACATGTGTGAGTAACTACATATGTGAAAGGCAGTATATGTGAGTGTTGGACTATATAAATGACTATATGTGAGAGTGAGTGATTGTGAGAGTGGCTGTATGGATAAGTATGTGCTTGTGTCAGTGATTGTATAAGAGAGTAAGTATGTGTTAGTATCTGTATGAATAAGTGAGGTGGTGTGTGTATAACTGTGTAGGTGAGTAAATGGCAGTGTGATTGATTATTTGTATGACTGACTATGTGTGTGAGTAACTCTATGGGTGAGTGGCGTTGTGTGAGTATCTGTATAGATGAATGAGTACATATGATAGGGCTGTATTGATGAGTGACTGCGTGTATGCATGACTGTATGGCTAAATGAGTAGATGTGTGTGAAGTCCTAGGAATTAGTGAGTGGGTATGTAGTAACTGGTATTGGTGTGCAAAAAACATCAATGGCTTAATGAAAAAAATTAACGTTAAAGGACAAAAGAGTTTTTTGCACCTAGGTCGCATGCCTGGATGGTTATAAATGAATGTAAAATTCTCAAATCACAGTTCTATTTAGAGTCTGGATGGTCCCGCTACAAAAAAGAAGGTGCACAAGAGCAAGATTTGGAATACTTCCAGGCCTCGTGCATGCAATTCCCTGGTTGAGACAAACAAAACCAAAGTCTTGTAGGTTGTGTAAGCTTGGCAAAGAGAACATCATTCATTTAATCTGCATATGTCTGGCCTTACTGGATCTGAAACGGAGGTTGCTAATGATACCGTTTAACCAGTGGGCCATTAATGCAGACAAGCTGTGATAGCATGTTTTAAATCATCTGATACAGCACTGAATTGTATATTTGTAAAATTCATGAGAGCAGTGGAAATGAAAATGGCGTATATTATGTGATTACACTTTCAGCCCTAGTAATGAATGTTTCCTTAATTAATATAATATAGTAATATGTAAGGTAATCACCTTTGTCGGATTCTGATAAATGTAAATGTGTAATAATTATTTTTAACAATGCCTAGTGGTTTTATAATTATGGTTAAATTGACTTCCCTCATGACGTTTTTTTCTTTTCTAATATTGTTAGATTTTAATTAATCAACAATAAACTATATTACTTACTTGTGGTGCTCTGTTTATTTGCATCCTTACTCCAAAAATTGATGTGAGGATAAGTTTTCAGCTAAAATATAGTGCAAATGACGTTTGCATGTCACGTGAATGTGCGAACATTTGCTGAAATTTTGAGTCATAATGTGAAAGCAAATTATGTGAAATTTCCACACCCCTACTCAACACTGTCCCACCACTTTGATGCAGCAATGAAATTAGCTGCTCAGGAAAAAATGTGAGACTACTAGTTGGTCACACTCCTGGAGACCCTAACCTTTAAAATGTAGACACCATGGGCTTCTGGATGGGGTCAGTGTTAGAGGGTATGGTTTGCATGTCTGCATTGTGGTATAGGGATGTTGTGGAATGGTACCTGAATATCATGTTTTTAATATTAAAGTGCAAAAATATTGAGTCCAAAATATTGTAATGGGCAAAATATAATGACTAAGATATCATGAATATGTATGTTTTTTTCTGTCAATATTGTGGGGTAAAATATATAAAAATGTTGTCAGATAATAGTTAATGCAAGAATATTGTTATGCATATAAATATTATTTTGTGTTTTTTAATATTTTCATGTGTGAAGGCTAGAGTTTTGTTGACATTTTTAATTTGTAGTTAATATTTTTTTAATGTAGCAATTTATGTAATTTATTTGATGGGTTGTGGCTTAAATTGTGGGATTTGGGTGCGTGGTATTTTAGTATTACAAATTTATGTAACTAGCCTTTTGGAAGGCTAGTTTATTTCTCTGTTATAATAAGGAATTTGGTGGTTAAGGTTTTGTATGGGTTTTTAATGTTGTTTATTGTGATTTATATGTTTGGACTGCAGAAACCTTTATAATCATTAAATGTGTTAATGAGTGTGAGCTATATGGGGGGTTTTGAGTGAATGAATAGTGTTTAAAATTATAAATGTGTTAACATTTTTTTGGGGTGGTTTTGGGTGAGGCAGTGGTTATAGCAAGAAATTAGGAGGGCATTCTTTATTGTGGGAGTGCACGTAATTCCTTCAGGTTCCCATATTTTATCCATGTAGGGAGATTATTTTAGTGTTATTACATTATATTTACATTTTGTACATATTTTTCATTGTAGTGGTATTTAATCAGACATAATTTAATCAGTTTCGCCTAAGTTTGTGTGATTGGAATTAAGTAGTAAAAAGCCCCTCAGGATGTTTTCAGTTTTGATAACGTTTGTATAACTGAATGTAAAATAGACAATTGTCCCTGAACATTCATACATTTTTGCCAATGTTTGTGGGACTGGAGCTTGAAAATTACATGTCCTCCCAAAATGTATGCGCTATCCCAATGTTTGTGAAAGTGGGGTTAGAATAGTATGTCATTCCCCGTCAATTTATGCATATTCCACAATATTTGCTGGACTGGAGTTATAGTATTAAATCAGGTCCATAGTTTTATGCAGTTTACCCAATGATTATGGCCTTGGATTAGAAACGTAAATTAGCTCCCTGATTGATGCACTTTATGGAATGATTGTTGTTATATTGTTGAAGCACCCTTTATATTTAGGTTATTTTATTTATGTTTGGCTTTCTGATTTTTTATAGTGAATTATTCCATTAACATTTTTTTGTGAACGATGTTCACAATCATTAAATACTTGAATCATATCATTTATAATAATTTTAAATGTTTTAATGACCTACACTTTTCCGATAAAGAAAAAATTATTTAAATTTTAGCATCTTTGTGATAGAATACTGTTAGAAATGGGAGTTTCTAGTTGATACTGGTTTGCCCCCTGTCCAAGTAGGGACCCTTCCTTTTAGTCAGGGTAAGGGAATTACACAGCTAAGATAACCCCTGCTCACCCCCTTGGTAACTTGGCACGCGCAGTCAGGATTATCTCAAAGGGAATGTGTAAAGCACTTGTACAAAACACACACAGTAACATAGTGATTACACTACAAATGGCACCACACCAGTTAAGAAAAATAACCAATCTTTACATAAATAAAACAAGAGTAAAACGACAAAAATCCAACATACGCAAGCAATGATCTCAATTTTAGAAGATTTAAAATCGTTCTGTTCATAGAAAACTATGGATGTGTCACTTTTTAGTGCAAAGTACCTGGGATGTGTCAAATTCAAAAGATGAAAACAGGTGCAAGGGAGATGAGGCGCCGAAAACACAGTGATGCGTCGGTTCATTGCTCTCAGTGGAGGTGATGCATAGATTCTTTACTGCCAGAGAAGGTGATGCGTTGATTCCTTGCTCTGATGCAGAGGAAGTGATGCATTGGTTCCTTGTTGTCAGGGGAGGTGATGCGTTAATTCCCTAGTGTGAGGGGAGGTGATGCTTCATATTTCCAGCATGCGTCCAGTGGTCCTTAATGCTGGGCAACGTCAATGAAGACTTGGCGCACAGGTGCGATGCGTGGAAAATCTGGGTGCGCTGGGGTCGATGCGGCGGCGAAATCGGTGCTGCATCGATTCTCCCAGCCGCGAGAAGGTGATGCACTGAACTCTTCAGCCGCACAGCAGGGCCTGCATCAGAGTTGGAGCTGGTGTCTCAGACGTCGGAGACACAGTGCACAGGGCTCGGGCTGTGTCGATCCTGGAGCCACACGACAGGTGCTGCGTTGATGTTTCTGCTGCACCACGGCAATGCGTTGGTTTTTCACCCGCATGACAAGCTTGCGGCGGGAAAAACAGGTGCTGAAGACTAGTGCATGGGCTTTCTTATTTTCTTGCACCAGAAGCCACCTCCAAGGGCCTAGAACTAGAATTGGCACCACTTGGCAGGTAAGAACTCCCAGCAGAGGAGCTAAGGGGCTGCAGGTGAAGTCTTCGATGGCCCTGAGACTTCTTAACAGGAGGCAAGCACACACAAGCCCTTGGAGAACCTTGGCAAACAGGATGTTGAAAACAAAGTCTAGTTCTTTCATTCTCCAAGACAGAAACAGCAAGCAGTAGGCAGCCCAACACAACAACAGGCAGAGTGGCAGTTCCCCTCCTACAGCTTCTCCAACTCTTCTTGGCAGAGTCTTCTCATAGTCCAGAAGTATTCTAAAAATGTGGGGTCACAGCTCCAGTACTTATACCAGTTTTGGACTTTGAAGTAGGACCCTGTCTTTCCCTGACCTGGCTCCAGACACACTACAGGCGGGGTGGAGATAGCGATGTGTGAGGATAGGCACAGCCCTATTCAGGTGTCACAGACAACTCCTCCCATCACTCTAGCTCAGTAAACCCCATGAGCCTGTTGATGGGCCATCAGGATATGCAGGGCACACCTCAGCTTCCTTTTTGTGACTGCGTAAATGAATGCACAAACAGCCCAACTGTCAGTCTAAACCAGACGTGGTTTCCACTGGCAGGCAGAGACACAAAATGGAAAAACAAGAAAATACCCACTTTCTAAAAGGGGCATTTTCAAACACACAATCTAAAAACCGACTTCATTAAAAGATATATTTTTAAATTCTGAGTTTAGGAAGCACAAACTCCAAATCGCTATCTCTTCCCAATTGAAAACTACACTTGTAAGATGTGACAAGGCAGCTCCAATGAAAACCTATGGGACAGATAGTCCTTGCAATAGTGAAAAATGAAATTAGCAGTATTTCACTATTAGGACATGTAAAACACACCAGTACATGTCCTACCTTTTTAATACACAGCACCCTGCCAATGGCACTACCTTGGGCCTACCTTAGGGGTGCCTTACATGTAAAAAAAGAGAAGGCTTGGGACTGGCAAGTGGGTGCACTTGCCAGGTCGACATGGCAGTTTCAAACTGCCCACACACACCCTGCAGTGGCAGGTCTGAGGCATGGTTGCAGGGCTACTCATGTGGGTGGCACAATCAGTGCTGCAGACCAACTAGTAGCATTTGATTTACAGGCCCTGGGCACTTTACTATGCACTTACCAGTAGATCAAATATGCCAATTATAATCACAATTTACACAGGGAACACTTGCACTTTAGCACTGATCAGCAGTTGTAAAGTGCCCAGAGTTCTAAAACCAGAAGACTTAAAAATACAGTAGGAAGGCAAAACATCTGGGGATAACCCTGAAAAAAGGGCCAAGTCCTACAAATATGTTTTCACATTTTATCTTTATTTTTAAACTACAAATAGTTAATGTTTAACCCAGGTAGTTAAATTAATTCATTGTTTCTTGTGATCAGATAGACAGTGAAAAGAATTGTCACCCAAAAAAACACTGTTCAAACATTATATCATCAGGAAAAGTAAGATGAAGCGGGGTAAATTTGAGCCTTTGCTCTTTATTTTGAGAATTTCAGTTTTCTATTTTGATACAAAGAATTATGCACATTGGGAAAAACATTGTTTCCTTTGCATATTGGAAAATGACACATTGTTATATTTAATTTAAATCTATTTTACATTCTATTGTATTCATACTGGAAATTTTTACCATATTGTTTGAATTTTAAAGAAGGTATACAACTTTTTTAACACATTTTTTAGATATATAGATATATTTATTTACACTTGAAAGCAATACCTATTTAGTCTGTTTTCATATTTAGCTGACATATTTTGGTATTATGTACAGTGTATTGTTTGCATCATTTTTTATTTGGCATCTAGGGATGCAGATGCAGGCTCTGGTTGCTTTTATCAGATACAATCTATTTATTTTGCAAGTATTTACATATAAATAACTTTGTATTGTTTATAGTTATGTTATCTTGAAGTTACGTATATTTTTGATTTTGTGTTTCTTTACATGTTATTGGCGAGTATGTTACTACATATTATTAGAGGTATGTCAAAGTAATATATTGGGTTTGTGCTGTATTGGGGATGTGTAGTTGTGGTAGTGTGTAAATTAGTGTAATCTTTGCTTTTACAGTGTTGATGACATTGGATTTTCATTGGAGTTGCATTCCTATATAATTTCTAATGTTATCTCAAGTAAATGTTGTTTTCTTTTTATATTCCCACAGATTTTTTAAATTTTTCTTTTATTTTCTGTATTGTTTTTCAACCATGTTTGCGGTTGTGGAGGGTATTGTTGGTTGTGATATGGACTTTTTTTTCTTCATTTTTGGGTATACTTTTTGGATGGCTTTTTCGAATTATTTTTTAATACTACTGTATTATTTAGAGGAGAGTCATCAGTGGGTGTTCTGCATTATCAAAGACTGAAAGTAATTTTATATTTGTTTATTTTGTAGTTAAGGTTATATGTTGAGAAATTATTGGTTTATTTTGGTGTGGAATGTTGACTCTGACAGCTGGGTCTGTTGACTCAGTGGACGAATGCATCCATTGCAGAGAGCTGTGTTTGATCTCTTAGTCACAGGTTCAAATCCCAGTAGGTCAACTCAGCCTTTCGTCCTCCAGAGGTCAAAACAATGGGTACCAATTGAGTTGGGGACCAATAAACATATCTTATTGAGGGCAAAGATACCCTTAAAGCAAGAAATAATAGTTAAAGTGGTTAAATATATTTTACTTTACAAATGTATATATTTAGGGGGCTATTTTTGATACAATATAAAAATGTATTTTCACAGTATTTTTTTATGAGGTTATTCTCATTATAGAAATGAAGTATCTTCTATATTTATATATTTCTTTGTTTCTTACTGAGTCGTTTCCCTATGATGAACCTTTCATTAGTGATGTATCTGTAGTCGAATTGTATTAGTTGTTTTTGCTCTTTTGAAGTAATGGTTTCTGCAATATATCCTCTCTCCTTGGGCATGTTTTGTTTACTGAGAAGTATTCATTTTTTGGAATGAATAATTACATGTATTTTAAATAAATGTTTTAGTATTTTTGTAGTCTTATTATATTTAAAGGTCATGTTAATATATACATTGTTATTGGGGATATGATCTTGTAGTTATGGACTTTAATTTTTCAAAAGGTTTTTTGAAGTGTGCTACTGTAATTGACTATCTTGAAATGAGTGAATATTACAAATTCAGTGCATTTTTACTTGGAGCTGTTTGGTAACCTTGAGGATATGTTTCTAAAAATGTTACTTGTGCTTTTGTAAACATATTTGTAACATATTTTGTTTGATATTATGGTGCACTTTTTTCAGTTAGTCAGCAATGTCAATTGTATTTTCTGGAATATATTTTTTGTTAATATTTAATCTATAATATTGAATATGCAACATTTTAAATGTGGAAATTTGTTTGTCGAAATTATGGCCCGTGACACTGAATGTAGTGAATGTCAATAATTTTTATACAATATTTAGTCTACACTAATTGTTCTACCACAATGTTTTTGTTGTTAATATTGTGACATTGTGCACTAAGTAATAGGAAACAAAGATCTTGCATACTACTTTTGGGGAATGCTGGATCACCCCGTATGATCAAGGTACCCGAAGTGTGACTTATGGCTGCCAAAAATGTCTCACATTTGCATGTGAGACCTGTTGTACTTACGTTGATCTAGTGTTGTTAGATGTTAGAAAGGGGTGAAGTGATGAAAAGAAAGGCCATTCCCAGCATCTCATGCAAAACGCAGACAGGAGGTATTTGTTTTACAGTTGTCACCATGAGAATGCTGCAGACGTTTATAGATCCATACAATAAATCTACTATCCTGGGTATATCTGGAAAGGGTGAGTTATGAGTGAATATCTTTGTGAAGCCATTCTTCAGATACAGTCTCAGTGTGGGTTAGAGAGACTTATCCAGTAGGCACATGCCATTGAAATCCCCAGTAACCAACTGAAAAGCAATAACGGACTGGAAAATATAGCTTTAGAGTTCGCTTACGAGAAAAGGCACCATACACATCAGTGACTTACTCCCTGGTATAGCAGACAGCTTGCACATTGATACCTAGTGGAAGGGTGGCTAATGTGCTACAATGTGTGTAATCAATGGCAACTAAGACCCGAGGGAAGTGGGCAATGGAATTGTATTTCTATGCTACCCGTTGCCTTTCCACCAATTGACTGAAATATGGCAGTATACTGATAACATGACCTGATGATGCGTAGATCTGGTATGACTTGGCTGTAGACACCCATAGTATCCCCAGCTGTCCTCTGGAAAGATCCAGGGGCATATCTATCAATATGTGACGCAGCGCAGCAAGCAATCTTGCTGGGCTGCATGACAGGGAAAGGGCAGGAATGTGCTGTATTTAACATATGAGGCACATTCCTGCCTTTTACCAGTGCTGGCACACAATGTGTTGCCTAGCACTAACACAGGCACTCTTGCACGATGGTGCAAAGGTGTCTGCATTGTAAGCAGGATTTTGTTTTTGAAGGAAGGGGCGCTATACTTCTCCATTGGATTCATATTGGGGGCTTTTGTCCAAGATTATTTAAGTGCTTGTGTGTGCATTATCTGCAGCAAAACGTTTTTTATATACATTATTATTTTTGTAAGTGTGTACATTCAGTGGGTGTGCTGTGCTTGTGTTTCTGATTTTATTTTTCCCTTTTAGCAGGGAGCAATATTTTCTGCTTCCATTGATTTGTATTTGATTTTTATGCAGGACCTGTGACCGTCATTGTGTGGTGTATGACTTACTTCAAAGGCTTGGCTAGAGTAGATTTCAGCCTCTTTTGCTTTTAGTGCTACTGGAGGAAATGTGGGTGTGCCTTTGGTACTTAAAATATGACTTACCCCTTTTTAAGTATGTAATTTTTAATTCAATGTTCCTCCTGTGTCCCTTCTTAAGTTGATCTTTGGTCCTCCTGCATTGAAGTAAATAGTCCCCATTTTCTATACAATCCTCCTTGTCACAACTACATTGACACCATAAACATATGCATCCACTTGCAACTTTCTCTGCATTTGTGGTGGGGGAGCTCCCCATGTACGAGATAGGACAGACATAGGCAAAGCTATTGCTGTTTTCTGGTATGTCACTGAACTGCATGTGTGAGTATGTGAAGTAGTACTTAAAGACTACTCAACAATCCTTTCTTGCTTAGATGCTTAGGCATTCTAGAGAATCACTCACTACTCATCCTCTAAGAATTTTATTCTCACTTGTCTCTGTAACACTGACCGCTTCATCTCAAATGTTGTGGTGCGTTTTCCCACTTTGAGTCTGGATTTCCTAGTGGGATTTATTATATCTGCTATTCTGATTCATCACATGTCACTGTGAGAAAAAATGTTGTTCCTCACTTTTTCCAAACTCTTTTTCAGAATCCTCTTGCATATCTTGCTTGATTAGATGTAAATGCAAAAAAAACAGACGATGAATGGAATGCTGAACAAATCAAACATTCACCTCCAGTCACCTGGGTCCCATGCTCACTGTGCCACTGGATTCAAGCTAGCCTGGCTGATGAGGGGAATACCCTGAAACTGGTCCCACGATGCTCATTTCTGGTTCAGGGAGGACAGGGCCTGGCATTTCAGGCTGGACTTTTCCCATGGGGAGCCGGGTCAAGACAGATTTGCATATGGCTGGGTCCAAACTGGGGTGGCGTGATGAGCAAAAAAGCAATGGATTAAACCCATATCTGTGACAGGGGTGAATGTTTGATTTTTTCAGCGTTCCGTCCATCATTTGATTTGATGTGGCACTGATTTTCAACTGGAGAACTCTGTGTAAAAAAAACAAAAAACATGCAGAACCCTTGACACGCAAACAGTGTTTCATTTCAACTCATGAGACATCTCTCAATGCTGATCACTGACTGACATATTCTGCAAGGGCATCTGAGGATATAGTCCTATTTCAAATGCCCTCACTCCTATGTTCTAGAAGAACTTAAAAAATAATTTCCAAGGGATCAGTGTATCCAAACTAAGTTTACATCTATATCTCTTATCCACCCAGCTTAGGCATACTGCTGTGCTCTGCCAAAATGTCTCTAAGTGTACCTTCTCATATTGCAAATTTTGTTTTTGCTCAATTAATTTATTGGCTTCAAGAAAACACTTTATTCTAAGACTTAATATGCAATTCTTATTGGGCAGAGGTTATTTGAGAATTTGCTGCTTTAATTTGCCAGGAGTATCGTCTTGTATTATCAAGTTAATAGATTTTTCCATTTCCTTTTTCTGGACATTACATTTGCTGGGACAGAAACGTTCTCTCCATGGTAATGGACGTGGACCTCTGCCCTGCGTGCCCAACTGTACTAATATCTGGATCCCTAATGCTGATATTTGTTGTCATACGCAAACAGATCATTCTTCTGTGCCATGACATACGCCTGTCTCATGGACTACGATCTTGTTCGACCGGGAGGTGTACCCAAAGTGCTATCTTCACAGTTGTGGATGGCTACCGCCTTCATCAGAAGCTAAGAAAGCACAAGCGCAGTGGTGACCGCATACCGTGTAGGGATCAGTAGTAGTGAACAGGACCGTTTTACCCAGTGTCACTTGAGTTAGGCCTACAGGCTCAGTCACCTTTTTAAAAGTTCCACTGCTTTGTGCTTACCTAACTCATGGCCTACATCGGGTAGATGTGGAGCGCTGCATAGCACAGGAGTAGTGACTCTGCGTTGGTTGTATTTGTTCCTGGGAAGGGTACAGTACAAGGAAGGAGCAGTACTGTGAAGTGCATGTGTGTTTAGTCCATGTACAGGGTGTATTTATGCTTGAGAGGGATACACGACATGCAAAAAGTAGGGCTCTGAAGTGTGTGTGCATGGTGTATTTGTGCTTGCTTGAAGTACAATACATGAAGGGTAAAGTAATGTGCAGTGCAGAAAGTGAGTGCGTGTGTGCTGCAGTGCATGTGTTTGTAAAGAGCACATCCTGGTTAAAGATAAAAAAGCTTCAGTGCTGAACAGTGCGAGCAGACTGAGTGTGCTTGCTGAATGCATGTGTACATGCGAGGGTGCAATGTACAGTGGTTTCAGTGATCAACAGTAAGTCTGCTATGAAAGTACACTGAGGGAGTGTGCCAGCAATGGTGCACTGTATGGAGGAACCTGGGTTAAATTTTGGGAAGCCAAGGCCTGCCTGGTGAAGACATGAGGAGCAGAGGATTCCCCAGTCAGATTTATTTATTGCTGCATTCCTGTGAGCTGTGTGGGGATTGCTCTTTTTTCAGTGATGTGTCTAGGCCTCTTCCCTGTGACCTGTCTCAGGAAGGGGATGATAAGAGTATCACAAAGGGCAGGGTTGGGGGTCTGGGATTAACCTTTAGATGCACATATCACTGTGGCTGACATCCAGGTCACTCACATGAATTGTTTGTGGATAATCAGTTTTGCAGTCGTGCCTGCTTGGACAGACATCTTTCATGAAGGAAGGAAGATGAAAAGGAGATGTGCCCACTTCAAAAGAAGCAGAACCCCAACATAAAACTTTAAAGATCAAGACCGTAAATCAAATTTGGTGTCTGGAGAAGCACTATAAGAAGGGGAGGTTGAGTCTTCCAAAATGTGTCATCTGCCAAACAGCCAGACAGGCTGTGTGGCCAGGACTGGGGGCCAAGGCCTGCTACTCTCATTGCTTAATGAGGGGACATCACCCAAGGAAACCAAAACTACCTGTCTTGGAGCACCATCATCTGACTGCTTGCCAAGACCAATGTCCCCTGTGAGGAACAGGAGAGCATTGAAGGGAGCGAGGCTCAATGTGGAGCTCCTATCGGGCTGTAGCCCATGAGCAAGACTGTTTTTGGTGATCCCCTATGCCAGGAGAGGGCCATCGTAGACTGTGGCATGTATTGAGTGCTGTGTGGAGGGCGCCAAGCCCACACAGCCTTGTTGCTGTAACCTTGTATGCCAGAGGGGGCCAAAGGTCAAGCAGTTGTGCGACCACCGTGCAAAGATATGTAAACGCCTGAGCAGTGATCCCATGTAAGCCAGGAGGGGCCATTGTGGTGTGGGAAATTGGACTTGAAGAGTCTACACTGAGTTTGGAAGGTACAGAGGCAACCCCATATGTCAAGGTGGGGCTGCCAGGACAAAATCATCAAAGGCTTTGGGCCATTGCCCGGGACTGAAGTGAGGCTGGGACAGACAGGACAAGCTGTACCGAAGTATCTGCCCTGACTGACTGCCATGGATCAGGAGGACACCGAGGAGGATGACGCACCCTTGTGAGACTCCAGTTGGGGACCAAAGGATTGAATTCTCTCCCGGGGAGAACTTGACATACCGCATCGCTGTGAAATGAGAGCAGCTCCAATCGCTGGTGTGAGCATCTTTGAAGCTCAGTAGAGTGAGCTTGTGGCCACCCGATTCTGCCACGTGTACCGCTAGCAGCCTGATCGGACCTTGTGAGTGCCCACCCACTGTAACACCGAGTGCTTCCATGTTGCAGGAGTGGCTAAGACTTGAACACAGGCTTTTGGGGCCTTGGGAGATTCAGTCCTAATGGTGCTGTGGCACCATAGACACATTTGACTGAAATCCAGAGGAGTCAAAAGGTAACTCTTAAGTCCAGCCTAATAGTTTGTTTTCCCTGATGCGGCCACCAGTGAATGGGGAATAACTGTGAACACGTTACACAAAGGAGGATGGGGCAGGGATTTGCCTGACAACTGCTAATAATAATAATACATTTATAAAGCGCAACAGCTACCTCAAACAGAGGTGTCCCGGCGCTATAGCAGGCAAGCAGGAGAGAAAGATTGCCGGGGTCTAGCTCTGGCTGAATAGCCAGGTCTTCAGCGCTTTCCTGAACTCCAATTCCGATTGGATTAGGCGAAGTTTAACCAGAAGAGAGTTCCATAATCTGGTCATAGCTACCGTAAAAGATCTACCCCCCCATGCGTGCCTTTGCATATCGCGGTACGCAGAGCAAATTCTGGGAGTTCGATCTTAATGAGCATTTTTGTTGATGGGGGCGGATTCGTTTCCTAATGTAGCTGGGACAGTTGCCTCTCAGAGCCCTGAAGGCTACAGTCGGGCCTTGAATTCTATCCATTTTGCTACAGGTAGCCAGTGGAGCTGTTTAATATGCGGAGAGATGTGTTGTCTAAAAGGCACTCTCCAGATCAATCACGCAGCCGCATTTTGCACCATCTTCAATCTTTTAATCAGATATGCATGCAGCCCCAGGCAGAGACTATTCGCATAGTCCAACCTCAATGTCACTGATGCGTGAACAATGGTTCTGCGGCAGCTCTCAGGTAATAAGTGTAGACATTTTCTCAGGCTTCTCAGTATACCGAAGCAAGAGGATGCAATGTACCGTACTTGGGTTGTGAACATCAGAACGGGTTCCCATTTTACGCCCAAGTTTTTTGCCATGGTTGAGGGGCATGGGGGGAGTCCCATTTCCTCCTGCCACCACAGTCCGGCCGATGGGGGTGGGGTGCCTTGCCTAAAACAGGACCTCAGTTTTTTCTGCGTTAAGCTTTAATTTATTATTGTTCATCCAGCTGGAGATGTCCTTCAGACATCCCCTGAATCTGGAGAAGGAGTTAACTGAGTGGTCCTTGAAGGAGAATACCAACTGGGTGTCGTCTGCGTAGGAAATAGCTTTTATTTCCCATTTGGCAATGAGCGAGAAGAGGGGAGCCAGATATATGTTAAAGAGTAAAGGGCTCAAAGCTGATCCCTGTGGTACCCCACACTGTAGGGGTTTGGCTTCTGACTTCAATGGGTAAAGAGTGACCCTTTGCGTACGGTCACTAAGATAGGACTTTAGCCAGGCGAGAACCGTCTCCTCCACTCCCGCACATTTAAGCCTGGCAAGTAGGATTAGGTGATCCACTGTATCGAAATCTGCGGACAAGTCTAGGAGCACTAGCATGGCTGAGGCTCCTGTGTCCACAGTCATTCTTACAGTTTCTGCTACCTCCAACAAAGATGTCTCTGTGCTGAAGCCAGCCCAAAATCCGGACTGCGTTTCGTGTAAAATGCCGCGTCTGTCCACAAAATTGGTCAGTTGACGTTGAACCAATTTTTCCAGCATCTTAGCCGGTGCTGGAAGTAGTGAGATCGGGCGGTAGTTGTTAAGCTCACCCGGATCAGCATTGAGCTTCTTCAAGAGAGGCAGTAGCATAGCATGTTTCCAAGACTCCGGGAAGATGCCAGTGGCTAGTGAGCTGTTCCATAGGTGGTTCAAGGTGGGTTTGATAAGGTGGGCCAGTGCTCTCCATAGTTTTGGGGGGCATGGATCTTCTGGGGACCCCGATTTGCATTTCAGGTTCTCTACCAATGATTCCTGTTGTGAGATGGAGGGAAATTCTGAGAAGGAGACCTCCCCAACATGGATTTGCACAACATCTGATTCAGTGGTTTCCATTCTAGTTGTGAAGGCATCATAGACCTTCAAGATTTTTTCCTCAAAGAAATCCGACTATTTAGCACACAATGACGGTGACGGTGGTATCTTACTTTCAAGTGCTATTGGCTTGGCAAAAGAACTGACTATCCTAAAGATTTCTTTGCAGGAGTTCTCTGCGGTATTAATTCAATTTACAAAGTAGTCTCTTCTAGCAACCCTCATAGATTTATGGAGTTCTTTTAGAGCTTCCATGTAAATCAATTTGGCCACAGGACAATATTCTTTCCTCCGAAGGCGTTCTTTTTGTTTACATTTACTTTTTTCCACTTTGAGTTCCTCAGAGAGCCAGGGGGCCGACGGAGAATTTCTAGAGGATCCACCTAACCTAACTGGGGCTAAGTTGTCCAAGGCGTGGTCACGTCATTCGAGTCAGTGTTAGGATCATTGGTGAATTGAGGTTGGCTTTCCAACAGAGCTGGGCCAAAGGATTCCGGCATCAGTTTCTTCCAGTTCAGTTTAGGTATATTACGGGTTTTTCCACCTAGTTGTGGTGTTTCCCTAATACATGAGAAAGGGACCAAGAAATGGTCTGTCCATACCATTTGTTGCGGGGGCTCCGCGACCAAGGACGGGATGTTAGAAAAAACCAGATCTAAAATGTTGCCAGCACGGTGGGTAGGGGATCTTATATGTTGAGTGAGATTTGACCCCTCAAGTGACATCATCAGCTGAGATGCATGAGTACAGTTGGGGTCCAAAATATGTAAGTTAAAGTCTCCTAGGACCGTGTAGTTTTCATAATGTAGTGACTTCTGCGCAATGAAATTGCAGAGATCTAAAGTTAGGCTGGGAGAGCAGCCTGGGGGTCTGTAGATCAATAGTCCTGCGAGAGAGGATGTTGGTCCAATCTTTATACAGAAATTCAAGCCTTCAATGGAGCCCATATTTTGTAGCTCTGTAGAAGAGATCTCCCAGGAATCTCTCACAATGATGGCTACTCCACCTCCTTTTTTATCTCCTGTTCTGTTTGGACAGCATAATTTAAAGCCTGGTGGGATAGCTAGAGCCAGCGCCGGTCTAGATTCTTCTTTAACCAGGTTTTGGTCAGGAACATCAAATCCCAATCATTATTAGATAAAGATAACCATATGTTGTCTGCATGTTTGAACAGCGACCTGTAGTTAATAAGGCAGGCTCTTATTCTGTCTCCTGGATTCATTAACACAGAGTTTAATGGGGTTGCTCTAGTGTTTCTGTGTAGTCCCTCTGTGTTCCCTAAGACAAAGTTACAGATTTTACAAAAATGCGGGAGTATAGCACTCACTAGATCAATAACATGACCATCTGGGCATGCAGTCTTCCTTAGACTCAGAAGGAAATCTCGTGTCCAGGAGATGTTTTTGTCGTTATTGCGAGGGGCAGCATAGCTGGCGCTGGCCGCGGTCCGGATGCGGACGGCGCAGACGGGCTTGCCTTTGGCACGCCAGCGGCTCATCTGTGCACATGTGCCTTAAGTGTGCTGTCACCGGAAATGAGGCAAGCCTGGGGGGAGGAGCCGTGTCCCTCCGCACAAACGGCCAGAAATGCCGCGACGGACCGGGGACCGGAGGAAAGTGCAGTGTGCAATGTGCCAGGTTGCAAAAACAATTACAACAATTTTAAAAGCGTCTAAAAACAATCTAAAAGCAGTTTAGAGCTCGCGCTAGAAAGCGCTTTGAATATAGCCCCTCTTCGCGCTGCTTGTAACTGCTAGAGCACCGACCTCAAGGGGGATTGTGTTGTTGCGTCTGAATGTCATACTTCGCTTCCTGTGTAGAGTTAGAAATAAAACACTTTTTCTTATATAAGCAAGCATATGGCTGGACATTGATGTATTGTTTGTACTGTTTGCAATTTGATTAATGAGTTGTATCCACTGACAATAATGAAGGCAGGCTTTTTGCTGCTCAACGTGTAATGGTGATTGAGGTGCAAAATCATGTGTCAGGATTACCTATACTGTTGTGATAAAGGCCCAAGTTCAGGGTATTGTCACATACACCAAAAAATAAAGGGTGCACAGCACACAATTGGTGGGGTTTGTAAAGGGGTTAATGGATTGGGTCTTTGCCCCACACATAATGTTTCATCCTTTGCAGGTGTTTTCAATCCTGTACTGTAATCAAAGTAAATACAGGAGCCTTACTTTCTCCTGCACTCTAAGGTAATGTTGGATGATGTTGTTTGAGATTGCAAGGGTGGATACTCAAAATAGCTGAGCAATACATTTCATAAAGGCATGTACACTTTTAATAACAGTATTGTCGTGTACTACCTGAGAAAGTAGTATAACATCACATTTAACCTATAGGAGCTGTAAAATTTATTTTCCTAAAAAATGTGATAGAAAAAAATAGTTAAGTCATATAAACTGTATGAATGCCCAAGCAGTAAAAAATGATGCAAGTCCTTCAAGCTTCAAGAAACGCACATAACCACAGTTTGTTAAAAGATTTTTACAATTCCCCGAACTCTAAATTGTGTGGCATGACGCTGGATTCGTTCTGGGTGAACCTGCAGAATAGTTGAGATCGAAATTCTCCTGTGAAAGGCCAGTGGTAAGAGATGTCTCCAGCTTGCCAACAAGGGAACAAGTTATTTTTCGGGCCACATTGCTGCAGGGAACTGTGAGCAGCAGTCAGATTACATTTTCTGCTCCTCTGAACATCTTTCTTATTGAGCTCTCTAAAGACAGCGATTTTTTATCACAGCTTTCAAGTAAATTTCAAACCTTTTTAGGATGTTTGAATATAGCAGCATGAGTACATACATTGCATATGACAGTTCTGTACGCTTACGAAAGATACACAACGTAATGGCAAAATTGTTCCCCAAGTGGAGTAACTAGCATCAATAAATAGAAAATGAAGAGCTCGGTAATTAGTGTCTGGGTAATTTCTGTGAAGAAAAGTGCCCTGCAAGAACGTGGCCTCCCCTCTCAGGGCTTAAACCGATATCACAGCCACAGTAATTGACAATTAATGTGAATGGAGTCGGAGAAAAAAAAAAAAGAAGCAAATCTGCAGTGTGGGTGTAAATTCGTGCAACTAAAGTTTTTTTATTTCTTATGGAAGAATATTTTTGAAAAGCCTATGGATAAGCCACTTCTTTTATTAGTGTAATTCTGTTCAATATTTATTAGGATCACCTTTTGACAAGCACTTAGGCTCCAATTACAAGTTCAACAGAGCAGTAGGCCCAGGTAGGATGCCGCTCAGTAGTGCAGCAAGTGGGCAAGCAAGGTTAGTGGCCCTCATGTCTGCTGGTTGATTTGTAAGGTACAGCAATATACATGGCTCAGTGGGCCACTAAGATTTCTAAACCCCAGTGCCACTGCACCTGCTGCACCAATGATAGCTACACCCCTGATATCGCTCTACCCCTTGGTAACAAGCCAGAAGTTCCTGTAACCAGATTTCTCAGGTGCCAGAACACCAGACCTGGATGTACCGGGTGGAGAATATTGACAATAAAATAGCTTTATGTTAGGGCTGTGAGTGCAGTCTGTCTTGTTGCCCGTCCTGCCTTACACCCTCCTTCAGCACAGGGGGTATGTCATACACTCCCCCCAAGCAAGGCCAAATTCTCCCCCGCCTACTACCACCCTCTCCGTTCCCTCCCTCATCCACTGCCCTGCACTGGCCACTACTCCCATTTAGTACCTGCACAGGACAGGTGTTAAATTGAAGAATTAATCTGCCTAAAAGGGAATACTATTCGGATATTCTCTCAAATCCGGTTCACCTGGTTATTCTTCATTTCATCCTTATTTAGGTGCTGAGATACCATTTGGAATTGCTCATTCCTGCCACATGGTATCTATGCACCACATCAGTTACAACAGTATAATATCGCTGACAGCAGGACTGATTGCAATCAGGGGTTAGCAGTCCAGCTGCTTGATGACTGGACTTCCTGGCCAGAGACTAGGAACAAGAAATAGTGGCTATGTCATGGAGGCTGGGAACCAGAAGGCGTGTGTGGGACTAGCTCCACATGAGTAGGCCATTTGATGTAATCAGTTGTGATTTCAAATAAAGCTGACCAGTGCTAAATTGCTTTTCCTCTCCTTCAAACATAGTAAATTTGGCCTACACATAATTGACACATTAAATGTACTTATAAGTCTCTAGAAAACTGTACTACGTGTACCCAGGGCCTGAATATTAAATGGTACTGTTGAGCCTGCAGAACTCATTGTGCCACCCATTAAAGTAGCCTTTTAGCCGATCTGACAAAATAAACCTTTTACCAGGCTTCAACCTTCCAGTTTAATACTTACACGTCACCTCTAAGGACGACCCTAAAGACTCCTAGGGCAGGGTGCATTGCATTTAGAAAGTAGAACATGTGAGCTTAAGATGTACATGTCCTGGCACTGAAAAAGTCCGAAAATTATTTTTCACAGTTGTAAGGCTTATCTCTCCCATTGACGAACACTGGGTTACCTATTACATGTAATAAGTGATAACTTTGTATTGGGAACTGGTAGTGATGTGCTGTTTTACTCAAATGAATTGTAATTTAAAACCCTCTTAAATGGTACAGTCAGGTTTTAGGTTAGAATTCTAAAAACGCCACTCTTAGAAAGTTGGCATCTCCTTGTCCCAACCATTTATGTCTGATGCCAGTGTCCTGGGTCACATGACTGTGAATGGCCCTGCTGTTGGGGTTTGTGTATTGCTTCAAGACAGTGAAACAATGAGGCTTTATGTGTGAACAGGATGGGCCACACTGGTAGGATGACTGGGGAGGGGTTGTACCCAGCCCAACTTACACTTCAACGGGTTTTGCTTCCAGTACAAAGGAACTTGACACCAGGTCTGCCCTTTTGTCATCCCTAGACAGTTTGGAGCCATGACAGGGGAAGGGGAAGAACTTTCTAGGACCCGATGTGGTGGTAGGATTGGAGTCTCCTACACGAAGGCTGGTACCAGGTATAAATATTGGTTCTCCAGAGCCACTGTTCAGAACACTCCTGGACCTGTGGAAGTTACAGAAAAAGAACTGCCCTGCTGCTTGAAGGACTGCCTTGCTCTCTGAGAAGGAAGACTGGACCAACTTGTCTTCATCCCAAGCTAACCAAAATGACACCAAGGGTCAGTTGGCTGACTTCATGTGTGAGCTACCGGGACACAACTAGCTTCAGAGGCCTCCTACAACTGCCCAGCTGACCTGCTGCAAATGGACCTGCCTGTACGTGCAACTGGAAATGCCTCAGCCATGCTGGCCTCTACTGGAGTGAGCCTTTGGTCTCCAAACGCTTCCTCCCCAAGTCCTAGACCCTTGGCTGGCATCAGAGTGTACTCCTCCACAAGAAAAGGAAATGTCCTGAAATGTGGGCTCTTCGTGAATGGGCCAATTTGAGCCAAGACTGCTGGCTGCGACGACCGCCCATGCGAAGCTTCAGTGAGACCGGCTCTTTGCATCAACAGCGACTGCCAGCGATGACCAGCAAATCAAGACATCCACTTCGTGCTAGAGCAATGACAGTCCACGACGACTGCCAAAATGTAGCTACAGCAACCACCATCTGTGACGCCTGACCAGTTCTTCACGCTACAGTGACAACCATCTGCGATGCTCAGCCACCTCCATGCAGCCTCCTTCAATGCGAACAGAACTCTTCATGCTGGACTTCAAAGGTACTAATCTGGTCCCTGTATCCGACTTACGCTTCATCGCATTTGGCCTGAACTTGTGACTTTTCCTTGGTCTAGCTCGACCAGATGACAGTGAGTGGCGCTTTGTGCTTTTAGATGCTATTTTTCACTATCATCAATTTATATATTAAAATGTACTCTATTTTTCTAAATTGGTTTGGGATTTTTCTTGCTTGGGTTTTTCATATTATTACTGGTTGTGTGCTACATAAATACTTTACACATGGTCTGTAAGTTCAACCTGACTGCTTTTGTGCCAAGCTACCTACCAGAGGGTTAAGCACAGGATAATTTAGTGACTTTTGTGGTTCACCCCGACCAGGATTGTGGTTGTTGCTTGAGTAGGGCTTCCATTTCCCTCAACCAATAACCCACTTTCTTATATACACCCAGTAGTTTCACAATGATGGAACTGGCATGGTACATGCTGACAGCTAAATGCTTCAACATGCTTCTAAAGTATAAACAGAGAAGAACAGGTGTTACCTTGATGTCAGATTGCAACCATAACTATATACTCTGAAGATAAACCAGATCATACAGTGTCATGAAATAAGGGATTTGTCTGTGTCAAAGATGTGGATTAAGTTCTGTTTTAAATGTGCTTGTAATTCTAAAGTGGAAATCTCTTCTTTAAGAATAGATAGTCGGCTTGGCTTCCGCACTCTTCACTTGTCCATTGAAAAGTCTGTCTGGTACGACGTTTGTGTTTTTACAAGAGACACCTTGGCAAACTGGTTTCCCGAAGGCTGGGAACTACATGGGCCCCTAGGTTTTCTTAAAGAGAGAAAGCTCAGGGTTCGTAGTCACCAGCTCTTAAGATAACAAGTCCACAGCAGAAAATGAGCCTCACCCAAGATTCTTTAAGCTTCTGGGAAGATATAGGCAAATAGACAAAATATCCCTCTTTGTGGGGTGAATCTAATTACACTTAGAGTTATCACAATTACAATTGTACACTAATGTCTAGCCAAAGTTGTATGATAACACACCAGTTGATTAAAGCATTACTGTTTGTACTGCATGTATATTTTTAGCATTTAGATGAGTAGAAATGCACAAAAAATGATGTAGAACACAATGCAGGAGGTAATGAAGTAGCTACATAAAGAAATAGGTAATCTTCTTTCAGAGTATGGATCTTTTAAAAAAAAAAATATTGTATTGCATTTTGTTTCACAAACAGCCTTAAACAACATAGCAACATACTGTTTGAGGAGCTCAACTGGTTTGGGCAAGACCATCTTGACACAATCTGCACCGCTCATGGCACATTGTACATAGCACAGCTTCACATAGCACAGGTTCTCCTGGAATTCCATCTCTTCCCAACCACATTCACTCAGTCCCCCCCCCCCACCAACTACCCCCTGGTTGACTTCACAGGGGCTACCATCAGGGGGTTCCGTCATCCTAACAATCATTTCCCCCAGGTTTCCATCCACTGCCTCGTCCCACCTGGTAAGCCTGATATGTTGTTCATCTGCAATGGCCCATTCCATTATATCCCTTTTTCACTTTGCCACTATGGGGCCCGTGGTGCCACCCAGTGTATTGCTATGCAGCATCTTGCCAATACCACTCACAATGCAACCATGCTAGACTCCCTTTTTAATCTCCAACACCTTGAGAAAAAGGCCAAGAGATACAATTTGAAAGAGCCTTGGGAATTTGAAAGAGCCCTCCAGTGCCAGACCCCCAAATCCGGGTCAGGAGCTGTAGCATGTCCCTCGAAAATTCTGCTATATGCGAGCACTCCCACGTCATGTGGAGGAAGTCTGCCATGACCTGGCTGCAGTGTCTGCAAGCCGTAAGCATCACAGGACATTTAGATGAGCTTCTGTGGGATCATGTAAGTCCTATGCAAGTAGTGGAAGTGTATGTGCTTAAAACGCGCATTGGGCGACATCTGTTTGACTTAAGCACAGGCTTTTTTCCAGGCTGCTGTTGTCAAATCATCAGGACAGTCCGCATTACAGCGCTCCTGGGCCCGTTCCATACTCCCTCCCCGTCTGCCACTAGGGCTGCAAATAGGTGAGTTATCAGCCATCTAAAGGTAGCCAATACCAGCAATTGCCTCACTGCGTCATGTTCCTCAGGTTTGCCAGGAAACGTGGGCCAAATCATACGTGCAGTATGAACTATCCAGGCAAAATGTAAAAATTGTCCCGTCCCACCCCAAACAGCTCCTGGGTGAAGGATATGAAGTGATTGTTGAGGTATAAGCCCTCGGTGGTAACGCATCCCCCCACACGCCATGCTGCATAGAAGGTATCTTTGTTCATGTTGTCAAAAGTCCTCAATGCCCACAGGGGCAGATCCTCTCAAAGGGGGATCTGCAGAACATCGCCAATTGCAGAATTAGGTATGCAAAGTCCCCCGGGACTCCCACCCGCATTAAGCACATCTCAGGGAGTATACAGGGGCCATGTGTGTCAACCAAGAGCGTTTTTCTCCCAGTTCGGGCCCTCGTCTAGCCAGTGCACTGCATGCTGCAGTTGTGTTGCAGCATAATAAAGAAACAGGTTCTGCAGCTCCAACTCACATTTTATGCATCAGAGTTTCATTGTGGACAAAGCACACCTGGCTTCTCTCACCCACCCACACTAAGTCAGTCAGCAACAACCTATCCAGCTGGAACGTTGATTCCAGCACTGGACACTTCACGTTCTGCAAGACACACAAAAACCTCAGCAAGAACATAATTTTTGTCAGGGCTACTCTCCCCATTATAGACTGTGGTAACGTTTTCCAGAAGTCAACTGACCCCCTCAGTCCTTCTAATACCTTCCCTACGTTCAGGTTGTATTGCACCTTTTGTTCATTGGGTGACCCATATCCCCAAATACCAAATCTTGTCCTGTTCACAGCTGAGCCTGAGTCCATCTGGCATGGCTACCCTTTCATGCCCCTAGTTTGGATTTATCTCTGTTGGTTCATGGTCCTGAAGCTTCTGTAAAGTCCTGTAATAGATCCAGATCCTGGACCGCAGCGAAATGGCAGCCCCCATAATCCTGGACCTGTCAGCCGCTTTCGCCACCTTCTCCCATCACATCGTGATCAACAGACTCCTCCAGATTGGGATCCAGGGAGACACTCTCCAATGTGTCGCCTCATACCTCACGGGAAGAACTCAGAAGATCCGTCTCCCACCGTTCATCTCAGAACCCAAGAAAATTATCTGCGGAGTCCCCCCAAGAATCATCCCTAAGCCCCACCTTCTTCAACACCCATATGAGCCTACAGGCCCACACCATCAGATCGCATGAACGCAACATCAGCTCCTACACCGACGACACCCAGATCATCCTCTCAATGTCTGAAGACCCTCAAAAACCAGAACCAACTCCAGCAGATGCATGATGGACATCACTGAATGGATGAAGCACAGCTGTCTCAAACTCAACATGGATAAGACGGAAGTCCTCATCTTTAGGAACATCACCTCACCCTGAAAAAACGCATTGTGGCCCCTGGAACTCGGCTCACCTCCTGCTCCTACTGACCACACCCACAACCTCAGCATCAACCTGGACAGCAAGCTATCTATGGAAAAACAGGACAACACTGTCTCCTCCACCTGCTTCCACACCCTTTGCATGCTCCACAAGATCCAGGTAGGTCTCAGTCAACAACGGAAGGACCATCACACAGGCCCTCATCACCAGCAGGCTGGACAATGGTAACACACTCTACATATGAATCACTACACAACTCCTGAAGAGACTTCAGACAATATAAAACTCAGCAGCAAGACTCATCCTTGACCTCCCCAGAAAGACCTACATCACACCTCTTCTCAAGAAACTACACTGGCTCCTGATCCAGAAGAGATGCCAGTTCGAGGTTGTTAGACCTAGCTGTTTCTGGTTGGCTGGGACGCATCGAAGTCAAAAATAATCCACCGTCCTAGATAGGATGAGTACAATACACTTGTACTCACTCTTGGGTAGCTTGGCACAGAGCAGTGTTGCTTATCCTCAGGGTCAAAGTGTAAAGTGTTGGCACAATACCACCCTTGCGACACACTGAGTACACTACAAAAAGACTCCACACCGTATGTATAAAATACTGGTCTTTGTATTACACACATTGAAATCAAAGTGACATAGACATTGGATATATACTTTACAGCTATATGCAATTGTTGAGCTCTCCCATTTATTTATTTATTTGAAGGTTTTGTATAGCGCGAACATGACCCTTGAGGGTATCAGAGCGCTTTACATGGGTCGTAGTAGGAAATAAAAAGAACACAGAATGTCATAATTAAGTCTTGTTATACAAACATCAGTTGTGGGCAATATGTACAATGTTTCAAGTGAATTTCCTTAAGAGTAAGGATTTTACTTCTTTCTTAAAAGAGGTAAAAGAGGGATTCTGTCTGGTTTCCGGGGGGCAGTGCGTTCCAAATCCTAGGAGCGATTCCAGAGAAGGCACGGTTGTATGTTTTTTCTTTTTGGCAAAGCGTTGTGGTTTCTGAAGAAGATTGATGGTACTTCCGGAGGATCTGTTGCCACAAGAGAGCACCAATTTCTGGGCCAAGTAACTCGGAGTATTGTGATGTAGGGCTTTATGAGTCATACAGGCGATTTTTTGTTGAATTCTAGCTTCGAAAGGTAGCCAGTTAAGAGCTCTGAGGTCAGGGGTAATGTGACAATTTCTTTTTGAGCCCATGATGAGCCTAGCCGCTGAATTGAGTGAGGCTCTTAGAGGGGCCGTTGATGATCTGGGAAGACCGCAAAGCGTTGCACTCCCATAGTCTAGTCTTGGGATTACTAGTGCTTGAACTGCCAGTTTGAAGTCACTTGCGGGAAGGAATGGTTTTAGTTTTCTCAAGCTGTTCATCTGAATGTTTGATCCTTTTGTTGCAGCACTAATATGTTTCTGCATGTTTAGATTTCTGTCAAGTGTTAATCCCAGTGATTTTGCTGAGTCAACAATATGAGGTTGGCAGTTGAGCGCTGTTAGTTGTTTAAGCCATTCTTCGATGTTAGTTGATTGGTTGGGTGGAGCGATTAGGAGGAATTCAGTCTTGAGGGTGTTTAATTTCAGGTGGTTTTCCGCCAGCCAAGTCTGGGTTTTTTGAAGAGTTAAATTGAGAGATTTGATGTCATCCAGAGAGGTGATCTATACGTATAGTTGTGTATCATCAGCGTACATGTGATAGGGGATGTTTGAGGAACTAAGAATTTCGGTGAGTGGTTTCATGAAAAGGTTGAATAGTGTGGGCAAGAGGGATGAACCCTGCGGTACTCCTAAAGTGACTGGGACGTCCATAGATAAGGATTGATTGACCTTGAATCTTTGGGATCTATTTTGGAGGAAAGAGTTGAACCAATTTAGAACTGATCCTGATGGGCTCATTCTATATTTCAGAAGGTCCAGAAGATTGTCATGTTTGACGGTGTCGAATGCCGAAGAGAGATCAAGTAGGATTAGTAGACAGGCTTCGTTTTGATCAAGGATTTTTAGTGCGTCATCTATTATGTGAGTCATGGCCGATTCAGTACTGTGCCCTGCACGAAAAGCTGATTGGTATTGGTTGAGCAGGTTGAAATGGTCAATGTGGTTTCCCAGCTGGCTGTGTACACATTTTTCTAGGAGTTTAGCCAGAGTTGGGATGTTAGATATTGGGCGGTAGTTATTTAGGTCCATATGGTCTGACGATGGTTTCTTTAGGATGGGTGACACCTGCCCTGATTTAAGGTTTTCAGGAATGATTCCTTGAAGCAGAGAGGTATTGATAATCTTGGTCCACAGTGGCAGTAGCAGTGGTATGAACTCTTTTAGGTAATTTGCAGGAAGAGGATTGGTGAAGTGGTTAGAGGGGTTCAATGATGTGAGCGCTTTTAATATTGCATCTTCTGTGTAAGTATTGAATGAGGACCATTCGGCGTTATTTTTGAGGGCGAACTTTGGTGTGAATGGGCTAGGGAATGTTAGAGAGGGAGGTGGGGTGCCCTTGTTGGTGTCAGTGAGAGTTACTAGTGCCTTAAGTAGGTCCTTTTTTATGTTTTCTGTCTTCTCAGTAAAGAAGGAGGGAAATTCTTTGCAGCTGGTTGTGAGCTTGGACCAACGTGGGGGGTAAGGTAAGCCATTAGATTGTGCTTTGATTAGTTCAAATCGTTTTTTGGGTCTATTTTTGGCTTGGTCTAATTGATTCCTGAAAAAGATTGCTTTAGATCTTCTGATATTTCTGTAATTGGAGTTTCTGGTAGCTCTGAGCAGCTTAAGGTGGTCAGGGGATGGTGATGATCTCCATTGGCGTTCAATTAATCTTAGGGCGCGTCTGTCCTCATTGAGTCTGCCGTCATACCATGGTTTGGAATCTTTTGTGGATACCCTCTTCAGTTGTAGCGGAGCAACTGTGTCTATTACCGAGGTTATAGAGGTAAAGTAGTGGTTTGTCAACGCTTGAACATCAGATAGGCCTGCAGGGGGCAGCAAGAGGCTGGCACTAGAGGATGTAAGTAGATCCGTGCTGGCACTTTTTAGGTTCCTTTTCCATATTTTGGGTTTTGTGGGTTGGCTGAATATAATTTTACTGATTCATTAATGAAGAATGTGATGGAATGGTGGTCGGACCAATCACAGGGGAGGATTGTGTTCAGTTGAATGAAGTCGGCATTGGAAATGACCAAGTCTAGGATGGAGCCCTTGTCATGTGTGGGGCTGTTGCAGATTTGGGTGAGGTCTAGGTCCGTGAGGAAGTCTTTGAGGCTATTGACTAAGGGGTCATTAAGGTCATTCCAGTGAAGATTGAAATCTCCGAGGAATATTTGGGTACTATGTAAACCAGTGTTTGTAGTCACAATATCCATGAGTTGTACGACAAAAGTGAGGTTGTCGCCTGGAGGGTGGTAGAATGTATGCAATGAGCAGATTGGTTTGTTGTTGCTTGTGATGTCAATACAAAGGTATTCACATGAGGGTTATATCGGAGAATGTAATCGGTTCACTGAGAGACTGTTCCTGTGTATGCAGGCAATACCGCCCCCTGGTCTATCACTTCCGTCTAGTCTAGTGATGTCATGATTTGGGGGAACCAGAATGTCTAGGATAGACGTAGACGATTCATTTAACTAGGTTTCGGTCAGAATTAAGAGGTCGGGTTCATGAGTGAGTATGAGGTCCGCTATAGCAGCTGCATGTCTTGAGGCTGATCTGCAATTAATTAGGATACATTTGAGATGTGGCTTGATGGGAGTAAGATGTTCTTGTGTGAGTGGGACTCGCATGAGATTGTCTTTGGATATTCCTCTAGGGTTGTGTTTAGGAGCTCTGTGTGGATTAGGGGGGATGGTTTGCATTAGGGAGTGTTTATTTATGTTGTTGTTCGAGCACTCTGTGTTCTGGGTGGGATAGGGGAGCTCGTGAGAGCGGAGTAGGGAGTGTATGTCATTGGATGATAAAGGGTCATTTCTAGGGGCAGGTCAGGATGTGGCATTGGGGTAAGGAACTGTTCTCCTACTTGGGGGTAGATACTTCGTGGGAGGTGAATGCTTTTGGTGTGGGTATGGGGGGCGGTTACTATGGTCATTCGTGCAAGAATCCTGAACATGCCTTCTAATGTTAGGTGTATGGAGAATCAGGTCCTGTAGGAGTTGGAGGTCCTCTTTGACTTGTTGTAACGAAAGTATAATTTCATCTAGTCTGGGGTCCAGTGTAGGTTGTGAGTTTATTGTTTGGTTTGGAGGTGGGGGGAGGGTGGGTGGGTCAGGGATGTGGCTTGAGGGGTTGAGATAGCCTGGGTCAGCGTAGTGAGTTCCGCGTGGATGGTTAGAGGGAGAGGGGAGGAGTGGAGGGAAGCGGAGGAGCATGTAGCGAGTAGATGTGAGGAGAGAGGAGGGGAGGAGTGAAGGGAGGTGGAGGGGCATGTAGCGAGTAGATATGAGGTGGGGTTAGGGCTGTGGTGATGTTCAGGGTAATTGGGGTGAGATTGGGAGGAAAGCTACTTATTCGGGTGTTAGGTGTAGACTGGGTGCTGTTGGGGCTAGGGGTGTGGTTATCATATCTTAGGGTATCTGCTGGAACTGGACTGTGTGAATATGAGAGATGGGGCGTAAGAGGTGTCTGTCTTGAAGGTGCTTCAGAAAGGGTGTTCGGAGGTGTTCTGGAAGTAGGGGACCCTGGGGAGGGGGAATAGGATGTCATGACTTTTTCCTTAATGAGAGGAAAGATATTGTCAAATAGAAGTAAGCTGCGGTCTGAAGATTGTATGAGTATGATTCCATTATGATAAATGGTGATAGTGGCTGCAGCTCTGTAGAATGGTGATGGGATGATCAAGATCTTGAGGCCGTGTGCTGTTTTCCTAGAGGAGGAGATCGAGAATAGGGCGAGAAAGGCTTTTCTCCATTGGGCTCTTCTCTTCGTGTAAAAAATGAAGTCATTCGTTTATTAATCCTTTATTAGTTGAGAAGTAGGGGTCCGAGATAGGGGTCTCGGGGTTTGATTTTAACAGATTATGTTTGAAGCTTTTAGCTTCTTTTTTTGAGAGGTTGAGGGGGTACTTAATGGTAAAGGTGTGTTGTCCTGCAGGCTCCATTGTGGAGTCAGTGCTTATAGGGGAGGGTAAGGGTGTTAGTAGGTGGAGTTGTGGGGGGAAATTATGGGCTAGCTAGGGGGCGTAGCTTATGTAGGCAGGGATGGAGTTGGGGAAATTGCTATAGAGGATGGAAGAGGGGGAAGTAATGGGCAAGGGGTGAGGCTGGAGGGGAGTGAAGGGTGGGGGTGGGAGAGAAGGGAGACTGAGGCTAAGCCCAAGAGGCATATGTATGGCAGTAGTGCTCGCCTGGGTAGAAGAGATGGGGCTGGGTAATAATCTCACCTGTGTGCTTGTGGATTTGGGTGTCATGGGATGATAGCTGGTACAGCTCTGGGTTAGCCCATTGGCAATGAGGCCAGTCCAAGATGGCCGTCTATTATACAATGATAGCTCAGGTCTGAGGGTAGTCCTATAACTCTTTCCCTGTATAAATCCTCTCTGGGAGGTAGTCCTATGTCACTTTCCATAAGCAGTATGGGGTGCTTGGTCCTTTCTTCCTGTTTGTAGTATGCAGTGATGCGTAGTCCTATGTCTCTTTCCATGTATCTTTGCAGGGTTAATTAGTCCTTTCTCTGTTTCTGTTTATGTGGTTTTGCCAGCCATTTTGAAGAAGGGATCTGATGGTGGTCCCCTATAGATCCCAAAATGGGGTCCCTGTACTGCCAACCGGAGTCATCAAAAGTGTTTAACTGCACAAATGCATCATGCCAAAATGAGGAGATACGGGGGGCGCCCGAACCAGCAAGTGGCACTATTGACGGCAGATCTCCTATTTAATCCTTGGGTCTGGTGCTCCAAACCGCTCTTTTTGCATACGAGTGCTTGGTAGCGCAGGATCAAACGGCAACACTGACCGTTCAGATCCCTGTGTGTAATCTGATATCCAGGATCTGGGAAGAAGCTTAGCAGCTGCTAAACCTTTCGACAGGAGTGTTCAGCCGCTCATTCCGTCTCATGGGTGCTCGGGGATGTGGGAGGTCACCACCTCATCAGCAAGGACCCTGCCACTGTGGATTCCCAGGGGGTCTGGGAGCCGCTTCCATCGATGAGGAAAGGTCTGGGTAGAAACGATGTCTGGCTTCTCCTCTCATGGCGCCGTCCTCGTTTGTGATCGCCAATACTACGGTAGCTGTCCGGAGATGTCCGGAGCTGCGCCCCAATCCACCAAGCCTCCGGTAGACTGTCCAGCGCTGCTACGGGTAGGCCAGCCTCGTTATTAATATCTTAAACGGGCCGCTTCCATTGATGAGAATTGTCTGTGCAGAAGCTATGTATGACTTCTCCTCCCACGGCGCCGCCCTCGTTCATGAGCGACGATCCTGCGGTAGCTGTCCAGAGACGTCCGGAGCTGCACCCCTGTCCACCAAGCCTCCAATAGCCTGTCCAGCACTGATACGGGTAAGCGAGCCTCGTTATTAATGCCTCAAACGAAACGATGCTCATAGGAGTAAATGTGCGCAGGGATAACGCAAACTCCTTGGTAGAAGTGCCTTGAAATGGCTGGGGCTAACACGGATATTTATGCAAGTGTGATCCCTAGCCAGCAGAGCTCCCTCTTCGAGCTCCTCTTCAGTCCGCCATCTTGGATTTCTTATATAGCAGCAGAGCGGCATGAACATATATGTACTAGTCATAGGTATTCACTTGCCCTGTTATCCCCTCAGCCTAACCCATGCACGTACTTCTCCGAGGTTTTCACGATCCACGCAATCCCTCCCACATCAAATACGACAGAAACATATATGCAGGCTATTCAGAGGTATTCCACGTTCCCGCTAACACATTAGCATAAAAGACGACATTCCCAATATCGCAAACCCCATACAGTTGTAATGATCAAGAAATCACAGGTTGTGACTACGTCTCGTGATCCAGCCCCTCAGCTACTCAAACTACACCAGGCAATGATACACATTTGACACACTGGCAACACTTTAATTAGATTGTTGGGACCACCTAAAGCGGAAGGAAACAGTTACTTGGTTTTGTACCTCCAGATTAGGACTTCAGGTACCCAGCGGCACCTTCACGAGTGCGGGATCACTATACCCCCCCAGTAGGGAAAAGACTGTGGCACTGGAAACTTGCACGCTTCCGAATTGGAGAAATGTTTCCCTTCAGGTGGAGGAGCGAGCTTCAGTTGCTCCAGGCAGCCAGCGGTGGGAGCACACAAGGCACAACGAGGTCCAGTCACGATATTCTCAACAACAGAGTACCTTGTGGTGTGGGTCCAGGAGTAGGGAGCTGGCAACCTCAGACAGAGGCTGCAATGTCAGGCACGGTCGCCCTCCCAGTCTGGAGGTTGGAGACAGTCTAGGCATCCAGCTCGGGTCCCGCTGGCTCAGTAAACATCCCCCAACACCCCTCAGACGCCACACGCTACAGATTGCAAGCTTGCACAGGTTTCTGGTTTCAAGCACGGGCCCCTAGGACTCTGCAAACTTCCATCGCACTCCTCAAACTTCTCACATTCTGGCACCCCAGGAGGGCTGCTGATCTTTACGAGCACACTCCTGTGCACAGTGTGATTACAGCGTATGTCAGGACGGTCCTTGTCCTAACCGATGATCACTTCCACCCATTTCCGACACACCATGTGCAGTCCTTACGATCTCGTGGAAACAGGGAGATCCTTTCTGTCCCTGGGATCTCGTGGACAGGAGGTCAACCAACAAGTCATTGAAGAGTGCTTAGGGACCCGGGCCATGACAGTTGACAATTAGCTGCAGGCCAGCAACATCCAGGCAAAATCCACCAAGTGATAGTCCCATTCCTGGAGCACGACAAGCCCCAGGCCACCACACGTCTGCCGATATTCCAGTTGCAGTCACTCCTGCCCCAATGGTTCCTCTTGTCGATGTCCTAGCGTTGAACCAGCGTAGTATGGTTCCAATCTCAAAAGCGTCTCAAACACCTGAGGGCAGAGCCCAGTAGTTATACCCACAATGGCCTTTGAAGATGAGATCAGTTCAAAAGGTCATCTTTGAAATTTTGTCCTGTCTGCCATCCTACCCTGAGAGGCTTGATCAGTATCTTTAGTGGGGCCAAAACCCTGCTCCTTGGAATGCAGGTGCCAATTCCACCCCCTATCTGTCCCAGAAAAGCCCCACCAAGTCAAAGGTCTGCAGTTTCCCTTGAGTCCTAGTTTATGGCCGTTTATTAAGAGAGCACAGCTGTAGCTGTCCCCCCAGCACCCAGATGTGGATTCAAGACAAGCTGACAAGCACACAGAGGCACAAGCACAGAAATGCCCTCTTTCCCAAAGTGGCATTTCCTCATTAATTATGTCGGATCCACTCGCTCTACCGGAGAGGATTTGCCATTACTAACTCATCAATATCAAACACTATACTGCTACTCTTCTGCACATAGGAAATACTGTTCAATAGCCTTTCCACTGATTTCCCATGATAATCAATGCGAGAGGCAGGCCCCACTGTACCGAACACACCATCCAGTGCCATTCACTACCAGTGCATGTAGCGCACCCGCACCCATGGCCTGCCTCTCCCCGACACCGCACCCTGCCCCCGGGGAGAATTCCGATGTAGCAAGAGACATGCAGAAACCTTGGCAAGTAGCTTTGTAAATGCCAAGCCAAGTAACTGTAACCTGCACACATAGGTGCTGCCAGGGCAAACCTGTGGCACATTTGAAGAGCATTCGAGTTACATGCCCTAGGTAACTGTGGTAACCCTAGACAAGGGACTTACAGCTAACTCAAATCAACCAATCATGTATACACCAATCACCAGTATGTATATTATAAGCACAGCACTTTGGCACTGAATGACAGTGTCAAAAGCGCTCAAAGTCCTAAGGCTAGCACATAGATCAGCAGAAAACCAGGAGGGACAAAAGCAAAATGTTGAGGGGAAGCACCCTAGAAAGGGCAATCTCCAACAAAGATGCCTACCCACTCTCACAAAGCCCTGCATAACGAAGGACCAGCATACATCAACAAACACCTGACCTTCCACCAACCAATCAGACTTCTTTGATCCCCCTCCGTCTTCCTTGCCAACACCCCCTGGATCCACCAAACCAACAGCGGAGGATACTCCTTATCACACCTGGTGGCCAAGGCAAGGAACAACCTTCCCCTGCACCTCAGGACCTCCCCCTTGCTCCAGCAATTCAGGAAACAACTAAAGATCTGGATGTTCGAATGAACAATCCACCACATGGCAGCCAACATCTTCAGCACCTCGATACCCTCACGGGTGATTTGCCACGCTTTATAGAAAACATTTGATTGAGTTTGAATCAGCAGGAGGGGCACTGATTGCACCGAGTCCCTTATATAGACTAATGTACCGTCTGCATACATTGATACTATGTCGGTCGCGTTCGCTGTCCGTTTACCCGTAGCTATCCGTATAACCCACAGTCACGCGAAGGCAAGAGGCTAGTGGTTCCACCACAAGTGCAAACAGGACCAGGGGCAAGTGGCATCCCTGTCTGGTCCCTGTACCTAATAGCCAGGCTTCAGAAATAATGTTCCCAATCCGTACCCTGGCCACTGGTTCAGTGTACAAGAGCTTAACCCATCCAATAAACCATAGGCAAAAGCCATGCAGTGCATAGTTGCCCACATGTAGCGCCAGCCCACTGTGTTGAAAGCATGCTCCAGATCTAGGTCCCCTAATCCTGCAACCATATCTATGACATGGGACAGCCACCTGACACTGTATAATCATGCTCCTCCTTGGGATTAAACCCATATGGTCATGGTGGACCAGTTTACAGACAACCCGGAGGAGCCTATTGGCCAAGACCTTACACAACAATTTGACTTACAAATTTAGCATGGACAGAGGCCTGTAAGAAGAGAGTTGTGCTGAATTCCTGCCCCCCTTGGGTATCAGACCATCAGTGCTTCCCTCATATTTGGAGGGAGCACACTTTTTTTCTGTGCCTCTGTGAAAACCCATAAGGGGCTCTCCTGGCGCAAGTCAGGTAGTGCCTGGTATAGCTCAGCAGGCAGTCCGTTTACTCCCAGCGCCCTACCGCGTGTCATCTCCGAGAGTGCCTTCTTACATTTCTCAACCTCCAGTGGGCTATCCAGGCTGTGCCTCTGTTCAAAGGTGAGGCTCAACAGCTCTGTCCCATTGAGGAACTGCTGCAAGACATCATTCAAAACCTTGCAGGTTTGGGGAAACCGCTCCTGCAGGTAAGCCTGGCAAGTGTCATTTATCTGATCTCTAGCTATCAAGTTCAGCCCGCCCTTCCCATGCAGGGACAGGATGTGTAAGTGGGGCTTTGCTCTATTCACAAACAATGCCAGCAGCCTGCCTGACTTATCGTCTTCATGGAACAGTCTGTCTGTACTGTGTATGTGTTTATTTATCCAGTCAAGCCCATACTTCTTTTACCTGTCTAGTGATCCCTCAGGCCCGGCCTCAGGTTGGTTGCCTAGGTTTTCATGTTCTTCCTCCAGGACCAGCAGCTCACACTCCAGTTGTCTCTCAACTCCAACAACCTGAGCCATGTACTCCCCACTCAAGGCAACATTATCTGCTTCCCACTCCACAGCTCTACCAATCAATCAATCAGGGGTTTGTAAAGCGCGGCTACTCATCTGTGAGGGTCTCAAGGCGCTTGGGGGGGCTGCTGATCCATCTGGGTGTGGAGGTTCAGTCAAAGAGCCAGCTCTTGAGGTCCTTCCTGAACGGGGTAAACGGCGCAGATTGCCTGAGGTGGAGGGGCAGGGTGTTCCAGGGCTTGGCAGTGAAATAGGAGAAGGATCTTCCTCCGGTTCTGGTCTTGTGGATCTGTGGGACGGAGGCCAGGGCGAGTTGGGCAGAGCAGAGTTGTCTGGCGGGTATGTGGAAAGCGAGGTGGTGGTTCAGATATTTTGGTCCTGTGTCGTGAAGGGAAACAGCCTTTACGAAGAGGTTTTTACCTCGTTGTGCCTTTACCACACATTTTTTAGCGTGCATGTTTTTACCGTGAATAGGCATTTATAACGCATGCCAATACCACGCATTTAAGGTAAGTTGGGGGTCTCCCCCTACAAATACATTGTTTTTAAATCTAAAAACAATGCGTGGTATTGGCATGCGTTATAAATGCATATTCGCGGTAAAAACATGCTGTAGGAAAGTGGGTTTCTGTTGCAGTAACCCCCCCCACTTTTTTCCACACTACTGATGCACTTTGACTTGATGTGCCCTGGGTCCCTGCCAATCGGGTTCTCAGGGCCTGTGTTCTTTCCCCAAAACTTACCCAATTGGCGTCTCTGGCCACAGGTCAGCCCCTGGTAAATGGTACCACAGGTACCCAGGGCAGTGTGACCAGGGAAGACATCTAAGGGCTGCAGCACTTCTTGTGTCACCCTTAGAGGCCCTGTACCTTTACACACACACACTGCCTTTGCAGGCTGCGTGTTTTGGTGCAGAACAAAGTGAAGAGTCAACATGGCACACATCTCTGTGTACCATGCCTACAACCCACTGCCCTGGCATAGATCAGTCACCCCTATAGCTGGGTGCACTCTATCAGTGGTGAGGGTACAGGTGCATGAGCCCTGTACCCCTACAGTGTCTAAGTCCATTCTTAGACATTGTAAGTGCAGTGCTGCCATTAAGAGTATATGGTGCTGGGAGTTTGTCATTACTAACTCCACTGCACCATAATGGCTACACTGAAAACTGTGAAGTTTGGTTTCAAACTTCTCAGCAAATTAAACCCACATTGATGCCAGTGTGGGATTTAATGAAAAATGCACACAGAGGGGATCTTAGAGATGCCCCCTGAAAACTAACCCACCACTAGTGTCCAGGCTGAGTGGCTGCTTTCAGCTGCCACCACCAGACATGTTTCTGGACCCCTGGTTCGAGAGCCTGCTGCTCTCTGGGGCTTGAAACAATGCACATCCTGGGACGAGGTGCCAAGCCTCCTCCCCCAGGATGGGCAGGGTTCACGAAGGGGAAGCTTCAAAGGCTTGCCGCCTTTGTGAGCTTCCCCAGGCCACTTGCTGCTTTCAGCAACTGGTCCCCACTGGTTCTGACCCCCACTTTGGGTGGGAGAATCGGCAGGAAAAACAAGTGAGGAAGAGAGGTGTGCCCACCTTTGCCAACCCCTCACCTAAGGTGGGGGAGGCGAGGTGAAGCACAACTCTCAGTCCCTGCCATCTTGCAGATGGGGGACTCAGCCAACCAGGGACAGGCTCATGCCCTCCTCCCACTGGAGGGTGGTATAATAGGGGGTGTACCCACCCCAGATAAGGGACCCATTGGTCCCTACCTTTTACCTACATGTAACGCCCCTAAATCTAGTATTTAGGGGCAACCCTGAACCTTGCTTCCTCAGACAAGAAGAAACTACAAGAGAAGAAGAAGGACCGAACAGCTGTGCAGAAGCTAACAAGAGGAAGATGCCCACTGACTTGGCCCCAGCCCTACCGGCCTGTCTCCACCTCGAACCTGCTCCTGCAAAATCCCGATGTGTCCTGCAGCCAGCAACCTCGAAAACCCCGGAGGACCTGCCTGTCTTCAACCTCAAAGACTGTGTCTCCCGTGAACACCGGATTTGTTCATCTGCAACCTCTGGTTCCGGCCGGACACCGCGGATCCGCCCCACTCTGCACCCGCCGTCCACAACCCGAGCTCGAGTGGGCAAACACCACGAGTAGGACCCCCCGATGATCCTAACCAGAGATCCAGCGACCCCTGACCTGCCTCCAGCGACCCCTGACCTGCCTCCAGCCGACGCCTGCAACCTAAATCCGGAAGGTCCCCCCAACCGCGACCAGGAGCTGGTAAGAAGATCCGACCCAAAAAGGCACCCCTGCACCCAACGCCCCACGGCCTTGGGTGGCCAAACCGATGGTGCCTAACCAACCCCTAACTTCCCAACTTACCTCTCGAAGTGGGGGTTGCACTCAGAAGACCTTCGTCCCCAAGCCTGCAGTGCCTTTGCAAACCGGAGGTTCCCCATTGAAAACAACAGGGCGCCCAACGTCGAAAAAGCACCCTGCACCCGGCCGCCCTAGTGGCGCTGAGGGTGCACCTTTGGTGCTACTTTGTTTCCCCATTTGCCCTGAGCTAAAGTCCAGGAGCATTTCTCCCACAACCAAGTGGCCTGCTCGTCAGCAGCCACCAACCGGAGGCCCTCTATCCCCGATTGGATAAAATAGGGCCTCAGCACTCTGCACCCGGCCGCCCTAGTGCCGCTGAGGGAGTAACAAGAGTGCATCCTTGACCCTGGGAGACCCCTGAGTCTACCCCCAGAACCTAAACTCCCACTACCGAATACTTACCTTAAAACCGATAACACTATTTTCCTCCATAGGATAACATTGACTGTTTTTCTTGGAAAAGCTTCTAAGTGTGGTGTTTGAGAACCTAAAAAAATTCTTTAAAATTGTGCTAATTAACAAAAACGATTTTACTTACCTGTTTACAGGAAATGTCCCAGAGTGGTATTCAGGTATATTACTCTGAGTAAGAAAAGTAATCGCCAAAGTAAATTACCTGTAATTTTACTCAAAATCCCATTTAAAGTACATGTACTGTATTTTACAAAGCATTGCATTTCTTAATAACAATACTGTAATTCAAGCCAAAGTACATTTACAATTGCAATTTAAACTGTTTACAAACTGCATTATTACTGTAAAGTATTTATTGCTTACCTGTGCCAGGCTTGCTTGGTTCTAGAAAATAAAATAACTAAAATAATTTTTTGATACAAAAACAATTGGTCTGAAGCTCAGTCTTTGAGTGTGTGCATTCATTTGCTGACTGAGTGGGTACAACGAATGCTTAACACTGTCCTCTGCTACTGCCGTACTGCTCGACCACACTACCACAAATAGAGAGTGAAGTGCTATCAAACTTTACCTCTGCCTACCTTTGGGGTTCCACTGGACTCTGTGCACACTATACCTCACTTTGGTATAGTATATACAGAGCCAGCTTCCTACACATGCGTGCTAAAAAATGCGTGGCAAAGGCATGCGAAGTAATTGCCTGCATTGTACCTTCGTACAACCGTCGTGAAGGACCCTGTAGGCATGTGTGAGGAGCTTGAAGGTGATTCTCTTGTTGATAGGGAGTCAGTGGAGTTGTATCAGGTGTTGTGTCATGTGGCTGTGGCTGGGGACGTAGAGGACCAGTCTGGCTGCGGCATTTTGAACATTCTGTAGTTTCCTGAGCTGTTTCTGGGTGGCGCCGGCGTAGAGTGTGTGGCCGTAGTCCAGTCTACTGGTGAAGAGTGTGTGGGTCACCGTTTTTCTGGATTCTGTGGGGAGCCATCTGAATGTCTTTCGAAGCAGGCGAAGCGTGTGGAAGCAGGATGAGGCTACTGCGTTGATTTGGCGGTTCATTGAGAGCGAGGAGTTCAGTATGATGCCAAGTATGCGTGTGTCGTCTGTAGGGGTGGGAGGGGTTCCTAGTGCGGCGGGCCACCAGGAGTCGCCCAGGCTGGGGGTGTGAGTCCCAGGATGAGTACTTCGGTTTTGTCCGAGTTGAGCTTGAGGCAGCTGTCTTGCTTCCAGATAGCAACTGCCTTCATTCCGTTGTAAAAGTTGATTCTGGCGGCTGTGGGTTCGTTGGTGAGGGAGATGATCAGCTGGGTGTCGTCGGCGTAGGAGATGATGTTGAGTCCGTGGCTTCTGACAATGGCTGTGAGGGGAGCCATGTAGATGTTGAAGAGGATGGGGCTCAGGGAGGAGCCCTGGGGCACTCTGTAGCTGATCTCTGTAGGTTCTGAGAGGAACGGGTGTAGTATGACTCGCTGTGCTCAGCCGGTCAGGAAGGTGTGGAACCAGTCCACTGCCTTGTCGTGGATGCCGGCGTAGTGGAGTCTCGTGCTTAGAGTGCGGTGGGAGACGGTCTACGATGAGTGAGTTCCTCATTTTTTCAGAAGAACTGTGTTGTGTACTCCCTAATGTGTGTGAGAAAGGTGCCATTTGTCAAGGAGCATTAATCTTAAGGAAACCAGCAATCCAAAATGAAAACCTTAATCTCAAATGAAATAAAATAATAACAAATGAAATATGATAAAACAGTGGCCACTGACTAAACATGCTATTTAACTTGGACCACTTTCTAATGTGTTGAATCTCGAAAAAACCTAGAGAGAAGAGAAGCAATGCAGTGCAGTGTGTAATATGTAATCATAAATGGCAAATGATCGCCAACGGTTTATAAAAATTGTATCAAATTGGAGGAACCAATGTTCCTTCTCAAACACAATATTTTGAAACTTACAGTAATGTTTAAGAATGACAATCCAACAGTTTTGAAAACGTATAAAGCAATATGGAACATAGAAATCCCAATAACAATTGGCATTACATTATATTTGGAACCTGTAAAGGAAGTGGATGGGGTCTTGCAGTTCATGTGTGTGAGACCATGGGTGAACACTGACTTTGGGTGTTAATATGGACTCAAGAGCCATAAGCGTAGGAGCACAATGGGCTCAATATATACCTAAAGGTTTCTAAATCTGATTAGCTTGCTAGCTAACAGGATGCTGGACCACAACACATGGCAGATCAAAAAGGGAGCAACCAAATGGATAAAATAACAAAAGTGCTTTGAGACAAAAAGCATCTCACCTGCACATGTAGTAGTTGATCTCACGCAGACTGCATCTCTCTAGTGTGGCGTTTGTGGTGCTCAGCAGATATCAGCAAATATATGTTGTCATCAATGTTTCTCTGCAGAAACCCTTATCCTTTCCATGGTGAAGATCAGAGCAGGCTCCCATCAGGGTCTTAAGGCTCCTTGGGCCAGCTGGAGGCATGCTCAGAAAGCAAAATCAGCAACATGGTAGACCAGGCAGGAAAAAGTAAAGGCATTATTCTTATTCCTAGCAAGAAGGAAGAAGACAGCTCACTATCTTTGTTCTCTGGCTGCATAAATAGCACAGCTGTGTGCACGTAACAATTAGAGTGAAGAGCAAGAAACGTGCTGTGCCACTGTGATGCATGCATGCCTCATCACAATGCTTGTTCCCCTTGATAGCGCACGCGAACACAACCATGCATTATCTCACTGCATACAATATTCATTGGGGCTCACGCGCTAGCATGAGTGGCGATCACCAGGCTCGGTAACTGTCACTATGCATGCACTGTATAATGATATCTAAGCCTTAACTTCTACATAGGAGAAGCTTGCCTCGTGCTGTCCATGCGCCGGACTATTAAGCTTTACCTTTACCACGCCGGATGGGTGATTTATAAACACAATGATGCCGTGAACACTTTAACGTGTTCTGTCAGTGCCACATACCTGCGCGCTGCACCTCTGTACTGTGCAGCGCTTACCCTCTGCGCTCCGTGACCCCTCACGACTTGAACGCAGCTGTTCAGTCTGTGCCTTGACCTCAGCCTTGCCACACGTCTGCACCCTGCGCCTCTTTACTGTGCAGCGATTACCCTCTCTGCTCCATAATCCCTAACATACTCAAACACAGCTGTTCAGTCTGCATCTCCACCATGGCTGGGCTGTGTCATGCCTCTCGAATCCAGCAGTTGAGTCTGCCATAGGGGACTCTTCATCCGTCTCAAACGACAATGCCACTACACTAGTCATCAAAACGCTACTCTTCGTCTCGTCAGCTGACTCGGCTCCCAGTGCTTCCGACACTCACTTCTCTCTGATCAACGATAAAAGTTCCGAAGTTCATGCTACACCTCTCTAATTAGCTGGTAGATAACTTGTCGCTAATATTGTGCTGTAAAGAACACTCGAACCAAAGAGTTATAACCGAGACGTGGTTTATTAAGCACATAGGTAGTGAGTGACTTCTCTCCCTGCCAGCTCCTAGTAACTGACAAAGATCAAATGACACTGCTCCCATAACAGCCGCACAGCTTTACAACATTCTAGGACTCTGTATTTGAGCCCGACAATACCGTGCAACATAACCAATAAATAAACAACGTAATCAATACTAAACATGTACATACATTACAACAAACATCAATAGAAGTCCAGGAGATAATTTGTGAGTTGCAGAGTAGCCCCAGTTTGTTACCAAAGCCTGTTATTTGGGCATCAATGCATTCTTGCAGATGAAATGTCGAGTCAACTATGCTAAGACACTCAATTATGTCATTTGAGATGAGCAATCAATGAAGTAATTTAACATGTCATGAGTGATGTAATATGCATGGTCATAAGCAGGGCATGGTGGAGGCACAAGTTATAGGTAGCTCAGGAAACTATAACTAGTGAATGTCAATGTTTTGTTTTGGTTTTTAAACATTAGTTTTTATATCATTACAACATCTAACTATAACGTCACTTTAACCTTTGGTTTTTGTTGTAAGTGACTACAAATACAGTTAATTCTTTGTAAAGATTTATTGTAGCATACAGGTACTGCACAGCAGTTTAGAAAAGTCAGCGACTCTGTAGCAACTGAACACGGTACAAAAATGCTAAACATTCTAGACTAGAATGGGAAGAGACAATGGTTCCACGAGTTCCACTAGGTGACTAGGACCCACTTCATTATCCCTTCCCTTTATTAAAAAGCATAACAATCTTAATAAAAATAACTACAAGCAAAACAAAAACTAAAAACGCAAAGCGAGGGGAAAAAAATTAATTCATACAACCATAGGTTTAGAAACAAAAACATTAGCAACAAAATGAATCCTGCGATGTAGGAGTCCCACAATACAATTGAGAATAACAAAAAAATTGTACAAAAAGACACAGGAAACCTGTAAGGAAAACCAGGATTTAAACTCAGCAGAATCTTATTGGAACATCACACTTTCGTTTGCTCCTACATGGCCCAATAAGGACCTGTTCATTGCCCAAATTTGTTTTGGACATAGAGCCGAACCTAACATTCTCTCACCTTCACCACAACTTTCCATGATAGAATTTTCTTTGTGTCCTTGGTGATTTTTCCACCTTACTACCCTGGCCATGTTCCGCCAATTCTTGTTGTTCACTCTTACGCCATTGCCGCAAACCTTGTCCACGGTCCTAGGTATGAACAGGAACTTTAATCCGTACCACATCTCCAACCCTAATTTGATATGAGGCCACCCTTTTTCTCGCATCAAAATAATCCTTTTGGCGTTCCTGGGCTTTACCCACATTCAATCTTGCAAAATCATCCACGTCTTCCATGACATCCATCTTCACCCACCTAGACATCCAACCTGGACATATTTTAGTTGAAGGTTTTCACCCTCTCAATAACTCAAAAGGTGACGCTTTGGTTGAAGATTGCGGAGTGGTGCGATAAAACCAAAGCATGGAATGCACCGCATTATCTACCACACACTTGCTAGCAATAGCCCATTGCACACAGTTGTTCAACACTCAGTTCATGCGTTCAAAAAGCCCATTCGTTTGTGGATGATATAACAAACTCCTGCAATGGTCTATCCATCCCTGTTCCAGGAATTTTTTTAATTCTGCACTCATAAACTGTACACCATTGTCAGAAACAATGAACTTTGGAAACCCCTCCCTTAAAAAAATGTCCTTGAGAAAGTCAATAACATTTTTAGAAGTGGGATCTCCTATGAACCTAACCTCAGGCCACTTGGAATAGTAGACGATGACCACGACAGCAAACCTGGACGCAACAGGCAATGAATTGAAAGGTCCAACCTAATCGATACCCACTTTCTCCCAAGGTCTCCTGGGATAGTCTATGGGCTTCATGGGCGGAACTCTTACTTTAAACCCCTATTCAGCTCCACCACAAACCACACAATTTTCAACCAACTCATCAATTGTCAACTTCATTATCTTTTGCGACCCCCAGAACACTTCTCTCACTCTCCGTTTAGCAAAAGCCTTTCCCAAATGTCCTTCATGTTCACCGCAAATTATTCTGTTCTTCAACCTTTCAGGGAGTATCAATCCTCGGGATCCCGTAAGCAGGCCGCAACAGGTATAAGTGGAGGGCAGTGGACCTTGATGATCGTGTGACTACAAGCACTTCCCCCTGGTGGGATCCATGCCGCAAAATTGAAAAACGGCATTAAATTCATAAGCATGGTGGAGTGAGTGTTCAAGTGAGCAGAGGTCAGGGCAATACGTCCAATGTTGCAAATGTGAAGGAATGCTCCCACGAAAACCCTGAAAAAATGCAGAATATTCAGGACGAGTTGAGGGATATGGTATTGGTTGTCAGTGATGAGACAGTTGTGGTTGCTGATGCATCTACTTTTGTGGATCCTTATGTTGAGATTGGTGTTAGAGACAAAAAGTTAAATTTATTAGTAGACTCTGGGGCGAGGATTACCATGATCACACAAGAATTGTTCGAGGAAACGTTGTATGATCGACCTTTGGAACCTCCTGACAGAGCTCCTGTCTTGTATGAGGGGCTCAGGATAGAGTTAGCTGGAAATTTTTTAAGACATATTGGAATTTAAGGGGCGGAAAATTCTTGGTAACGTCTACGTTGCCATCAAGGGTCTGTCAATCTTGTGGTGGTTTCACCAAGGACTTTTTCAAATGGTCCTTAGGCCTGGTACTAAAGAGCAATTTAGTGTGGTTGACTCTGCAGATTACACTGAGAACTTAATCCAGCAGTTTCCACAGTGGGGAGCTGGGAAATACCAAAGGTTTTACTCATGAGATAAAGGCGAAAGATTGTGCTATTCCTGTAAAGCATCTTAGAAGTCTGCTTTTTAGTGTAAGGGACCGTTTGGAACAAGAGCCTAATGAACTGTGTGCTAAAGGCATTATAGAACCCATTGAGTCATCCTTATGGCTTTCTCCTTTAGTCGTGGCAAGGGAAAAAATGGTGATCTGCGCGTTTGTTTAGACTTACGCAGTTTAACTAAAAACATCTTGGTAGATTCACATCCCTTGCTCCAAATTACTGAACTACTGACGATGATTAATGGGTCCAAATGGTTCACTAAGTTAGATCTTGCTTCAGCGTGCCATCAGGTGGTGCTGGATCCATCCTCTCGACATCTTACTGCATTTGTGCCACCAATTGGTTCATACCAATACTGTAGGATGCCATTTGGGTTGGCGTCAGCAGCAGCAGTAGTATTTCAGAGAATCATGAGTCACATGTTGGAAGGAGTCAGTGGAGTTGCCGTTTTCCAAGATGAAGTGTTGATTTTTGGAAAGACTAGAGAGAGTCATGACAATACTCTTATCAAGGTTTTGAAGATTATGCAAGACAAAGGTGTTGTGTTGAAAAGGTAAAAGTGTCTGTTTCTTAAAGACAAGGTTGAGTATTTGGAGCATGTAGTATCCCAACATGGTGTTGAACCCAGACCCAGTTTAGTTAAGGCCATTGTAGATGCTACTGCGCCTACTGACAAGAGTAGTTTGAAATCTTTCATCAGTCTTTGTGAATTCTGCTCAAGGTTCATACTGGATTATGCATCCCATATTAAACCCCTCACTTACATGTTAAAAAAGTGGCATTTCAATGGGACACGAGTTGTCAGGATGTGTTCGAGTGGATCAAGTCCCAGTTGGTGGGCTCTAGAATTCTCAAATCTTTTGACCCAAAAAAAAGAAAGTACCATCACTGTCAATGCCAGTGGATTTGGTTTGGGGGCAATTCTTACTCAAGACAACAAAGGTACTGAGAATACTTTAGGTATGCTTCTAGGGTATTGAGAGGAGCAGAAACAAATTTTTCGGTCATTGAGAAGGAATTGTTAGCCTGTTGGTGGACTATCAGGAAATTCCATTCCCACATCTGGGGAAACCATTTTATGCTGCGCACGGACCATAGTCTGTTGGTTTCTATAATTTCTGGTGAGAAAATTAAAGAGCACACTCCAAGAATCGCCAGGTTGTCTACTAAGCAAAACGATTTTGAGGTGGTGTATCTGCCTGGTAATAAGAATGGCAGAGCAGACTATTTGTCTAGATTTCCAGTTGTTGAGATAGATAATGATTCTCTGGATGATGAGGATCAGGATGATTGTTTTGTAGCGTCTATTGATGTTGAAAATATGGGTGCGTTGAGTGAAATGGAGTGGAGGAGAGAGTTGGCCAGTGATGAGGTACTTGGACAGGTCATGAAGTATGTCAAGGGGGGCTGGCCAAAAGAGAAGTATGTGGTGGTCCAGTTTCAAACATATGTTATGTTTCGGAAGAACTTTCTGTTGAAGATGGCATTTTGATGCATGGAGAAAGATTGATACTGTAGGTATCAACAAGAGAGGGAGGAAGACAAGTCGAGCTAGTTCATTTCCTCATTTAGACATGTACAATCAAGAAGAACTGTCTCAAAGTGAAGCCTGTAGTTTGTGTTTGGGAAACCGATGGGTTTCTTAGGAGAACCCTCACCCACCAACCTAGTTGGGGGCATGCTTCATCATCGGGTCCCACCCAAGGCGCCGAGTGCACCTTGGGTGTGCTTCAACGCCTGAACTACAGCGGAGCGGGTTGTTTTGGGGTTTTGTGATAACTGTGATAGTGAGTGATGTTAAAACTATCTATAGGGTCCCCTTCAAATAGTGGAAGTAACTTTAATGGTGGGGCCCTATGTCAGAGTTAAAAAATGGGTGGGCGGATACATGTAGAGTATTTGTCTCTAGTATCCTGAATATAGGTCTACATGTTTCAGCCAGGCTGTAACCTATGCTGGCTTTCGTCAGGGCCAGGGGTGTAGAAAGTGCGTGATCCAGTCAATGGGAGATTTCCAAGACTGGGGTGCAGGAAGTGCGCACGTGCTATGGTGCGAGGAGTTGGAGAGAAACTATTTGTTTCGCAAAATGACCATGTTTGGCAGAATTCCTACACATGACATTCTTTGCTGGGCAAAACTTGGTGCCCTCAGTGTGAGCAGCATTTACGCATCTTAAACAAATGCTACTTTGCCTGAAAAAGGATTTGTTATTTGCAAGTGGCACAACATTAGATTTTAGTTCCTTGCCCCAAACTGCACACCCAGTTTCATTGTTCTTGTTTTCTAACTCTTTCACTGATGCCTTAGACAATTCAATGCTTTTAGCTGTACGTATGGTTTCCTCTAATGACGGATTTCCCCATAGATAATAATTTTTGTTGATTAGATTTGTCAGAACATTTACATATACACTGGTCTCTGACCAATTGTTCGGTAAAACCTTCCAACTGACAATCTGCACTCAATCGCCTGAGTGCAGAAACAAATGTGTCCACATCCTCTCCTGTCAATTGTTCTCTTTTGAAGAATTTGTGATGAAGGACAACTAGGCTGGGCTGAACATCAAAATGCAATTCTAGTTTTTTTAACTGTTTCAACATATTCATCAACGTCTTCCTCTCCTTGGTTTCTCACTAAAGGTGGCAAGTGCTTGAAAATTGATCCGCACTCCAAATCCAATGAATGTAGCACTAAAAAAATGTTCTTTCAGGACGGTACATTGATGCACCTATGGCTCCTAAAAAAGTAACAAATGCGTCATACAATTTTTTCCAAGCAATAGGTGGATTACCTGGTACTTCTAAAAAAGATGGTGGTGGTGTTATTGACTGCATGGCAAAAGGATGACCAGAGTAGATGGGTAGATTGTAGCACCTACCCACAAACTCTACAAACCCAGCTCTTACGACCTTAAACCATACTGTTAGAAAAACAAGTGCACATAAAGTTGTTAAAAGAAATAACGTTAACACTTATATAAAAAAAAAATTCTCCAACACAGCTGCTTGTTGCATCAGAATTCAGAGCATGAACAATAAACTTTTAGATGAACACCCACCTAAACCCACGTTACACAACAAAGGTGTGCGTATCACTGTATTTTAACATCAAACAAATAATGCAGATAGAAAAACAAATACAAAAAACTAGAATAGTGAACCTTGAAGGTAGGCGTGTCACCGCTCTGTGCCTCACCGGATTTCTTTTGCAGTCCAAACAGATGATAAATTGACAAAGTGGTGTGCATATCACCGCGCCATAGTTTGCCATGAAATGCACCTTGGACACCTAGTTATCGGTGTGTGCGTCACCGCGCAGTGAAGCAAAGAAGGAACATCTGCCTGACCCGCACTGCGAACATTTGCCTTCTGCTCAAGCAAAGACGCAAAACGAATAGTGCTCAACCCTCCAAAACGGCAGTAACCAAACGTGAGCTGTCACTCAACAACTGCCCTCAAGATGGCCAGGAGATAGACTAGCGCGCAGACACACCAACGATCTCCAGAATGGCCGCTGCGTTAAGAGTGTCAAATACACGTGTTGAACGTCTATTCTTGTCTCAGTCCAAGACGGCTGTCAGCATCAACTAGAGTGCTTATAAATCACCAGAGCCACTTCCATGGCCCTACCCATGCGCACTGACCAACATATTTCTTTTTTATGGACAGTACCTTCCTTCGTCAAGCACTGCTCCCGACAACTACTGCTGCCTTTGTGCTCCGCTGCTGTCCGACACGACGAGGTGAAAATCCTCCAATGTTGAAGTCCTCCACAAAGGAAACCAGACACGGACCTCCACGGGCTTCAATGAAGAAGCTGCACGTGGCTTCCACAGCACCTGTAGTGCGTCGGTAACATAATTGTAGTAAGTGACTACAAATACAGTTAAATCTTTGTAAAGATTTATTGCAACATACAGGTACTGCACAGCAGTGTAGAAGAGTCAATGACTCTGTAGCAACTGAACACGGTATAAAAACGCAAAACATTCTAGCCCAGAATGGGAAGAGACAATGGTTCCACGAGTTCCACTAGGTGACTAGGATGTCACCCCAGCATTAACCACTACGTTTTTTTTTAGTCAGTTTCTAGGGATTTTTAAACATAAGCTAAAATCTTATTACCATTCTGAACTTTGACCTTTGTTTTGAGCAGAGCATTTTTGTACTTTTTTCGATGATATGCATCAAACTCCCCCACTGAGCACACTTTTTGGCCATGTGCAGCAGTGGGTTGGCCACACAGACTGGCCTGCAGCCAGGTCCTGCACTAAACTCCCATAGGTGGCCAATCCCCCAGCTGCACACGGCCTTCAGCCATGCATAGCAGGGGGGTTGGTGCCCAAACCCATATGCAGAACAGAGAGGATACTATTTTTTGTTGCATATTTTTTTTGGGTGTTTGTCATATTTGCTTCACATTTATTTGCGGTTTTGTTGCAATTTTCAACTACTGTTTTTGTAAATTTGTTTTGATATTGTTTTAAACTTTTTTTAAATCTGTTTTCATTTCTACTTTTATTTTTTTACACGTCTTTGTGTTCTGTGGACCTTGTATGTTTCCTTCTGTTAGCTTCAACACTGGTCAATACTTTAACCATGTCTTCATTATATCCCAAAATGCTTTCGTCATCATCTTCTTCCTCTTCTTGTTGCAGCACTTCTGTTGGTTCTTTTTCTACCTCTTGTTTTTCTGGTATTTCTGCATGTGCTATGCTGTTTGGGGTGCTTTGCACTCAGGTGCTTCCACATTCCAGTGGTTCTCATTGAATGCTGGCCCGTCTCCCCCCTGCGGAGCACCTTCTAATACATCCTGTATATCCCCTCCTGCACTCTTTTTTTAACCAGCTGGAGAGTCGAAAAACTGCCACACCAGTGATTCCTTCACTGGCTTAGATTCTTGTGTTACCGCAGAAGTGCTTGTCAGAACACTGACCTCATCATCTTCATATGATGTACCTGGTTTAGGCCTGGTGGATAATGATCTTCAGTTTTGCCTGAGCCTGTGATGGATTCGGGTTCTACGTGCTTCACACTGTCTCTATGGAACACCAATTAAGTAATGATAGTTCACAAAATCATTTGAGATTGTTTCTAAAGTGTGTAGGCTTTTTTGAGTATTATCTCCTAAGTGGCCAATCAAATGACTGCTTTAAAATTTTTTTTTTTTTTTTTACTCCCCCCCCCCCCCAGGTACCGCTGTCCTCAAAGAACCAATGAGAGAGTCCCGCAGGAATGTGACATGGGTTTACTTCCTGTTCCTTGTCCCATGGTACTTATGCAGGACCCAGAACTTCTTTAAAAAAATGAAATAGTTGTGTTCATTTTGAATGGGTAGTTTTATTTACAGTCTGAGCCTAAAGGATTCCTCACATTTAAAAGAAGAAAAGTTATCTTAAAGCTTTTAAAGAAATGTTTTTGTTTATAGGTGTTGCAGTACCTGAAACTGGTACTGTGGTAGCTATGACAGACAGAGAAACACCATCTCATTTGCTAATGTCATAAGTGTGATGTATTCCCAGGAATATCCCACCCTCTTACTGTTATTATGGAGTGGCACTTCAGAACACTCACCCTCTGCAGTCTCAGGTGCTTTTTTCTGTTTTTCCAAAGTTGTTTGGGATTGAATTATAGTAGCATATCCAGGAGAGGACAAGGAATACCAGTCCATGAAGAGGAGATGCAGAGGAATGAGCCAAGGACCACACTGAGTCGCTTGTGTTTTTTTTTTTTTTTTAAAGAGGGGCAGAAGAGAGTTTTTGCACAGATTGTGAAGTGCAAGATCTGTGGTTGTGATTTCTCCAGAGGAACTTTAAAGAAGTGCTCTTTTGGAACCTCTGGCGTGTGGAAATATGAGGTCTTGCCACAGCAGCTAATTAGTCACTGCAAAGCTCAAGCAAGGTGAAGCAGGAGGAGATTAAACATCAACAGCTTCTCTACCTATGGTCTAGGCTGGGGACATTGCACCTCCTGATGCTGCTGCCACCATAACACATGACCTTAACTCAAACTCATAAGGCTATATTGTATGGACTGCAGTAAATTTAATCTGCAGGAGAGCACAGAAGGCAGGGACAGGTTAACTACCCATAAAAAAAATTGCAAAAAAACAAAAATGTAAAAAAAAAAAGTCAAAATACGGTTACTGTTAGCACCACCTTTTTTGGTAAGAAAATTAACAAAAATGTTTGTCATGTCTGTAGACTAATAATAGTTTATCCTTATAGTATGCCATAGCAGGCTAGAGATACAATTAAAAGACCAGTATACTGCTACACATGCATGCTAAAGAGAAATTCTAATAAGAGATTTGGACTTTAATTACCACAATAATGTGCTATAGCCAACTATAAAGGTATAAGAGCATTCTGCTCAATGATGACACAATGTCCTTATATAAACCGAAGTAATTCATGTTCATTAATTGAATAGACTTGGAGGGATGAATTGGAGACCTCCAGGTTTGAAAAATCTGAGAATCCATGGTCTGAGAGACACCCACTAGATGAAACTTATATAAACTTATAGCACACTGCAGCAGCCTGTATCAGCCATAAAAGGACCTGTGCCAACCCTTCCATGGGCATCCAACCACCCTTCTACACAGGTACTTTATCCATACAGCATGGGGTTATCTGCAGGGCCTGACCTGCAGCCAGGACCTCTTGCCCAGTCTACTGTGAGCAACCAACTCTCTGTGCACTGCCTTTAGCCATGCGTGCCATGGAGCTAGACACAGGGACAGGCTCTGAGGCCACCCTCCGTATACCCCCATCTCTCATATTTATTTATTTTTGTTAATTTTTCCAGTACCAGTGGCAAGCATCAAACCCCAGTACCGCAAGACTGTGCACGCTTCAGTTTGTGAAGCATGTACGGTCTTGCGGTACAGTATCTCCCTTGGTAGTACAATGGTACCACATGTGGAGCCTTGTTGGGTCCAATGGAAGTACCTCTGTACACAGGTCCTTTATCCATACACAGCATGGGGTTATCCGCAGGGCTGGCCTACAGCCAGGACCGGTGCCCAGTCTCCTGTGAGCAACCAACTCCCTGTGCACTGCCTTTAGCAATGCGTGCAATGGAGCTGGACATAGAGACAGACAGGCTCTGAGGCCACCCTCTGTATACCCCCATCTCTCATATTTATTTATTTTTGTTAATTTTTCGGTTACTGTTTGCAAGCATCAAAACCCGGTACCGCAAGACTGTGCACGCTTCAGTTTGTGAAGTATATACGGTCTTGTGGTACCGTGTCTCCCTTGGTAGTACAATGGTACCACATGTGGGGCCTCGTTGGATCCCATGGAAGTACCACTATACTCGCGGCATGAACTTTTTCTCCCTCTTTATTTTGACCCTGGGATGAGGGGTGCATCTCGGTCCCCACCTGAAGCGCCATGGGGTCGGGGTCTCCCACCCTGCCCCCTTATATGATTTGTTAACTTTTTCCTTTAGGATACGGGGACGGAGTTCCTGAGACCTGTAATGGCGGTCGCAACATTTCTCGTCATGGTATGTCTAGTCAATAGGATCACTTGGTCCTACAGAACAAAAGGGGCAAAATGGGGGAAAAAAGGCCTTGTTGGCAATTCAGAATGCTTTACTGCGGGAGGACCAACAATCAAGATAACAGTATAATTTAAAGCCGTATTTCTCAAAAACATATATACACCAAATAAAGAAAAGCACGTTTTATAAGTAAAGATCGAACTTTCTACCATATTTGGGGTAATTCTGTTAAGCCATTTTTTATGTATTGCTTTCAAAACTTCCTCTGGGAATTAACTAAGGAGAATGATATTTTGGGACCTACCTTTTTCTCGGCCCTCGCTTGATGAATCGCACACAAACTTTCCAGGAAACACATAAAGTCGATAAATATTTTGTTTTTTTAGAAGTTTGATGAGGATTTATCAAATGGTGCCAAAGTTATTAGCAAAATTGAAAAATCCTCTTCCCATGGGAGCTCTGACTTAACTATAAACACACTTTGACCACCACCACTATGTGAGAGATATATATATATATATTATCTACTGGCGGTCGCCAGTAGATAGTTATAGTTAGGACCTATTATCCATAGGAAATCCGCGACATTCTATTTGAAATAACTCTTGCGCCGGTTGACGAATCTTCGCGAAAGTTTCCAACTTGTTGGGGCGCTCCGCTCCTACCCTGAAAGTCTCGGGTTGATTCGTCAAGCGGGGGCCGAGAAAAGGGGGTCCCAAAACGCGTTTTCCCCATTCATTTTCCATAGGAACCTTTAGTCGCAGCTACAGCCCGAACTGCTGAACGGAATTACACCAAATTTGGCAAAGAGGTAGCCCTTGGTTCAGTGTCGTGCCTTTTGCTTAAATGGTGTAAATCCGTTCAGTAGTTCCTGAGAAAATCAAAAGTAAAGTCACATATATATCTATGGACGCGTAGGGTCCGCGTACCCTCCCGATCACGAGCTGTATGCTAATTGGCTGTCAAGTGGCTGTCAACACTCCAAATCAGGAAGTGTTGGCAGCCATTTTATCCCTCGGTAGAACCGAGGGACAGAAACAAGTGCGCAAAGCGCAAACAGGGAGCAGGGTAGAAACACCCTGACCCCTAGGCCTGCTCAGGGGGTCCCACAAGGACCCCTGGGCAGAAAAAGCATTTTTTTTTTTTTTAAATCAGCAGGATGCGCTCAGGGTGCGCGGATCCTGCCAAAAAAAAAAAAATCGAAGCGCGGTCTCCGCGCTTCGATGTTTATTTGCCCCCTGGTGGGCCAAGTCCCGGGGGCATGGTGGGGGGGTTTAAATTTAATGTGGGGGGCCTCTAAGGCCCCCCAAGCCCTGGGGACCGCCACCCCCCGGGGCTTTCAAAAAATAATGGTGCGGGAGGGCTCTTGGCTCTCCCGCAGCCCCGGGACCGCCACACCCCGGGGCTTCTTTTTAAAAAAACAATTTGACCTGTGTGGGGGCTCCAGCCCCCACACGCCCTGAGGACCGCCACCTCCCGGGGCACTAAAGATTTGAATATGGGGGTCCGTTACGGACCCCCAAAGCCCCGGGGACCACCACCTCCCCGGGGCTGTGAAATGGTTGGGAGTGGGGCCGCACGGCCCCACTCCTGGAGCCCTTGATGGCCCTGGGGACCGCCACCCCCCAGGGCCGGCTCCTGCAGTGTCCCGGGGTGCCTACCCCCTGGACACTGTAGTTTGCAATGACAGGACGGGAGCCTCGCGGCTCCCGTCCTGTCATAGCAAACTTAGTTTGCATTTTGAAAGAGAGTAGGAAACCTGCTCTCTCTTTCAAAATGCAAACCAGTGCTTTCCACATGGGGAGCAGCATGTTAGCTGCTCCCCATGTGGAAAGCAATGCCGGATCCCGTAGGACACAGGGAGCCGGCGGGACTGTGGGGGGATTGGGGACCCCCCCACAGTCCCCAACCAGAGGCCAGGCCCCGGGGGATGGGGTCCCCGGGGCCATAAGTGGCCAGGGAAGGGGGGCTACGTGGCCCCCTTCCCGTTTTTTTTATTTATTAAAAAAAAAAAATGCACAGGCCCCGGGGGATGGGGTCCCCGGGGCCAAAAGTGGCCAAGGGAAGGGGGGCCACGCAGCCCCCCTCCCATTAAAAAAATTAAAAAAAAAAAAAAAAACGACTGGCATCGTGCCGGAGGCCCCGCCCCCCTCCCTGCAGTACTCTGCAAACGCGCCCCCTGGCGCGTTTTAAGAAGGGAAGTAATTCCCCTTGAATACTGGGGTCCCTGGGGCCAACTAGCCCACCAGGAACCTCCAGTATGCGCCAGGGGCTGCGTTGCAGAGAGGTATACAGAGGCCACGCCCCTTTACACCTCTCTGCAACGCAGCTCTGTGGCGCTTTTAGAAGTACATGGTGGGCTAGTTGGACTCCAGGGACCCTCAGGATTCAAGGGGACTTAATCCCCCAACTTAAAACGCGCCACGGGGCGCGTTTGCACAGTGGTGACATGTGTGCAAACAGGCCCTGTGGCGCATTTTAAGATGGGGAATTAAATCCCTTCAATCCTGAGGGTCCCTGAGGCCAACTAGCCCAACAGGTACGTCCAGAAGCGCCACAGAGCTGCATTGCAGAGAGGTGCAAAAGGGCGTGGCCTCTGAACACCTCTCTGCAACGCAGCTCCCTGGCGCATACTGGAGGTACAGGGTAGGCTAGTTGGACCCCAGGGACCCTCATGATTCAAGGGGACTTAATCCCCCAACTTAAAACGCGCCACGGGGCGCGTTTGCACAGATGTCACCTCAGGCCCCGCCCCTCCCTTCACCATTGTGCAAATATTCCTCTAAAATCAGCCGAAATACGAATTCCGATTTACTCACCTGTTATCAGGAGAGACCTCAGTGCTGCATCTTTCAGCCCAGTACTGATCCTGAAAAGTAATTTTAACCGTACTTACCAGTAACTTGAATTTCCTTCCATAGGATATCATTGTCTGCTTTTTGCTGAAAAAGTTTGTGTCGATTTTTGAAACATACAAATATTCCTCTAAAATCAACCGAACTACGAAATCCGATTTACTCACCTGTTAAAAGGAGAGACCTCAGTGCTGCATCTTTCAGCCCAGTACTGATCCTGAAAAGTAATTTTAACCGTACTTACCAGTAACTTGAATTTCCTTCCATAGGATATCATTGCCTGCTTTTTGCTGAAAAAGTTTCTAAGTGTCGATTTTTGAAACCTACAAATATTCCTCTAAAATCAGCCAAAATACGAATTCCGATTTACTCACCTGTTATCAGGAGAGACCTCAGTGCTGCATCTTTCAGCCCAGTACTGATCCTGAAAAGTAATTTTAACCGTACTTACCAGTAACTTATATTTCCTTCCGTAGGAATCCATTGTCTGGTTTTCAGCAGAAAAGTTTCAAAGTGTTGATTTTCACAAACTACAAATATTCCTTAAAAATCGCCTGTATGACTTAAACGCATTCTTTCAACTGTTTACAGGAGATGCACTAGTGCTGGATCCACCACTGAGTAAGAAAAAGTAACGATAACACTACTTACCTGCTAAGTGAATTTCCTCCCATAGGATAACATTGGTGATTCTATGTGAAAAAGTTTCTAAGTGTCAACTTTTAAAATACAATAATATTCCTTAAAAATCACTACTGTAACCAAAACGCTTTTACTCAACTGTTTACAGGAGATGTCCCAGGACTGAATCTAGGATCCAGTCCTGTGGTTAGAAAAGTAATCCATAAAGTAACTAATTGCATTTAGCTAGAAATTCACATTGAGCTCAATGTTGCATTGTGTTTGAAATTGTGTTGCCCATTGCAACAACTGTAACTACTGTACTTAAAAGTCTATTGCCTATTTGCAAAGTATTTAAACTAAAGTAATTCATTCTGAGAAAGTATATTTTGTAATGTAATGTATAATGTAATTACAATGTAATTATAAAATAAAATATCTAAAAATAAATAGTTTAAAAAAAAATGTAGTAAATCAGTATAAAAAAAAATAAATATAACAATTAATACATTTAAAAATTGTCATTTACAAAACCTTTGAAATTCACTGAAAAAAACCATAGGTTTCAGACATGTTATAGTTAGGAATTAGCATTTAAAAAACCTTTGAAATTCACTGAAAAAACCATAGGTTTCAGGCTTGTTATAGTTAGGAATTAGCATTTTAAAAACCTTTGAAATTCACTGAAAAAACCATAGGTTTCAGGCCTGTTATAGTTAGGGTTTAGCATTTAAAAAACCTTTGAAATTCACTGAAAAAACCATAGGTTTTAGGGAAAGTTATAGTTAGTTGGACATTGCACTCGTACAAAACCCGTGAAATTCCCCCGTTATAGTTAGTTCAGCTAACTATAACTCGTGCCCCGCAATGCACTGCTGATGACGTCACATATTACATCACTCATGACATGGTCAGTGACATCCCTGATGACATCTCAAATGACATCACTGATGACATCATCCATGTGAGAATTTAATGCATCTTCTCACACCCTAATATAACTTTTGATACACCCACTCAAAATTACAGACTGCCATTCTCAAAACCATACACACTCCAATACCAATAAGTACATACCCACTCACTGATTCTTAGGTCTACACACACACATCTACTCACTCACCCACCCGTACAGTCACTCATACTTAGTCACTCAGTACAGGACTATCATATGCACTCATACACCTATATAAACACTCCCACAACGCAACTCATCCATAGAGGTACTCACACACCTAGTCAGTCATGCAAATAATTAATCACACTCCAATTTACTCACCTATACAGTTATACACACCAGCTCACTTACTCATAAAAATACTAGCACATTCTTACGCTCCTATGCAATCACTGATGCAAGCACACACTCATCCATATAGCCACTCTCACAATCACACACTCTCACTTATAGCCATTTATATACTCCAACACACATATATACTGCCTTTCACATATGTAGTTACTCACACATGTACCACTGAGATATACATTCAATCACTAACACACCCATACACACACTCACCCCCATACAGTCCATCACAGACGCACTCTTGAAACCATGCACCCAGTGAATCACCCACTCACACATCTATGCACAGAGTCACACACACCCCACCCACACAAACACTGAGGCACCCATACAGATACTCAGAGAACCAATCCATAACTCATATAGACACTCATTTAGCCATCAGAAACCCATGCAGCTGCTTACACAACAACAGACAGACGGGTACAGACATTCACACAGTTTAGTCACTCACCCATGCATCCAGTAAGATACGTTTAATCACTCACTTATAGACTCAGTCACGCACCTACTAAATCATCCATTCAGACACTTATACACCCACTCATTCTTCAATACGCCTTTCCCTATATATATTAAACATATTTAAACTTTACAGAAACACACAGTCACTGGATGATGTCATTTGAGATGTCATCAGTGATGTCACTGACCATGTCATGAGTGATGTAATATGTGACGTCATCAGCAGTGCATTGCGGGGGCGCGAGTTATAGTTAGCTGAACTAACTATAACGGGGGAATTTCACGGGTTTTGTACGAGTGCAATGTCCAACTAACTATAACTTTCCCTAAAACCTATGGTTTTTTCAGTGAATATATATATGTATATATTTTTTTACAACAAAGAACGCACGCACTCTGGAATCAGGATTAAAGAATTTTATTCACAGACCCAGTCTGTGACCCAGTGTGACAGACTGGGTCTGTGAATAAAACTCTTTAATCCTGATTCCAGAGTCGCGTTCTTTGTTGTAAAATTGATTTTGGCCACTGGTTCGGCCCCACGCCTGTACCCGCTGCTGTGCGCTCCGGCAGGAACCACATTGCTACAAAAAAAATATATATACATAGCATTGCAAAGATGTGTGGTCCATGAATTCATTTTTCATCATTTTTTTAGCACGTTTTTAAATATACGTTATATTAAATTGAGGATTGGGTGGGCCACATGATTTTGGGAGCATTGGCGCCATTTTCTGATAGTTTTTAAATATTTGGGATTGTTATCTCGATATGCTCATCCTCCGGGCAGAGAACAAATGTATATATATTTTTGGGTATAAATTTTCTGAAATGTGTATCTTTGGCAAAATAGGATGGCTGTGCACTATGCTGCTATTTGTACAAATTTACTCCTTGCACTATGCACTTTATTTTTCAGGCCATGTTCAGTCTGTTTTAGCCAGTCATGCTTTCATTTATGTAGTCTGTTCTCTATTTTTATTGATGCCTGTGTGAGAGGGGAGGGCTATATATAGATTGAGTCGTATGGCGCCAAACAGATTGATAAAGCCTGCTGTGCAGGCGAAACGCGTCTCTCCTTTGTTGCGGGGTCGTGTGAGTCCTGAATACAATAAATTAGCCTTATTCCTACCTGCCATGTGTACGTGCCTCTTCTTCGGTTCCTGTTGGAGTAGGATGGATTCTTGGGATATATATATATATATATATTATCTACTGGCGGTCGCCAGTAGATAGTTATAGTTAGGACCTATTTTCCATAGGAAATCCGCAACATTCTATTTGAAATAACTCTTGCGTCGGTTGACGAATCTTCGCGAAATTTTCAAACTTTATGGCCCGCTCCGGTCCGCTCCTACCCTGAAAGTTTTGGGGAGATTCGTCAAGCGGGGGCCGAGAAACAAGGGGGGTCCCAAAACGTGTTTTCCCCATTCATTTTCCCATAGGAAACTTTAGCCACGGCTACAGCCCGAACTGCTGAACGGAATTACACACAATTTGGCAAAGAGGTAGTTCTTGGCTCAGAAAGAACCCTTATTGTTAAATGGTGTAAATCCGTTCAGTAGTTGCGGAGAAATTAAAAAAATAAGAGTCAAAAAATCAATTTCCCATAGGAAACTTTATGCAAGGCTACAGCCCGAACTGCTGAACGGAATTACACCAAATTTGGCAAAGAGGTAGTTCTTGGTTCAGAAAGAACCCTTTTGTTAAATGGTGTAAATCCGTTCAGTAGTTGCTGAGAAAATCAAAAGTAAAAACACATATATATCTGGGCGGAGCCTAACCACACATGTCATCGTGAGATCTGATTGGCTGTCAGCACTTCATCCTGGAATTGCTGGCAGCCATCTTGGGACCAATATAAATGATAGTACCCCATTGAAATGCATTGTAGTGAATCGAAGATTTTGAGGGTTACCAAAAGGAGAACTATAAAGGGTGATAACAGACTTTAGTTACATTAGAATTCATTTGTTGATGGTACCATACTAATTTCAGGAATTGTGGTGTGTTCTAAGGTGATTTTACCCTGTGAAAAACCTTCTGCTGGGATATCATGAATCATGTTTGAGAGAAAACTATTTTCACATGCTTGTCTCATACAGTTTTGGAAGGTGCTCCAGAAGCTAAAATGAGAGCATATTTTCTGTAAATTCACATTATCTTTCTCAGTCATGTGAGAATGAAGTCTGACATTCTCATGTAAAACATGTACATCCAACAATGGCAGAGACTGTCAGTTGATTCCTTTGTGTTCTACTGCAGCTTCCCAGAGTGTTCTAAAGAACAACTAGAGTGCTAACAGCCTTACTTATGACAAAAGTATGGCACACCTGAAGCCATCTTGATTGGAATAAACTGGTAACACTTAAAACATTTAATTTAAAAAGGAACAAAATGATGGGGTTCATTTTGTCATAGAAATTATGGTTAGTGCTGTAGAAAGAAAAATTAGGACATGTTTCAAGTGTGATCTCAAATATCTTCCTGTTATATTTCAACAGGAGCAGCCTGTCAGTTGATGCCTTTGTGTTCTACTGCAGCTTCCCAGAGTGTTCTAAAGAACAACTAGAGCGCTAACAGTCTTACTTATGACAAAAGTATGGCACACCTGAAGCCATCTTGATTGGAATAAACTGGTAACACTTAAAACATTTAATTTAAAAAGGAACAAAATGAGGGGTTCATTTTGCCATAGAAATTATGGTTAGTGCTGTAGAAAGAAAAATTAGGACATGTTTTAAGTGAGATCTCAAATATCTTCCTGTTATATTTCAACAGGAGCAGCCTGTCAGTTGATGCCTTTGTGTTCTACTGCAGCTTCCCAGAGTGTTCACAGCCTTACTTATGACAAAAGTATGGCACACCTGAAGCCATCTTGATTGGAATAAACTGGTAACACTTAAAACATTTAATTTAAAAAGGAACAAAATGAGGGGGTTCATTTTGCCATAGAAATTATGGTTAGTGCTGCAAAAAGAAAATTTAGGGCATGTTTTAAGTGAGATCTCAAATCCTCTTCTATTTCATTATAAAATTCTGACATGCAGACTGAAACAATCACTTTCAATACCAGCAGTAGACTTCCAGTTAACTCCTTGGTGAGCAGTAGCTTTACTACAGTGATCTAATGAACAACTAGAGTGCTAACATTCTGAATTTATGGCAAATGTGTGACACATCTGAATGCCTTCTTGATGGAATCAAAGTAAAAAACTGAAAGCATTTCCTACTGAGGAGACTGTAGTAAATGAGGAAATTAGGAAACTTCATAACAAATAAGTCTCCCAAGATGGCCACCAGAGAAAAAAAAGCCCAAATGTAGCACAAATATCACCCAGAGGTAGCCCACGTATAGCCCAATGACATAAGTGTGCAAAACACTTTTTATTTTTTGTTTTTTTGCAGTTTTATATAGTGCAGACTGGTCAGGTATTGGAGTGCTTTACATGAGCATTGGTTACATCACACAAGGACAAATTCATGTTGGTTGACCCCTACACTACCCAAACACCACTGCACTACCCTAAACCCTAAAACACTACCCCCAGCACGACCCCCTTCACTACCCAAACACAACTGCACTACCCTAAACTCAAAAACACTACCCCCAGCATGACCCCCTACACTACCCAAACACCACTGAACTTCCCTAAACCCTAAATCTACCCCCTACACGACACAAATACCACTGCACTACCCTAAACCCTAAAACACTAGAACCCAGCACGACCCCCTACAGTACACAAACACCACTGCACTACCCTAAACCCTAAAACACTACCCCCTACACTACACAAACACCATTGTACTACCCTAAACCCTAAAACACTACCCCCAGCATGACCCCCTACACTACACAAACACCACTGCACTACCCTAAACCCTAAAACACTACCCCAGCACGACCCCCTACACTACCCAAACACCACTGCAGTACCCTAAACCCTAAAACACTACCCCCAGCACGACTCCCTACACTACACAAACACCACTGGACTACCCTAAACCCTAAAACACTACCCCCAGCACGACTCCCTACACTACCTAAACACCACTGCACTACACTAAACCGTAAATCTACCCCCAGCATGACCTCCCACACTACACAAACACCACTGCACTACCCTAAACCCTAAAACACTACCCCCAGCACGACCCCCTACACTACCCAAACACCACTGCACTACCCTAAACCCTAAAACACTAACCCCAGCATGACCCCCTACACTACCCAAACACCACTGCACTACCCTATACCCTAAAACACGACCCCGTACATTACACAAACACAACTGCACTACCCTAAACCCTAAAACACTACCCACAGCATGACCCCCTACACTACACAAACACCACTGCACTACCCTAAACCCTAAAACACTACCCCCTACACTACACAAACACCACTGCCCTACCCTAAACCCTAAAACACAACCCCCAGCATGACCCCCTACACTACACAAACACCACTGCACTACCCTAAACCCCCTACACTATACAAACACCACTGCATTACTCTAAACCCTAAAACACTACCCCCAGCACGACCCCCTCACAACACAAACACCACTGCACTACCCTAAACCCTAAATCGACCCCCAGCACGACCCCTACACTACCCAAACACCACTGCCATACCCTAAAACACTACCCCCAGCATGAACCCCTACACTACCCAAACACCACTGCACTACCCTAAACCTTAAAACACTACCCCCAGCACTACCCCCTACACTACACAAACACCACTGCACTACCCTAAACCCTAAAACACTACCCCAGCACTACCCCCTACACTACCCAAACACCACTGCACTAACATAAACCCTAAAACACTACCCCCAGCACAACCCCCTACACTACACAAACACCACTGCACTACCCTAAACCCTAAAACACTACCCCCAGCACGACTCCCTACACTACCCAAACACCACTGCACTAAACCCTAAATCTACCCCCAGCACGACCCCCTACACTACCCAAACACCACTGCACTACCCTAAATCATAAAACACTACCCCCAGCATGACCCCCTACACTACACAAACACCACTGCACTACCCTAAACCCTAAAACACTACCACCAGCATGACCCCCTACACTACTCAAACACCACTGCACTACCCTAAACCACTAACCCAGCACGACCCCCTACACTACCCATACACCACTGCACTACCCTAAAGCCTAAAACACTACCCCGAGCATGACCCCCTACACTACTGCACTACCCTAAACCCTAAAACACTACCCCAGCACGACCCCTACACTACCCAAACACCACTGCACTACCCTAAACCCTAAAACACTACCCCCAGCACGACCCCCTACACCACCCAAACACCACTGCACTACCCTAAACCCTAGAAAAGAAACCCCCACCCATGCCCAATCCCCCTTACCTCTCACTCCTCGTGGTTCCTCTCTCCTCGTGGTTCCTGCTTCACGTTGTCTCTGAGGGGCGGTGCACGTTGTTGTGAGGAAACGGAACAGCCTCTGTTTCCTTACCACGACATGGATCGTCTACATGTTTTTTAGAACGCATGGTCATTTACCATACATACCTTTACAACAAAATTCGTTGTAAAGGCATGCGTGGTAAATGACCATGCGTTCTAAAAATGCGTAGTAATGACTTCGTGATGTACAACGCATGCGTGGTAATGCATGCGTTGTAATGGTATCGCAAAGTAAAAAAGTTGTTGTAACGGCTGTTTACCGATCGAAGCTGGCCCCTGTTCTTCAGTGAGACGTTTATTTGATTAATTAGGAGGAAGGAATGTGTTTTTTTACCGAAAAGTGCATTCCCGGCTGTTGTATTGTGAAAGTGTCCGCGTGGCCTGGTTTCACTTCCGGTGAGAGAGTGGAAGAGTCTGTTTGGATCTAAAGGAGTTCTGTTGTTGGACGGGGCCGGCGCGACATGTCATCAGAAAACATAGCTAATGGAAAGCGTCCTCCCTGAAGTGTGGAGCAGTGCCATGAGAGGTCAACGAGTGTGCGTCCCACTGCAGTATGACCGTACCGCGTGACCCATGTACCACCTCCAGGGTACGGGAGGCAGAAGCGGCATCGCAGGTCCTCTTGAAGACCGTTGTAGCACTAATTCTAAATTTTGGTACTAGGGCATTTTAACTTCGTTGTTCCTGCCAGATACAAAGAGAAGATCCTGTGTTATTCAGTGCCCTCGTTACCTTTTTTGTGGGTTGTGGTGCTTGTCACTTCGCTGCCCCGCCGGTGCACACGACTGGGCACCCCACCTCGTGTGCCATCTGCAGGGCCTCTGCCCTCGGATCACTGGTTTCGGTTTCTGGAGTGGCAACATAAACAGTTGCTCCCAAAGGACTAGCCTGAACACTTAGGTGAATATCCCCTGCACCAGCATTCCACGGAAATTCTTTCCTAGCTCTCCCACGTCAACGAGGACGTCATAATAGCACGGCTCCGCTCGCGACACCGTATGACGTCATCGGAGCCATAAGAGAACCTCGTCGGCGTGCTGACGTCAGTTCCACCCATTTTTTCCGTGTCACCGAGGCAAACAGGGGACCGAGACATTTTCACATGTATACATAGTATAATAAATATATATATATGCACTGAAAAAACCATAGGTTTCAGGCACGTTATAGTTAGAAATTAGCATTTAAAAACCTTAGAAATTCACTGAAAAAACCATAGGTTTCAGGCACGTTATAGTTAGAAATGAGCATTTAAAAAACCTTAGAAATTCACTGAAAAAACCATAGGTTTCAGGGGCGTTATAGTTAGTTGGACATTTCACTCGTACAAAACCATAGAAATTCCCCCGTTATAGTTAGTTCAGCTAACTATAACTCGCGCACCTGCAATGCACTGCTGATGACGTCACATATTACATCACTCATGACATGGTCAGTGACATCACTCATGACATGGTCAGTGACATCACTCATGACATCACTGATGACATCTCAAATGACATCACTGATGACATCACTGATGACATCATCCAGTGAATGAGTGTTTTTCTGAAAATTAAATATGTTTTATATATGTATATCTCAAGGTCGATGGAAGAATAAATGGGTATATAAGTGTCTAAATGGATGATTTTGTTTTGTAAAATTGATTGTATAACTAACTAAGTGTATCTTAGTGAATACATGGGTTAGTGAGTAATGTTTAAATATGAAAATATCTGTATCAGTCTCTCACTTTGTGTATAAGTGGCTGCATGGGTTGGTGAGTAGCTACATGAGTGTCTATATGGGTTATTAGTTGGTTTTTTGAGTATCAGTATGAGTGTCTGAGTGTCTGTATGGTTCGGTGGGGGGTATTACTTAGTGCATAGATGCATGAATGAGTGACTCACTGTTTGTATGTGTTGAAGACAGCATGTGTGCAGGACTGTATAGGTGGATGAGTATGTGTATGGGTGTGTTAGTGAGTGAATGACTTTCTCAATAGTGTCTTTATGAGTAACTACATATGTTTTAAACTAGTATATGTGAGTATTGGTGTATATAAGTGAGTATATGTGAGAGTGAGAGATTGGAAGAGTTCCTGTACAAATAAGTAGGTGTTTCTATAAGTGATTGTTTAAGAGAGTAAGTATGTGTAAGTTTCTGTAGAAGTAAGTGTGGTAGTGTGTGTATAACTGTATATGCAAGTAAATGGATGTTTGATACTTTGTTTGCATGTGTGACTATGTGTGTGAGTAACTCTATGGATGAGTGGCGGTGTGTAACAGGATGTATAGGTGTATGAGTACATATGATGAGTGAGTACATGTATGAGTGACTGTATAGGGACTGTTGGTGAATGAGTGGATGTGTGTGTAGATCTTGGAATTACTGAATAGGTGTGTTGTAACTGGTATTGGTATGTCCATTGTTTTGAAAATGTTAGTTTGTATTTTTGAGTGTGTGTATCAAAGGTTATATTAGGGTGAGAGTAGGTCTGCCACTCTATCACAAGGATGATGTCATCAGTGATGTCATCAGTGATGTCATTTGAGATGTCATCAGTGATGTCATGAGTGATGTCACTGACCATGTCATGAGTGATGTAATATGTGACGTCATCAGCAGTGCATTGCGGGCGCGCGAGTTATAGTTAGCTGAACTAACTATAACGGGGGAATTTCTATGGTTTTGTACGAGTGAAATTTCCAACTAACTATAACGCCCCTGAAACCTATGGTTTTTTCAGTGAATATATATATATGTGTATGTACATATATTTCAATGCCGACTTTCAGTCAGGATGGAATATTACCTTAAAATAGAATGATGATTGCCCATTGCATTTTCAGCAGCAGCTTGAATCATGAATGAGTTTTTCATGCTCCCAGAGGCAGCAATGATGTGCATTGAATAAAAAAGTGAATAGTCAAGTCGGGCATTTGCTCATTGTTACTGATTAATTTTTTGAAGACTTATGTTTTGACAGGGTAATAATCTATAGTATCAATGATTGATGCTGACATATTCTGTGTCCTGAAGGGCACATCCTAGCCAGCAGGGTCGTCTTTAGTGTTTGTGGCGCCCAGTGCAACAATCAGTTTTGGCACCCCCCCAAGACTACCAATGGGCAAAAGTGCCCCTTATCTCTCCATAGCCCCTCTTTCACATACATTTCATTTGTTTTAAAGCACTGGTAAAGGCTGGATTTACTAATAAGAATGTATATCTACCTAAACTAACCCTTTTTAGCAACAACCCCCTGAGGTCAACGCCACCTCCCCAGATCAGTGCCCAGTGGGGCTGCGCCAGTGGCACTGCCCTAAAGCCGGCCCTGCTAGCCAGTCCAATGCAGCCTTCCATCTGTAATTATTGGCCATCTGTGGTAAAAGACTTGCAGATCCTCCGGTCTGCACACCTCATCATTCACTTGTGGTCGGTAAAGAGTTTTGGGCTTGGCAAGATATATCATGTTACAGAAGTAAAACAGTCACCAGAGATATTCTCCTTAAGCCTTTCTGCATCATTCCTTCATATTTTGGTCATTCTTTGCCCCTACAGAAGAAAATTCATCTTATGCAAGTCAATACTTACTGTGGTTAATTTGACCCGGTGGTTGCCCGTGGGGCCCACCAACACTCTTTTTTGGGGGCTGGCACTTATTTTTTATCATCAAATTTTGAGCATGAGCAAGAGAGAAAAACACACAAACATAGAAAAAGGAGGAAGTGAAAGACAAAAAAAGGGCATAAAGGAAGAAAGCAGGGACCGGCAAAAGTTATATAAAGGTAGGCAGTGTCTATAATGGATTAAAGAGGAATGAGGTGAATTCAACAGTACGCAGCCTTGACATCCGTCAAGCCGATTTTAATGTCAGCGCCAGAGTAGAGCTTTCGGCACCATCACTCATTCTTTTACAAATTAAACACTGAATACAAGCCTGCTCCGAAACTGAACACTCTGGCCTAGATAGTTGCTCTTTGTCCCTCCTTAAGGGTCCTCGTTGGAGAGGAGTAGCTTTAGACTCTAGCCAGTTCATGCATGGATTCACTATCTGGCATGTTTACTTCAGTTTGAGAACCCAACCTGAAAACAAAAATTGTGGTAGGTATGCTTGAGCACTTGTGCCACAAATATATATATTGACTTGCCCAACATTTATGTATCTTGTGAATCCTTAATAACCATAATGAACAGTGACACAATTATCTATATTTTTACAGTTATTCTCTGCAGGGCATAGTAACAGACAATGCTTATTGTTTTGGTATGAGTAGTGTGCTAACTGGTGAATTTTGCCTAAGCTCTAAGAGAGCAGTGTTACATGTTAAAATGACTACATATTTATAGAATAGACAAGAAATTCACTCGTTCCTTGATCTGAGCAGTTTCTTTTCATTGACTATTACAAAACGTTTGGACAGGAAATTAATTTGTGCTGCTATTGTGAAGAAAATAGATTACTTGGTGACAAAACGCCCTGAAGAAGTTCGATGATCGAACGAAACGTTGAGGCTGTAATTATTTTCATTCATAAGAAATTAAAGATTTTGGAAGAACAATAAAGAAAAAACAAGAATATTTGAACTATTTCCATTGGAGTTTTTTCCTTTTGGGTGCAACTATATGAATGTAGCTGTATGTTGATTAGGCCTGGGCGGAAAACTACGCTACGCTCGCGTAGTTTGCGCAACTACGCGCTACGCGAATTGCACGTAGCACAGTGCAAAAACGCGTAGCATAGCGTAGCGGGCATTTTTTGCTTGCTCGCGGTCCTCAATGTCAAGTTGGCGACCGCGAGCGAGCAAAATGACATCCCGGCGAGACTTTTTCCTCGTTCGCGATCAGCAACATCAAGTTGCCGATCGCGAGCGTGGAAAATAAACCTCCCGGCGAGATTCTGAACGCGGGGAGGTCAGGTTTCTCATTGCGAGTGGTCACGTATGCTCGTGACCGCTCGCCATGAGAAACTACCAGTCCGCGTTGAGAAAACTGCCGCTCGAGTACAAATCTACTCGAGCGGCAGAAAACGACCGCTTGCACTGTGCAAGATGCCATTTGCAATGATTGCACAGTGCGGACAAGCATCCGGCACTGTGCAATCATTGCGAACAGCATTTCCTACCGCACTACGCAGTTCGCGTAGTGCTACGCGTAGCTCGCGTAGTGCGAAGTGCACTTTGCGTAGCTACGCGTAGCGCTACTACGCGAACTACGCCCAGGGTTAATGTTGATCTGCTTTGCAGTGGTATCAATTAGCGGCCTCTAAATAGTGTGTGCACAAAACCTGCTGTTGGGGAATAGTTTGGGAGGTGCAATTTGGTTTACCTGCACATACATGGCATGGCTAAGTTGCCAACACCCTTCTAAATGTGCTGTTTTAATACAACAGTCGGCCTGCTGTACAAAATACCTAATCGGATCAAGAGTCTACTGTAGAAGGACCATTAGTGCAGCAATTATGCTTTCCCTTCTAGGCATCAAAAGAAAAGCAAACACAAATGGAGTCAATCATGATATAGTTTTGGATTAGCTAATCAGGGATTGTCTCTCCAAAATACAATTGGCCCCCCTTAGCGAAGCATATAGCAAAATGAAAAATGGTAATAACAGGGAAATTAACAATAAAAACCAGCCAACATAGCCATAAACCCGGCCCACAACTGCTTAAAAAAAACAAAAAAACAGCCCAGGCACTTTGTCAGACCAGCCCATCGGGCACTGCCCGATTGCCTTATAGGTCAGTCCAACCCTGAAGATATCTGCACCTCATCCAGATACGGATGTCCTGTGCCTACATGAAGCATAATCCCAGCAACAAAGAGTCTCCAAGAACAATAAGCAAGAAAAAGTATAAACCTGACTCAATGGGGAAATTGTTCAATCTGTTCTCTTTAAAGCACTGCTAACAATGGACACTGATTGTAATTAGAATGTTAAAGTGGTCTTTACCTTTAATGAACAGACTCTTGATAAAGCAATGGACCATGATCTGGGCGAAAGGAATTATGATGAACTTTCTGGGGCTGTGACGTTATCACATAATTATCGATTTTCCCTTATTACTATATAATTTGTCACAGAGCGTAATAAAAATTGTTTCTAGCCCCAATGGCACAAAATCATAATGCCAGAGAATGGGCTGCATAATTGTTAATAATTTGGCTTTTCTTGCAGCAGCATAATTTCTATGGACCTGATTACGAGTGTGGCAGTCTTCCGACCGCTGCACTAACAGTGGTGCAGCAGTGGCGGTCCACCGTCTGTCGGATTACGACTCTCACCGTCATTCCGGCAGTGGACCACCGACTGCATCAGGGAACAGTTGTTCCCTGGTGGAGCTGTGCCACAATGTAAAATGCTCAGCTGGACTGCACCAGTCCTGCTGAGCATATTACAAGTTCCTGCACCGCCAGCCATTTCATTTACATGAAAAGGCTGGCTGTGCAGGAACAAAGGGGGCACTACCGGGCCCCCATGCCCCCCACCATGGGGATACATTTAGGGGGGCACAACACGTGCCCCCCTGTCAGTATTCCCCCAAAGTTCCAGCATGGCATGAACGTCACCATCCATGCCTTGCTGGAACATTTTTTGCCGTTCCCATTCCAGTGCCTGTTTTCCAGCTACCACCATCGGAAACTCAAAGGACTGTCCGGCTTCCATGAGTTCAACTCGTAATAAGGCGGGTGGTCCTTGCGCAGCTTTGGCGGTGCTATGTGGGCAGAGAGCCGGCACAGCACCGCCAAAGCCGTTATCAGCCCCTATAACCTTCCTGCATAACTTGTTCCTCCACTGCCACATAATCCTAGTGGCCCTGACATTGGCAAAGCTCTGCAGAGTGGTTTGGAGGCTTCTATTATAATCATGAAACCTATATTTCACTTGACCCTTGTAATATTTTCCATATTTACGGCTCGCTATGAGTTATGTGTTTATTTATCACTGTACTTTGTGCAATCTAATCAGGTAAGCATGCAATAAATATATATCGCCCCATAGTTATGCAAATGTTTTTTTCTACTCTCAGAGGAAGAGGAGGACCTCGAATGTAAGGTACATGAACCCACCTCTGCAAAATGTATACTTTTCACACTGCCACTGTGTGCTCACTACCGCCGGTAAGGCTGATCAGGGAGCATATTTCATTTACTGAAATACCAGTCACCAACATTATCAGGTGGCGGGCCTCAGCTGTCCGCTTCAAAACCACATTCTTCATTATCGTCTCTATTACACGTTGCCTTTATTATTTTATATGGAAGCAGAATTTGAGATGGCGGATACACTGACTGGTGCTATTTTCGTTTTCAGCCTGAATTTTCTTCCAGTGAGGGCTGCCTGGCATTTTAGAGTCCTAGCTTCAGGCAAAAGAATAGTGACATTTAGAGCAGTTGAGCAGATGGGGTCCCAAGTGCATAAAGAACTTACAGAACAGTTGCAGAGCAGTAGAATAACAACAAAAAATACCTCAGACACATGGTCATCTCTGAAGCAAGGAACAGCAAGCTCCTGGCTAAACAGAAACAGAGGTGGAAAGGCCCAGATGAAGGGCCATGTGTGCAGTGGCTGATATGGTAATTATGCACCTTTTATGAGACTTCAAAATGCAGTAAAACACTGCTGCACCATTAACCTAAAGGTAAAGGCTCCGTTCTTACTGAAACAAACAGCTTTTTCAGTCCCAAATAAATGTGGCAGCAGCAGACATCTTAAGTACGCCCTGTTCCAAGAACATCTACAAGACAGTATCACAGTGAAACAACGGAATGCAGCTAAACCAGTCACTTGCAAAAATACGAGTGTGCCCAGTTTTGGATTTCATAAGTGAAAATCGCCGGCATAAATGTGTTATGGAAAAAGTCCAAACATCAAACATTCCATATGTCTTCGCGCTAAAAATGTGTATGGATTCTAGACCCTGCATCTCACTTATACTCATTTTCAGTTGTGGAACTGTTAAAAGAGTGGATAAATTGTGCCTGCTTACGTTTCATATTTTATATTGTTTATTTGTCAAACAATCTAGCCCATAGGTTCTTGACCAGTGGTCGGGGCACCCCAGGGGTTCCGCAAAGCCTGCTTAGGGGGTCCGCGACAGCTTAAAAAAATGCAATAATATTAACCGACTAATAAAGTGTATATAAATAAAGAAGTAAAATGCACACATGAAAATGTTAAAACATTCTGTAATGATAAAGGAATTTGAAATTAGAGGCTAAAAATTAAGTTGGAACCGTCAGATTGATTCGTGGGAGCAGTGCAAGTGTGATAAGTAGTCTCAATTGAATTTAGAAAAGCTCCAACCTTCCGATTATTATATTTATATATTTTTATACTTGTGAATATTTCGTCATTTGCGTATTTGTTTGAGTGCTTGTTTCTGTATTTTTAGTTTGTTTTGTGGATCAAATCATTAAAAATGCTTAGACCGGGGTCCTTGACTTCCAGTAATGACTTATTGGGGGGGGGTGGGTCTCCAGATTCCATTATTGATTAATTGGAGGTTCCAGTAATGATTAGGTGAGGGTCCAGAGATGTCAAAAGGTTAAGAAGCACTGATCTAGAGTGCAGAACACGATTTTGTTCAAATGGAAAAAGAAAAAAAAAATTTTATCACCAGAGGCATAATGAAATTAAATTACATTTGCAGAAATAATATTTGAAATAAAATTAACGTATTTGAATTGAAGTCCAGCCCTGCTACACTAGGCATGTTGGGTTGGGATCAAGACTGTGCATCCTTTACGGATCGAGGATCTTTGGCTCAGTGCTTTGGTAGCTGATGTAGATTTGGGGCTAGCATTTGCTAAATTTTCAAGCAGTACAAAGCATCAATAAAAGTTGCTGTGCTGTGGGAAAGGGAGAGATCAGAAGTGCACTATAGGTATCAAGATATGGCACAGTTTTCCTCACTATCTGCACAGGTGCACCTCAGGGAGGCCTGCGCCAACACATACACATTTGCACTAATGTGCAAAGGTGTGTGCGTTCTATCAAGCATAGGTTTTGTTCCAGTACAAAGACCGTGCTTTATTACTTTTCCGTCTTTGTATGTTTGCATTACAATACACATGCAGGGTTTTAAAACTCGCTCCACAGTTATGCCTGCCTCAAGGAGGTGTAGGTTGTTGGCACAAATCCCTATCTACCGATGTCAGTAGATTGGGATTTGTGTCAAACCATGAGTGGTTGCATGGGAACGTCACTGTACTACTAATGGAAGGCCTGCTTGACGTAAAGTAGCGCTTACCGCTACTTCGCATTACTTTGACCTACTTCCCAATGCAAATACTGATTTGCTTTGAAAAGTAAATACCACCACAACAAAAATCCAGCACAGAGAATTGGTATATCTGGGCTTTGGTTCCTTGACAGAGTGAGAGCAATGTAAGGCATTTGATGTTTTCTGGCTCTTTGGATTTCAATAGTGTTTATAAGCCCTACTTAAGTGTCAAACTGTTTGGTTGATGCCTCAGTGACATTTAGGAGATCCCCTCCTTAGTATAGGGCTGGTTTGTATCTATATTTTTGAGTTTGAGGTGTATGTGCATTATATGATAGGCTGCATGAAGGGTCTGCTCTGTTTGCTGGATACAATTAAGTCCTGCCTTGTTGCTTGGATGGATAATGCATGATGAAGAACCATGACTGAACTAGACACTTACTGAAGAGATAAAGATTAGGGCTTACTTCCTCAAGTAGTTGCTCGAGAAGGTTTTCAAAATATTGTTTAATTGATATAATAGGATTGAGGTGAAATGAGAATTCTCTGCCTCACTGCTAGCAGGCTGCTCCGGGTCTTTCTGAAGTGTTTTGGGGAGTCATCTTAAAAAAAAGTGACATAATTCTAAAGTCAAACGCGGACTATGTGTTTAAGAAATCAAGATTTTATGATGATATGTTCTGGCTTAGATGAGTCATGATGTTTACTCTCTAAGCTTCTCTTTAGCTGAATTAAATCAGTTTTGTTTTTCAGGTAATTTGTAGTTCATCCCCATCTCAATCCCATCCTTGTAAAAACTTCATCTGCCATGAGTGTTTTAATGTCACTTGGAAGCAGTGTTTGATGAATCTGGAGTGTAGAAGAAGAGTTTGAAGAACCCCTTTTCATGCAGTCAAATGCTCTTTGCCAATTTATCTCTTTATAGCAGGTGATCAAATGTAGTGCACTGCTAGTGGAACTTATGGAGCACTTTGATCTATCAAGCAACAATGTGTCTCCTAGCACACAGCTCAGTATAGCTTCGAACTTGTTATTTAAATTGGCTAACTAAATAGAACACAATTCCGCTTGTGTGGAATGTGGTATGGAATGTCATCTCTCCTTCCCGTATCTATTTGTCACCTCCATTTGAAACAACTTCGCACTATCCATGCGCCACAAAAGTTTTTTAGAGGTTCACATGGGTAAATAAGCAGAGCCATGTGCCTGGCTGCAGCATAATTTACCTAATGTAAAGGTGTTTTCACTAAATGTAAGATTACTTTATACCTAGAATGAGGTAGAAATTTTTGCCTCCAATTGGAAGAAATATACCAAATCAACCCACCTTTAAATCGATAATTGAGGGTGGAGCTCTGTGTTTGCCACTATGAAGAGAGATCCCACAGAGATCCCAAACCAACATCCTGCTTCCTGTTATGTTATCAGTGTTTTTATATCACACTAATCACCTGTGTGGGTATCCAGTCGTTTTGTAGCAGGTGTGTGAGGTCAGCCCTGAGGTCTTAATCAAAAAACATGCTCTTCAGCTACTTGCAAAAATGAAGAAGAGAGTAGAAGGCTCTAATTAGTTGTATGAGTTTGTTCCAGGTTGTAGGGATCAGGTACCAGAAGATGCGGCCACCTGCACTGCTGTTTTTGGGTATGAGTGGGGTGTGTGCTAGTGAGAGACCAACAGAGCAGAGTTGTTGGAAGGTTGGTGGAAGTGGAAGTGAATGTGGCTAATCAGAAAGGCAGGGCCAGTTTTGTGAAGTGCTTAGTAGGTGTGGGTGAGTAATTTAAAGTGTATGGCCTTGTGTATCAGGAGTCAGTGGACTTCCTTAAGGTGTGGTGCGTTGTGGGCTCGGCATTATTAATATTATTATTAATTAACACTTCTTAAGCGCATAGCTACCCTGAGGCATCCCAGCGCTAGCGGCAGATCAGGCGAAGGAAGGAGGCTCACCAGTTAGTGTTCTGGAACAGCCAAGTCTTGAGACGCTTCCGGAAGGTGAGGTGGTAGGTGTCTGAGCGCAGATGCAGGGGAAGGGCGTTCCAAAGCTTAGCTGTATTGTAAAAGAAGGAAAGGCCCCCACTTCGTGTCCTTTGGACTTTAGGGATGACGGCTAGCCTTAGGCTCGCAGAGCGAAGGAGTTTCCTGGGACGGTAGAGTGCGATAAGGGACCGGTTAATGAGAGGGCCTTTTCCCATGACGGTCTTGTGGGCTATGCAGAGGGATTTAAATGTAATCCTCTCCTCGATGGGCAGCCAGTGTAGGGTCTTCAAACAAGGCTTGGCCGACTGCGTTCTAGGAAAGCCCAGCCGCAGTCGAGCGGCGCAGTTCTGGGCAACTTGAAGTTTCCTTATGGTGGGTTTAGGTGCTCCCAGGTACAGGGAGTTACCATAGTCCAAGCGCGAAAGAACCAAGGCCTGGACCTTAGTTCTCCTAGCCCCCATAGGGAGTAGGGGGAGAACTTTCTGCAGCATTCTAAGAGTACCATAACAGGCACCTGTCACTTCCACTGCTTGTTGATCGAATTTTAGTGACTTATCAAGCCACACGCCCAAGCTTTTGATCTTGGACTTTGAGGTCGGGGAAGGTCCCAGACAGGTTGGCCATGGCAGTTTGAAATCCGCATTGGGTGGATTGCCTAGATACATTATTTCTGTTTTATCTTCATTAAGTCTGAGACATGAGTGTTGCATCCAGGTTGCTACCTTCTCCAGGCAGGATTCCAGGTCGGAAGGGGCATTTTGCGATTGGTTTAGAGATACTACCAGCTGAGTATCATCCGCATATGTGACAATTTTGATCCCATACGGCAGGATGATATCAGCCAGAGGTCTCATGTACACATTGAACAGCGTAGGACTCAGAGAAGATCCCTGCGGTACTCCATAACTGAGAGGTAGGGACCTAGAGGTAGATTCCCCTGCAAAGACCTGAAATGTTCTGCCATTCAGGAAGGACTGGATCCAGGAAATGGCTCCCCCTGACATCCCGGCCCTCCTAAGTCTGTTAAGGAGAATGTTAAAATTAACCGTGTCGAAAGCGGCGCTCCGGTCATGGAGGATAATAGCTACTGCTCCTCCCTGATCGATTATCTTTTTCGCTTCTTCGACTACGGCAATAAGTGCGGGTTCAGTTCCAAGATGGGGATGAAAGCCAGTCTGGGAACGGTGTAAAAGCTCATGAGTTTCTAAGAAATTGGAAAGAGTGGAGTTAATATGCTTTTCCAGGGCCTTACAGATCATGGGCAGCAGAGATATGGGGCGATAGTTACTCAAGACGTCAGGATTTAGGCTTGGCTTTTTCAATAACGCTTTCACCATGGCATGTTTCCAGGAAGGTGGTACGTGGCCATTGGTGATAGAAAGATTTATTACATCCAGTATGACCGGTAGCACCACCTCTTTAACCTTACACAGAAGGTGAGGAGGGGCCGGGTCAAGAGGTAAACCCGACTTTATTTGCACGAAACTTTCTGATAGGGTAACCAGGTCCAGGAGTGGAAATTCAACCAGAGTGTGCTTAATGTGATCTGGAGGCCTGTTTATAATTAGGAGGTCATTGGCCACCGGGACAAGGAGGTCACTGGGACCTGGAGAATCTGGGAACGTGTTATATATATATATTCTGGATTTTTCCCTGAAAGTATTCTGCAAGTTCATTGCAGCGATCAGAGGTTATTCCCGTAGACGTATCGGGGGAAGGGAGCCCCAGGAGGGTCTTTGCAATACAGAAGATTTCTCTGGGAGCATTAGCTGCTGAATTAATTTTTTCTTCAAAATAAAGTGCCTGAGCTTTTTTAATTTCAGCTTGGTAGCATTTTATGGACTCTCTATATTTCATTTTACTGGTTTCGCTGTAGTCCTTCCTCCATTTCCTCTCCAACCGTTTACATGCCTGTTTAAGCAGCCTAAGCTTGGGCGAGTACCACGGAGAGATTTTCTCTCTTATCCTACGGTGGGTGGTTTTAACACGAATAACTGTGTCAAGTGAGGACTCTATCCAGTGTATACATTTCTCGGACGATAGGACAGGGCTGGAGTCTAGAGTAGGTTTTAAGTTATTAAGCACAGTAGACCAAGACTCTATGGAAAGTTTGGACCAAGGGTGGACTTCCCTGGTGCTAGGTTCTGGAGGGTCACGTTGGGTAGAAGATTTTAAGGAAAAAGGGATCAGTGAGTGATCCGACCAAGGCAGGGGAATAGGTGCCTCCACCGCCAGCTCCATGTTATTAGTAAACACAGGATCTAGAGTATGGCCTTTAATGTGTGTGGGTCCTATGACTTTTTGTATTAGTTGAATTGCTGATAGGTCTTGGATGATCTCTGAGGCATCTGTTTTACTTGGGTCATCAAAATGTAGGTTAAAATCCCCTAGAAGCGTGAGGTTGGTGGATGAGCTTGCCAAAGAGGCCGCCACTTCCGGAAGAGAATTGCATGGGAGGTTGAGGATAAGTCTGGCTGCTGTGTTTTGGACGGTCTAAAGTCTTCCTGTGAACTGGTTGGTAATCCCTGTGTACAAGTTGTTTCCATAGTCTAGACTGCTGGGGATTAGGGCTTGGGTGATTTTTTCCTGGTGTTGTCTGGTGGCCACTTCAAGATTTTCTGCAGCATCCTTATTGTGTGGAAGCAGCCAAGACCACTGCGTTGACTTGGGCAATCATGTCCAGTTTGTTGTCTCTGATGATTCAGAGGTTTCCTGCTTGCTACCAGGGCATTGGTGTTGGTCCAAATACTGTGGGCCACCAGATGGAGTCCCATAGCGAGGCTTTCTTCGTGAAGACTACCACCTCAGTCTTGTCCAATTTAAATTTGAGGGATTTGGATTTCATCCAGATGGGCAAATCTGTCATGCATGTGGTGAACTTGTTCCTAGTGTTGAGTGTTTTGTCAGAGAGGGACAGTATCAGTTGCATGTCGTAGGCGTCAGGATGTTTATGTTGTGAGCTTGTATGAAGTAGGCCAGCAGGGTCAGGTAGATGTTGAAGAGCGTTGGGCTGAGAGCGAAGGCATGAGGATTCTGCAAATAAGATCTTATGCTTCAGAGGCATAGGGGGGGGCATGTTGAAGGTTTGGGTTCTTCCAGTGAGGAAGAAGCAGATCCATTTGAGGGCGAGTCCCTGGATGTGCCTCTGCTAGCGCTGGGACGCCTACGGGTAGCCATGCTCTCTACAAATACTCCTAACATAACATGTGTGCGTCGTGGAGTCGTTGGATTAGGATGGGGTGGGAAAAAGTGGGTTTTAAAAAAAATTAGTGTCACAGTTCCTGGCCATCACATTATTTAATTTCCTTTAGAAAATAGTGAATGAATCCATGCTCTACAAAAAATCCAAATAATCTTAGTAAAGGCCTGCCTAAATTTCATTATTAGAAGTCCAGAGTAAGCTCCCCGTCCCGATCGAGGGTAAAGTGCATCAAACATTGCTTTATAAAGTGCTAAAAAAAATAGTGCAACTGTGCATTATTCCTAATTCATCTTTCTAAAGTGCATTTCTTACAGTTTCTGAACACATTATTTAATTTCCTTTCATAAAATATAGAATTATTCCCAGTTCTGCAAAACATCCAAATAATCCTAGCAAAGGCCCTACTACATTTCCTTGTTAGAAGTCCGGAGTAAGTACTCGGTCACGATCAACTGAAAAATGTATTGAATATTGCTGTATAAAGTACTGAAGAAAAATATTGCAGCCATGCTTTGATGTTTATTCATGCTTCCAAAGTGTATTCCATAAGGCATATTTTACGGCCCAAAATGTTTCCTTGCCAGAAGTCTTAAATAAACACCACGTCCCTTTGAAAGCTAAAGTGCAACAAAAAGTGCTTTTTTTTAAATAAAAAAAATACTAATTAATTTCACTAAAGTGCTTTCCCTATAGCAAGTAAAACATTTTCAGACTTTTAGAAATCTTAACCCTCCCCACCTTTTTGCATATAAATATTCATTTTAATAGACAATGTGGAGCTTCTTCAGCCATATTTAAAACTTTGGTGGGTCCCTTCATTTACAGTAGTTAGTTACCACTGATTCAGCTACCAAAGTTGCTATGTACCACCAACGTTGTAAATTTCTAGTCCTTTTGACCAAAGGTATGGAGCTTTCTAGGTGTATTGACTTAGCGTCCAGGACAACCTGAGCTCCTAATACTGCCTGTAATCATGTTACAACCTTATCCCAGAATCCCCATAGCTTCTGGCAACTCCAGATCATATGCTCCCATGTGCCCATCTGGTTACATCTAGGACAGCTATCTCGAATATTTGCATTCCAGTCATGTAGTTTTTTAGGGTTATAAAATATTATCCATTGCAAATATATCTCCATCCATTTAAAATGTGCCCCCCTCAAAAGCTGGGAGTTAAAAGCAGATATTCCTCACCAGTCTCCCTCAGCCACATTTCAGCCAACATCCTTTATACACATATTTTGGGCAATATGAAACATTTTTATCAAAATCATTGTGACTAGTTTGAAACTAACTTACCAATTGCTCAACCTTCTTTGTGATCTTTTAAGGTTTGTATGTTTCCATCGCTCTTTCTGTTTTTCTTTCTGAAGCTGAAAGAATTTGTTAAGTACACTTTGAATTTGTAAATATTCCAGGATGTTCCCAGCCTGGGCTGAGGGAGATCTTGTCTGCCTTCCTTCCTAGAATATGAATTCATTATTATCTATCTCCAAACATTCCTGAGTTAGCTCTTTCCTACTGCCTATTTGTTTAAGATCTGTGGGGCATAAAAATTTGAAGAGGGTTGCTGCATGTGTCTGTGGAATGTTGAGGTATTTCCATAGCTGCTTTTTCTTCTGCTTAATATAAAACTACTGTCGTATATCTAACCATTTTAGGATTCCTCTCATAGAACTTTGGGAGGTTCGGGTACGGTGAAGCCTTTTACAACTTTTTTTTTCTAGATAAAATGTATCTACCATTGATGTCTTAGAAAGGTTATTGATCCTGATATGTGAGAGCGCACAGGTGTGATTTAAATCTCTCCTCTGAGGGATCTTTTTAAGTTGACTGAGACAACAAGGGAGTTAACAATAACAAAACAATGTCGTGTAGTTCCTAGGACCCCCAAGGACCTGCGCGTTTTGGATGACCTAAACTGAGGGCTTGGTGTGCAGAGAGACTCTGGACACCCCCACAGGATGGATCAGCTGTTAGACCAGCTAGCTCTACAGTGCCACTACCACCCCCCTGTATTCTACAGCAGTGTAGGTAGTTTCTGGCAACCACTGAACATGACAACCCTGATTCCTCAGGTATCGTGGAAAACAATGCGGTATCTTTCGCTCAGTCACTCGTGCTTACTTTTCTCAGTATACACATAGGATGACGATTGGAACGGTTTCAATAATTATTTATTGATCAAGCGTCAGTCTAGTATGAAACATATTCGCTGCGACAATCAAAAGACAGAGGCAGACAAATGTGATCGCTAGCACCAATATCGTAAATAGCACATACATTTCTACCATAGTGCTAATAAGATGAATAAAAGCAGATTATATAAAACAATAGCATTGACGTACTCCTACAATGCTTAGCCTACCTAAATGTTCCTAGCCTAGATATGTAGGTGAAGCATGTGTATGTAAGTGCTAGGATATATCCTAATGGATCCAAGAATCCCCCGGGGAAGTGCTAACCCCTCACCTGATGGGTCTAAATGAAGGACCCCGTCTCAGCATCGAGGATGGCACCCCACAAGGGATGTCAGGTCTCTGCCTGTCGAAGGATCAGCCTGCAGAGTCTCTGTCCAGCCTGGAAGGAATTCTCCTCTCTGTCTGTAAGGGGGAGTGAGGGTCTTTTATACTAAAGTGGTCACTCCAGGGTTTCTTCTAGAATCGATATGTTTTGAAAACATTCACTAATTCTTTACTAATCCTTTTCTAAACAAAAATACTCATGCACAGCTGGCTGTTGGCCATGGATGAAAAAAGTAGTGACCCTTATACAGAATTCTGCCATGTCTGGGGCCATGTTTATGTACGTCAGGTGCAGGGATTAAGATAGGGTACCGAGAGCCTGATCTCAAAGAGACAGAAGTAAGCTACTAGGTAAAAGGCCACCTGTGCAGGACCGTTATGTCGTGTGGATGGGACAAAATGTATGTAATCGGGATGGACATGATGGGACAACAATTCCTGCTCTGTGAAGCCCGTTTGGCCACACAATAAGGACTAGGAATCGGTGGTTGAAGTTAAATGGTTTATTGCAAATTAATGGTCAAACCAATATATACGAATATCAAAAGAATATTAAACTGGTACAGGATTACAGTTAAACTAAAATCTCGCAGTAGGTTCAGTCTCAGGGTGATGAGGTATGAAATAATCACAGCCACTGCAATACAGAAAATGAAAATAGAAATAGGTGTTCCATAAAGAAACTCTGATATTCCTTTCTAAACACGACTAAGCTCTAGAGTAATCTAATCAAGGTTCTAAGTTTAGAATAAGGATGGTTTCTAGAGTGGGGTCTCAAAGGAGTTCAGAAATGCGAGAAGATATCAGCATAGTAAAGACTCCAGTAGAAGTCTTCCAGAATGGGCATAAGTGTTTAGCATAAAGCTTCACACTTGCAAGATTAGGTCTGTACCCCTCAAAGTATAAGGAAAATCTACCTCAACCCTAACAGTATGAACATTAAATCTGAAAGAGACACGTTAGTGACAGATTCCTTACCTTAGATTCCTTACCTTAGAATATCCCCAGGCGTCAGGCTGGATCCGGAAAGTTTTTTGCGTAGCAGTACCCTTGCGCGTCGGTAGGCGGCGTCGTGCGGCTCCGCGTCCGTCGTCGGCGTCGTGATCGCCGGGATGACGTCGCGGGCAGTACTTAGGTGCCGCCCCTGCGCGCTGGCGTCAGTTCTTCTTTTCCGCGCCAGCAAGCGCAGATCCGGGAAGAGCAGTGCCCTGGTCATTTTTTGACCATACTTTTTGGTGAATTTTTTCACTGTTTTTCTCTATCAAGGTGTCGTAGGGATGCCCGGTTTCAAACGTTGCGGCGCCTGTGCTCGGATGATGTCCGTCACCGACCCGCATTGGGAGTGTCTCTTCTGCCTCGGCCGAGGCCACGACACGGAGTCTTGTACCGACTGCCAGGCCCTCAACCCGAAAGCTTTGCGAGAGCGGTCTCGAAAGCTCCTCGAGGCCCGGCATTCGGCTCCGTGGAAGCCCCGGTCACGTGAGAGGTACAGGGGTCGATCGCGGAGTCCACACCGGTCGTCGGCATCGAAGTCTTCTTCGTCCGGTAAGTCGAAACACAAGAAGTCCAAAAAGCATCATCGCTCTAGGACTTCGCCTCGCCGGTCTCACAACTCGGCTGAGGCCCCTCCCGGCACCGTCCCTGCGGCCCCGGACATGCCTGTGGAGTCGCCCCCGCAATACCCGCCCTTCCCGGGTTCGGGGGCGGATCCGGCCAAAGTGCAGGAATTCCTGTCGGCCATGGCCCGCCTCTTCGGGCCTCCAGGTCCCTCCGGTGCGCCTTCGGGCCCCGCGGGCCTGATGGGGTTGCTCCGGCGTCGCCGGCGGCTCCGGCCCCGGCATCGCCCGTGCCTCCAGCCTCGATCCCGGCTCCGGCTTCGGCCCGGCCTCGATCCCGGCTCCACAACCCCCATCGACGCCGGTCGACCTGACGACACCTCCGCCGGCGCCGATGTCTCCGGTGCCGTTCTCGACGCCGCCTGGGGCTCCGGGCGGCGTCGTTCCCCAGTTCCTTCCGGCTCCGGACATGGACCCGGACCGGCGTCGCTCGACGCCGGTTCCGGCGCCGATGAGACCTTGGGTCCCAAATGTCCCTCCTCCCCCTTATTTTGAACCTGAGGAGGACCAGGAGGACTGGGAGGGGTCTGATGACCCTCTGACACAACAGTGTCAGTACGATGAGGACTGGACAGAGGGTCTAGGGGATGCCAGTGGTCTAGATACTTCCCCTGACACTGGCATGCTGTCTCCTCCCATGGCTACGGAGGAGGAGCCAATTTTGCAACGGTGTTGCGTAGGGCGGCTGGAGCCTTACATCTCCAACTCCCTGCTGTGGCGGTCAAGGTTAATCTCTTGACAGAGGTGCTTCAGCCGGCAGCCTCCTCTACGGAGACTGTGCTGCCGTTTAACGACGCCCTCACTGACGTTCTTTTGGGCGCCTGGTCCAAGCCCAACACAGGGGCTCCTGTGGATAGGAACGTGTCCCGACGCCATCGCCCAGCTCCGGGCGACCCCCTGTTTCTCTCTGTCCACCCCACCCCTGAGAGCTTGGTTGTCCAAGCCTCCGCTTCCAAACCGCCTTCCCTACCGCCCCTCCGGATAGGGAATCCAAACGCCTGGATCAATTTGGGAAGAAGGGTTTTCTTCCTCCAGTGCTGGCTTGCGGTCCATCAACACCGCTTGCCTTTTGGGCCGATATACCCACTCCTTGTGGGATTCGGTGGCGAATGTTTTGCCCCAGTATTCTGAGGAGGTCCAGACACTGCTTTCCCGCGCCATTGCGGAAGGAAGGGATGCGGCCAAATACACAATCCGATGTGGCCTTGATACCGCCGACTGGCTGGGCAGGTCTATTGCAACGACGGTGGCGCTACGTCGTCACGCCTGGCTGAGAACCACTGGTTTTCAGGGGATGTCCAGAATACTCTCATGGACATGCCCTTTGATGGAGTCAGTCTTTTTGGGTCCAAAGCAGACCATGCGTTGGAGCGCTTTAAGGACTCACGGGCTGCTGCAAAGTCCCTGGGCCTTTCTGCTACACGCCCTCCGCTGACTTCTGCTTTTCGCCCCTATCGTGGCCACGGTAGGGCGCCCCTTCACGTCAGCAGCCCAGCCACCGGCCCGCGCAGCAGGCGTCTTCGCGTGGCCGAGGACGTGGATTCCGCCGTAGCGGATCGGGCAACCAGCGTGCGGGTCAGGCCACCACCTCCAACCCGTCCGCGGCCTCCAAACCCTCCTAGTCCCTCCTTTCAGGTGCACAGCACGCCAGTAGAGGGCAGGGTCCGCCATCACCTTCCCCACTGGCGTGCCATCACCTCGGACAGGTGGGTCTTGGACATTGTCCGAAGGGGCTACTCCCTCCCCTTCGAGTCCACCCCCCAGCCATGCCACCTCAATTCCACCGCATGTCAGGGGATCACTTGGTACTTCTGCAGAAGGAAGTCACGGCCCTCTTGGCCAAGAGGGCCATCGAGCATGTTCCGACCCCAGAAGTAGGGCGTGGTTACTACTCCCACTACTTCCTGGTGCCCAAAAAGGACAAGGAGGACATGCGTCCTATCTTGGACCTCCGGAACGTCAATCGCTTCCTCTGGAAGGAGAAGTTCAAGATGCTCACCCTAGCTCAGGTCTTGACTGCCCTCGACCCTGGAGACTGGTTGGTAGCGTTGGACTTGCAGGACGCATATTTCCACATCCCCGTCCTGCCGGCCCACCGGCGTTACCTTCGGTTCACGGTAGGCCTCGAGCATTTTCAGTTCACCGTGCTCCCCTTTGGCCTTACCAGTGCCCCTCGGGTGTTCACGAAAGTGATGGCGGTGGTCGCAGCTCATCTGCGCCGGGCAGGGGTTTCAGTCTTCCCCTACCTCGACGACTGGCTGCTGAAGGCGGGCTCGTCCCAGGCAGTCGTCTCCCACCTCCAGACTATGGCCGAACTCCTGCACTCGCTGGGGTTCTCCATCAATGTGCCAAGTCGCATCTGATTCCTTCTCCACAGCTCCTTTTCATCGGAGCAGTTCTGGACACGACGCAGTTTCGGGCCTATCCTCCCGAACGGCGAGTCCGGGATATTCAGGCTATGATTCCAATCTTTCAGCCTTTATCCTGGGTTTCGGTACGGATGACCCTGAGGCTGCTGGGCCTCATGGCCTCCTGCATCCTGCTGGTCAATCATGCCAGATGGCATATGCGGGCTCTGCAGTGGGACCTGAAGTTCCAGTGGGCGCAGCACCAGGGCAACCTGTCCGATCACGTCCAGATCTCGGAGGGGACTGCAAAACAGTTGCAGTGGTGGCTCTCGAACCGGCAATGGGTCATGGGCAGATCCCTCTCCCTTCCCCAGCCAGAGCCCACAGTTGTGACGGACGCGTCCCTTCTGGGATGGGGCGGTCACATGGGAGAGGCGGAGATCAGAGGCCTCTGGTCTCCGGCGGAGTCCCGGCTCCATATCAACCTTCTGGAGCTCCGGGCGATCCGACTTGCACTCAAGGCATTCCTTCCCTCTGTCAAAGGGAAGGTAGTGCAGGTGTTCACGGACAACACCACCGCCATGTGGTACTGCAACAAACAAGGCGGGGTGGGGTCGTGGACCCTTTGTCAGGAGGCTCTGCGCCTCTGGACATGGCTGGAACATCAGGGCATGTTCCTGATGGTTCAACACCTGGCAGGTTCCCTGAACGCCAGGGCGGACGAACTCAGCCGCAGGTGCATGATGGATCACGAATGGCGTCTTCACTCGGAAGTGGTGCCAGGACTCTTTCTACAGTGGGGAGAGCCTTGCTTAGATCTATTCGCCACCGAAGAGAACGCGCAATGTCATCAGTTCTGCGCGTTGGAATTTCCAAGGCGGCACTCGCTCGGCGACGCTTTTCGTCACGAGTGGAGTTGCGGTCTATTGTATGCCTTTCCGCCTATACCACTTCTACCCAGAGTGTTGAAGAAGATTCGGCACGACCGGGCCCAAGTCATTCTTGTGGCTCCGGACTGGGCTCGAAGAGTTTGGTATCCCGAGCTACTCAATATGAGCGTAGATCCCCCGATCCGTCTGCCTCTTCGGGAGGATCTTCTGTCGCAGCAGCAGGGGACGGTCCTCCACCCGAACCTGTCCAGTCTACACCTGCTTGCGTGGAGATTGAGCGGCGGCAGTTGATTCCTTTCGACTTGCCTCCCGAAGTTTGTGACGTGATTCTGGCAGCCAGGCGTCCCTCCACTAAGGTGGTATACGCCTGCAGGTGGAACAAATTTGTGGCATGTGCACAGCAAAGGCTGTGAATCCCCTTTCTGCCCCTCTTTCTGAGGTCCTTCTGTTCCTTCTCTCTCTGGCCCAACAGGGTTCTGCCCTGGGTACCATCAAGGGTTATCTTTGTGCTATCTCGGCCTTCCTCAGGCTCCCTGATCAGCCCTCCCTTTTCAAGTCCCCTGTTGTTAACAGGTTCTTAAAAGGCATTACTCACCTCTTCCCTCCTGTTCCGTTTGTAATGCCTCAGTGGGACTTGAACTTGGTTCTTACCTTTTTAATGTGCGCTCCCTTTGAGCCTCTACATAACTGTCCTCTTCGTCTTCTCACTCTGAAGACAGCCTTTCTGGTGGCCATCACCTCCGCTCGGCGGGTGAGTGAGCTCCAGGCTCTATCTTGCAAACCTCCCTTTCTGTCTGTTCATCCAGACAAGGTTGTTCTTCGGACGCGTCCGTCCTTCTTGCCAAAGGTGGTTACTGCTTTCCACATTGGGCAGACCATCACTTTGCCCACCTTCTTTCCGCCTCCGCATCCTTCCAGAGTGGAAGAGAGGCTCCCCCGTCTGGACCCAAAACGTGCGCTCTCCTTCTATATTGACCGCACCAAACACTTCCGGGTGGATGACCAGCTCTTTGTTGGCTACGTGGGCGCCAAAAAGGTCGGGCGGTGCACAAGAGGACCATCTCCCACTGGGTTACCTTGTGCATCAAGACCTGCTATTCTTTGGCTAAGAAGGAGCCTCCTGTTGGGCTGCGTGCCCATTCCACCAGGGCAACGGCTGCTACCACGGCCTTGGGCCGCGGTGTTCCGCTGCCGGTTATCTGTCAGGCAGCTACGTGGGCCTCGCTGCACACGTTTACAAAGCATTACTGCCTTGACAGTCAGGTCTGGAGGGACGGCTTCTTTGGCCGTTCTGTCCTCCAGGACTTCCTTGTCTGATCTTTGTTCGCAGACCCACCACCGGGGTTGGTATTGCTGGGGTATCTATTCTAAGGTAAGGAATCTGTCACTAACGTGTCTCTTTCAGATGCACAAGTTACTAACTTGTGTAACGATATATCTGTAAGAGACAGTAGTTAGTGACAGATTCCTACCGCCCACCCATCCTCCCCGTTCTGCGAACTGATTTCTAGGGTTAAGGACATCCCTTTCAGGGCCCTAGTATTTTTCAGACACCTATGTCAGCTTCTTGCATGGCTCTGCGTTCCTGGCGCGGAAAGTCGTGTACAGAACTGACGTCAGCGCGCAGGGCGGCGCCTAAGTACTGCCCGCGACGTCATCCCGGCGATCACGACGCCGGCGACGGACGCGGAGCCGCACGACGCCGCCTACCGACGCGCAAGGGTACTGCTACGCAAAAAACTTTCCGGATCCAGCCTGACGCCTGGGGATATTCTAAGGTAAGGAATCTAAGGTAAGGAATCTGTCACTAACTACTGTCTCTTACAGATATATCGTTACACAAGTTAGTAACTTGTGCTTCAAACATACAGAGACTTCTGCAACAGTCATATCTCTTCCCATCCTTCCAAGAACCAATAGTCTCAAACCTCACGTTGTACAATTATAACATTACCAGACTTTCCCATCCCACAGAACTTGGACAGTTACTGTAACCTTAAACATCCCTCTGTTACTGATACACGATGAATAGGAGGCTTCATCTGCTCATTAGGTCTTCACATTCTTGCCAAGATTTCTCATCTCAGGCCTTACTATCAAGAAAACTAATACAGACAACAATACCCCTTTTCTATAGCTAATGAAACCTTGAGAAAGCACCTGCAAAAAAAAAAAGAAGAACTGACAGAGCAAAATACATTTTAAATTAAGGCGTCTAGTAAGGCTAACTTTAAGCATGTAATGTGCACTTTGATTTCATGGTTATGCGTTTACGCATGTAACTTCTGATAATCTGCAAAACGTGAGCAATGGATTACATGTTCTTAAGCAAATGTAACTTGAAGTGTAAATGTAAAACTTAAGTAAAGAAAACATGATTCATGCTATGTTAAACACGAATGCTTATGTTTATAAATCTCAAAGGTCCAAAGTGAATACATTTCAATAATGCGTTTAATTGTTTAGCACAAGTTAATATTGTTAAGGCACACAGCTAATTCAAGGTCAGGTGCATGTATATAATTGCACTTCTATGACGTATAAGGGTGGAGGCTAAATAGCACTGCTCCATATGCATAACCAAGAAAGCGGCCAGATAGTACATTTCCTAACCTGGGAGTGCCATCCCTCCCTCTTCTAACCAGCTTTTGCAGACTTATCCGTGGAGTGACCTTATTCCATTTGAAACTAGTAATCCTGGTAGTGAGTCATGAGAAAAATGTGTTAGTTAGATGCACTGGTCTTGATATAAATAAAACAAATCAGCAGAGGCAAAGTATGCATTCTAACCATTGCCACCCTGCCTACAGTCGAGATTGGGAGCCTCTGCCACCTATCCGATTTATCCTGGATTTTCCTTATGAGGGGGGTATAATTTAACTTATTACTTGTTACTCTAATCTCGAGATACCTAATGGGGTTTCTACTATAAACCTTCTAAAGAACGTCTGGCAAGTCCTTCATATTGGTATTAAAAAGCAGCATCTCTGTCTTGCCAGGGCATTGACCAGTCAAAAGACTGGTCGTGGGTAAGTCCAGGGGGGCTGGGCCTATGCACTTACTTAATCCTTTGAATATTTAAAGTCTGCTTTGGGGCCCCTTTTGGGTTGATGGATGTTGATTTTAAAACTGACTATGGTGTGGTCTATCTAAGTGATGGCTTTTGGGGTGTTGAATGTAATGTCGATAGATGAAATCATAAAAAGTGTATGCCTGCCAACATGCTGCTCTAGTTCACAAGGCTTTCCTACTCATAAGATTACTCTGGGAGCAGTAATATAATAGCAGTTGGTATATTGTCCAAAACTACAATGATGGAAGGGAAGTTGGAGACCATGAGTGCAAGGATTACACATGCTGAGAAAGAAGCAATTGATATCATAGCCTGAGCTTACTGGCTACAAACATGAGAGTAGTCAACACTTCTGGCATCTCCAAAAGTGAAGCTCTGAGAGTAACTCTAAATATCATGTAGAATACTGACTTGTTGAATGTCAGTCTCTAGGACAGGCAATATCTGCATCAGCAGGCCAAGGGGCCAGATAACAAATGAGGACATGGTGATGGGGAGACCGCGTTAGTGCTTCAACTTGTAACAAAGTACAATTTGGGCAAAACAAGGCATCCTCCCTCAAGACTGCATGAGGAAACCCTTTAGGCTTAGCAAGACCTTGAGCCAAACAGGATTTTCTTGAACTCTGATCTGTAGCCCTATTTGGCGCCAAGCAAAGTTGTGCATGATAAATGAAGGGATATAATAGATGGTTTGCATTGCACTGTGATCATGCATCTGTGCCAGTGTTAAAATAATAACCTCACCATTATGTCCAATAATATGCCCAATGCTTTGAGACATTCTGCAACAACAGCCACCATGCTGCCCTCTCACTACATTACAAGAAGGAACATCAAATCCACCAATACACTGACCACTGTTGTGTAGTTTCCACTAATCAGTAGGAACTGCACGTTTGCAGACGACATAAACTTAGAATGGTGCCAGACTGATTCATTGCACCCCGGCAGGATATATTGTTCCTTAGACCAACTACCTCACAGTGCCGTTGTTAGGCCCCCTAAACCTAGACAGGGAGCGACCAGTTCTGGCAACTATGGAACATAACAACCCTGTTCCCTCAGGAACCGTAGTGACAGACCTAGAACTTTTCGCTTAGTCACTCGTGCGCTCTTTCGCTCAGAGAATTATACAAAGAATTCACGAAGGGACGTTTTCCAATATTTATTGAACCATAGTGATTCTTGTGTAGAAAATGTGTGCTGCACTGATTAATAGACAGAAGCAGACAAAAGTTATAATGAGTGTCAAAACAGTGAATAAAACTAAGAGTTGCACCATCTTTTTGAGACACGTTATATATGCATTTATATACAATATTATAGGGACCTAACGTACTCCTACAATGCAAATCCAGGGTGTGAGTGTATGTTTTGCCAAATAACCCCCTTCAGGATGATATAACCCCGTTACTTGGTGGGTAAGAATGTAGGACCCCCGTCTTGGTCACGAACTGGACACCCCTCAAAGAGATGTCAGTCAGTTGGTAGGTGAAAGCTTCAGCATGCAAGGACTCTTCGAAGTCAACAGAAGCGTCTCCTCTGATTACATTTGGAAACATAAAGGTGTATATAGAAAAGGGCATCCTTGCCTCGGGCCATGATTGTGATCAGGCTGCCTGTTGATTGTATTCCACAGATAGCTGCATCTCCATATGGACGTAATAACAAACACACTTGTACCTCGCGCCTGAAGGCGGTGCACATAATGCCAAGGTAGTGTGATAGTGTTGTCACAAAGTTATTTTGTGTCAGCAAGGTCGGTGTTTCTTAGAAACTAACCCAAGTGTCACAAATGCAAATGTGTGTCAAAAGTCAATGTGAAAAAGGAAAGGCAACGTTAGCAAAGAACTGTGTACGTGTAAATTTGCACTATTTCCTACTAGGCCTAACTCGGGCACACCGGGCCAGTAAAATATCATAACCTTGAGTGCTAAGTAATCAGGAGAAACGTGGTCACAGATCTCTAGGGCTTCCCTACTCCAGACTGCAATACTCCAACTTAAAATGAATATATTACAATATTCCAACAGTCATGCAATTAGTGCAATGCTTATAATGCAATGCAAAGTGGCGGGTTACTTCCTCTGGGGTACAGAATGTTGTGGTTTAATTCAAGTTATTCCCATGCAGTATGTTGGCTTTATGTGCCTGTCAAACAATGCTGTATATTAGTGGCCCTTGCTTGCAGTATAGCATAGTGGAATAGTGTTCTGGATTCAGTACACTACGTTAGTGTCCATAAGATTCAATGCATTGTGGTGGAACAGTGCCACTATGGTCTGTGAAGATTAGTGCCATGACGCATTTACGATGCAGTGCTTTGTGGTGGCCTAGTCTCACTAGAATACAAGAGTGGTGGGTTTGTGTTATTAGTATGCATTTCAGAATGGTGGATTAACATCCCTGGAGTACAATGATTTATGGTGGGTTTGCATGCTTATGACGCAGTTTAAAGATTTAGTGCCTCTAGGATGTAGGGAATTGTGGTGAAACAGTGTTTGTAGGTTGCAGTACATTGTGGTGGAGTGGTGTTTGTTGGATGCAAGCACAGTTGGTTGTCGTTATTAAAATGGAGCGTGGACTATCTACATCATTTTCTCAGAACGTCGAGCTCTTTGATGGGTTTTTAGCCCCAAAATAAAATGCAATATGGTGGGTTAGTGTGTTTTTGTCCTATACAATGCAATGTCATGAATTTTTTTACTTAGGATGCAGTGTGAAGTGCTGGGATAGTGTCAAAAACATGCAGTGCTTGTTGTCACTCAATGCTCCTACGATGTAGTTTGCCGCCTCTGGTGCATAGAGACCCTCTTGTAGGACATGCATCATGTGGACATCAAAAAATGTAGCTCTCCTTTCCACTGAGTAAATTGCCCCTAACCTTTTAACGGCGATACCTTTACGCGAATGGAAGAATAATGTAATAATTTCATAAAACAACTTTTTTTGTTAATGCATATTCACTAAACATTTTTTGGGTTGCAACATTTTGTAGTCATACATTCTATTCAGGAGAGCAGTTATAGCTGACTCATGTTATAGTATACAGATATGATATTTGAAAAAAATATTATATGGGTAGTTTATTAAGTCTGAACTTAACAAAGTGCACTCATAAATAATTCCCAACCAAACTTCAAGCCTGCCACCGAAATCTCACAGGTCCTAAAAACAGAGCCCATGCGTATTCAAGATTCAGCTCTCAATATTGACCTTGTTAACTTATGCAAACACAAGCATATTCTGTGAGCCTTCCCAAAACATTTTCAATTTAATTCAGTGTCATAGATTAAGAACAGAAACTAATATTAAATGTAACAGCATTGCCTTATCTGTACACATTCATATACAAATATAATTAACAGCCCACACATTTAAAAGAGCAAATCATAGATGTTTCTCACTGGAATACAAGAATATATTTCTTTACATGCATCTCTACAAAAATACCTACAGCGGGTATTCCCACACACAGCCAGAATTCAAAATGTTGCTATGTCTGGTTGTTATTTCAGAGCTGGCTCACTTGATAAATCGTGTTGCAATAGAACATAGCCAAAGGCTAGGTCGATAACTTGCGGTGCATTACATACAACAGGAACATTTCCATTATTAATGAAAGGGGCGTAGGAAAACCTTACCCAACATCAGAATCTTACTCCCATGGCTATCCAATCACACTCCCTAGAGAAAAGAGAACAAACAATGCTAGAGAGGGAAAGCAGACAGGAGCAAAGTGAAAGCGTAGAAAGGGAAAGGTGACAACAGAGAAAAGAACAACAAAGAAGACAAACTATAAAAGGCTTATTCATATTTTTTTGCAGTGCCCAGGAAGAGTTGCAGAATGCAATCAGTGAAGAAAAAAACAACTACTCCACAGCAGAACCGGATATTGGGCTTGCCCCGCCACAGCTATCGGTCCCCGTCCAGACCCCAGAAAACAGGAGTCTAACACGGCCCACAGGAGAGGAAATGCTGGAGAGAGAAGTTTCTCTGCTCGAAGACATTACCAGAGGAGAGTGTGAATCTACATCCTATCCTAGACCACCAGTAACCAAGATGCAAGAGAGGAGACAGACACTAAGGCCCATTCTCTTCATGCCACAGACCCTGGCAATCCATGGGACCCACAGAAGAAGGGTGAGGTATTATTGCAGAACACAAAGCAAGACCTAGGAGGGAAAGAGGGCCTGTTGTAGATACTATTCAGCACTCTCATGCAGAGTGATCTTCAAAGTAGTTTATTTGTCCAGAGATAAGAACCCCATATGGCAGTCACACCAGGTACAACTTACAAGTGAACTGCATTATTCAAATAATAGAATGTACCTATGTCATTCATGGAATGCGAGTATGTTACAGCAGCTTCAGTCTGGCTGAAACTGGCTAAGTACAATATAACACATCTCATTTCCTTGGTAACCTAATATGAATAACTATACAACTCAACTTAATTACTGCTACAAAGACATAAAACATTAAACACAAGTAAAACAGACAAAACAAAATACAGTGGCACTTGCAAGTCAACACAACCATAACAAAGTGGCACTGACAAGTCAACACAAATACACATAAAAACTTTGTGAGACAAAGCAATCACAAAAATACATATGATAAAACAACTTCACAGAAATGCAACCCAACTCTTTTCTTTACTGAGCAACCTTTAAAACCTCCTAACTACAAACATAATCTTCCAAATACCCTAGAGACCTCCTTGTCCTCACTTCTCTTCCACCCTGGAGTATAATTCTAGACCCATCTCCTCTCTCTTGCACTCGACCCATTGTCATTAGTTGAGAGCTGATTACTTCTGGAAGACCTGTAAATTCATTGTCATTCATAAGTAACTATGGAGAGTATGCAACTCCAGCTTCATGCTCCTTCTTTGTCACATCACCTTGTCTTTGCCACCCTTCTAAGTTTCCATATTTGTCCATTGTCTAACTTGAACCAATTTACACCAATAGAGTTGACCCTATGTGGACCACAAAATTTTGTCATCCCCTTACCAACTCCACCCGGCTTAACTTTGACCTAGACTCTCACTTGAATTAACCTTTTGTGTCCCTCATCTTTCAAGCAATTCTGTTTTTTTCCCTAAAATACTTTGAACATCCAGGATGGAACTAATTTGGTTCTTGATTGTCTGCCTCGCATCAATTCAATGGGACTTTTCCCTGTACTGACATTCACAGTAGTGCGATAAGCCCATTACCATGTCTTTAATGGCATCCTACACCGGCATACCAGCAGTACATGCTAATTGCCTAGTTTCCTTCACCATTCCGTTGACCCTCTCACATAGTCCATTACCTTAGGGTTTATAGTGGGATGTACATGCATGCTTTACTCCAAGAATTTCAAAGGAATTAGCCATTTCCTGTGAAATAAGGTGTGTGCCGTTGTCTGTGAGTACCTCCCTCCTGAACACCTCTCTCAAAACATCACTGGTCACACCTGTGGTGATATACTTCATGAAGACTACCTCCACCCATTTTGACATTGCATCCACCAATACAGCAGCACATTTTTCGTGATCAGCAAAACAAGTGAAATGACCAATGAAATCTAAACATACTTTCTCCCACACCTTTCCAGCTTCTGATACATGTTGGTTCACTTCTAATTTACCAATGCCAACTCCCAACCTTTTTCCAGACTTCTTGCATATTTCAAATTTTTCCACCCATTCTTCTATTTGACTGTCCATGACTGGCCACCAAAACGTCTCTTCTACTCTATTGATGATCAATGTCTGACCAATGTGTCCTTCATGAGCCAATCTAATTAACTTAGATCTAATTGCTTCCAGTGACGCAAACCTTTCTCCCCTCATCAGCAACCACTCATCATGGACAGAAAAGTAATCTATGATTTTAAGACATGAATCTGAAAGAGACACGTTAGTGATAGATTCCTTACCTTAGAATATCCCCAGGCGTCAGACTGGATCCGGAAAGTTTTTCGTTAGCAGTACCCCTGCGCATCAGTAGGTGGCGTTGTGCGGTTCCGCGTCCGTCGCCGGCGTCGTAAGCGCCGAGATGACGTCATGGAGACTACTTAGGCGCCACCCATGCTCGCTGACGTCAGTTCTTTCTTTTTCCGCGCCAGTAAGCGCAGATCCGGTTAGAGCACGTACCTTAGTCACTTTTTGACTGCCTTTTTGGAGACTTTTGTCTCCTGTTGGCTTGGTTTCCTTGGTGCACGTAGGGATGCCTGGATTTAAGTCTTGTGGGGCCTACCGTCGCAATATGTCGGTGGCGGACCCCCACGATGTCTGCCTCTACTGCCTGGAGACCGACCACGACTCCTGGTCCTGTCGGGACTGTCGGGCCATGGCCCTGAAGGCCTTGACGGAGCGGCACCGGAAGCTGCTGGAGGTCCGGCACTCGTCCCAGTGCCGTTCCCGGTCCAGGGGCCGTTCCAGGGAACGCTCGCGGGGCCACAGTCATCGCTCCTCGGGCTCCAAGTCTTCACCCTCAGATTCGGGTAAGAGACGACACAAAAAGAAGTTGAAGAAGCGTGTTCGCTCTCCGACGTCCCCCCGTCGGTCCCCGGATGCGGATGAGGGGGACAGAGACTTTGCCCCTGCGGCTCCTTCGGAGCTCAAGAGTCCCGCGGCCTACCCACCTTACCCGGGTCCGTCGGCGACTCCCGCACAGGTGCAAGAGTTTCTTGCTACCATGGACCGCCTTTTTAGGCCTCGGGCTCCCGCCGGCGCGCCCTCGGGCCCTGCGGTCCCGTGTCAGGATCCTGTTGGGCCGTCGGCGCCGCCGGTGGATCCAGCTTCGGCGCCACAGGATCCTGCGCCGTCGGCTCCGGCCACGGCGCCACATGGTCCATCGCTGCCGGCTCCGGCCCCAGCGCCACCCTCGGCTCCGCCTCCGCAGTGGGTGCCATTTGTCCCGCCCTTGCCCAGGTTCCAGGACCATTTTGCTCCTACCTGGGATCCGCATTGGGACACGGCGCCGGTCCGGCCCCGGCCGGCGCCATTCTCGGCGCTGTTCCCGACGCCGTTTGTCCCTTCTCCGGCTCCTGCCCTGCCGCCACGGTCGGTGCCACATGCGGCGGAGGTGGAGGACGACTGGGAGGGGTCCGAGGACCCTCTTGCTCGTCAGTGTGACTCTGAGCAGGTTTGGGCGGACAATTTGGGGGATGCCGGCGACCTCGACGTCTCTTCTGACCCGGGGTTTGCCTCTCCCCCGCCTGCCACCATGGAGGAGGGCGCCTCCTACACGATGGTGCTCCGTCGGGCAGCTAAGGTTCTCCACCTTGACCTCCCTACGGTGGCCCTCAAAACTAACCTCCTCACTGAGGTGCTCCAGACGGCGTCCACTTCGTCGGAGCCCCTGCTGCCATTTAATGATACCCTCACTGACGTCTTGCTGGGCACTTGGTCGCGGCCCGCCACGGGGGCTCCTGTGGATAAGAACGTCGCCAGGCGTCATCGCCCGGCGCCCGGTGACCCTGCCTTTCTGACCACTCATCCTACGCCCGAGAGTCTGGTCATCCAAGCTTCGACGTCCCAGAGTGCCTTTCCCACGGCTCCACCGGATAAGGACTCTAAGAAGCTGGAGCAGTTCGGCAAGCGGTTGTTCTCTTCGGCCAGCTTGGGGCTGCGGTCGGTGAACACCGCATGCCTATTGGGCCACTATTCCCAAGCGGTGTGGGGTACAGTTGCACAGGTGTTGCCTCAGTGTCCTGAGGAGACCCAAGCTGTGCTGTCACAAGCTGTTGCCGAGGGTAAAGATGCGGCTAAGTTCGCCATTCGGTGTGGTTTGGACACCGCGGACTCACTAGGTAGAGCAATTTCCACGACTGTGGCGCTTCGTCGCCATGCCTGGTTGAGATCTACTGGGTTCTCGTCAGATGTCCAGAGCTCACTCATGGACATGCCCTTTGATGGCACTCGCCTGTTTGGCGATAAAGCCAACAGTGCGCTGGAGCGTTTTAAGGACTCGCGGGCCACGGCCAAGTCCTTAGGTCTTTCCACGAGAAGCCCAGCCACTCCTGGTTTTCGTTCCTTTCGTGGCCACGGAAGGGGCGCCCAGGCACGTTCCTTCAGCAAGCCTGTGCAGAACCAGCCTCAGTGGGGCCGCGGATGCGGTTTCCGCAGGGGCGGGTCTGGGAATCAGCATGGGGGTCAGTCCACCTCCGCCCCCGCTGTTTCTTCCTCCAAACCTTCCTAATCCGAGCTTTGTGGGGCACCCCACGCCGGTGGGTGGCAGGGTCCGCCATCATCTCCCCCACTGGCACGCTATCACATCGGACAAGTGGGTGTTGCAGATCATCCGCAAGGGTTACGCCCTTCCCTTTCAGTCCACCCCTCCAGCCATGCCACCTCAGTTCCACCGCATGTCGGGGGACCACTTGGCACTTCTCCTGCAGGAAGTCACGGCCCTCTTGGCCAAGGGGCCATCAAGTGTGGTCCTGGGCCAGAAGTAGGGAGTGGTTGTTATTCCCACTACTTTCTGGTCCCCAAGAAGGACAAGGGGGGCTTGCGTCCCATCTTGGACCTCAGGAACGTCAATCGCTTCCTCCGGAAGGAGAAGTTCAAGATGTTGACTCTGGCTCAGGTCTTGGCTGCCCTCGACCCTGGAGACTGGATGGTAGCGTTGGACTTGCAGGACGCCTATTTTCACATCCCCGTCCTGCTGGCCCACCGGCGTTACCTGCGGTTTACGGTAGGCCAGGAGCATTTTCAGTTTGCCGTGCTCCCCTTTGGCCTTACCAGCGCCCCTCGGGTGTTCACGAAGGTGATGACGGTGGTCGCATTTCATCTGCGCAGGTCAGGGGTGTCAGTCTTCCCCTACCTCAACGACTGGTTGTTGAAGGCGGGCTCGCCCCAGGCAGTTGTCACCCACCTTCAGACTACGGCCGACCTCCTGCATTTGCTGGGGTTCTCCATCAATGTGCTGAAGTCGCACCTGAGTCCCTCTCAGAAGCTCCCCTTCATCGGAGCGGTTCTGGATTCGACGCTGTTTCGGGTTTATCCTCCCGAGCAGCGGGTCCGGGATATTCAGGCTATGATTCCGATCTTTCAGCCTCTATCCTGGGTTTCAGTCAGGATGACCCTCCGGCTCCTGGGCCTGATTGCCTCCTGCATCCTGCTGGTGAAACATGCCAGATGGCATATGTGGGCTCTGCAGTGGGACCTGAAGTTCCAGTGGGCACAGCATCAGGGCAACCTGTCAGATCATGTCCAGGTCTCGGAGGGCGCTGCACGACATTTGCAGTGGTGGCTCACGAATCGCGATTGGGTCACTGGCAGATCCCTCTCCCTTCCCCAACCGGAGCACACAGTGGTGACGGATGCGTCCCTCCTGGGATGGGGTGGCCACATAGGAGAGGCCTCTGGTCTCTGGCGGAGTCCCGGCTCCATATCAATCTTTTGGAGCTTCGGGCAATCCGGCTTGCACTGAAGGCATTCCTTCCCTCTGTCCGGGGAAGTGTGGTGCAGGTGTTCACGGACAACACCACCGCCATGTGGTATTGCAACAAACAGGGCGGGTGGGGTCCTGGACCCTGTCAGGAGGCTCTGCGCCTCTGGACATGGCTGGAACATCAAGGCATTACCTTGGTGGTTCAACACCTGGCAGGTTCTCTGAATGCCAGGGCGGACAAACTCAGCCGCCGGTGCTTGATGGATCACGAATGGCGTCTGAGCTCAGACGTGGCGCAAGGTCTCTTTATGCAGTGAGGAGAGCCTTGGTTAGATCTATTCGCCACCGAAGAGAACGCGCAGTGTCATCAGTTCTGCGCATTGGAATTTCCAAGGCGGCACTCGCTCGGCGACGCTTTTCGTCACGAGTGGAGCGGCGGTCTGTTGTACGCCTTTCCGCCTATACCACTTCTGCCCAGAGTGCTGAAGAAGATTCGGCACGACCGGGCCAAAGTCATCCTTGTGGCTCCGCATTGGGCATGGAGATACTGGTATCCCGAGCTACTCAACATGGCGATCGATCCTCCGATCCGCCTGCCTCTTCGGGAGGATCTTCTGTCGCAGCAACAGGGACGGTCCTCCACCCGAACCTGTTCAGCCTCCACCTCCATGCGTGGAGATTGAGCGGCGACAGCTGATTCCATTTGACTTGCCTCCTGAAGTCTGTAATGTCATTCTGGCAGCCAGGAGTCCCTCCACTAAATCGGTATACGCCTGCAGGTGGAACTGATTTGTGGCATGGTGCACAGCTAAGTCTGTGGATCCCCTTTCTGCCCCTCTTTCTGAGGTCCTTCTGTTCCTTCTATCCTTGGCCCAGCAGGGCTCTACTTTGGGCACTGTCAAAGGTTATCTTTCGGCCATCTCTGCCTTTCTCAGGCTCCCAGATCAGCCTTCTCTCTTTAAGTCCCTGGTTGTTAACCGTTTCCTCAAAGGCATTACACACACTTTTCCTCCTGTGCCTTTCATAATGCCTCAATGGGACTTAAATCTTGTCTTGACCTATCTGATGTGCGCTCCTTTTGAGCCCCTTCATAACTGTCCTTTATGTCTTCTTACTCTCAAGACGGCTTTCCTGGTAGCTATCACCTCTGCCAGAAGAGTGAGTGAGCTCCAGGCTCTTTCTTCTAAACCTCCTTTCCTTTCTGTTCATCCGGACAAGGTGGTTTTAAGGACCCGTCCTTCTTTCTTGCCAAAGGTTGTCACGCCCTTCCACATCGGGCAGACCATCACTTTGCCCACTTTCTTTCCGCCTCCTTCAAAAGAGGAAGAGAGGCTCCATCGTCTGGACCCAAAACGTGCGCTCTCATTCTATCTAAAGCGCACACAACTGTTCCGGGTGGATGACCAGCTCTTTGTTGGCTTCGTGGGCGCCAAACAAGGTCGGGCCGTGCACAAACGCACCATCTCTCGGTGGGTCGTTTTGTGCATCAAAGCATGTTACTCGTTGGCTACGAAGGAGCCTCCTGTGGGGCTGCGGGCCCATTCTACCAGGGCAACAGCAGCCACTACTGCCTTGGGACGCGGCGTTCCCTTGCAGGATATTTGTCAGGCAGCCACGTGGGCCTCGCTGCACACATTTACCAAGCATTACTGCCTTGACAGTCAAGTCCGGAGACACAGCTTCTTTGGCCGTTCTGTTCTCCGTGACTTTCTGGTGTAATCTATTCGCAGACCCACCACCGGGGTTGGTATTGCTGGGGTATCTATTCTAAGGTAAGGAATCTATCACTAACGTGTCTCTTTCAGATGCACAAGTTACTACTTGTGTAACGATATATCTGTAAGAGACATTAGTTAGTGATAGGTTCCTTACCGCCCCACCCATCCTCCCCGTTCTGCGAACTGATTTCTAGGGTTAAGGTCATCCCTTTCAGGGCCCTAGTTTCATGGCACCAATGGTCAGTTTCTTGCATGGCTCTGCGTTCCTGGCGCGGAAAGTCGTGTACAGAACTGACGTCAGCGCGCATGGGTGGCACCTAAGTAGTCTCCATGACGTCATCTCGGCGCTTACGACGCCAGCGACGGACGCGGAACCGCACGACGCCACCTACTGACGCGCAGGGGTACTGCTAACGAAAAACTTTCCGGCTCCAGTCTGACGCCTGGGGATATTCTAAGGTAAGGAATCTATCACTAACTAATGTCTCTTACAGATATATCGTTACACAAGTAGTAACTTGTGCTTTGACCTTCCCGGTAATCTATTTTCCCTCCTCATCATGCCACCAATTTCTCAACAATCTTCAAAATTTCATCTCGCTCCATCTCCCTGATCCAGTCTTTTTATGATACAGAATTTCCTAAACCTTCGGTGGCATCATCTAAATCAGCCACTGCTTCTTCAGTTGCCAATTCAGAGTGTTCAGCAGCTTTGTCGGGTAACATAGAGAGACAATCAGCCACTTTGGTTTTCCATCCTGGCACATATTGTACTCTACACAAATATTCCTGTAATTTGACTGCCAATTTTGCTAGTCTCTCTGAACAATTTTTTGTGCCTCCAGGTCCCAACACTTTAGCATCCATCAAAGAGCGTGAAGCAAAGGCCAATGTTTTTTCCACCTTACCATGCATTTCTGCGAATACTGCTCCAATGCCCACCGCACTGGCATCCACTGTGACTATAGTCTTTAAACCAGATTAAAATGGTACTAAAACTTCTGCTTCTGTCTTTAACCAATGAGAAGGCTGCTTGCTGTTGTTCACCCCTAATGAATTTATTTTCCCCTACATAATAATGCTCTCAGTGGCTCTGTTTTGTGAGCAAAGTCCTACACAAATTTGGAGTAATACTCCACTAGGCCCATAAAGGACCTCAGCTTATCGCTGTCACTGGGGATCTTGGCATTCACAATGGCACTCAGCAAATTTATATTTTATCCCCTCCCTAGTGATGAGGTAACCAAATAATCCACCTCATGCATAAGAAACACACACTTTTCCTTATGCAAGGTTGAACCTGCCTCACCAAGGCATGCTAACACCTCTCCCAGAATTTGGTTGTGTTCCTCCTCATCTTTCCCAAACACAAGAATGTCATCCTAGAAGAAAATACCTTACTGAGACCGTACTTGAGTTATCAACCGCTAAAATAGGCTAGCAGCTGAGCATAGCCCAAATGGAAGTTTGCAAAATTGGAATGTGCCTTCAGAAGTTATAATCAATGTTAAATGTTTGGAATGCAGATGGAGCTTTACTTGATGGTAAGCACTCTTTAACTCAAGTTTCGAGAAATATTTTCCCTTTGACAACATAAGAATTATCTCATTTATGTTGGACAATGGAAAATTATCTATTATCACATTCTCATTAAGACTGCACAGATCCACACAAAATCTGAGTGAGCCATCAGATTTCTTGGTGATAACCACTGGGGAAATCAACTCGGCTGCTTCCACTGCCTCTATCACCTTGTCATCCAAGAGTTGTTGTATTATGTCTTTCACCTGCTTTCTAACTGCCATGGTGATCTCTCTGGCAACATGTTTAATAGGTACTGAATTTTTCTTTAATTTGAACTCATGAATATAGTCCCTTGCTTCGCCCAACCTATTATCAAAAACACGTGCATGTTGAGTTAAGATGTCCTGCAAATCAGTTTCATCAATAACCATAACTTGGTTGTGGGCTCTGCGATCCACAATAATATGTAGATCATACTGATGTGACCATCCTAGAATCAGAGGATCAGGAGCATTATACACCTTTCCTGTTATCTGTCACCCCACAAATTTGATCAATGCTGTTATGAAACCCATCACTCCTATATCTGCTCCCCGGTATCCTTTCAAAACAACATCTGTGGATGCCAACCGTCCCCTTGACCATATAGCATCATACATCATCTTCGGTATTAAGGTGTACTAAGATCCAGTGTCTATCATCAATTATGACATTTTTCCATTGACTTCAAATTCCGCTTTGGGCGGGTTCTCCTCTTTTCAAGATCACCACTTCTATCCGTTCCTCCTTCCTTTATCATTAGAACTCTGTGTTCAAGTTCTTCTTCATCCACCAGAGGTACCTTTTTCTCCGCCATTTCACACATGTGTGCAAAGTGACCTTTCTTACCACACTTGTAACACTCTTTACCCTGCGCAAAAATGTTTTCAAATCTGCGAAGTCAAAATTGCTGCCACATCTGTGACAGACGTGAAATACAGTCTTCCTTGGTGCATTTGAGAGTGAGGTCCCTCTTGCTGTGTTGCTTTTGGTAGAGGTACTCCCCCATGGAATTAATTGTATTTTTTACAACATTGACCAGGTCACTGTCATCCCGAATTGTTGCTACCTCCGAGACTTTTTCTTGTGTAACATTCTCCATCTCCTGCATGCACTGCTCTGATTCTTCTACCAGTTTAGCAATGGCATCTTTCAAAGTAGGGATACTGGTAGCCCACAATCTTTCTTGTATTTTCTTACTACTACATTGTACAACCAATTGTTCCCTTATCATATCCTCAGTCATCTGTCCAAACTGATACTTTGCAGCCAATTCTCGCAATCTGGATACAAACTCATCAATAGATTCTGCTGGACGCTGTGGCTGTGTATAGAACTTGTGATGACGCATCACTGCATTCACTTGCTTTGCAAACAGGGCCGGACTGCTGATGCCGGGTACTGGGCAATCCCCCGATAGGCCGGAAGGATGGGGGGCTGGTTTTGTCACAGGGGGCCGGTTTTGTTACTGGGGGCCAATTATTTTGCAAAATCAGCCCCAAGTAACAAAATCAGAAGGCCACCATGACAGTCTCTGCAGTGCACTATCACCTCTGTATTTAGTGCGTGTGCCGTGCACATATCCGCGACCCGCCTTATGGAGGCAGTGTACGCAGCACCAGAAACCGTCTGGGAGCGCAAATCATTGGTCTGCCTCGTGCGGCACACCCTAAACTCTCATTGTCATTCCCATTTACAGTGAGAGATAAGGGCACGACCCGCAAGTCAGACAAATGATCTGCGCACCCTCCCCAAGTTCGCCTGCCGGTGCAGCAGCATAGTGCGCAGTGCACCCTCTTAGTCAGTCAGGGACTGACATGCACCGCAGAAACAAGCAGCAGGCAGCATTAGTCTGTATAGGAGGGCACTGGGCAATCCCCGATAGGCCGGAAGGATGGGGGGCTGGTTTTGTCACGGGGGGCCGTTTTGTTACTGTGGACCAATTATTTTGCAAAATCAGCCCCAAGTAACAAAATCAGAAGGCCACCATGACAGTCTCTGCATTGCACTATCACCTCTGTATTTAGTGCGTGTGCTGTGCACATATCCGCCACCCGCCTTATGGAGGCAGTGAACGCAGCAGCAGAAATTGCCTGGGAGCCCAAATCATTGGTCTGACTCGTGCGTCGCACCCTAAACTCTCACTGTCATTGCCATTGACAGTGCGAGTTTAGGGTACGATGCGCAAGTCAGACAAATGATCTGTGTACCCTCCCCAAGTTCGCCTGCCGGTGCAGCAGCATAGTGCCCAGTGTGCCCTCTTAGTCAGTCAGGGACTGACATGCACCCCATAAACAAGCAGCAGGCAGCATTAGTCTGTATAGGCCTGAGGCCTCCATTCTTTTAAGTAGGTGTAATTTACTGTTTTACAAAGGTATTTTAAAACCATTAAAAATTGTTTGTACATTCATTGGGCAAATGTATTAAATGTACAGAGGCACATATAAAGAAAAACCGGCCTTTGAATTGTTTCAGCAGCTTTTTCAGTGTGAGTGTCACACAAGCTGAGGCTATCTCCCCTGCCATCTCTACGGTTTTTAAGCACTGTAGGTACTAACAGGTGTTACTATTATCCCGTTTAACGCACTCAATATACCGACCTCGAAACAAGGATGAAAAACTGAGTCCGAATAGCTAGGAATCTAACTTGTGACCTGCACATCACCTCACCGATCTATCCTGCCAGCAAGTGGGTGACCCTGACATACAAAAAAACACCCCTAGCACTTTTCACTCTCTTTACAAACAAGGATAGTCCTCATGTGGCAGTGGCCAGCTGTCCACGACACAGCACCTGAACCACAGTGGGCGACACTGCAGTGTCCCTCTCCAAGCACAGCTAGATATAGGCACTGCAGTCTCACCACACGTCCGCTTTGTACTTATGTTATGTGACTACCACTTAGTGTGAGGAGACACTTCTGCACGCTCCCAGGTTACCCAGGTAAGGCACTGCAGTGGCCCTACCTTGGTGCTTAATCTCATTTTGGACCTCAGACCAGGGGGTGTTCCTCGCCATATCCATCCATGCCTGGCACACTCTTTGAATCTCAGTGCTATCTCCTGTCCAGGCTTCACCCCTGCATTAATATCCATCCGCCCTCTCCACCCTTCATGGTGCGTGTTCAAACAAACAAGTTAGACTGTTACAGGAGCCATAGTGATGATTCTGTTTTAGCATGTGTGCATACACATACATATATATATATTCACTGAAAAAACCATAGGTTTTAGGGAAAGTTATAGTTAGTTGGACATTGCACTCGTACAAAACCCGTGAAATTCCCCCGTTATAGTTAGTTCAGCTAACTATAACTCGCGCCCCCGCAATGCACTGCTGATGACGTCACATATTACATCACTCATGACAATGGTCCGTGACATCACTGATGACATCACTGATGACATCATCCAGTGATTGTGTGTTTCTGTAAAGTTTAAATATGTTTAATATATATAGGGAAAGGCGTATTGAAGAATGAGTTGGTGTATAAGCATCTGAATGGATGATTTAGTAGGTGCGTGACTGAGTCTATACGTGAGTGATTAAACGTATCTTACTGGATGCATGGGTGAGTGACTAAACTGTGTGAATGTCTGTATCCGTCTGTCTGTTGTGTAAGCAGCTGCATGGGTTTCTGACTAGCTAAATGAGTGTCTATATGGGTAATGGATTGGTTCTCTGAGTATCTGTATGGGTGCCTCAGTGTTTGTGTGGGTGGGGTGTGTGTGACTCTGTGCATAGATGTGTGAGTGGGTGATTCACTGGGTGCATGGTTTCAAGAGTGCGTCTGTGATGGACTGTATGGGTGGGTGAGTGTGTGTATGGGTGTGTTAGTGATTGAATGTATATCTCAGTGGTACATGTGTGAGTAACTACATATGTGAAAGGCAGTATATATGTGTGTTGGAGTATATAAATGGCTATAAGTGAGAGTGTGTGATTGTGAGAGTGGCTATGTGTGCTTGCATCAGTGATTACATAGGAGCGTAAGAATGTGCTAGTATTTTTATGAGTAAGTGAGCTAGTGTGTATAACTGTATAGGTGAGTAAATGGGAGTGTGATTAATTATTAGCATGACTGACTAGGTGTGTGAGTACCTCTATGGATGAGTTGCGTTGTGTGAGTGTTTATATAGGTGTATGAGTGCATATGATAGTCCTGTACTGAGTGACTGTAAGTATGAGTGACTGTACGGGTGAGTGAGTAGATGTGTGTGTGTAGACCTAAGAATCAGTGAGTGGGTATGTACTTATTGGTATTGGAGTGTGTATGGTTTTGAGAATGGCAGTCTGTAATTTAGAGTGGGTGTATCAAAAGTTATATTAGGGTGTGAGAAGATGCATTAAATTCTCACATGGATGATGTCATCAGTGATGTCATTTGAGATGTCATCAGTGATGTCATCAGTGATGTCACTGACCATGTCATGAGTGATGTAATATGTGACGTCATCAGCAGTGCATTGCGGGCGCGAGTTATAGTTAGCTGAACTAACTATAACGGGGGAATTTCACGGGTTTTGTACGAGTGCAATGTCCAACTAACTATAACTTACCCTAAAACCTATGGTTTTTTCCAGTGAATTTCAAAGGTTTTTTAAATGCTAAACCCTAACTATAACAGGCCTGAAACCTATGGTTTTTTCAGTGAATTTCAAAGGTTTTTAAAATGCTAATTCCTAACTATAACAAGCCTGAAACCTATGGTTTTTTCAGTAAATTTCAAAGGTTTTTTAAATGACAATTTTTAAATGTGTTAATTGTTATATATTTTTTTTTTTATACTAATTTACTACATTTTTTTTAACTATTTATTTTTAGATGTTTTATTTTTTAAATTACATTGTAATTACATTATACATTACATTACAAAATATACTTTCTCAGAATGAATTACTTTAGTTTAAATACTTTGCAAATAGGCAATAGACTTTTAAGTACAGTAGTTACAGTTGTTGCAATGGGCAACACAATTTCAAACACAATGCAACATTGAGCTCAATGTGAATTTCTAGCTAAATGCAATTAGTTACTTTATGGATTACTTTTCTAACCACAGGACTGGATCCTAGATTCAGTCCTGGGACATCTCCTGTAAACAGTTGAGTAAAAGCGTTTTGGTTACAGTAGTGATTTTTAAGGAATATTATTGTATTTTAAAAGTTGACACTTAGAAACTTTTTCACATAGAATCACCAATGTTATCCTATGGGAGGAAATTCACTTAGCAGGTAAGTAGTGTTATCGTTACTTTTTCTTACTCAGTGGTGGATCCTGGATCCAGCACTGGTGCATCTCCTGTAAACAGTTGAAAGAATGCGTTTAAGTCATACAGGCGATTTTTAAGGAATATTTGTAGTTTGTGAAAATCAACACTTTGAAACTTTTCTGCTGAAAACCAGACAATGGATTCCTACGGAAGGAAATATAAGTTACTGGTAAGTACGGTTAAAATTACTTTTCAGGATCAGTACTGGGCTGGAAAGATGCAGCACTGAGGTCTCTCCTGATAACAGGTGAATAAATCGGAATTCGTATTTCGGCTGATTTTAGAGGAATATTATAAAGTTCCAAAACGCCACACTTAGAAGAATTTCCAAGTGAAACCAGTCAATGATATCCTATGGAAGGAAATTCAAGTTACTGGTAAGTACGGTTAAAATTACTTTTCAGGATCAGTACTGGGCTGAAAGATGCAGCACTGAGGTCTCTCCTGATAACAGGTGAGTAAATCGGAATTCGTAGTTCGGCTGATTTTAGAGGAATATTATAAAGTTCCAAAACTCCACACTTAGAAGAATTTCCAAGTGAAACCAGTCAATGATATCCTATGGAAGGAAATTCAAGTTACTGGTAAGTACGGTTAAATTACTTTTCAGGATCAGTACTGGGCTGAAAGATGCAGGACTGAGGTCTCTCCTGATAACAGGTGAGTAAATCGGAATTCATAGTTCGGCTGATTTTAGAGGAATATTTGCACAATGGTGAAGGGAGGGGCGGGGCCTGAGGTGACATCTGTGCAAACGCGCCCCGTGGCGCGTTTTAAGCTGGGGCTTAAGTCCCCTTGAATCATGAGGGTCCCTGGGGTCCAACTAGCCCACCCTGTACCTCCCAGTATGCGCCAGGGAGCTGCGTTGCAGAGAGGTGTTCAGAGGCCACGCCCTTTTGCACCTCTCTGCAACGCAGCTCTGTGGCGCTTTCTGGACGTACCTGGTGGGCTAGTTCGCCCCCAGGGACCCTCAGGATTGAAGGGATTTCATTCCCCATCTTAAAATGCGCCACGGGGCCTGTTTGCACACATGTCACCTGAAGCCCCGCCCCTCCCTTCACCACTGTGCAAACGTGCCCCATGGCGCGTTTTAAGTTGGGGGATTAAGTCCCCTTGAATACTGAGGGTCCCTGGAGTCCAACTAGCCCACCATGTACCTCCAAAAGTGCCACAGGAGCTGCGTTGCAGAGAGGTGTAAAAGGGGCATGGCCTCTGTACACCTCTCTGCAACGCAGCCCCTGGCGCATACCGGAGGTTCCTGGTGGGCTAGTTGGCCCCAGGGACCCCCAGTATTCAAGGGGAATTACTTCCCTTCGTAAACGCGCCAGGGGGCGCGTTGCAGACTGCTGCAGGGAGGACACGGGGCCTCGGCACGATGCCGGTCTTTTTTTTTCTCTGCCCAGGGGGTCCTTGTGGGACCCCCTGAGCAGACCTAGGGGTCAGAGTGTTTCTACCCTGCCCCTTTGTGCGTTTTGCGCACTTGTTTCTTGTGTTTTTTTTTTTAATCAGTGGGATCCGCAGCACCCTAAGCGCAACCCGCCGATTTTGAAGAAAAAAATGCTTTTTTTGCCCAGGGGTCCTTGTGGGACCCCCTGAGCAGACCTAGGGGTCAGGGTGTTTCTACCCTGCCCCCTTTGTGCGTTTTGCGCACTTGTTTCTTGTGCTTTTTTATTTATCGGCGGGATCCGCGCACCCTAAGCGCATCCCGCCGTTTAAAAAAATGCTTTTCTGCCCAGGGGTCCTTGTGGGACCCCTGAGCAGACCTAGGGGTCAGGGTGTTTCTACCCTGCCCCCTTTTTGCGCTTTGCGCACTTGTTTCTGTCCCTCGGTTCTACCGAGGGACAAAATGTCTGCCAACACTTCCTGATTTGGAGTGTTGACAGCCACTTGACAGCCAATTAGCATGCAGCTCGTGATCGGGACGGTGCGCGCAGGGTGCGCTCAGGATACGCGGACCCTACTCGCCCATAGATATATATGTGAATTAACTTTTGATTTTCTCAGGAACTACTGAACGGATTTACACCATTTAACAAAAAGGGTTCTTTCTGAACCAAGAACTACCTCTTTGCCAAATTTGGTGTAATTCCGTTCAGCAGTTCGGGCTGTAGCCGTGTCTAAAGTTTCCTATGGGAAAATGAATGGGGAAAACACGTTTTGGGACCCCCCTTTTTCTCGGCCCCCGCTTGACGAATCACCCTGAGACTTTCAGGGTAGGAGCGGACCGGAGCGGGCCATAAAGTTTGAAAATTTCGCGAAGATTCGTCAACCGACGCAAGAGTTATTTCAAATAGAATGTCGTGGATTTCCTATGGAAAATAGGTCCTAACTATAACTATCTACTGGCGACCGCCAGTAGATAATTTAGGGGAATACTGCGTTTTACTGGCTCACATCGACGAAGCAAAGCAGACCAAAATAAACAAAGATAAATGCTCCACCGCTGAGGGAACACAGAACGATGACTGAGTTTGTATTTTCTTCCATTTCAGGCAGGCTATGGTAGTATACATAAAATAAATTGCTGTCAGGGAAACACTTTTGCGCTTACCAACAGGATCCCATACCATAATAACATATGGGTGAATAAACAGTGCTTGAATCTTAAAGCGCTGTGTAGCAGGTTTTTTACAATTACCCCTCTCAATTACCCGTCTTCAAATGCCCTCAGAAAGATGAAGAGCAGAGTGAACTAGATGTGTTTTGAAGCCGTGTTTGTGGATAACATACAGATCAATACGTTGGATGCATTAATTTACTGATCCACAGTAACTCATCTAAATGACTATAACATATCTGAACATATGTCTTTTATACAGCACAATATCACCCCAAGGGACTTCTTGGTGCCATACAACAGATGAGTCTTACAATAAACAAGCGTTTGGAATAGCACTCCCTTTGCACTAAATAGCTGCACTGTCTTTACACAATCAAGTGCAGCTTTAAACCTTAGTGACTTCAGTGATGGAACATTGATGGCAACACCCACACTGAAAAGTGTTCCAGTGCCACTGGCCTGGGTGCCTTTAGTGACAATTTCATGCTTTCTGGCCTTGCTGATTATGTATGACATTTCCATGCTTATTGACTTGGGTGCTTATGTGTGACATTCCCATGCTTACTGGCCTGGCTGCTTATGTATGACATTTCCATGCTTACTGGCCTAGGTGCATATGTGTGAGTTTCCAAAGTTTCTGACCTCAGTGGCCTGGGTGCTTATGTGTGACATTTCCACAGTTTCTGGCCTCAGTGACCTGGGTGCTTATGTGCGACATTTCCATGGTTACTGGCCTGGGGGATTATGTGCAACATTCCCATGCTTACTGGCCTGGCTGCTAATGTATGACATGTCCATGCTTACTGGCCTGGGTGCTTATGTGTGACGTTTCCATGCTTTCTGGCCTAGGTGCTTATTTGTAACGTTTCCATAGTTTCTGGCCTCAGTGGCCTGGGTGCTTGTGTGTGACATTTCCACAGTTTCTGGACTCATTGGCCTGGGGGCTTATGTGTGACATTTCCATGGTTACTGGCCTGGCTGCTAATGTATGACATTTCCATGCTTACTGGCCTGGGTGCTTATGTGGGACGTTTCCATGCTTTTTGGCCTAGGTGCTTATGTGTGACATTTCCACAGTTTCTGTCCTCAGTGGCCTGGGGACTTATGTGAGACATTTTCATGCTTACTAGCCTGGCTCCTAATGTATGACATGTCCATGCGTACTGGCCTGGGTGCTTATGTGTGACGTTTCCATGCTTTCTGGCCTAGGTGCTTATGTGTGACATTTCCACAGTTTCTGGCCTCAGTGGCCTGGGGGCTTATGTGTGACATTTCCATGGTTACTTGCCTGGGTGATTATGTGTGACATTTCCATGCTTTCTGGCCTGGGTGCTTATGTGTGATGTTTCCATAGTTTCTGGCCTCAGTGACCTGGGTGCTTATGTGTGACATTTCCATGCTTACTGGCCTGGGTGCTTATGTCTGAGATTTCCATGCTTACTGGCCTGAGTCTTTATGTGTGACATTTCCATGCTTACTGGCCTGGCTGCTTATGTATGACATTTCCATGCTTTCTGGCCTGGGAGCTTATGTATGACGTTTCTAAAGTTTCTGGCCTCAGTAGCCTGGGTGCTTATGTTTGACATTTCCACAGTTTCTGGCCTCAGTGGCATGGGTGCTTATGTGTGACATTTCCATGCTTACTGGCCTGGGTACCTATGTGTGACATTTCTATGCTTACTTGCCTGGGTGCTTGTGTGTGATGTTTCCATGCTTTCTGGCCTGGGTGCTTATGTGTGACGTTGCCATAGTTTCTGTCCTCAGTGGCTTTGGTGTTTGTGTGACATTTCCATGCTTACTGGTCAGGGTGCTTGTGTGTGACATTACCATGCTTACTGATCTGGGGTGCTTATGTGTGACATTTCCATGCTTTCTGGCCTGGCTGCTTATGTATGACGTTTCCATGCTTTCTGGCCTGATGCTTATGCGTAACGTTTCCATGCTTTCTGGCCTGGGTGCTTATGTGTGACATTTCCACAGTTTTTGGCTTCAGTGGGCTGGATGCTTATGTGTAACATTTCCACGCTTACTAGCCTGGGTGCATTTGTGTGACGTTTCCATGCTTTCTGGCCTGGGTCTTATGTGTGGCATTTCCACAGTTTCTGGCCTCAGTGGCCTGGGTGCTTATGTGTGACATTTTAGTGCGTAATGTGTCACAATGTGAGTATCAATTTATTGAAAATACAATAAAAGAATATCAGAATGTAGTTCTTATGCTGTAAAGTTATGGCATTGAAACAGTCTTACAGCAGCCTAAAATGCATAGCACTTTTGGCTGAAAAGACATGAGTAGCCCCAATGGTCTTGTGATCAGTACTGTACAGCACCTTGAACATTCGTGGGCAGCAATGTATGCAATTTCACTCTCTCTTAAACTGACCCAGGGAGTAATCTGTAGGTTTTGATTTTACTCTGTACTGTGCCATCTCTGAGCATGTCCTAGGGAGCAGTCTCTTCTTCAGTTGTGATCTTATTCTGTTTCACACCATGCCTCAGTCTGTTCAACGAAGCAGTCTCTCCTTCTGTTGCTATTTTAGTTTGTATAGAGTGTGTAGCCTGTCCTAGGAAACAGTCTCTTGAAGAGTTATGATTATGGTATCCCTCAACATTGTGCCGTCTGTTCGTTAAACATGATCCCACACTGAAGTATGCTATTTCTTAAACTGCACTGCAGAGACGTATCTTACTCTGTCTTGGACACCACTACTCCCATGTGATCTCACTCGACCATGTGCAGTCTTTAAAAACAAATTCAGGAAAGCACTTGGAAAAATTATTTTAGGCTATGTCGATACTTTTGTGGACCCCAGGCATGTGTGGATAGGCTGACAGAGAGAAGCAAACAGAAAGCGCTGACATCATTATTAATGATGAAGCAAGAAAAAGTAATTATAGTGTTAATGATAATAATGCAAATGAATGCTTGCATGACTGAAAGGGAGCCAGTTATTGAGAATTCTTGAGTTGGAATTATTTATATGTTTGAAATCCATAACCTGTGTCTGCAAGAGAGTGAGTGATCCTATCTGTACCACATAATAGCTGCCTGAATCTGTGGGATTTCCTGTTAAGGAAATGAAATTTGCCAAAGCATGACTAACACACAAGTGACACAACAGTTTCTGTATACCATGTAACCAAGCCCCATGCATTGGGTGTTTGTGGACTATGGTTTTTCTCCCATTAAAAGCATGACATATCTATGATTGTAGCATCCTTATGTATTTCATGTGCATACCTTATGCGTGAGGGCTTCCATGACACCTTGTTACAAGAATAGAAGCACAGAAAACTTGTCAGATTTATATCCAATCTTATCATTTCTTTTAATTCCGGTATCAATAGTTTTGATGTGTGCTGAAGTATACTAAGGGATATCTAGCTTCAAATTTGTTATCAGTTTGCGTCAGCTCTGAAAACCCTCTTGTCTGTTATTTTAGATTTTCACTATGGATATGAAAGGTGCTAGGAAGAGAAAATCACACAAGAAAGGAGGATCTGTGAAAAATAGAAAAAAATGCAAGAGAATTAAGCAAGCCATTACCAAAGAGTGACTGATATTTTAGTCCCAAAAAAGGTTTGTTTTCTTTCGAAGGCGACAGCACCTCCACCAGCTTCAGTACTGCTGAAGGCTAAAGAACTGAAATAGGTAGTGAAGCTACTGTAACTGAGGCAGCTCCTAAGTATATAGAAGGTTGCATTGAATTAGAAAGTGATGTAGATTCCAAAGAGAAGTATCAAGAAGACCCTGTGACACATTCAGCTTTTAGAAAGAGGAAATGGCACAAGAAAGGAGGAGCTGAGCAAGAACGTGAAAAGCAGAAAGAAATACAAGAGAAAGAAGCAAGCCATTACCAAAATTGACTGATATTTCTAGGCCCAAAAAGATTTAGTTTCTCTCGAAGGTGGCATCAAGTCTACCAGCTTCAGAACTGAAGCTGCTGCACAAACTGTTGAAGGCCAAAAGACTGAAATACATAGTGATGCTACAGTAAAGGAGGCAGCTCCTAAGTCTATAGAAGGTTACATTGGATTAGAGAGTAAAGACAATCCATTTTTTAAATACAAAGCTTTTAAAAACAACTGTTTTAAAAATTGAATTGAATTTGAATGTTTACTCACTGTGGGGAATCCTGACTCACGCCGAACAGTAGAACGGCTGGCTGGGCAGGGCAGGACTAGTGAGCACAGCTGAGAGGACCCGCCCTCGTGGGGAGCAAGGGACAGGTCAGCGCTCTAGTCGTTAGTCAAATGCCTACTTATGGCGCCAGCAGCGCGGACGCCCTAAGGAGAAACTGACTCAGGTCAGCCACACGGTACCAGAGAGTACCAAGGGAGAAATTCAGTGTTTGCACAGTCTTTTTAAGCCATAGAGTTTTGACTGAATGAATTGTATTGATTTTAAAACTACTCGGAACGCTTTTAAGACAAACACTTTTTAAATACAAAGCTTTTAAAAACAACTGTTTTAAAAATTGAATTGAATTTGAATGTTTACTCACTGTGGGGAATCCTGACTCACGCCGAACAGTAGAACGGCTGGCTGGGCGGGGCAGGACTAGTGAGCACAGCTGAGAGGACCCGCCCTCGTGGTGAGCGAGGGACAGGTCAGCGCTCTAGTCGTTAGTCAAGCGCCTACTTATGGCGCCCGCAGCGCAGACGCGCTAAGGAGAAACTGACACAGGTCAGCCACACGGTACCAGAGAGTACCAACGGAGAAATTGCGTGTTTGCACAGTCTTTTTAAGCCAGAGAGTTTTGACTGAATGAATTGTATTGATTTTAAAACTACTCGGAATGCTTTTAAGACAACCACTTTTTAAATACAAAGCTTTTTAAAAACAACTGTTTTAAAAAATTGAATTGAATTTGAATGTTTACTCACTGTGGGGAATCCTGACTCACGCCGAACAGTAGAACGGCTGGCTGGGCGGGGCAGGACTAGTGAGCACAGCTGAGAGGACCCGCCCTCGTGGGGAGCAAGGGACAGGTATGCGCTCTAGTCGTTAGTCAAGCGCCTACTTATGGCGCCCGCAGCGCAGACGCGCTAAGGAGAAACTGTCACAGGTCAGCCACACGGTACCAGAGAGTACCAACGGAGAAATTGCGTGTTTGCACAGTCTTTTTAAGCCAGAGAGTTTTGACTGAATGAATTGTATTGATTTTAAAACTACTCGGAATGCTTTTAAGACAACCACTTTTTAAATACAAAGCTTTTAAAAACAACTGTTTTAAAAATTGAATTGAATTTGAATGTTTACTCACTGTGGGGAATCCTGACTCACGCCGAACGGCTGGCTGGGCGGGGCAGGACTAGTGAGCACAGCTGAGAGGACCCGCCCTCGTGGGGAGCAAGGGACAGGTCAGCGCTCTAGTCGTTAGTCAAACGCCTACTTATGGCGCCCGCAGCGCAGACGCGCTAAGGAGAAACTGACACAGGTCCGCCACACGGTACCAGAGAGTACCAACGGAGAAATTGCGTGTTTGCACAGTCTTTTTAAGCCAGAGAGTTTTGACTGAATGAATTGTATTGATTTTAAAACTACTCGTAACGCGTTTAAGACAACCACTTTTTAAATACAAAGCTTTTAAAAACAACTGTTTTAAAAATTGAATTGAATTTGAATGTTTACTCACTGTGGGGAATCCTGACTCACGCCGAACAGTAGAATGGCTGGCTGGGCGGGGCAGGACTAGTGAGCACAGCTGAGAGGACCCGCCCTCGTGGGGAGCGAGGGACAGGTCAGCGCTCTAGTCGTTAGTCAAACGCCTACTTATGGCGCCAAAGGCGCGCCTAAGGCTAGCCCGTCTGCGCCCGTCCGCATCTGGACACGGCCAAGGGCCAGGAACTATGCCGGAATTGTCCCAGAAAACTGTAAGCCCATTACATATGATCGAGCAGAACTACTCTTATTGAGATACTCTGGTGGAGCCCATTGTGAGATGACTCTATCTCCAACAAGCTTGATAGGTAAGGATATGTCATGTCCACTTTGCCTGACTAAGTTTAACTCAGTAAAGGTTGAAGGGTTACTACAACCAGACATGTCCACAAAGAGTAAGCAGTGGAAAATGGGACTTATTAACAGTAGATCCTTGCCAGCACACACCACAGAAATCAGAATGTTAATAGAGAATGAAGAACTCGACATTCTCTTCATGACTGAAACGTGGTTGAAAGACTGTTCATCCCCTGACATAGTCCAAGCACTACCCCCAGACTTCCTCATCCGAAGACAAGATAGGAAGGGAAAAACTGGAGGCGTTGTAGCAATCATATACAAAAACGATTTTGAATGCATGATCTCTCCCGTTACTATCACCAACAGTGAGGCTGTACAATTCAGCCTTAAACTCGCTTCTAATAACTCTTTTTCAGGCACACTGCTCTATAGACCTCCAGGACCCCCCACCCCATTCCTAGAGGAACTTCCTGGTTTAATAGCAGACATGGTGGCCAGCAAGAGCTCCATTACGCTATTGGGGGATTTTAATTTCCATCTGGATAAACCAGATAATGCCACAGCGATAAGATTAATTCATGACATGGAGGCCATGCAATTGAAACAATTGATAAAAACAAGCACCCATGTAAAGGGTCACATACTGGATGCCATTTTCTCAAACGACCGTAATCTAAAGGTAGGGACTCCAATACCAATGCCATGGTCTGATCACTACTTCATCCTGATTACACTTGATAATCCACAGGCACGACACACTAGTCACAAATTAACCGAGATTAGGAATAAATGGCCAAAATCCCTACCTGACATCGTGAGGAATGAACTGGAGGCCCAAGCCCCAGGCCTGACAGATGATGTAGAAGAGGCCGATAAGATCTGGGCCGACTGGCTCAACAAAGTAGCAGCTCAGCTCCCACAGAAAACCAGACAAAGTAAGCTCCATGTGAGAAATAAAGCCCCATGGTTCAATGAGCAATTAATTCTGATAAAAAAATCTTGTAAGAAAATGGACAGGCTGTGGAGAAAAAACTACGATCCCGCCATCAAAAGCCAGTATAAGGCGGCTATCAGACAATATCATAGGGAGATGATTCAGGCTCAGGCCAAATTCTTTGAAGAAAAAATCAATGCGGCACATAATTGCTCAAAAGTACTATTCAAAGTAGTGCGCTCCTTAACATCCACCAATCAAGAAACGAACCTCCAATCCTCTTCCAAAGAAAGGTGTAATCAGATGGCGAAATTTTTTAAAAACAAGGTGGAAATACTGTATGAGAACCTGCAACAAAGCAGAAACATCATGAAAGTTGATTCCTACCCCCACACTAATGAAAATCTGAGAATTAAAACAGGAGGGGGACTAGATCATTTTGCGAATTTACAGGTAGAGGACCTGACCTCAACCCTGCAAAGGATTAAATCTGGCTCTCCACAAGATCCAATTACACCAGACATTTTGTTACAGGCTGGCACAAGAACAAAATCAACCACAGCAGCCTTGGTGTCGCTCTCTCTGTCCCAAGGCCTGATCCCAAAATCATGGAAACACGCGATCATACGGCCATTGTTAAAGAAACCACAGCTGGATCCAGCTGAACCTGGAAACTACCGACTCATTTCACTCTTACCACTGCTAGGCAAAATTGCCGAAAAAACTGTGAATCAGACCCTGTCCCAATATTTAGAAGAAAATCAAAGGTTACACAATACACAAATGGGATTCCGTCCCCAACATAGCACGGAGTCAGCTCTGTTGGTGGTAACTGAGGAATTAAAGAGAGTTCTAGACCAGGGGTGCACAGCGGCTATCCTGCTCCTAGATCTGAGCGCCGCATTTGACACGGTGGACCATTGCACATTGATCAATAGGTTAAAGGAAGCAGGTATCACAGGCGCAGCGATAAAGTGGCTGACTTCATTTTTGGAAGACAGGTCCTTCCAACTGTTGGAAGGGGATTATCTATCTGATACCCTTCAACTATCGTGCGGAGTCCCACAGGGCTCCGCACTAAGCCCCACACTTTTTAATGTTTACATGCAACCATTGGCAGGGATAGTACAAGAATTTGGTGTATCCATAGTATCGTACGCTGACGATACACAACTTGTATTATCAGTGGCGAACGACCCCCACTCCTTGCACAACAACCTGGGTCCATGCATGACACGAATAGCTGATTGGATGTGTAAGTGCTCCCTTAAACTGAATGGGGATAAAACGGAACTTATGTTCCTGGGAAACAAAACAGTCCCCAGGAATCTTATCAGCTGGCCTACTCAGCTGGGAGAACCCCCAACTCCCAAAACTGCCATCAAAAACCTGGGAATCTGGCTAGACGAAAATTTAAGTATGGAGACCCAAACAAAGAAACTCTCAGGCAAATGCTTCGGTTTACTCCATATGCTTCGAAAAATTCTCCCTATCTTACCTGAACAATCCCGCCGAACTGTGGTCCAAGCATTAATTATGTCACAGCTGGATTACGGGAATTCTTTGTATCTGGGCGCACCCAAATATGTCATTAACCGGCTGCAGGTAGTACAGAATGCCGCAGCAAGGACCTTGCTCCAAATCCCAAGACAGCAGTCAGCCAGGGCAGCCCTGAAGACACTACACTGGCTTCCAGTCCAGGCTAGGATCACATTTAAGGCAGTCTGTATCGCTCACAGAGCCATGAACGATAGAGGACCTGCCTTAATAAAAAAACTGGTCGCTCACTATACCCCAAGTAGGGCCCTAAGATCCTCAGCGGATCTTCTCATGCAACAGGGCAGAATAAAAAGAGCAAGATGGGGAGGAAGATCTTTCATGCACCTGGTTCCCAAAATGTGGAACTCACTGCCCAGGGATATGCGCATGTTAACCAACGAATTAGCTTTCAGGAAGAGACTCAAAACCTTGCTCTTTCCCTAAACTCCCGCCTTCAGGCAGCCTGACCAAGTCCACCGTTGTTATGTTTTCTCCTAGCGCTGGGAAGCCTAAGGGCAGCTACGCGCTTTATAAATCCATAAACATTCTAAAGAGAAGTGTCAAGAAGACCACATAGTTGAGAAATCATCATGTGCTGATCTGACTTTGATTGATCTAGCTGAAAGTATTGATGAGAACCAATGTTTTTTGAGACCAACATCTGAAAATTTGAATGCCTTTTTCAAGTTTTATCCCTGTCAACCAGATGGTGTACGTTGGAATGCTAAAAAATTATATCAGCAAAAAAATGGGAAACCAAGGCAGTGGCTGACTTATTCACACAAAGCCGAAACTTTTTTCTGTGTGGAATATCTAGCTTTTAGCAAACAGACAGATAGGATTGCTTTCATTGAGGACTGTTCTGAGGAAAGGCATATGTATCAAAGAATTGATGAGTATGAAGACAGCATCCTTAATTGCACTACTTTGGAATCCTTCATGATGCGATCAAGAAACATAGATATGTGTGGCCATCTTTTTAAAAAGGGCACAACTGCAAAACAAGAGGAAGTCAAGCAAAAACGTGCCATTTTAGAAAGAGTAGTGGAAACAATAAAACTGGCAAAAGAGGTCTGAGCTATCGAGCAACTACAGAAGCTACCTACACCTTAAAAGATGAAAAATTGGGTCATGGACATTTTTTGGAACTTGTTCAATATCTTAAAAAAGTATCTTAAAAAAATTGATCCATTTTTGAAAAGCAATATTGAGGATGTCATTAAAAAGAGTAAAAAACATCATGAGGTTGCTAAGAGTGGTTAAGGACGTGGCAATCTGGTTACCCTGATTTCAAAAGCAACTGTGAACTCTTTCATAGATATTATTTACTAATTACTAAAAGAGGGTAATGTCAGGGATGTCGAAATGTTCTCAATACAGCTGGATACAACACAGGACATAAATGTTGTAGACCAGTCCTCTATCATGATCAGATCAGATGCGCGACCGATGTTGTCCACGAACGTCTCATGTCTGTTGTGAATTGTGGAATGATAACTGGAAAGGCATTGTGTAAGATAGTTTGCACTGCACTTGAATCCATGAACATTAACGTTGCAAATTGTGTTGTTAACTCATCAGATGTAGCCTCCAATATGCAGGGACAGTACAATGGGTTCACACCATGGCTGAGTAAAAAATCACCTGATCAGATTCATATGTGGTGCTACGCACATGTACTTAACCTTGTCATAACTGATATCACTAAAATATCTATCTGCTGTATCACTGTTTGGGCTGTCAAATTCTTGCGCTATATTTCTCAGGGATTTATACCTACGAATGAACGTGTTGCGTGACAAAAGTATTGAAGCATGGTTTCGGTCCATCTCTACAATTGGAGAAACAAGATGGTGGGCCAAAGATGTGGCAGTCAAAAAAATGTTTGGTCTATACAGTGACCAAAGCAAATCGGTGCACATTGAGGTTCTTCAAACTGTGGAAGAGATATCAACATCAGATGACTTTAAATGATGAGATCAGATACAGAGCCATTTTATTCCTAAATTCACTAGTTGCATTTGACACCATTTTAACTGCGCAGATTTATCTGTTTATTTTTCAAAATACCGCTCCTATATCACTGTACTTGCAAACACAAGGTATTGATGTACTTCAGGCATATCGAATGGTAAATAAAACCATAGACTCCCTACAGCAATAGGGTCAGGATTTCAGCTGCATAATTGATGCTACAAACAAATTCATCACTTGGGCAAAAGGCAAATTAGATCAGTGTGATAGCGACATTTTGATTCAAGTTGACTTCCCAGAGGTTCGAGTGCCCAGGAAGATGATGATGCCTGGCAAAACTGCGACTGATGAACCCATCAGGTCAGCTACTGATAAATACAGGATAGAAGTTTACGATGCTGCAAGGGACAAAGTAGTTACCAGTCTGCAAAGTCGGTTCACAACTCTTGGTCAGTTTGCAGATTTGGCATGCCTAGATCCCACAAACTTTAAAGACATCCTTCAGAACCTTCCCCAAAATGCACTTCAACGGCTTGCTAACTAGATTTGATCCAGAAGCATCTGTTGAAAAAACGCAGCATGAGTTACTTGATTTGTATCAAAGTGCAGCAGACTAAAACTCAGTATTGAGGAAGAGTACAATATAATCCAAGAAGTTCAAGTTGAGCAAGACTTAGGCACCCCTTATCTCAACTTTGGGGATGAGATAGTACAACACGCTAATGCTGGGCAAAAAAAGTTTAAGTGTAAGACCTGCAAGGACTGTATGGCTTGCTGCTATAGTTTATTATTGTGTTATAACATGTACAGTAAAGCCTACTCTTCTCTATTTAAAACCTACAAGTTGACATTGACTCTTTCCTCCTCTCAGGTGGCTTGTGAAAGATCTTTTTCTAAGCTCAGGTACATCTTGAACAGGCTGCGTAATTCTCTCCCTCTCAGTCACGTTTGGAAGCCTTTATGCTCATGTCTGTGGAAAAGGATTCCTTGATGTGAGTAAGCAATGAGACAATCATTGATCTTTTTGCCTCCAAAAGCAAATTGATGCAAGGGATGTTAACACTTTAAAATGTGAGCTCAAGTTGCCACATTTTTGAAGCTGAGCACTTCTAACAAAATATTTTATTTGAAGGCTGCATGTAAGACTCAGGACATGAAAAGCATTTGACTTTTGAACATTACCGTGCACATTGTGAGGCCGACTTGCAAACTATCAAACAACGCAGTGCAATACCCAGAGTTCAACTCCTTGCATCGGCTCTCTTTGAGCCTCCTTTGTACCATAGTGAAAGGTTGTGAGCATTATGTCTAGCATAGGGTTTGCACTGGAAGGATATCCATCCACTACAAAATCCTATGCTTAAGCTAATTTTAAAAGATTTACCGCACTGTATTTGTGCTGTACAGTAGAGCACACATGCATTCTTGGAAAACCTCAAGGAGGCGTCAGTTTTTGGCTTAAATCTAGGTTTACCTTCGTTAGTAGGTAGGGTTTTGCATCAAAACCCATGAGTGGTTGCTTGCGGACTCCCACATCCCACCCATGAAACACCCTCTTGACACAAATTAATGAAAAGTAGTGTGCAGTGCAATTAAATATAACACTTGCTTGAGATTAAGTATGTTTAAATTATGTTTTTACAGTATTTCATATTAAGGAAATTGCTGCAGGCCATGTTAACTGTTTAAAATGTCAAAATGCCCACAATCATAATGCTGTGCATTATTGCGCTTTAAATAAGATGCTTTATTTTAGCACTGTTTACAAAACTCATGATATAAAAATAATTTTATTTTTGCACTTTGTCTTGTACAATTTTTTCCTCTAAACCTTTTCACAGTTGTTTGAGGTTATGTGCATTTTAAATCTCTTGTTTATACTATTTTATATTAAGAATACATCTGTTATATTTAAATTCATGTTTCGTGCTCAACATCTCATTTTTTGGTGTTCTCTGTAGGAATGTCTGTGAGTTATGACTGGGTATCCTGGTGCACCATAAAGTCATCATTTACTATGCTTTGAAAGTTAATGCAATTAAATATGTAATGAAATATGTGTTGAAAATGCATTGTTTTGGCCTTTCTGTCTCTAAAACCCCCCTAGTAGTGGTCAGGCTCGCTCACTGCGCTTGCTCGCTACACACCATATGGGGGCTGGTCTGAATTATACTTTGTGTTCTCTAATTTACTACTCTTGTGTCTATTTTTGGTGTTCTCTGTAACAATGTCTATGGGTACATATGACTGGGTAACCTGTTCTCTTTAAGGTCATCATTTACTGTGCTTTGAAAGTTAATATCATTAAATATATAATAAAAAATGTGTTGTAAAATGCACCATTTTGGTCTTTATTTTTCCTACATTTTCTTGCCCCCCAAGCAGTGATCAGGCTCGCTTCCTACTCACCGTGCGGGAACTGCCCTGACAAAATTTGCCGGGGATGCTTTCAGTTCCCAGTCCGGCCCTGTTTACAAATCTAGTTTGCAATCTCAGGATGGCCTCCTTATATACATCTTCCACCTCCTCAATTATTGTTGAAAGATACTTAAAAACATGTTGACTTACTTTGCCTAATGAGACCGACAATCATGCCTTTCTGTTGTATTTCTGAAAATCTGCAGCTATCAAGGTCACCCAAGTAATTCTTAAAACACTCAATCCAATCCTCCCATTCTATAGGTGGGTCACCTGGTGTCCTTAAGAATGGTAGAGGTGTTATTATGGCATTAGTTATATTCATTTTCAAAATTATGTTAATATTCTTTTATTGTCTTAAATGTTCCTCTTAGTTTTCCTGTATTTCCTTTTTGTTCCTCCAGGTGGCAGCCCAATTTATAACCAAACGAGTGAGAATGCTGAGTGAGGACATTGAGTGAATATTGACCCTTAAAATTATTCAATCTTGTTGTTCAGAGTACACGAGCCAACCAACATGCAGTTTATTGTTCCAGCCAATCAGTAACAGCAAGACAGGTATTGCCCAAAGCACATTCAAAGCTTGAAGACAGTGTTTGAGGCTGCCACGCGATGCCGGTGCTCTAGGTGCACAGGTTAGTTCCCAACAGCTGCGAGTCAACTGCCCTTCGACGCCATTCCACGTGGAGGGTGCAGTGCATATGCAATAAGGTATTGTCGCACTTCATACGCTGGAATGGTGACACTGCTAACTTGATTGGAATGCTGTCAGCAGTGTGTGTTACCCACTTGCACTCAGATGGAGCCTCGCGCTCCTTTAAAAATGCAGCCGTTCATCGCCTCACTTTGCTCGAGGTCATTACTTTGTGCAATGACATGAATGATAATCTCAGATACACTTAAATATGTTGTACTGCGGACTTTACCTGAATTCTCTTCTTCCTTGGTAACTCACGCACTGCCAGAGCTACTGTGACTAATTTGTTGAAGACTGCTTATCTGGCTCAGGGTAGGGTGGAAAAGTTTAATTGCAGACAACTTCACAGCCGAGAGGTCTAAGGTGAGGTGAATTCAGGCTCCTGATTTCTCGCTGCGGGCTCACCAACAAAGTCTTTGGGATGACTTTACGTGGCTCCAATGACGCTGTGGATTCTGTTTGGTGGTTCAGCTCTCTCTCTGTAATCTTGCTGATGCCTGGCAAGATTGTCGCCAAAATTGCTGTAGATAGCATTCAGCACTCTGTAGCAGGATGTTCTTCAAAGTTTAGTAGGCCAGAGATGATAATCCCAAACTGCAGACATGCCAGGCACAGCATACTAGTGAACTGCCTTATTCAAATAATAGAATGTACCTATGTCATCCATAGAATGTGAGTATGTCATAGCAGCTTCATCCTGGCTGAAGCTGGCTAAATACAATATAACAGGCAGGAAAAAAGAGACAGAAAAATCTCAAAATAATAGAAACAGGAAACTAATATCTAGATTTAATCACATAGAACAAACTGGGTTGGCACTAATTCATCTCACAAACAGGGCCTGTAGTTTCTTTTGGTATGTTTGTTTGTTTTGATTCTGTTATTCCTCCAGATGTTTAATTACCTTTTTATGTATGAGCCTCTCAGAGAGCCTCAGTCGTTTATTTCAGTTTCTAAATGTCATGACTCACTGATATGACATAGCAACAGTTGATAACAAAACTGGCTACCCACTGTTTTGATGTCATAAAGGCCTACCTGGCCAGGATGAATTAGCTCTCTGAGAGCCTGTCAGCGCAGGGCTGCTTATCTGTTTTGAAAGCAGAAGCACAGCTACAAGAGGGGGAAGTAAGGCAGGGATGGTGGAGGGGGTTGGTTAAGGGTGCCAAGTGAGTTATTTTTTTCTCATATTTTGGTCGGGGAGAAGAGGCCATGTCATGTATGGCTCCCTTTAAACTACTACTCTGCCACTGCATAGTCTTTGAAACCAGAGACAGATGATTTTTGGAGCCATATGTAACATAAACTTATACATGAGTTAAAAATGAATTACGTATATGTTTTTCAACTCGGGGTGCTGAGTGACATCATGGACTGTTCATGTTTTGCTCTCGTTGTCTATTTGAGGTCACTCAGAACAAATCTGTAGTGAAGAAGTCCGTAGCCAAGATGCAGTTTCATGTAGATTTATTAGGTTCAGTTACAGGTAGATGAGTTGTAGACATGCAGCCCCACCAGGAGCAGTCTGCCTGCTGCTCAGCCCATACTCCAACTGTCACACTCAAGCATCCAGGCACGCAAACATTCCATTCAAGACCATCACACCAACATTCCATGCATCACATTCACACTGGCTGAGCAGCTAGGGAGAAAGTAACAGAGAGCAACCAAATAATTATAATCCAGGTTACAACATACCTTCCCTTCTTCCACAAAACAAAAATGGAAACCACAAAGAAGAAGAAAGTTCAAAAAAGGAGAACCCAAAGAAATAGGAAAATGAAAAAAATAGAGAACAAGCAAGAAGAAAAAGAACCCAGACGTGAAAGGATCATAGCAAAGATGCCAAGAAAAATCAAGCTTGAGCAAGGAAGAAAATACACCAGAGATAGGCAAGAGTAAGTACAAGAGAAAATGAAATAAAAGGTTAAGACTGAAGTACAAGAGAAATGGAAAGAAAATACAGAGAAAATGTACCAAAGATGTAAAAGAAGTAAATGTAGGAAAAATAAACAATGTAGAGGAGATGCAAAGATAAAAATACATAATATATATATCACCCACCCATCATCCTCCTATAATTTCTTTTTTTAAAAACATTGGAAATGGGTGAGGGACATCGGAACTGACTTTCCCCAAAAGACAGGTGAATAAATGGACCAGAAACATGGAACATCTACACCCAACATCAACCGAAAATAAAATAGTTGAGGGGAAAGAAAGAAAAAAACCTTGACTGCCAACCATGCAGCCAAAGAGGCCTAGGGACAGACAACCACGAGTGTGGCAAAATAGTGCACACAAACAATGATACACATGGGACTCGTACCCATTAGAACACCTATATAGAGGTAGGTAGCATGAACAGACAGCAGAACACAAGGGACGCGTACCCCTTAGAACCTCTAAGTGAAGGTTAGAAACGTGAACAGAACAATAGAACACATGGGACTCGTACCCATTAAAACCCCTGTGTGGAGGTAAGAAACGTGTACAGAACAAAAGAACACATGGGACTTGTACCCATTAGAACCCCTGTGTAGGGGTTAGAAACGTGTACAGAACAAAAGAACACATCCGACTCATACCCATTAGAACCTCTAAGAGAAGGCTAGAAGCGTGTACAGAACAAAAGAACACATGGGACTCGTACCCATTAGAACCCCTGTGTGGAGGTTAGAAACCTGTACAGAACACAAGAACACATCGGACTCATACCCATTAGAACCTCTAAGAGAAGGCTAGAAGCGTGTACAGAACAAAAGAACACATGTGACTAGTACCCATTAGAAACTGTGTGAGCGGGACTGACACACACAACATACTATGTAGATGGGAAAAACACCCATTACAAACTGTGGAGATGGGACTAAACCCATAACAAACTGTGAAGATGGGACTAGACCCATAACAAACTGTGAAGATGGGATTAGAGATGAACTGATGCAAAGTGAATCTACTAAGGCAATCTCACGTGTAAGTAATGCAACATTCAATGTTCACTTCTGCACAGAAAAATAAAACATTGTAGAACGTAAAAACAATCATGTGACTTTCAAAAGAACACTGAGTGTATTGGAACAGTGAGTGTGGAGATATACTGAAACTTCCCCCACAGAACATTAAGAACAAGAGATCAGGCCAAAAATGCTCAAGTCTGTAGCTTTACCACTTGTAATATGTTGCTATATGCTGCTGCGATCAAGTTCCAAGAAGCTGTGTAACCCTTGTGGGATTCAGCCGCCGCTTCACGATGAAGGAAAGAAAACTGGGGACAGTGCTGGCCGAATTTGCTTCATGCCGTCTGGAATACACGTAGACTAGCAACCTCAGAAGCCGCACCGCCGGACATGCTTGTAAACAATGTCATTCCGTCCTGTCTCATATGTCAAAGTAGCGAACTCACCAAAGCCTACAGACGCTGGTGACGCATGACTCCAGTGTCCAAAATGCTCCCTGTCAGCCCGGAGGAATTAGCTGTCGGCCAGCGTGGAACATCACAAAATGAAATGGAGATCCCCCAGATAATCCGTGGCTTGTGCCGTGCCTCCAACCACAAGATGGCAGCACGCATTTGACGCTGTGCCGGATGGCTATCGGCGTCGCCGCGCTCCAAAGCATCCAAAAACAGCAGCAGAGTTGCAAATGCCTCACAGGAGAGACTCCGCGCGACTCCGCGTGAAGGTGAGTTTGCGTGTGCATTACTTGACTAGTGCATGCGTTTTAAAAATGTTGTGCAGCGGTTGAACTGCCACAAATGACAACTCAAAGCGTAAAATACTATTTAAAAAAAACAAAAACATCACAACTGCTTGTCACAAATAATGTGCTCACCGCAAATGTTCCATACCTTCCGCCGGTACCACGGCTTGGCTCCTCATAAAATTGTGTAAACCTCAGCAGTAAAACACGTGCTGAGAAAACAGCTTTGGGCAGCAAACCCCAATATCTCACAACCAAAGTGATGTCCATCAGTAACACATTCATAATATCCAAAACTGTCCAAGTCAACATAGAAGGCACAAAGAGGAAGTGTGCACATACTTGTGTCGCTGTTTCAGCATTTCCTTGTGGGCACACCACGCTTGTGCTCCACAGTTGTGCTGGGGTCGGGCAGTGTGAGAAAGACTGGTGAAGAGTAAATAAAGTGCTCAGGATCACTCAAGCTATCACGGAAACAGGATTTGCCAATAGAGGAAGCCAAAGAAGTACAAGCAGGCTGGGGCTGTCTGGTGTTAGAGACACTGGTGGGACTGGCACGCCTTGTACTTCAGACTGGAGGTTTCTTCTTAGTTTCTGTAGCTTTCCTTTAAAGATTTCTTGTTTCAGTAAGACCTTTTTAAAACCCGCGTAGTTTCGTTTCAAGAATCGTCGCCAAAAATCTGTAGTGAAGAAGTCCGTAGCCAAGATGTAGTTTCATGTAGATTTATTAGGTTCAGTTACAGGTAGATGAGTTGTAGAGATGCAGCCCCACCAAGAGCAGTCTGCCTGCTGCTCAGCCCATACTCCAACTGTCACACTCAAGCATCCAGGCACCCTAACATTCCATTCAAGACCATCACACCAATATTCCATGCATCACATTCACACTGGCTAAGCAGCTAGGGAGAAAGTAACAGAGAGCAACCAGATAATTATAATACAGGTTATAACAAAATCAGTGAAAAACATTTTGTAATTCACTGTTATTCATCTAGAATTCTATGTATAATACATGGAATTCTGCACCCCTTGTAAAAAAGAAAATCTCTATTTTCATTATAATAGACGACTTGTGATTCACCAGTTGCCTAGTATAAAGAAATGACATAGCCGCTCAGCTGTAATAACTTAATACAGTTGAGTTCTGACTTCACAATGCTTGCTGTCAGTAGCAGAGGAAAAAGGCAGGTCAGGTCACAGAGCAAAGTTAAAGCAGCTACAAATGAAAACTAAAAGTGACTTTTCATTCTTCTGTTCTGTTTTTTTAGCTATACATTGACAAGCAGAAAAGAGGTATTTATGGCAGAATGTTTATTTTTGGACTCCTTAGGTTAAAATCTTTCTGCATGTTTCTACGCATTCCAAGCCACTGCACATTTTTTTTTTTTTAAACAGACTTGTATTAAGTTGATTCTGATAGATATTTGTTGAAAAGAGATACGTTTTTTATGTGTTTAATTTTGCACTAGACGGTCTATTTTTCATGTTTTCAAACATGCTCTCTTTCATTCGAAAGAGCTAAGCACCAGTGATTTAAGGGGTTTGTGGGAAAGGTGATGATGTGTCCATGTATTATAAGGAATAAATGACCCCCTGCTGTGCATAATATGGATATTTCAACTCACCTGGGAGTTCCATAACCTTATAAAGGAACTCTTTCTCTGTCCTCGTTCCTCTAAATGGTCATGGAACTCCTTGGTGACTTGCAATATCCTTACAATGTATAACAATGGGTACTTCATCCCTGTTCCTCACTAGCACTTACCTTCTTTTCAGAGGGTCACGGCGCTCAAGGTACTCCATAGCATAATGGAGGACCAATAAAGAAACCTGGGAGAAAGAGAACAAAAGAGACATTAATCCTCTGTTTTGCGTGAGAAAACGTGAAAAGAATGAGATAAACTTTATTTTGATTATGATTTGTGTTAATTAATCCTTACATATTAATATTACTATATACTTTACCCCCCTGTATGACTGACCCTCTGTCTGTGAGATAATGTTGAGGTGAATCCTTACCCACTCCCCAAGAAGGACTTCACACAGCTTCACAATTTTTGGGGGGATAAGAATAGTCAATGTACGTTGAAAAGATTAAATCTGAGTGCTCCCTCTTCACAGCCGAGAGAGTTAAGCTAACTGGGCGCGAGCTCCCCGGGGAGGACAGCGTCTTTTTTTTTGGTGTTAGCGAGCCCCTGCGCCCTCCCCCCTTTTCCGGTGCCTCTGGCACCTTCCTGTGACCAGCTCCTCTGCCTGATGGTGTTGCTGCGAGGGGCTGCTGGGGCGTTTGTGGCAGGTCCCAGCCCCAAAGTCGCTTCGGGGGATTCATGCTGGGAGAGTGCGGCAAGGGAGCTGTAGCCCAGTTGGGCAGCCAGCATATTGCTCCGGGGCAATGGCAGTGGAGTCAGCACAAGTCGGTGGGAAGATGAGGAGGACTGCCCTCAGACTGCAGTGATCTTCCTTGAGGTGGCCGGCAGTCCACAGGCTCAAGGCAGGAGTTGGGAGGAGATCCTCCCTCAGGCAGTAGGAGGATCATTTGAAGCACATAAAGGTGCACTGGTTGAACAAAAGAGTGGGAGATATTTCTGGGAGAGAGGAAAAGAAGTCCACTGGGCACAATACCCTTTGCCCATGGAGAAGGGCAGTCAAAACTTAGAAAAGGTGGAAAGCAAGCTCATAGGCAAATTTTCAAGATACACACTGCATACCAGAGGTATAACAGCAGCATCAGGGGTGAGTCCAGGGCTGGAATTCCCTCCTGTCATAGTGATCCATGGTGGTACAGAAACTGAAAAGAGGCAAAGCTTACATTCAGGAGGGCTGCATATGCGGAGGTCTCTACAGCAAAAGTTGGGAAAACTGGGAAATCAGTAAAGCTGCCGAGGAAGAGCCCGCAGGGTAGGGGAAAACATGCTCCTCCTCCCCAGATTAAGGTCACCCCCTCCCTTAAATCCTTTTATAAAGTTCTGGCATCGCCAGGTCTTCAAAAGGAAGGGAGAGGGGCGGATGTGGGCATAAGTCGGAAGTGCTTAAGTATGGATAATGCCACTACAGAGTTTGCAATGGGCATTGATAAGATGTCATTGTGTAGATTGAGCTCTGTAGTAAATAAAGGGCCAGCAGCTGATTTAGATAGTATAGCCCAGGTCCCCACCTCTAGTAGATTTGATGTTCTCGCCATAGTAGATGAGCCAAGTTCTGCTGATGGGCATTCCCAGCAGGCGACAGATACTGGGAGTGCATCCAGGGAGCAACCAGAGGAGTCTTTGGCCTCCATCCTCTTAATCTTAAAAGAGGAGATGAAGAACAGATTTAAGCTATCCAAAACCAACCAGGGAGACATCCAGGCCTCCTGCACTGCTTTAGCTAAAAAACTAGAGGAAGTGGCCTTTCGGACGGGAGCATTGAAGGAGGAGGTAGCCACTATGAGACAGGATATAGTAAAAAAAAACTCCACCGGCATAAGCCTCCTGTCCAAACAGAAACCGGGATTAAGGGAGGATCTTGAGAGGATCAAATATCACTCTCAGAGGAATAACCTCAAGCTCCTGAATGTATCAGAGGTCGCTGAAGGTTTCCGATATCAAGGCCTTTGTAATCATGATGTTGCAAGACACTGCCTTGAAAGATAGGCCAGATATCAATCTTGACTTAGACATTCAGCACGTTCATAGAGACCCCTTTAAAAGGAGCCCTCAAAGGCAGAGGCAAAGGAAAATACTAGTGAACTTCCTCTCATATGCCGTGAAGGAGCCGATTCTGAGTGAAGCTTTAATGAATAGCCCCTATTTGGTTGGTTTTTACTCCCTTTCCATTAGATCGGATGTTAGTCGGGCAACCGATCAGAAGCAGTGGGAACTAGGCAAAATGGTGGAGGAGTTGAATAAGCTAGGGGCAGAAGGGCAATTGAAATTTCCAGCAAAGTTTTGTGTTATGTGGAACAATTATATGTACAATTACCGATCAATGGAAGAAGTGGATGGCCTGATCGAACTGATCACAAAAGGAGCAGTCCCCCGAGCTTCATGAAGCAGAGGAGTGCCGGACTGAGGGGGGCTGCCATAGTGTAATTAATTTTTAATAGAATCACTCCTCCCCGGGAGAAGCTTACCAGGCAATCATGCCTGAAAGCTATGGGAGGGTTCCCCAGGGAGGAGGGGGTGGGTGGCACGGGGTGGGGTTAGGGCACTGGGTGGGGAGCAGCAAGAGAAAAAGGAAAAAAAAATAAGTTCTCAGTATCACCTAGACATATCTATGTAGCGAGTTGGCCTAGGACAATGCGAAAAGAATGGGGTTTCGAATTCAAGGAAAAGGATTGGGGTAATGATGAGGTATCTTTTTTAACGTGGAATGTATACAGTCTCCGGTCTAATAGGTGGCAGAGATTGGCTATGAGATACTTAGAAGAAAGTCAGGCTCACATTGTCCTTCTGCAAGAAACTCACTTAATGGCCAGCGAGAGTAGAGCCCTCTTCTCTAAATGCAGATGGGTGGATAGCTCCATAGTTTCAGAGCAAGTAGACCACTGTAGGGGAGTGACTATCCTGATTAGGAGGGGAGCTGGAGTCGAGGTAAAATCCTCAAAAACGTACAGCTCTGGAAGATGGGCTATGGCAAGGTTTGGAGATTTTGAGTTTGTATGTGCTGGATTTTACGGCCCAAATTTGGATGATCCCCAGCATTTATCCAACCTGGAGTGGAATTTAGTGGAGGTTACATCTCCAGTGATTATTGAGGGGATTTCAACACCCTCCTTGATCCCACCTTGGATAGATCCACTCAAAAGAGCTATGCCTAAGGCCCTCGAGAGAGAGACAGGCTCTTAAAAATATGCTTCAGGACATAGGCCTGGTAGATGCATGGAGACATACAAATGGTTCTAGGAGGGGCTGTACGTTCCATAGTAAAAAATATGGCCATTTCTCCAGATTGGACAATATTTTTGTGGATAGAACTGTAGCGGGAAAATATGAAGGCGGTCCATAGTCTACCGGACCATGTTTTGGATCATGCTGCGGTTAATATGTCCTCAAAGTGTCACAGCTGCCGTCTAAATGTAAGGTGGACATTAAAAAGGGCCATCCTTTTAGACCCTGAGGCAATTGCCAGCCAGATAATGCAGGATCAGCCTCACTTGATGTAATCTGGGGCACTTTTAAAGCATATATTAGATGGGTGTTGCAAAGTCTGGCTCATTTTAAAAATAAGGTTGAGAGAATAGACCTCAAAAGATTGGAAGATAGAGTGGGAGTAGTAGCGGTCAAGCTGCAGCAGCAAGGTATTAGGTCGAATGAAGATAGAGAGGGGCTACTAAGGCAACTGGAAGAGGCGAGGCTAAACTATACGATTACATTGGACATGAAGTGCAGAGAGTGGTGGCAGAGAGGGTGTATGAGTAAATTCGAATATGGAGAGAGAGCGGGGGCACTGTTAGCATGGAAGGCAAGAGTTGAGAGATCAAGGAACTTCATCATAGAATTGGTAATCAATCCACTGGGCAATGCCTCGAATAAGGTAGAGGAAATGCAGGCCTGTCTAGTATCCCTATTAGCCAAGTTATACACAGAAGAGGTTCATCCCGAATTAGAGAGGCTTAGAGCTTGGCTGGAAAGCGTACAGCTGCCAGGAATTTCAACAGAGGGTAGAGAATGCTTGGACGCCCCAATAACCATAGAAGAAATTAGGACATACCTTCTGCGGATAAAGAATGGTAAGGCTGCTGGCCCGGACGCTTTACTATCAGAGTTGTATAAACTTTTAATAGAAGAATTGGTCTCAGAGTGGGAATTACTATTCAACTCGATATACCGGCAGGTAGGATAGATCCCAAACTCATGGAAAGAGGCCACAATAGTCTTGGTTTTATAACCTACCAAGGATCCTAGGAAATCATATTCCTACCGACCAATTTCCCAGTTAAATGCAGATTATAAAATCTTTATGAGTATCATGGCAGGGAGATTGGCTAAGCTTGCCCCTCAGCTGATTCATATAGATCAGAAAGGATTTATCCCATAGAGGCAAATCCAGGAGCTCACGCAACAACTGATGAGAACAATCAACCTTGCCATGACTCGTTCGATTCCCTTGGCCGTGGTCGCGATTAGTGAGGCTAAGGCTTTCGATCAGGTATGTTGGGCATATTTGTAGGAGGTCCTGGATTCAATGGGTTTCAGCCCGGGCCTCACCGTCACTCTTCAGAAACTTTATGAAAACTCGTTGGCCAGGATCCTTCTTAATGGCTCCCTAACAAGGAGTTTTAGTATACAAAGGGGTACGAGGCAGGGTGGCCCCCTGTCGCCTCTGCTGTTCGATATATATATTGAACCTCTGGCACATCAGCTTAGGAAAGATAGTCAGGTCATTCCTTTTCATTTATCTACTATTAGCAGTAAGATTGCGTTGTATGCAGACGATTTGATAATTTATACATCAGACCCTGTTATAACTGGACCGAAGGTGGAGCAGGTGGTGGCAGAATTTGGGGCCCTGTCGGGGTACTTGGTGAATAATTCCAAGACGGAGGTAATGTGTTGGAATATAGAGGGGTGGTGAGGGAGAGTAAGCGCAGAGATAAAATATCTAGGGATTACTATTGTTAACCCAGTGGATGAAATTCCATCGCATAATTTAAAAAGGGTGGTTAAGGAAGTTGACTCTTTATTGTCTAGATGGAAGAATCTGCCTCTAACAATCTACGGGCGCGTCAATTTACTAAAGATGTCGATCTCCCAAAACTGACTTACCTTTTTAACTGTATCCCCCTCACGTTCCCAAGATCAATCATAAACAACATCCAGGGAAAAATAGCCAGTTTTATATGGGCTTCCAGGGGGGTTACGTTGGCATGGAAAAAGATGAGGCAAAGGATTGAGAAGGGTGGTTTGGCCCTCCCAGATTTAAATCTGTATTGTAAAGTGTTTCAGTTTAAGAATATCCAGATGCTATTGGGAAAGCTTGATTATTCAACTTGGGGAATGCTATTAGGAGAAATGACAAGAGTGGTTAGAGCTGATGGGTTTCTGTATAAGTTTGGTGCCCCAAAATTCTTTAAAAAGGTACGACTGAAGGTTTTAAAAACAGCGCTCAATCTTTGGTGCAAAGTGAGGATAATGCTCAGTATAGGATATTATTCCGACTTTGCACCAATATGGGATTCCCCTGGCTCCCCAGAATGCATGAAGGATGGGTTGAGTCTCCCATTAAGGCGGGCAGGGATTGTTACCTGGGGAGACCTGACGACAATGCAAGGGATATTACCATGGGAAGCCCTGAGAGCCAAAGTTGGAGAGAGTCTATCCAGGTTCGAATATGTGCAGCTGTCTTCCTGGTTTGCGTCCTTGATACAGGAGACTGGACGGGAAAGGGAATTTGGGTCCTCTCTCCAGGATGTAAGACCCAAAAGAAAGGAGGTCGCCGTGTGGTATTGGAAACGTCTTGAAGCGGAAGATCAGAAATTGAAATCACCATATACTGTGTGGGGAGAAACCTTCCAGGGGGTGGACATACAACTAATCTGGTTGACTCTCTGAAATTATTATATTCTGTAGTTAAGCCGGCATATTTAAAGCGAAATCACTTTTTTTACCATCAACAGACTATACTGGTCACCACTAAAAATTGCCTAGTTCGCCCCATCACCTACCCCCAGGTGCAGAAGGTGTGGATTTCTAAAAGCTAATGATGAACATATTTTCTTCTCGTGTCCTAGGATAAAATTGTTCTGGACTGACATCAAGACCATCCTAAAAGACATTTTAGGGGTAACAATAGCCTTAAATTCATTACTACTCCTGTTGGGAGTAGACAAGACCTCACGCAATCTATTGAGGAGGGAGCAGAGTGGTCTCTTGTTCTATTTGATACTCATAGCGAGGAGGGAAATCTGTAAACGGTGGATTGATCCATCACCTCCGAATGTTGCAGACTGGATCAAAGTGGCTAACTGGTCTTGGAGTATGGATTCAGAATGTAAGACAGGAAGACCATCCGGGATATGGGCAGATTTCTCTAGATGGAGTGGAATTTAGGGAAGAACCCCAGATAGAACATTGATCTCCTATGATTACACTAAGGCACCACCCCAGATGAAGGCCCCATTTGGGCGCTTTAGATCGGAGGGGCCTAGTGTGAATGCAATGGACAGTGAGGCGGACAGATAGAGCGGTCTGAGATTTGCAGTTGCTACGGTGATAGGAGGACAAAAAAAAAGGAAAACAAAATCGATGTTTAAAACATAATTTTGCTTGTAAAATACATGCTACTCTCAATACACTAAGTTTCAATTATCAAGGTTAAACAAGTAAAGACAAACTTGACATCAAAAGAAGGAAAGAAATAAAGCAATCATATTCTAAGGATGCGTGAAGTTCTATTACTTCGTTTCCATGCTCAACTTAAATCTGTGTGAGAATCTTTGCAAAGTTCATTACGTTTTTACATGTTTTGTAAAAGACGTAGGAGAAAGGATTCCCACACATGGTTTTTGCAGCTATTCACAATTTGGCAAACTTATTCAGCATAATTAATGTTCATCCTTAAAAGTTGTTTTTTTTTCTACTGGAGAGTCTTACAACAAAGACTTTTTTGTTTGAAAACATCACCTGAGCTCAGTTGAAAAAAATATAAAAATATGCAACTCCCTGAACGCAACAACCATGAATTTCCTTAACTCCCATCAGAAGTACTCAATTTGCCCAACCTGAGATCCTTAGTCTTCTAATTATGAGAATTGCGATCTTAAACAGTGCCATTTACAATCCCTATGAAATTTACAATTGGGCATCACATGCAAGTACCAAGAGATCAGAGCACCTTTCTGCCTCTATTTCTTTCTCCCATATTCCCAGCATCCATTGTTTTATACACCTCTCAGTTTAAATTTCCTATCTCTGTTTTTCTATTTTTTTAGTTGAAGTGTCAAATGACAGATTCATTATACAAGAAAATTAATGTGTGGGTGAATAGATGTAGCCTCAGAAGGTTCACCCCTTAGGCAGTAAAACTAAAAAATAAATATATACAACTGTCCTTATCTTTTTTCCAAGAATTTGTTCAGCTGTATACTCTCCACCCAACTTCCCTGATTACTTCCTTCCTGACTGATTGCATATGCTATATTAATCCTGGCTTTCCCATTAGATTATTTAAAGAATTGGTCAAATAGCCAACTAAGATTGGTCCTCAAAAGAGCAATTTCCCTGGTGAGTCACAAAATAAACAGCTTACATGGTCATTCCCTAAAATGTTAAAATGTTCTCATAAATAGATGGAACCCTATTTAGGCCTGTCATTAAATCATACCATCAGAAGAACGTACTTATGTTCAAATCAGACAGATTACCTATAGAAGCCATATTGGGTTCTTGGAGTGGTCTCCCACTTGACCAGTGAACATTTCCCCTCTTTAATGATTCCATCTATCAGTTTTTTGTGTACTTCAGTGTGACACACTAAGTGGGACGGGTATGCCCAGATGTGGGTCCTGTGCACACTGTGCCACAGGAACAAAGCTATACCCGACGGACGATCCCTAATGAGAGCGAAACTGGTCTTGTGTTGCTTGTGTTCCGACTCAGGAAGGACCTGGCCTGGCAAATCGGGCTGGACTGTTCCCATTTGAGGAGGGTCAAGACTTATTTACATAACCCTGCGTCCAAACTGAGGTGGCATTGTGTGCAAAATAATGATGGACTGGGATGTGGCCCTGAGTAATTACCAGTGGCTCAGATTAATTCAAGCATTCCATCCATCACTATTTTGGATCCCTCTGTAATGATAATGTGCAGAATTTTCACCACTTTCTATTTATGTGTCAAATCCATTCTTAATTCTTTAAAATAATTTTATGTTGTACTGTAATGTTGGTCTCGGGTGATGTCCGCATCAATGAAGCTTGGTTTACAAACTGGTATTTCCTGTTTTTTTCTTAAATTTATATCACTGTTTTAATATTCAAAAGCATATTCATTTAAACAAAGTTATAACAACAGTTTTTTTAAGTTACACTACTAGCTTATTTTGCATTGCACAGCATCATAGTTGATCATTCATTAATTCAATTATTTATACATGTACTCATTCATTCTGCACCCCCTATTCCCCTTCTGTTCTCTCCTTGCCCTTTTCCTTTCCTTGAATAGCTGGACACTTTGATCTCTAATAACGTCTTGTCAAGAAATACTCAAGAAAATGACAGGAGAACAATTGGTAGCATGGATTCAGTGGACAAACATTCAGTCTTTTGCCAATCAAATTAGGTTTTAGGTGGATATAAGGAGGAGGATGTTCAGTGCTTCGTTTGTGGAAAAGGTAAGTACCAGAGTTTAAAACCTTTTTGGAGAGTGACATCAATGTCTATTACTGCCACTTGACACTGCCACTATGGATGCCACCCACTTCATCTGGTTCAAGTACAATCAGACCTGATGCACTTTGAACCTTATGGGATGTCACTGCCTGCTTCAAATAGGTACACATAAGTGAGCTCAACTTTATTTGAGCTCCTACTGAGTGCATTCTGAGCAGACTGTGCCAAGTGGTCAATTATACAGGCACAAAGGCACTATTCCAAAAATTCAATGATTTTTGTAGTGTCTCTTGCGAAGCTCACCCTCCCCATGGCTATTGGGGCTTCCTGTCCCCGAGTAGTCTTTGGGGGGAAAAAATGGTAAACCAATATATTTCACAGCATAGTTTCCTTATAAACTTGCTGAAGGGCTGTAGTATATTACATGTAGTTAGATAAATCCTAATGCTGTACTTTCACAGGCCAATCATTTATGAAAATAAAATAGCATTTTTCTTCTGCTCATTTTTCCTTCCTAACCCTTCCAAGTAGATTCTGAGAATCTGCTTGAAAGTGGCTAGGTAAATGAATAAAAAATTATGCAAATCTCACAATCACTTGTCATAGGTAGCAGTGCTAGGTAAATCCTAAAGGCTCGTGCAGCAAAGATTCTTCTCAGCTACATAGAGCTTAGAAGACCAGAGAGCATACAAGTTATACCAGTCTGAGATGCTCAGGTACCAGGCAGAAGTCTTAATATCATAGAAAGTTTTTCGAATGTAGCTGGTGAAATAATTTCATACTTCATGAAACATGAGTTGGTGGTGCCAAGCCACCAAATCAGTAATAAGCCTCCAGAACACTGCTTGAATTGTCACTTTGAAATCAAATTCTGAAATGCAGTAAGTGTGTCTGAAACATCAGCTTTCTTTCTCACCTTGAATTCTTTGACGTGCCCATACATTGTTTGACGTTAAAACATCGGATTGCTTTACTTGCAAAATATTTTTCACTAGACCAAAAATAGTTATCTAAGATGCAAAGAGGAAAGTAGGCTGTCACCTGGTGTGGTGCACCTTCAAAGATCTCTGCTTGACTTACCCAGTCGTCCCACGTCGGGTGTGAGTACTCATTGAAGCCATTTCCTTTTCTATTGCATTTTATTTTTTAGAGTTTTGATGATTTCATTATACACGTAAAAGGTTTTTGAATACAAACAAAAAGTAGGACTGGCAATCTTTCCACTGCATCACCTCTGCTTGCTCACCTTAATGAGTTTTTGAAAATTGAATCCATGAGGCAAGTGAAACTTCACAAATAGAGAAACTGCTGACAAAGAAATGTCATAGATGCACGCAGTGGCGTAGCGTGGGGGCCACAGGGGCTAATGCCCCAGGCGCAAAATCCGTAGGGGGCGCAAAAATGTAAAAGAAAAAAATGTGTGCTACTAATTTTTTTTATTTTTTATTTTGCGCCAGGAAGTGCTAACGGTCGTGGGTTAGCGGGCACAATACTTGCCTTGCCCCAGGTGCTAGCAACCCACACTACACCTATGGATGCACATACCATAAAGTTGTCATCAATGAGGCTGCAACATGTTCAATTAAGAGTTTCAGTCTTGTTTCTCTGATTAAGTACTGCCTGTGGGAGCTTTTCTGGGCCTGGCCTGTGATTTGCTCAGATATGAGTGCACTGTAAGCAGTTATGTTATGTTAGCAGGTTTTAGAACGCGCACAGCTACTCAAAGAGTGTTCCTGCGCGAGCCCAAGTAAGACATGAGGAGGAGACGGAACACACAGGGAGAGATTCAGTTAAAAAGGAAAGTTTTAAATTTTTTCCTAAACTGAATGGGATTTTGCAAGCTACGTAAATCAAACGGAAGAGAATTCCAGGCCACCACGGCCAGATAGGCCAAAGAGCTGCCACCTTTCCTTTTCAGGCGATATCTGGGCAGGGAGGCCCTTAACATATTTGAAGAGCGCAGTTGTCTACCGGGAATGTAGAACTGAAAACGCTTCCTGAGATAGACAGGGCCATACTCATATAGGGCAGCATGGGCCGTTACCAGGGCCTTGTATTTAACCCATGTTCTCACAGGCAACCAATGAAAATTACGCAAATGTTGCTTGACACTAAAAAGTTTAGGGAGGCCGAGAAGCAGTCTAGCAGCGGCATTCTGAACCACCTGGAGTCTATCCAGGAGGAAACCAGGAAGACCCACATAGAGTGCACTGGCATAGTCGAGACGGGAGGTGACCAGCGCACGGGTAACCGTTTCCTTAGCTGCTAAAGGGAGAAGAGGCAAAAACCTTTTTAGTAGCTTCAAAATGCCAAAGCAAGTACCTGTCAGCTTACTGATTTGGCTGCTGAAGCTAAGCCTTTCATCGAACCAAATCCCAATGTTCTTGACTGGGAGGCCCTGCGGCGAGGGCTTGGGGAACTCCTCTGGCCAAAACGAGTGCCAGAACAGAGGGGGAAACGTGTCAAAGAATAAAATCTCGGTTTTATCTTCGTTACACTTGAGCTGGGCGGAAGTGAGCCAATTAAACACCGCTGCCAGACAGGTCCTAACATAATCAGTAGATGACTCATGCTTTTTCCAAGTGAACAGAAGCTGAGTATCGTCGGCATAAGCGACAACTTTTGCACCTAATTCCTCTGCCAGCTGAATAAGAGGCGACATGTAAATGGTGAACAAGAGGGGGCTTAACACGGATCCTTGGGGTACCCCGGTTTGAAGCTATTGGGAGGTAGACGTAAACGGGGGGGATCCAAACGCAATGAGTTCTGCCTTCCAAAAAAGATTTGAGCCACTTAATAGCGGAACCTGTGATACCCAGCTGTTGCAGACGGGCGAGGAGAAGTGAATGAGGAACCGTATCAAAAATGGCAGACAGGTCCAAGAGGACCAGTACTGCCCTGCCGCCCATATCCAAAGTTTTGCGAATGGCTTCAGCCACTTCCGCCAGTGCAGACGCCGTACTATATGAGGCTCTAAAGCCAGATTGAGCCGGATGAAGGAGTCCATGCTGTTCCACATAGGCAGTCAGCTGCTTGTTAACCATCTTCTCACAGACTTTGGTGATGGCAGGGAGAAGTGAAATCGGGCGGTAGCTGGCCAGAAGATTGGGATCAAGGGACACCTTTTTTAAAAGGGGGACAATCAAGGCTTGTTTCCATGCGGGAGGGATCAAGGCCGATGCCAAAGAAGAGTTAATCAGCTGATTCAAGAAGGGGTTGATTAGAGTGGCAGCACTCGCCAAAATTTTGGCGGGGCATGGGTCATTGGGAGAGCCGGACTTAAGAGTGGACAAAGCGGCCATAGAATCAGCCAGAGGTATTACATCAAAGGTGGAGAAAGTGACCTCAGAGGACGATGAATTTTGTAGAGGGAAGAAAGTGGGAGTAACTTGGATATCCAAATTGCCAAAGTGAGATTGAAGTATTCTCACCTTATTGATAAAGAAATTGGAAAGTTCTTCACACCATGGAAGCGATGGGACATGGGCTTTGGTCATGGCTTTCGGTGTCGTATAGCTTTGTACAATATTGAAAAGCTCTTGAGCATTATTGACAGATGAGGCAATACGTTCAGCGTAGTGCAGGCATCCATTTTACAGGTGGGGGGACAGCTTCACCAGCAACAGGACAACTGACCGCGTGTCTCTTACTCACCACTGTCTGTCTGCTACCGAGCAGTCTTCAAAAGGAGAAGTTCATGTGATGCTGGTCATGTGGGGGCCATCGCGCACCAGCGCTTCTGTGCTGCTGCCTGTGCATCAGTGCAGACTATTCTACTGACAAAGATGCTGGGCATGGGCTGTGGACCCTTTGTCTCTGTGACCCTGTGGTATCACATGGGTTTGACCGAGAGGAGTCCCGAGCAAGTGAAAGCATGGGTGGGCCTTGTCTCTCCCTGGCAGATGCCTAGCAAGCTCAAATCAACCAATTAGCATTTTGGGTGAGGGTGGCCCACTGCTACATAAGCTGAGACTCTCTCTCCTGTCCTGAGAGCATAGTGTGCTTCAATGGCTCCAATGGTGTGCTTCTTGTGACTCTGTCCAATATTGTTTTGCATGTTGCCCTGTTTTGTGGCGGCAGTCGGACCTGCAGCACAGAAGTCCACTTGCATGCAGTTACGATTAGAGTATGATTTAGCATGGGAAGTTACTGCGTTGCATGAATTGGAGAGAGCTGAAAAGCGCCATATCCACTGAGATATGGTGCTCTTCAGCTCACTCCCCGTGCTGGCACTCTTGAGGCGGCGAGCACCAACGCAGGCACCCTTACATCATGGATACCTTCCTGCAGAAAAACAATCCTTAGAGGCGTATTCCTCTTTCTCTGAGCGCTGCACATGGAAAGATGAAATAACGAGTAAAAATGAAGGTCTTTCTCCTTGTTACATCTCACTTGGGAAGGTGTAGCATTTTGACGCATTCTCAGGTTTATTAGCTTTAATAAATCTGGGAATGTCCAAACTCCATGGGTGGATGCATGAGAACTCCCATGCTCCTCCCATGGAACGCCTTGCGTTGTATGCGCTGTGTTACTTTGTATTTACTACACCACGCAAAGGCTTTGCGTGACTTAGTAAATACGGAAAAATATGTTGCGTCAGGCTGCACCCCAAAAGTGTCACAACCCCAGCACAAAATCATAGTAAATATAGCCCTTAGTTTTCACTGTCTTTCTCCTCATTGTTTTACCAAGGCCTGTACAATCCGTTTGTGATTTACTCTGAAACTGCTCGCTTGAACAATCAAGCCCTGTACATCGCATCCCACAGTGAACATCCTATGTTTTTAAATCCTATAACAGTACAGCTTCAAAATAAAAAACACCACCTGAACCTATGATTTCCGTAACGCCATATATGCTATATACATTTCTGACACAAATTCTTTTTGGATAGTCTTTAAAATGGAGGCAGTTAATGGAAAGATTTAATCTGTTTTCGGAAGGAAGGTGTACTTGTTCTTTTTTTCACATTTTTTTGATATCGGTTAATTCATATCACACATATAGTCTCCTGTTTGAATTTTAATTAAATAACACAATTTTTTCTATGAGGAAGTTTTCTTGAGCTCACAAGATATTGAACTGAAAATGTATGTCACGCCTCTACCATATATGTACGATTCACAAATATGTGAATTCGACCAGGTTTAAGCCAATTAAAAAATAAAATCCTCATAGCAGTGCGAGGAGGTACGCTAAAATGGTTTAAAACAAACCCCCGTCTCCCGTCACGTAGAGATCAATGGGCAATCTAGTTTTCTAACTGTCATCCCTAGAAATAATTTGAGCAATATCCTTTATGCCACTCAAGGCCAAATGGGGCTTGAATCATGTAGCTAATGTTACCTCCTTTATCTGAACGCATTGTATTGTAGAGAATGAAAACTCATTAGGGAATGCAATGGAAAATTAAGAATGTGTTATTCTAGAAAACTGCTGTCATATTGTTTATAGCTGTTCGGAATATGAAAATGAATGCACTGAAATGTAAAAAGGACCCGACATTCACTGTTACAGATCGAAATTAACAATTTCACAGCGCTGAACAATGATTTGAATGGATGAGTGGTTTTAATTTTTCATAGTACATTGTACCATACTTTAAATTCTGCTACAATAAAGCTCATTTCAAGAAAAAGTAAGTACGGGGTAAAGATAAATGAACATATGCTCAGGAAGGGACAAAAGAATCGTGAAATGGGTAGCTTCATTAACTACGTTTTCATTTTATACCTATTTATTTGTTGTGTTTGCTCGAAGAAAAAAAATGAGACTGGGAGCACTACAGCCAGATTGCAAATTACAATTATTGCGTTCTGCTGGTGAGGTAGAAGGTGATAACAGCACGACAAGTATACTTGATCTACGGGAAGATCCATTCTTTTAAATGGAGGATGCACTTGGCGAAGAAGATTTGATAGCACGGTTTGGACATGGGATGGGTGGCTGATATTAATTTTAATTGCGCTTGTAGTTTGGCAGAGATTAGTGGTGGTCTCTTCACTTACAAACTTTGTCTTCTCGACCCAGGTATCATGTAATAGACGAGATAAATTTCCACCCATAATTTGCTAGCCTCACTGATCCATATACACATAACAGTTAGCACTGTGGCATGTGTGGACGGTAGGCATGATAGGATATCGCCAATCACGCATTCCTTTACACCTTCTTGGCTCTTTTCCACGTGGGTTCATTCGTAGTGACACAGTCACCATTAAGTGATAAGTTTTATTTTGTGAGGCATATTTGATAAACTAGATCGAACTTTAAGAATGCATACTTCAATTCTCTTAGTGTATAAATATTTCTTGACTACAAAATTTTACTGTGCTTAATTCGAGGCAACTGAGCAGTGCTATATAAACTTAACCCATATGTAATTCTGTAATTAAGTAACTTATTCAACCAGCTTCTTTGTTTGCCATCCAATAGAAATAGTGATTAACAAATTCTACACAGTGGGGAACAATCTGTGCACAAAAGCAGCATCTACAGCTTCCTGAGCCATCTCCATCGGACTGGCAATGCCCGAATATCTCTCAAACACGTCCTTTAGGCTGACGAGAGAATCTGCTTGTGATTCACCTTTATCCTGCTTGCAATTCAAAAATGCAGTCCAGTCTATTTTCACTGGGCGCACATTTGCAACTGCATTCAACAACGCAACCGTTTGCCATATTTATGGCTCCATCATTCCTGGATCCTGTTTCGACCAACCTGACTTGTCAACCAACCTATCTCTCACTCCACTAGGTCCCACCAGGTTCAGCAATTGATTCACATCAGCCCAGTTTGGTTTATACACTTGAAACACACTTTGCAATGCTTCATGACACTGAGTAGGGTTTTCTCTAATGTTGGGGGCACTCTTTCTTAGTCATCATCAAAAAAAGAAGTGTTCCAGGGGATGTGGATGGTGACTATACACCTCAGATTGGAGCAATTCCCTAATGAATGAAGAGTACTGGTAACTGGTGAAGTACTCGTTGTCTCCATCACTAGAGTGAGGGGAAATCTCTGTCCTTGCTCCTAGAATCCTGTTCCTAGCTAGTAGGTATACGTTCCTCGTTAAACTGTTTCAGGTAGTAGTGGGGTTGATTCATAAGGATCCCTACACCCAGCTAGGACTGCCCAGAGTGATCAGCGTATGTATGGCCCCCAACTGCCCACAGTGATCAGACTGCAAGTGGCCACAACTGCTCACTGTGATTGGCCTGTGCATGCCTGCAACAGCTGGCCCTTGAAGGACTACAACTGCTGATGTCATGACCACCTGGAAAAGGCCACATCTGAGGACGTTGCTGAACACCAATTTACAAACGAGACAAAACCCTGCTTGGTAACAGAATATAAACATTGTATCAAATTATGTAAAAGAAATGCAAAAAGTCACAATACAGCCCACAAAATCCCCACAAATCTCATAATTCGATCTTTCTCATGGGATTGAACCTATCAAATGTTTTCATTTTTGTTAACATTCAATGAATTAAGTGATAAAAAAGGAAGCCATGTCTACCATGAAGTCCTGAAAGTGTGCATAGGTATAAGGCACTGTCTTATCATTCAGGATCAACAACTGAGTATGGTCTACATAATTCATGAAATTGAGTCTATGTGAGCGTATCATCTGAGGCAAAGGTGTAGGTATAGGTTGAAAAAGGTACAGCTCAGCGAGGAGCCTTTTGGGGGTGCCCTGCTGTAGATGTTTAAATCCAGAGCAGTATGGGGCAAGTGTACCTCCTGCCATGTATTCTCTAAATAGGACGTAATCCGCTGATGAGAGGAATCACAGATACCCACCTCTGCCAATTTCAAACTGCCTTGTCATGGAATACTGTGCTGAAAGCAGCAGACAGGTCCAACAGCATCAACACTGCTGGGTGACTCTTGTCTTTTGAAAGACATATGGCATCCAAAATGGAGACCAAAGCAATTTCTGTCCCATAGGCAGGCCGAAAGTCTGATTGTGAAGACTTGTATACTGTTCTGGTCTACAGCAGAACAGTTGGAAATCTGGAAGTGTCCTTACGCATTTTTCTTCTGTAAGCATAGAATTTCGGAAACATCAGTTGCTAAACAGGACCCCAGTCTATCTGCTTTCTCCCTTAAATTGACATACATGCACTTTGGTACACTCCAGAGTGGATACTGGGGTACCCTTGTCAGTCCCTAGTATATGGTACCTATGTACCCAGGACATAGGTACCCCAGAGGCCTCCCATGGGCTGAAGCAGGTATTATGCCACCCATGAGAGGCCATGCAAAATGGAACTCCAGGTCTGCTACTGCAACCTGTGTAAGCTGGTGCTTGCACCACTTACTTTAGATATAGGTTCACTATATCTAGTGGTCACTACACTTAAAACTTATAAGTCACCCCTATAGCAAGCCTTAACAATCCTGAAGGTAGGGTGCTGTGTTTTTAGTGAGAGGGTGCCCCTGCATGAGCAGAGCCCCTCTGCAGCCTTCGGAGACCATTCTCCCGGGTTGTCTGTGACTCAGCCGGACATATAGGTAGAGGTGCATTATAACCTCGCGGTAAATGCTATCTCGAAAACGGCTGCATAGAAACATATCATGTTTGGTATCAAACACCTTGGAATCATACCTTCACACCAGTAACTGGTGTGGGAGGTATGATTCCACCCTTCAGAAGCAAGCTTCATGGGGTCACTGATCTAACCGGTGCCAGCCTTCTCGACCCGGGCAGCACAAAATGGATGCTGCCGGCCAGAGACACATTTCTGCCCTCCTGCTGCTGAGCCAAGCTCGAGCAGAGGAAGGCAGCACAATAGGCATCCTGTCACAGGGAGGTGTGACCACCTCCCAGACAGGATTTAGTGTATTGGGGCTGGGTGGGTGCACTCTGGGAGTGCCTGAAAGTCTGCACTTGGGGCACATTTGGTGTCCCTGTGCATAGTCCAGCTCAAACCAGTTCTGGGAGCCATTGGCTCCTGCTCTGGCGCGAAACTGGACATAGGACATGGGTGTAACCACCCCTCTGTCCTGACCCTCCCCTAGGAGGGTCCCCTGAATCTGTCCAACCCTCTCCCGTGGGTACAAAAGGGCTTACCTGGCTGTAAGACTTTAGATTTTACGTGGACAAGAATCTACAAGAAGAAACCACTAACCTTCGACCGTCTGGACACTCTGGACTTCGCTGGACCTCGACTTCGTCCCCCTTTCCGTCCGAAGCTTAGTTTGTGCCTGTGCTCCATACAGGCTCCGTACAGGACCTGTGGTGCACTAAAGACAACTGAAGAATCTCCCTTGGAGTGAAGGAGTCACTCCCCTGCATTCGCAGGCACCTAACCGCAACTGACTGGTCTGCTGCTCCTGAGCTCCTGCGGACTCCAAAGACGTCAGCAACACAGGAGGTGGGTTTCTGAAGGTCCCTGAGGTTGATCTGCCCTCTCACTGAGTTTGAGGCCAGTATCCCTCGTGGGGACTGCATAACCTGAACCCTTGTGCACCGCGTCCATTTGCAAGTGCATATGCTTGTTGGCAATTCCCGAGCTTGTGCATTGGACTCCGTATAGTCCTGACCCTGAGCAGTATTTTCACCAAAGATCTCCGGCCTCCTCACACCGAGTGCTCCGTGGGCTGGTACTTTGCAATCTTGCTTGAGGTCCCCTCGCGACTCCTGGTCATCCAGCCTGTGGATTCTCCTGAGGGTCATCTTGATTTCTGTTGGGCTCTCCTGGTTGCTCCAGACGTGCCCTGACTCTCCCTTGCTTGGGGAGTCCCCTGGAACTTGCTGGTCCACACCGTAACCTGCTTGACCTTCTTGCCTGGGTTGCTTTTGCCAAGGCTTGTTGGTGCTCCCGCCAGACACCGACCCCTCAGCACTCGACATCCTTTGTGGGACAGCTCACCTCGGGCTTCTGGTCATCCTCAACGTCTCCTGGTCCTCGTGGCTGCAGAGTCAAGCATCCCTTCTTCGCACCTGAAGCACCCGACATCGGTGGGTATTCGTCTACTATGCCCTGGTCACTCTGGAGTGACCCAGACTCTGTCCCCTCTGCTTTCAGGTTCCTTCCTTCCTTCCTGAGTCCAGGCTTGAATTCCACCGGACCCTTTTCACCTTCACGGCAGCAGTACTTCTTTGCAGCTCTCCATTGAGAACGACAGCAGTTTCCGACGCCACTTCAGACCTATGCACCCGGCTCCTCTGGGATAGGTAACTCTGGTACTACAGTATCCACGGGTGGGGTGGCTCTTCAAACTCTTAAGTTCCAAAGGGTTCGCTCGAAGTCCTCCTAGAAGTGTCCTTAAACTTTAAAAGTGTAACTGCGACGTTCCCATAGAATTGTACGGAGCGCGCGGTCATGTTCCCACACTGCACCCGGCCTCCGCAGGGTCCCTGTCTACTCACCTTGGATGGTTCCTTGGGGTGCCAGCGATTCTATCTGCTCCAGACCTTGTCTTGATCTCAGTCGTGACTGTTATACCACTATTTTAGTATATGGTTTGGTCTCCCCCTGGAGCCCACTGTGCATTGTGCTACTTACAACTGTTCTATTGATCTCGTGTTGTGTGCTTTGTGTTCTATCCTCATGTAGAGGATAGTAGAGAGTGTTATATTAATAAATACATATTTTTATATAACTACTGTGTGGTTCTCCTTCATTTAGTCATTCAGGAGGTGATATTCTGGTAAAACAAGCTGCTTTCCATTCCTTCAAGATTAAGCCTGAAGGCTGCTCTTCACAGCTACCACTAGGATAGCTTTCTAAAGGTTATCTTTGACCTCATACATCATAAGGATCGTTTGGACTGGTGCAAGGTGCCCACTTTAATTAGTGAACAGCATATACCAGGCCAACTTCTCACAACAACCTCTCTTGTTTATTGTACATGTGTCTGGGCCCCCTTGCCTGCTGCTCTCTCATTTCTCCCTCCCTTCCTCGTTCTCGTCCACTTTACCCCGCCTGGCACCCCCTGTTATTCCTCCCTCAGCAAGAGCTATAATAAAGGTCCCTTGCCATTCTACTTTTATTTGGCATAGAAATTCTATTAAAATGAAGGGAGCCTTCAATACAGTCCACTTTTGTTTCTTCGTTGGGCTTTAATGTGCCTACTCTGCAAGTGTGAGCACATCTGAAAGAAACACGTTAGTTATAGATTCCTTACCTTAGAATTACCCCCAGGCGTCAGACTGGATCCGGAAAGTTTTTTCGTCAGCAGTACCTCTGCGCGTCAGAAGGTGGCGTCGGAAGGTGGCGTCGGTCGGCTCCGCGTCCGTCGTTGACGTCGTGGTCGCCGGGATGACGTCGCGGTAGCTACTTAGAGGCCGCCCTCGCGCGCTGACGTCAGTTCTTTCTTTTTCCGCGCCAGCCAGCTCAGATCCGGGAAGAGCGGTACCTCCAGTCATTTTTTGACTGACTTTTTCTCAACTTTTGTCGACTTCTTTTTCGAGTCTTCGACTCCTAAGGTGCACGAGGGATGCCCTGCTTCAAGCCATGCGGTTCCTGTCATCGGATGATGTCGGTGACGGATCCGCACCGCGTGTGTCTCTTTAGCCTGGAGCGCGACCACGACCCCAAGTCGTGCTCCGATTGCCGGTCGATGGCGCCGCAGGCTTTGCGGGAGCAGTCCCGAAAGCTGCTTGAGCACCGGCAGTCGGCTCCGCGCCGTTCGAGGTCCCGGTCGCGAGGGAGGTAGAGGGACCGGTCGCAGAGCCACCACCATTCGTCCAAGTCTTCGAAGTCTTCGCACTCGGGGTCGGGTAAGTCGAAGCATAAGAAGAAGTCAAAGAAACATCGTCGCTCTTCAACTTCTCCTCGTCGGTCGGCTGATCCGACGAGGAACGCGGGTGGTGCCCCTCCCGCGGCTCCCCGCGCGGAGCCCGACGAGTCGACTCCGCGTTTCCCTCCCTTTCCGGGACCCCGAGCGACTCCCGCCCAGCTTTGTACGTTCTACGAGGTGATGCATGCCATCTTTGGGCGGACCGAACCCACCGGCGCGCCTTAGGGGGGGCCTAGGCCTTCTCCACCGATGGCCCCGGCTCCACAGGCCCCCCTTGGATCCAGGCCTGGATCCGGATCAGCGCCGGTTGACCTGATTACGCCTCCACCGGTGCCGCTTCCTCCGGCACCACTATCGCGTTCGACGCCGGTCGGCCCCCCGGCTGGTGTTGGCCCCGGCCTCCATCCCGACGTGGCCCGGAGCCGGACCGGCGTCGAGAGGGGTTTTTCTGCCCCTGTTCACTCCTGGGGTCCCTTTTCAACCAGAATGGCACCCAGAGGATGAGGAGGAGGACTGGGAGGGGTCAGGTGACCCTCTGACTGACCAGTTGGACAGTGAACAGGACTGGAGAGAGGAACTGTGGGATGCCAATGGTTTGGACACCTCCCCTGACCTTGGCATGTTGTCTCCTCCTACCGTGGCTACGTAGGAGGGACCGTCCTACGCAGTGGTGTTGCGTAGGGCGTCCAAGGCTCTCAACCTCGAGCTTCCTATGGTGGCGGTCAAGACTAACCTCCTGACAGAGGTGCTTCAACCGGCTGCGAGCTCTTCGGAGCTGTTGCTACCGTTTAATGAGGCCCCCACCGACGTCCTTTTGGGCACGTGGTCCAGGCCCAACACGGGGGCTCCCGTGGACAGGATGATTGCCCAACGCCACCGCCCGGCTCCGGGCAACCCCACTTTCCTCTCCCAACACCCCACCCCGGAGAGCTTGGTAGTCCAAGCCTCCACTTCCTGAAGCGCATTCCCTACCGCTACACTGGAAAGGGAATCCAAGAAGCTGGACCATCTTGGAAAGAAAATGTTCTCTTCCGCCAGCTTAGGACTGCGGTTGGTAAACACTGCATGTCTCTTTGGCCGTTATTCCCACTCGGTGTGGGATACGGTGGCGCAGGTGCTGCCTCAGTGTCCGGAGGAGGCCCGGGCAGTGCTCTCCCAGGCTGTTGCCGCCAGGAGGGATGCAGCGAAGTTTGCCATACGTTGTGGGCTGGACACCGCCGACTCTCTGGGCAGGACCATTTCAACGTCAGTTGCACTTCGTCGCTACGCCTGAATGAGGTCGACTGGCTTTTCAGGGGATTTCCAGAACACCTTGATGGACATGCCCTTTGATGGCCGTCGCCTTTTTGGCGACAAAGCAGACAACGCTCTAGAGCGTTTCAAGGACTCACGGGCTATCGCCAAGTACTTGGGGCTCTCCACCCGCCCTGCGCAGTCTGCTTTTCAACCCTTTCATGGCTACGGAAGGGGTGCCCCGCTACATCCCGCCCAGAGCCACAGGCCGCAGCAAGTTACCCAACCTTTGTGCGGCCAGGGACGTGGGAACAACCGTCGTGGTTCGGGGGCCAGCGGGCAGGCCAGTCCACCACAGCCCCCTCTGCAACAGCCTCCAAACCCTCCTAGTCCGACCTTTCAGGCCCATCAAACGCCAGTGGGCGGCAGGATTCGCCATCACCTCCCCCACTGGCGCACCATCACGTCGGACAGGTGGGTTTTGCAAATAGTCTGAAGGGGCTACTCCCTCCCTTTGAGACTACCCCTCCAGCCATGCCACCGTGATACCACTGCATGTCGGAGGATCATCTGGCCCTTCTCCAACCGGAAGTTACGGCTCTCCTGGGCAAGGGAGCCATCGAGCGCGTTCCTGTCCCAGAAGTAGGTCGTGGTTGCTACTCCCACTACTTTCTGGTCCCCAAGAAGGACAAGAGCCTGCGTCCTATCTTGGATCTCAGGGACATCAACCGCTTCCTCCGGAAAGAGAAGTTCAAGATGTTGACGCTTGCTCAGGTCTTGTCTGCCCTCGACCCGAAAGACTGGATGGTAGCGTTGGACTTGCAGGACGCTTATTTTCATATCCCCGTCCTGCCGGCCCATCTGTGTTACCTACGGTTCACGGTAGGCCACGAGCATTTTCAATTTACTGTGCTCCCCTTTGGCCTTACCAGCGCCCCTCAGGTGTTCACGAAAGTGATGGCGGTGGTTGCAGCTCATCTGCGCAGATCAGGGGTTTCAGTCTTCCCCTATCTCGACGACTGGCTGTTGAAGGCGGGCTCGCCCCAGGCAGTCGTCTCCCAACTCCAGACTACGACCGACCTCCTGCATTCGCTGGGGTTCTACATCAATGTGCCGAAGTCACACCTGATTCCCTCTCAGAAGCTCCTCTTCATCTGAGCGGTTCTGGACACGACGCGGTTTTGGGTCTTTCCTCCCGAACAGCGAGTCCGGGATATTCAGGCTATAATTCCGATCTTTCAGCCTCTATCCCGGGTTTCGGTCAGAATGACTCTGAGGCTGCTGGGCCTCATGGCCTCCTGCATCCTGTTGGTCGATCATGCCAGGTGGCATATGCGGGCTCTGCAGTGGGACCTGAAGTTCCAGTGGATGCAGCATCAGGGGAATCTGTCCAATTGCGTCCAGATCTCGGAGGGCACTGCACGACAACTGCAGTGGTGGCTCACGAACCAGGATTGGGTCAATGGCAGATCCCTCTCCCTTCCCCAACCAGACCACACTGTGGTGAGGGACGCATCCCTTCTGGGATGGGGCGGCCACATGGGAGAGGCGGAGATCAGAGGCCTCTGGTCTCCGGCAGAGTCCGGGCTCCACATCAACCTTCTGGAGCTCCGGGCGATTCGTCTTGCACTGAAAGCATTCCTTCCCTCTGTCCGGGGAAGAGTAGTGCATGTGTTCACGGACAACACCACTGCCATGTGGTACTGCAACAAACAGGGCGGGTGGGGTCGTGGACCCTATGTCAAGAGGCCCTCCGCCTCTGGACATGGCTGGAACATCAGGGCATATCCCTTGTGGTTCAACACCTGGCAGGTTCCCTGAACGCCAGGGCGGACAAGCTCAGCCGCAGGTGCATGATGGATCACGAATGGCGTCCTCACCCAGAGGTGGTGCAAGATCTCTTTCAGCAGTGGGGAGAGCCTTGGTTAGATCTATTCGCCACCTAAGAGAACTCGCAATGTCAGCAATTCTGCGCGTTGGAATTTCCAAGGCGGCACTCGCTAGGCGACGCTTTTCTTGCGAGTGGAGTTGCGGTCTGTTGTACACCTTTCCACCTATATCACTTCTGCCCAGAGTGCTGAAGAAGATCAGGCACGACCGGGCCCAAGTCATTCTTGTTGCTCCGGATTGGGCACGAAGAGTCTTGTATCCCGAGCTGCTCAACATGGCCATCGATCCTCCGATCAGACTGCCTCTTCGGGAGGATCTTCTGTCGCAGCAGCAGGGGATGGTCCTCCACCTGAACCTGTCCAGCCTCCACCTCCTTGCGTGGAGATTGAGCGCCGGCAGTTGACGTCTTTCGACCTGCCTCCTGAAGTCTGTGATGTAATCTTGGCAGCCAGGCGTCCCTCCACTAAGACGGTATACGCCTGCCGGTGGAACAAGTTTATGGCATGATGCACAGCAAAGGCTGTGGATCCCCTTTCTGCCCCTCTTTCTGAGGTTCTCTTGTTTCTTCTTTCTCTAGCCCAGCAGGGCTATCTTTCGGCCATCTCTGCCTTCCTTCGGCTTCCAGATCAGCCTTCCCTTTTCAAGTCCCCAGTTGTAAGCCGCTTCTTGAAAGGCATAACTCATCTTTTTCCTCCTATTCCCTTCGTTATGCCTCAGTGGGACTTGAACCTGGTTTTAACTTATTTAATGTGTGCTCCCTTTGAGCCGCTTCACAACTGTCCTTTACTGCTTTTGACTCTCAAAACTGCGTTCCTGGTGGCCATCACATCTGCCAGACGAGTGAGTGAGCTCCAGGCGCTTTCTTCTAAGCCTCCCTTTCTCTCTGTACATCTGGACAAAGTTGTCCTTAGGACCCATCCATCCTTCCTGCCCAAGGTTGTCACTGCCTTCCACATTGGGCAGACTATCACTTTGCCCACCTTATTTCCGCCTCCGCATCCTTCGAAAGAGAAAGAGAGGCTCCACCGCCTGGACCCAAAACGTGCGCTTTCTTTCTATCTGGATCGCACAAAACAGTTCCGGGTGGATGACCAACTCTTTGTTGGCTACGTGGGTGCCAAGAAAGGTCGGGCCGTACACAAGCGAACCATTTCTCGATGGGTTGTGTTGTGTATAAAAGCATGCTATTCTCTGGCTAAAAAGGAGCCTCCAGTGGGTCTACGCGCCCATTCCACCAGGGCGACGGCAGCCACTACTGCCTTGGGAAGAGGAGTTCCTCTGAACGACATCTGTCAGGCAGCTACGTGGGCATCGCTGCACACGTTTACGAAACACTACTGCCAGCACAGCCAAGTCCGGAGAGACGGCTTCTTTGGCAGTTCTGTTCTCCAGGATTTTCTGGTGTGATCTTGGTTCGCAGACCCACCACCGGGGTTGGTATTGCTGGGGTATCTATTCTAAGGTAAGGAATCTATAACTAACGTGTTTCTTTCAGATGAACAAGTTGCTTACCTTCGGTAACGATATATCTGTAAGAAACATTAGTTAGTTATAGATTGCTTACCGCTGCACCCATCCTCCCCGTTCTGCGAACTGATTTCTAGGGTTAAGGACATCCTTTCAGGGCCCTAGTTTTGTGCACCAGTGGTCAGTGTCTTGCATGGCTCTGCGTTTCTGGCACGGAAAGTCGTGTACAGAACTGACGTCAGCGCGCGAGGGCAGCGTCTAAGTAGCTACCGCGACATCATCCCGGCGACCACGACGCCAACGACTGACACGGAGCCGACCGACGCCACCTTCCGACGCGCAGAGGTACTGCTGACAAAAAAACTTTTGTTTGTCAGATTAAACAGGATCAAAATACAGGAAAGGAGTAGGAACATCTTTAATGGGATCATTTCTACGCACTTGTCTGACCTTTTGGGAGTCTCCCCCCTAAATTAAAATCATTACATACTCTACATCTCTAATGTTCCCTCTGTAAAATCCCAGATATATTCACATAAAAGTGCTGAAAATGCACGTACCAATCTATTATCTAAAATTATTATGCAAATAGCTTAAACCTGCAAGCCAGGGTTATTTCCCAGACACCTCTTTGGTCCTATTAAGAAGCTGCCTGGGTCTAATCTAAAGTGGCATGGTGGACAAAAAGCCTATGGCTTGAAATACTACCCCGAGCGTTTGCCAGTGGTTAGACAAATTGCGAGCATTCCTCCTATCACCTTTTGTGTGTTTGAGTAGATTTTAGCCTGTTATTCCCTTCTCCTGCCTCCGAAATTATTGGGGTACTGGTAACTCCAGGGGGTGGAATTATTCAAGGTTAAAGGAGTTTGGAGAATTACACTCAGAAATCGCTTTTCTGGCTCTTTTCCTGAAGTAATTTCTTTGTTTGCTTGTAGTGTAATTACCTGACTCTTTCTCACTCTGTACACGGAAAGTAGGTTATTTAAAAATATCATATTTGTTCACCTTTTTCTTGTTTTTGCTTAAATTTAATATGCAATACGTTAGCTGTTTTCATTTGGTAATAGGGTTACAGGGGATCGGCAAGTGACTATTTGCATTATTCTATTTGATGCTAATAGGAACCCAGTGATATTTATCTAAGAAAGCAAAAAGTGATGGAATTATGAAAGTTATCCTGTAGTCAGAATTATTTTCTTGCTGTGTGAGCACAGTAGCTGTAGTAATTGTGACAGTGAATGTCATGGCAAATTAATGCAAGATCATTACTTTGAATAGTTAGAGACACAGTCTAGCAGATATATTTAAAAGTCAAAATGTCATTCCATTTTCATGATGGAAATATGAAATAATTTGCTAGAGGCATTTTTAAGTTTTGAAGCAAAATTCTGATGTTCAGCGCAAAGTTCTATTTAATATGGAAGGTGCTAGCAGAATTTTGTTAGGGACAAGGTAAACACGAATGTGAGAGAAAATGGATAGGCGGAGAGGAGTTTCTACAATTGTAAAGGTGCATACATTGCTGATGATTACCACACTTAATGCAGACGTCAATCAAAAGCTGATTGAATAGATTAATATTTTACATGTATTGTACTAGCACACCTGGAAATCACCCGATGTAAAAAATATAGCTGTTAAACGGGGTTCTAAGCGCTGTACCTTGTGAGGCATTCTCCTTATGAAAAGGTGTAATAGGGGTCACAATCCAGTGGACTGCCTACACCCATGCAGGTCTATACCATCTAATTAACACTGCCACTAGGGTCCATCATGGCGGGTAGAGGGGAGCTCTCTGCCTTCTCCACTGCATCCACATTGATGGGGGTACACCCCAAGCACCATGTGCTTCTAGCCCCTTCCATATTATTTACGGTTTCATGCAGTTAATGGGTGGGCTGTGCTGAGATGCCTTGAACTGCAGTGTGCCCTGCATGCTGTAGTCCAAAGCAGCATCCACCAACACCCAGCCAACAGCCCCACATTCTCCATCGAATCTGGGGGTATCAAGAGAGGGGAGCCAGCAAGCTGGTTTAAGCTCTCCTTGGCATGGCGGGGCAAAAGAAGGGATCTGATAAATACCTGCAAAGGTTTCTCTAAAGTCCCCTTGCACCACCGAGGACCACTGAGTCAACTTCTAATCCTCATTTCTGCTGTGATGTTAATGCTCAGGTGGAAGAGGTTTCTGGACAGACTTCAAGGTCTGTAACCTGCAGGAAGTTGCGTCTTCCTAAACTCAGTGCTTCATGTTCAGGTAGCACCAGGAAAACATCATCAACTCAGTAGTCATGTTTCGTGTTCAGCACCCTCTCCTTATTTCACCTGGGGATGCGGCTTGAGTGTTCAAAACCTCAGTCAGGCCATGCTCAGAGTAGAGGCATTATTGGGTGAACCCGGGCAAAGGATAGGCAAGAGGTACGTCCATCGCTGGCCAAAACAGCTTGGTTTGAACACCGTTTCATCGATTTGAGGTATAAATTGAGTCATAGCTGATTATATATGTTTATCCACAATACAGTTAAGTGGATTATGTCATTTAAGGCTAGCTACTGCCTTTTGTTTGCCCTGCCCGTCATACAAATGCTGTTTTGTGATAGTGTTTCGATTGGAGGCCACATGGTGGTTTCATTGCGAGGAATATTATCTTTCATAGGATTTTCATCAGATACAGTTAGTGCATTTTATTAAATTATAATTTTATAGCCTCACTTGGAGGATGGGAGTTTTTGATTCAGAATACTTCTGTACATTGGATTATGTGCTGTACCTTATATTACAATGATTTGAAGTTCATAAGAATGGGCATGTGCATACCAAAAGCTGCTTAATCCCAATGGGTGTCACACGTTCCCAAATATATCGTCACCAGACTCAAATGAACTGCATCTGAATAGGACCTTTGGTGTCCTGGCAGGGAATATTAAAATAACTGAATCCAGCACACCAGGACACTTTCTTAATATAACTACTTAAAATGTAGTAAAGCTGGTATAAAATCCATGGGTGATGTGCCATGCCCCTTTCAACCATGTTAGCACGTTTTGTAAAGCGCACAGCTGCCTCAGCAAAGAGTCGTCCCAGCGCTAAAGCAGAACATGGAGGCTGGTGACCAGAAGAGGCACTAAAATGAAGGGAAAAGATGAGTTTTGATGGCCTTACGGAAGGCCAGGTAGTTGTTCATGGCACGAATGGAAAGTGGCAAAGCGTTCCAGAGCTTGGCAGCCAGTAAACGGAAGGAGCGCCCGCCCGACCGAGCCCTCCTCGTTCGAGGCACAGTCGCCAAATGTTGTCCCATCGAGCAAAGTTGGCGCGAGGAAGAATAGAATGAGAGCAGGTTTGACAAAATGCCAGGAGAGGAGGATTTCAGAATTTTAAATGCAGTACAGAGGACCTTGAATGCCACTCGGTTGGCAACAGGCAGCCAATGTAGCCGGCGAATCGCACTGGAGGTGGGGCAGGTTCTAGGGAGGCCCAGAAGGGTTCTGGCTGCAGCGTTTTGAACTCGCTGTAGTCTCAGGGTTTCGGTCTTGTTTACCCCTAAATAAAGTGCATTGGCATAGTCCAGTCTTGACAAGATGGAGGCCTGAATATTCATCTGCCTGATGGACGGGTCAAAAAACCCAAGCAGCGGTTTGAGCCCCCGTAGTATGCCAAAGCAAGTCCCTGCAACTTTCTTAGTTTGAGACTGAAAGCTGAGGGCCGAATCGACCCAGACACCTAGATCTTTCACCACCTGCTATGGGGTAGGTGCACAGCCCAATATGGCCGGCCACCATCTCTTTACCATCCACCTATAGGACTGTGTTGCAAAGAATGTCTTTAAATCCTCGTCTTAAATCAACAAAGGAACCGAACAACAATGATGTGGCAAAAACAAATCCATTACTTCCTGGCGAAATTATGAAGGATGGTAATATCATGGACCAACCATGTAACTTGATATCAAATAACATTAACTATTTTGGATTAAGGAGACAATATGTCTTTGATTGTACTTGCTTTAGGTGCAATTATGTTTTAAGTTTATTTCGATTTGCACAATTAATTAAAATCCTGGCAAACATTCACAATAAAAAGAGCATGCGGAATTAAAAAACCAGTATCATGCAATGTTGTTGAAGTATTAATGGAATACATTTAGAAACTGTCCTTTCTAAAAGAGATTCATTAATTGAATCCACGAGGATGGCCAGTCTGTGGAATATCGAAGAGCATGTTAAAAACTGCTATAAAGAAAGTTGCAATTATTACAATGATATATTGTGTCATTGCGGTGAACGATACTATTGTGTGTCACGTGAGATCAAACTCCTGGAGATAAAATATTTTGGTAGAAAATAAGAGTGCTGGAGGACACAACACCCTAGTGTAGGGAATCTAATTTTGTAAAGATATGGAAGTACAGGGCACAGTCTCGATCTTAGCATGCTTTTGATCTGTGGGACGTATCCCACAAAGCGACCATCCACATTGCCCTTCAATGATGAACATTTTATAAGTTCAAACTCTACTTCACCATTCATTTGATGAAAAGTCTTCACATTCTGAGGGATGGCTCTTTAGACTTCGGTTTCCAAAAGTAGGACACTTCCAACAGCTCCTGTTTTAGAATTCTGTAGTGTCTGATGTTCTACCAGTGTTGTCAAATTAGCTGGAATTACTGGCCAGTGCTTAAACATGGATAAGACGGAATGCAATGCATTTAATGAAGACTGGTGCGGAGTAGGTCTGATACTCGGTTAAGTAGCAAAGCCAACAAAAGCACTAAATAACCACAGATCATCACTTCAGAACCCACTGCATTGACAGCTGAAAATACAGCTACGCTAAAGCAGTCTGGATGGCAGCCTTAAGGAGAACAAGTATTTGTGTAGAAGTGAGAACAATCTTTTGGCCAATTGAAAAATCCCAAAAGTTGCTATGAAATTTTAGAGGTTCATTAGGGGTCTTCTGGGTTACTGCTTAAGAAATTCCCTCAGTTGGTTTTCTGTCAAATAATTAGCCTAAAAATACAAAATAATGGTTTTATTTCTGAATAAAAAAACTTGAAAAGCTGTCCATTTTTCAAACGTCGTATCTGTAGTCCTAAAATGGATAAATTGTGAATGTCCCTGGTATAGTGCCTTTACACCTGGCTTCTCCCTAGTCCTCCCAAGCTTCACTGCGTGCAATTTAGGGTCGGTATTATGGACTAGCTTCCAAAAACCTCTGATGATCAGAAGCGGTATTGTTCACAAACCTTGTATCATCCCTGAAACAGAGTGAACACAGAACCAATGCCATCACTAATAATAAGGTATGAGAATCAATCAATCAATCACGGCATTTATAGAGCGCGCTACTCACCCGGGAGGGTCTCAAGGCGCTGGGGGAGGGGGTAAGTTACTGCTCGAACAGCCAGGTCTTGAGCTGCTTCCTGAAGGCGAGATGGTCCTGGGTTCGCCGAAGGTGAGTGGGGAGGGAGTTCCAGGTCTTGGCCGCCAGGTAGGAGAAGGATCTTCCTCCGGCGGTGGTTCTGCGGATGCGTGGTACGGTGGCGAGGGCGTGGCTGGTTGATCGTAGCTGGCGTGTGGGCGTGTAGAAGGACATGCGGTCGTTGAGGTACTTTGGGCCCAGGTCGTGGAGGGCCTTGTGTGCGTGGGTGAGGAGTCTGAACGTGATTCTCTTGCTGACGGGGAGCCAGTGCAGGTCTTTCAGGTGTACGGTGATGTGGCTGTGTCGGGGGATGTCCAGGATGAGTCGTGCGGAGGCGTTCTGGATGCGCTGGAGTCTCTTTTGAAGTTTGGCTGTGGTTCCGGCGTAGAGGGTGTTCCCATAGTCCAGTCGGCTGGTGACGAGTGCCTGGGTGACGGTCTTCCTGGTTTCAGTGGGGATCCATCTGAAGATCTTGCGGAGCATGCGCAGGGTGTTGAAGCATGAAGATGAGACGGCGTTGACTTGTCTGGTCATCGATAGGGAGGAGTCCAGGATGAAGCCCAGGTTGCGTGCGTGGTCCGTTGGCTTGGGTGCGGTGCCCAGGGCCGGGGGCCACCAGGAGTCGTCCCAGGCGGAGGGTGATGAGCCCAGGATGAGGACTTCCGTCTTGTCTGAGTTCAGTTTAAGGCGGCTGTTCCTCATCCAGTCGGCGACGTCTCTCATCCCGTCGTGCAGGTTGGCTCTGGCGGTGGTGGGGTCGTTGGTGAGGGAGAGGATCAGCTGGGTGTCGTCGGCGTAGGAGATGATGTTGAGGTTGTGTCGGCGTGCGATGGCTGCGAGGGGCTCATGTAGACGTTGAAGAGGGTCGGGCTGAGTGAGGATCCTTGTGGAACGCCGCAGATGACTTCGGTGGCTTCGGATCTGAACGGGGAGAGGCGGACTCTCTGGGTTCTTCCGGCGAGGAACGAGATGATCCATTCCAGTGCTTTCTCTCGGATTCCGATGTTGCTGAGGCGCTTCACTAGGGTGCGGTGGCAGACGGTGTCGAACGCCGCGGAGAGGTCCAGGAGGATGAGGGCAGCTGTTTCCCCGTTGTCGGTTAGGGTTCTGATGTCGTCGGTGGCTGCGATAAGGGCGGTCTCGGTGCTGTGGTTGGCCCGAAACCCGGACTGCGAGGGGTCGAGGGATCCATTCGTCTCGAGGAAGGCGGCAAGCTGTCTGTTGACGGTCTTCTCGATGACTTTGGCCGGAAACGGAAGGAGCGAGATGGGGCGGTAGTTCTTGAGGTCGGTGGGGTCCGCCGTTGGTTTCTTCAGGAGGGCGGTAAGCTCGGCGTGCTTCCAGCTCTCCGGGAAGGTGGCGGTGTGGAAGGAGGAGTTGATGATGTCCCGGAGATGGGGTGCGATGGTGGCGTCGGCTTTGTTGAAGACGTGGTGTGGGCAGGGGTCGGTTGGTGATCCGGAGTGGATGGAGTTCATCGTGCGGGTGGTGTCTTCGGTGTTGATCGGGGTCCAGTTGCAGAGGGTGGTGGTGGCGGGCATTGGTTCGGCGGTAGGGTGCGTTGTTTGTGCGTCGAAGCTGTTGTGTATGTCGGTGATCTTGCGGTGGAAGAACGCGGAGAGTGAGTTGCAGAGGTCTTGCGAGGGGGTGATGTCGTTGTTTCCGGCGCTGGGGTTGGAGAACTCTTTGACGATGCTGAAAAGTTCCTTGCTGTCATGGGCGTTGTTGTCCAGTCGTTCTTTGAGTGCCGACTTCTTGGTGGCACGGATCAGCTGGTGGTGTTTGCGGGTGGCGTGCTTGAGGGCGGTCCTGTTGTCTGTGGTCTGGACGAGTCGCCAGGTTTTCTCGAGAGTGCGGCAGTTCTTCTTGGATTCCTTGAGTTCGTTGGTGAACCAAGGGGTTTTCTTGCTTCCGGGTCTGCTGGGAGGGTTTTTAGTGGTGCGAGGTCGTCGGCGCAGGCGGTCAGCCACTTGGCGAGGTTGCTGGCTGCTTCGCTTGGGTCCGTTGTGTCGGTGGGTGTGTTCTGGCTGAGGGAGGCGGTGAGCTGCTCGGCGGTGATCTTGCTCCAGCTCCGGCGGGGAGCCTGTTGCGGGTGGTGGTGGGTCGCAGTCTTTCTGAAGCTGAAGTGGACGCAGCTGTGGTCGGTCCAGTGGAGTCCGGTGGCGTGGCTGAAGGAGATGTGCTTGCTGGACGAGAAGACGGGGTCAAGCGTGTGGCCGGCGTAGTGGGTGGGCGTGTTCACCAGTTGCTTGAGTCCGAGGTTGGCGAGGTTGTCCAGCAGGGCGGTGGTGTTTCTGTCGTTGTTGTTCTCCAGGTGGAAGTTGAGGTCCCCTAGGAGGATGTAGTCGGCGGAGGGCATGGCGTGCGGGCTGATGAAGTCTGCGATGTCTTCGCTGAATAGTGTGCGTGGTCCCGGGGGTCTGTAGATGAGGGTGCCTCGGAGGGTGGTCTTGGGGTCCGTGTGTATCTGGAAGTGTAGGTGTTCGGCGGCGGTGAAGGTCTCGTCGGAGTTAGTCGAGATGCGGATGGTGTTCTTGTGTACGATGGCGATGCCTCCTCCCGTCTGGTTGACGCGGTCCTTCCGGGTGATCTTGTATCCATCCGGGATGGCTATGGCGATGTCAGGCGCTGAGGAGGCGTTCATCCAGGTTTCGGTGAGGAAGGCGATGTCCGGTGCTGTTGCGTCGAGCAGGTCCCAGAGTTCCACGGCGTGCCTGTGGACGGAGCGGGTGTTCAGCAGGATGCATTTCAGGTGGTTGCTGCTGTTGCTCGACTTGGCGGAGGTGGTGCACGTCAGGGGGCAGGTGAACCGGCAGGTTTGGCAGGTGAAGGGTCCGTGGGTGCGTCTCGGTGAGGCTCGGTAGCAGGCAGGGTTCCGGCCGGCATTGAGTGCGGTGAGTGTGGCGGCGTCGTAGGTCCGTCGAGTGGTGTTGCATCGGTGGGATCCAGGGGTTCTGGCGCTGGGCGCGGTCCAGTCGCGGACGGGCGCAGACGGGCTTGCCTTAGGCGCGCCTTCGGCGCGCCAGCGGCGCGGCCGTGCAGCGGCCGCCATTTATGGGGAGGTGGGAGGGAGGAGCAGCTGGGAGGCGGGAGGCAGGGGCAGCGAATGGGCAGTCAGGGGGCGGGGCCGCAGGGACGCAGCGGCGGGAATGGCGATAGGCAGCGAGGGGCACAGAAGGAAAACCGGGGGGAGAGCAGGTAAATCACGGGCACAACAACAGTGGGGCAGCGAGGGGCACAGAAGGAAAACCGGGGGAGAGCAGGTAAATCACGGGCACAACAACAGTGGGGCAGCGAGGGGCACAGAAGGAAAAACGGGGGAGAGCAGGTAAATCACGGGCACAACAACAGTGGGGCAGCGAGGGGCACAGAAGGAAAAACGGGGGAGAGCAGGTAAATCACGGGCACAACAGCAGTGGGGCAGCGAGGGGCACAGAAGGAAAAACGGGGGGAGAGCAGGTAAATCACGGGCACAACAACAGTGGGGCAGCGAGGGGCACAGAAGGAAAAACGGGGGGAGAGCAGGCAAATCACGGGCACAACAACAGTGGGGCAGCAAGGGGCACAGAAGGAAAAACGGGGGGAGAGCAGGCAAATCACGGGCACAACAACAGTGGGGCAGCAAGGGGCACAGAAGGAAAACGGGGGGAGAGCAGGCAAATCACGGGCACAACAACAGTGGGGCAGCGAGGGGCACAGAAAGGAAAAGGGGAGACAAGCAGACAAAACTGGCACCGGGGCCACAAGCGGAGGGCGATCTTACCTACAGGAGCAGCGGGCAGACAGCACAGGCGGAGCTGTGTGGTGGGGAGCGACCTACCTGGCAAGGTCAAGGGTCGCTCTCCTCACCGTGCAGCGGCCGCCATTTATGGGGAGGTGGGAGGGAGGAGCAGCTGGGAGGCGGGAGGCAGGGGCAGCGAATGGGCAGTCAGGGGGGCGGGGCCGCAGGGACGCAGCGGCGGGAATGGCGATAGGCAGCGAGGGGCACAGAAGGAAAACCGGGGGAGAGCAGGTAAATCACGGGCACAACAACAGTGGGGCAGCGAGGGGCACAGAAGGAAAACGGGGGGAGAGCAGGTAAATCACGGGCACAACAACAGTGGGGCAGCGAGGGGCACAGAAGGAAAAACGGGGGAGAGCAGGTAAATCACGGGCACAACAACAGTGGGGCAGCGAGGGGCACAGAAGGAAAACCGGGGGAGAGCAGGTAAATCACGGGCACAACAACAGTGGGGCAGCGAGGGGCACAGAAGGAAAACCGGGGGGAGAGCAGGTAAATCACGGGCACAACAACAGTGGGGCAGCGAGGGGCACAGAAGGAAAACGGGGGGGAGAGCAGGTAAATCACGGGCACAACAACAGTGGGGCAGCGAGGGGCACAGAAGGAAAAACGGGGGGAGAGCAGGTAAATCACGGGCACAACAACAGTGGGGCAGCGAGGGGCACAGAAGGAAAACGGGGGAGAGCAGGTAAATCACGGGCACAACAACAGTGGGGCAGCGAGGGGCACAGAAGGAAAAACGGGGGGAGAGCAGGTAAATCACGGGCACAACAACAGTGGGGCAGCGAGGGGCACAGAAGGAAAAACGGGGGGAGAGCAGGTAAATCACGGGCACAACAACAGTGGGGCAGCGAGGGGCACAGAAGGAAGAACGGGGGGAGAGCAGGTAAATCACGGGCACAACAACAGTGGGGCAGCGAGGGGCACAGAAGGAAAAACGGGGGGAGAGCAGGCAAATCACGGGCACAACAACAGTGGGGCAGCAAGGGGCACAGAAGGAAAAACGGGGGGAGAGCAGGCAAATCACGGGCACAACAACAGTGGGGCAGCGAGGGGCACAGAAGGAAAACGGGGGGAGAGCAGGCAAATCACGGGCACAACAACAGTGGGGCAGCAAGGGGCACAGAAGGAAAAACGGGGGGAGAGCAGGCAAATCACGGGCACAACAACAGTGGGGCAGCGAGGGGCACAGAAAGGAAAAGGGGAGACAAGCAGACAAAACTGGCACCGGGGCCACAAGCGGAGGGCGATCTTACCTACAGGAGCAGCGGGCAGACAGCACAGGCGGAGCTGTGTGGTGGGGGAGCGACCTACCTGGCAAGGTCAAGGGTCGCTCCCCCACAAAAAACACATGCTGTTCATGAAGTCTCATGGATACAGACAGTTATTTACAATGGAGGATCATAATCCAGCAGAAATGGGAACATCAGAATCTAATGCATCAAATTCTTTGCACATATTGTGGTGAGTGGTACATCACACCGAGGCTACCCAGAGGCACGCTAGAGGTGTGAGACTACTTGGACAATCTGGAAACTTCTCAGCATGGCAAAGGCAGCTTCAGCAAGGCCTTAACTCATTTCCAGCAATGAGGAAGTTGGCAAGATGCTAGCACCACACTATTGATAAAGTCCTGCAACAAGGGGTCCCACAGGCAAAGCGCAGTACAGTTTGAAAACATTACAGGTAACATTAACATAGGTACACTGATATTGTTTGTGAGTCCTTATCATAATTCCTACACGCTCATGTTTGCCAATGGTTACCTCAGATGATTGCAGGTAATGGTTATGGACATTACATTTGTTTTAGAAAAAAGTTGAAGAGTCCTCCTAAGTCTTTTAATTTAGTTTACCATGGTAAAGCAAGTATTTTTAAAAATCTTTATTTGACATTTTGTATCAGTCATAGTACTACTAGGACAAAACAAGTACATTTGTTCACGTGGGGAAACAAAAGTGTACACGCAAGTAAATCACAGCTTTATACACAGTAGGAGTATCCCACAAGAGCACACACATTTAAGTCTTCCAGACATGGTCTTCAGAATGCAAATCAATCTTCCTCAGTTTCAGCAGTGTCAGAGGCTGAAAGCATCAGATAGTTTCCTAATGGCTGCCATATGTCCCTCGATCTTGAGGCAGAGGGTTGTAAAGATGCATATATTTCACTTGTAGTATCACAGTACACAAGGTCTCGAATCCACGCCTCCACCGTAGGACTGGACACCTCACCAGTGTAGAAATACCTGATGCTAAGCAAATAACAATGCAAGAGCAGTATAAAAGTGAACCTTTGCTGGTAGCAATTTTCACATAACCCAGTAGAGCCAGCAATGGGCTTGAAGGGAGTGTGTGTCCTGTCATACGTGACAATGTGGAATTGACTGCTTCCCAGAAAGTGAGGATAGGGACGCAACTCCATGCTAAATTAGCAAAGTCAGCGTGTTCCGCTGCACATCTGGGGCAGCAGTGTGATCTGGTAGGGTTGGCCATAGCCAGTAACTGGGGGTAGCATAAGCCCGATGTAGATATTTAAAATCCAACAGCTTGTGACGATGGTTATAGGAAATCAGTTGCATCTGCTCACAGCAATAATACCATGTTGTATCTAGCAGGGGGCTCCCCAAGTCCCTTTTCCAGGCAGTCCTCGTCCTTTCCACCTCGATAGGCCTCAGACCCAAAGATCTATGATATAGACGGGAGACAAGGTGGGCGCTATCAGGGCCGTAATTATAGTATGTGGAGGAAAGTCCGCAGGTTCCTGAGGGTAAGAAGGAAGTGTGGTACAAATAGTACTGTACAGGGGGTGCAAAATAAATCTGTCCATATAGGACACTGCATGTCCTTCTACCTAGGAAGAGACAGGCCGCAGTGCAGTAATGGTAAAGCAAGTAGGAATTCTCCTGGGCTTACCTAATCACACATACAGCCAGCAGCAACAGATTGTGTAGATCGGATCAGGGAATGTTAATCTCTTGAACCAATATGTGAGGGTAACTAATGGAGGTTCTCCCCATTCTCATATCACACCAAGGCTGTTTCCTAAACTCACCTGGTCAGTAGTTTTGAGCAGCATCTTGTGTATAGAGGTGCGCAAGCAGTGCTAAAAACAAAAAATCAGGTAAGGCAGCCAAAGACGGAGGAAAATTTTTAGGGTGGCACAGCCAATGAGCTGATTCTAGAATTTGGTTCCTACAGCATGCCTCCCCAGATTAGACTTTAGACTTGAAGGGAGAAACTATTGGACTCCGGGTTAATCTTGTTCAACTAATCTTTTAAATTACTCCTTAATCCAGCCACATTCTCATGGGAAGTTCAATTTAAAAAAAAATATTTATGAAGCAAAACACAAGAAATGTCATCCAAATACAAAGGTAATCACTTCTGCCTAGCCAATTTCATCAATTTACTAGCTTGGTCATGGTATGTCATTTCAATAAAGCTAAAAAAGGCAAAACACAAATTAAACTAATCATTCTCCTATCTATTGGAGCGTATGCTTACTGTGAAATAAACACTTGGCAGGCAAATTAAACCAATTGAGCCAAAAAAGCAGCACAAAATAAAGTTCATCAGGGCAATCACATATACAATAAACTTTCCAGATACCTTAGCCTGAAAATTATAGGCAGATTTAACATTTGATCAAATGTGAGGCAGAGTCCCTTAAAGCTAACCAATCCTGTATTCCCAATTTATTCTTAACCCAATGCCCCATTGGCGCCCAGATCAGGACCCCACGTTTCCAAGCCCTCTTTACCTAACAATTATAGAGGGCTTTCTCCATATTACACATGCTTAGCAGTTGCGTAAACCATTGCTGCTTGTAGGGTGTTCCTTTTCTAGGCACGCTGCTACGCTAAGGAGGCGTGCTACCGCCATAGAAGTAAAAACAAAATAGAGCATCCCCCTGTCCCTACAGATAATTCAATCAACACAGTTAACATCAGTGTAGGAGTGATACTGACCTCTTCCCCAAAGACAGCCTTAAAAAAGGCTCTGATTCCTTCTTTTAGCACCTGTAGCTACATACATCCATGAAACATATGCTCCATATCTGCCAACCCCCACCCCACATCGATGGCACCAATCATCATCATTTTTTTTTTACCCCAACTGGACTACTTTCCAGGGGTATGGTATAGACTGAAAACAGTCTTGTAATGCTGACTCCTTAAGCAAAGCTACCATGGCGACCTCAAGTGACACCTCCCAATCTATACTCTGAATCCCCATTCTTTCATCCTATCTCTCCCTGTGGAGCTCGGGGTCATCTAAATTCTCCTCACTCAACACCTGGTAAATTTGACCAATCTATGTTCTCTGAATCATGCACTCTAGGAGTGGTATCCTTTCTACAGCTAGTGCCTCGCTCCCTGATTTAGAGATAAAATCTCTGATCTGTAAATACTTGAAAAACGTTTTCCCTCCCAGACCAAACTTCGATTGGAGATCCCCTAACAAAAATAGGTTGCCATGGCTAAAAAGATTGCCCAATCTGGTCACCCCTGCTTTCCGCATATGTTACAGACTCCATCATGACATATTGAGAGAAATATAGGCGATCGCCACAACGGGGTAAATCTATTGTATCTTGTAATTGCTTCATTCCTTCTGAGATGCTTCCAAATCTCTACCTTCAAACTCTCTATTCATTTGTTATCTGTGCCCCTAAATATTTTACCTTTAAGTTTTGAGCACATACCAGGCTATAAAGAGTTGCAGGTCTGTAAAATATAGTCTTACAGGGAGGGGATGCATGAGGAAAAGAATTCGAAAGACCAGCAATTATGCACCAAGCCTTTTTGCCTCCTGAGTTCTGTAACTACCTCAGATGATACTGTTTTTTTATTTGACTACATTCATGCCTCTCAGTGTTATCTACCTTTATTTCCATAACATGATTCATTTTATACTGCAGAGATATTAAAAGCTAAATTTTTCATAGAAAGATAATGTGCTCTCTGAGGCTCAGACTTAGATTGTCACCAGTTTGTTATTGAACTGAACAACTGCTCTTGTGCCATATGCTGTCACAGCACCAGCTTTTTCTGATGGGGTGGAGCCTCAAAAACACAAAAGGAAGAGGGAGCAGGCAATATCAGTAATGCACAGAAAGGCAAAGCTCACTCCAACTTCTCAACACCTTGTGCTGGATCTCTCAGTGGATATGAGGATCCTATCATTCTTGACCTACTTTCTGTTCCGCTCTATGAGACCTTTTTTTCACCTTTGGAGCCATGAGATTGCTGACCCTTATCTATGCATTGCACCCTGAAATTTGACATTGACCTCTTTCTCGACACTGTCAACTGTTCACAAACTATGAAATTGTGGCCTCAACTGCTAAATCACATCATACCACGTAGTGTAAAAGATCGTTTTTTCTCAAGGCCTTCTTCCAAGATTTCAACACTCAAGTTGAATATGAAACTAGGATCTGTAACGATGTGGTCACCATTGCTCATCTTCATCTGAAACCCAAGTTACTGCAGTTAAACTAGTCTTGCTTCATTGAGTTCCTCTACAAGCATAGACAAGAGCTTTGACTTGCTGAAAATGCTTAATGCACGAACGAATCTTCCAACTCCTGACTAAGCTTAAAGCCCTAAGAAAATCATACAAACTTCCCATCAACACCAGCAAGTCAAACTTCCTACAAGGTCAAACCTCTAACCTCATTTTATCATTTAACACCTAATCTTCCATGTTCAAACAATAAATCAATTTCTGGTCCTTCTTCAAGAGTAAAGTATGGTTATTCACCACTGACAGTCTTGGCAATTGGTGGTTTTCAGATCAGTGTTCAGTTAGATGTACACTTAGGTCTCAGGTTGTGGAACAAATACAGACCTTTTGGCATGGACATAAAAATGCAATAAATCACATTCTTAGGACCTGACATGCAAAGGCTTTGCAAATATGTTGTAACCTGATTCGTGACATCAAAAGAGACACACAACGATGTATAAAGCAGGAAGAGAATGATATAAGAAAATTAACAGTGCGTACTTGGTGAAAAGTACATCCTCCAATTGTGCCGGTGTATAGAAATTACCAAAGAATGACTCCCAAATTTCTAATTGCTAAATGTACATAAAAACAAGTGGCAAATTGGGAATAGTCAGAAAAACAACTATCACTCACAAATTGCCATCAAGTGGAAGCAAGAAGTGCAATGCAAGCTTTCAAAATGGCTGCGTTCTATGTCATATAATTGAATCTCGGCAAAGCAGAGAAAGAAGATAGGAATTTTCAGGCAGAAAACATCACTCTTTGACCAAACAGAGGTGGGGGTATATAGCATAGTGCAGATTTAATGGGCAAGTAAATCTAGACCTTGTAGAAGTGCTGCAGTTTGTACTAGGCATACACACACAACAGAGCCAGGCCATCTGTACACATGTGCAGGTTATGTGTTCCCTACACAAGTTAGCATCAATAATCTATCCAGGCACAATAGTTGTGGCTGGAGGTGTCTCCCAAATGCCCTATCTAGTGGATCAAAGGATTTCCCGGATGTTATGTTGTCCAAAAAGAGGCCCACATAGCGTTTTTTAAGAACTAAGCGAGCTGCATGATACCAAGGTGCAATTGCAAAGAATTTGATAATTCACACACCTAATTGCCTGATAGTTTAGGAAAATATTCAATACAGAAATAAGAAGTGACGGTGCTCCTGAGCATACAAATTGTGTGTAGTGCAGAGCGCCTCATCACCGACATTTCGATGGGGTATCCAGGTAGCACAGCTTATGCCTGGCCTGCAAGATGAGAGCTAAGAGATGGGTGTCTGTTAAATACGTCACTACCAACATTCACCCAGCGTATTAGCCAATTGTTTATCTACACCAACTCCATGCTGGACCAAATAGTATCCATAATGAAAGGCATATGCTGCTTAAATAATAGGTAGTACAATTAAGAGCAACCCAGAGAATATCTATTCTGCAGTACTGCGTCTGCATATATCGTCCTTTCTTTGACCGCACCTGAATTCTCAACTGGTGCATAGTGTCAGTGCCAACTACTTTCCCACCCTGACTTCTTGTACACCTTGCTTTGCCTCCCTCCACCAATGATCCACTAAAGGTTTGTAGGCATGTATCAGTGTGCAATTGGTGATGGCTGTGGGGGATGGTATTTTTTAAATTACATTTTAGTCAAACTGCATGTTAGCACTTCAAAGTCTTTGGTCGCATTGTTGTTCATATCCTCAACCTTCAAACTAACACTGTAATGTCTCTGAGATTTATATTCTGCACTCACAGCATTGCGCTCTTCAGTACCCTAAATTGGGTGGGTTAAGGTGTTAGATCACCTTGACACGTGTTTAACGCAGGCCCTTGTGGTGTGGGGGGGCAACCCTTTAGGGCCCCCCACCAACCCTTCTGGGCCTCCCCTGTTGAGCCCACGAATAATAAATATCTGTGAGAAATCGGAGCCTCAGGAGCCCCTCCTAACATTCTGCTGGGGGCACCATCATTTTGCATTATACCACCCCATCTTCATCAGATGGCATTGCGGTTCACCCCTTTCGGCTTGTCATGACTCATTTGGGTACTTGCTACTGGTATTGGCAAGGTTCAACAACGAGTTTGGTAGACAGTGGGTTTGTAGCAGAAGCAAATGAAATTGAACGTAGTGGTGTGGTGTAATTCTCTGAACAGGTTTTGCAATAGGTCATGGTGGCATTTTCCATGTAGTCAAGAGTATATGAATTATGACATGAATACATATTCAGGCAGGGTGCATACGGCATCGACTACATGTCCCTGGAGCATTGTTTTTAACTGGAATGTCTCCAGAAATTGATTACTTGATGCGTGGCCTTATTTGGTGCTTCCTGCGTGTGGCTACATTTAGTTGTTTATGTGTGCACGAGGTGTGATATATGGTCGTCCACTACATATATTCCTAAATATGTTTGAGATGTACCAGTTTAGGTGGAAATTAACTGCCATGGTGAGCACAAGAGCAGTTGTGTCTATGCTGCCTACTCCAGTTAATGCCTTAGACTTGAGGAAAAAATTCATGAGTTCCTCCATGGGGGTTGGATAGTTGTTCTGTCCTGGATGCTATTGCAAGTGTATCCTGTCTCACCACTTCTTTGTTCATTACCAGAGATTATACCACCTCTCTCAAATTCTGTAAAACAAAATCCTTTTTCTGACCCTACAGAACTCATCCTCTGGTTGTTTCAAACCCATGTCTGCCTTTTGGTGTAAGCAGAAAATGAGAGCATTTGTCAGCAAACTTTCAATTCTCAGCAACCCTTTCCTCCGTCAGGAGTTCGCTTTCTTCTTCCATCAATCTGTGGTTTCTGGTTTGCCATTGCAGTATTTGAAAGTTGTTCAGAGGCATTGCACCTCTCCTGGGATCAATGGAATTTTGGAGGTTCCATTCCTGGTTTTGTGATGTCATCATCAACTGCTCATGTGGCAGCTAGAATTTGCAACTGGATTCAAATCACTATGTTCAGTTCTTTAGTTTGCAAATGCAGCTACTACTGATTCAGATGATTCTCTGTGTGTACTTAAAGTTCAGAGGCTAGCAGTCTGCGATTCATTAACATTCACTGATTTGTTTACATTATATTTCCACACATCAAGGCCATAGTCCTGCATTTAGTATGCCAGTTCAATTTCCAGCTAAAATATTGAAATTGAAAGTTCTTGAGGCCTCACTTAGGATTCTGAAGATCTGATTGAGTATTAAGGACGAGTTCTGTGAATAATATTTTGGTTACAGCTATGTGCGCCAACCCTGGCCACACCTTCACATTGCACTCCATTTCTAGCTGGATTTTGAAAACCTACGGTACTTGATATCTGGGCAATTGCGCAAATAATTAGGCACTCTGTGTTGCACTGCAAAGTAGCATGCACGTTAAGCACTACTTCCACAACAAAATATCTCTTCCAAATTGTGGATGCATCTTCACTTTGCAGGGATAGTCGTGATGTTTCTTTTTTGTGATCATAAGGTCACTGTATCCTTTTCTGTGTCAGTGCTGCAACATTTGAACTGATAAGATATGAAAGGTCTGTGAGGCAATCCCACTTGTTAACCTTGTCGGAGAGGAGGTAAGACTAAAGTTGACATTATTGAATGGCCTCTGCCCACACACGAATTCAGTTTATCACAGCTACACATCAGACCTTGCCGTGGTCTTTATAATATCTTGAACCACATCATGATGCTCCCCAATGCTAGATTGGGAGCCCACTGATGGATTAGAAAAGTTGAGTGTTCATAATCCTATTGGAATTATTGACCCAATTTACTGGTGAGGTAGGGGTTCTGAAATTTATATCGGCGGATGGATTATTTCTTGTTAAATATACTATTTAATAGAGTCCTGCACTGCCAAACTTTAGGTCCTCCGGACTAATTTAGAGAAGAGTCAAGCACTGAGTTTACAATAGTAAAGCCTTAGCTAGCTATTATTAAAAACATTCACCTGGTTACCCATCCGCCACAGAGTACCATGTCACAGTGCTGATGGCTGCACCATATTTAGGGCTGGGTCGCGACCACTGAGTTTCCTTCCCTAGGTCTGCCATGTGAGGCATGGTGGACCGAGTCAGGAAAACCAAAAAATGGCCCCCAACGCAGGAAGAAAATTCCTTGTGCATTAGGGCTGTGGCTTTTTTGGTTTTCTGAAAAAAAACTCCAGATTTGCCCATTTGTTAAAGAAAAACAAAAAAAAATTAAACCAGAACTTGTCAGGCAATCATTGCACTCACTCTGCATGCAGTTCAGTACTTCCTCTACACTGACAAATGTACTGAAGACCTAGAGATCCCTGCCATTCTGTGGCTGTGGGTCTTCCTCCAGGTGGGGAGAGACCAAGATCTCGACTGTTTTGAAGGACTAAAGGCCTGCCACCCCAAACTATCATTGTAGCCCTTGGCCCCATTTGTTGTTTGATATGCTGAACACGATCCACAATTGTGGCATCCTACAATCGGGCTAACCCCAACTTTGAATGAAATTCATCAGTTTTAATTCACGGTTATTGTTCAGCACATGTCATTGCTTAAGGGAATTCTCATTTCAGTTCATTACGTTCAGTACTGAATGGGGTCATAATCACGGGCCATTATTTACATATACATGGTGAGTGGGATTCAGAACTACTCCCCTTACCCCCATGCTAGGCTAGGTCAAGAGATCAGTCACAGTTGCTAGAAATATTTGAAGGTGGTGTTTTCAGGGCGCTAGAATGGTTTCCAGTTCAGCGTTTCGAGGCGTTCCTAGGGACTAGAGGCCTCGCCAGCTTTGAAAAAAATGTGTATCTTGGGAAACAGCAAGGCCAAAGGGTTAATGTCGAGGATGGCGCAGCCGCTATGCTAGCTCTCGACTGTCGGCCTCCACCAGGGATTAAGATGAATTCAGATATTTACAGATATCTCTTTGGTCTTCATCAGCATGTTAAGGTGGGGAGGATTCCAAACGAGGCTGAGTGTGTTTAAGTCATTATTTAATATTTTCAAATATTTATCAACTGAATAGGTTGAATTAAACACAAGTTCTAAGCGCTGATATAAAACAGAAAATGAGTGAAATACGTTTCTTTGCAGTAGTTCACAAAACACTGCTTAGTAAGTTTATTCCCACTGCTGGCACGAAGAAAAAGCATAATATTTCTGCACTCAAATCTTCATTATTCATTTGAGGCCAAAATAGGTGAAACTCATCTCTGCAAGTCATAATTGTCTGCACATCATCTCGAACTCAGTAGAAAGAACTGATCTTCCTTTTACCTGGTTCGATATACTTGATTCTCCCGGTGATGTTTTGTAAGCCACATCTTTTTTGTGATCTACAGTTCTGGTTCTCTTATTTCTAAGCTACTGTTTTTATTTATTTGAAAGTAATTCACTTCATTTAAATGTTTAGCAGCTTATGTGTTGATTAGATATAAAACATTTTGGGGCATATTAGCAAGACCCACGTTAAAATTATCGCTGTTTTAGCGGCAGGAAACTGCCGCTAAAACGGCGATAATGGGCTTGCTAATATGCGTTATAGAATTCCAATAGAAGCCCAGGTTAGATGTGCAGGACATCTAACCTGGGCTTCTATTGGAAATCCATAATGCATATTAGCAAGTCCATTATCGCCGTTTTAGCAGCAGTTTCCTGCCGCTAAAACGGCGATAATTTTATCGCCGGTCTTGCTAATATGCCCCTTTGTTTTTTAAATTTATCACAGTTTAATTTGAGATATTTCGCCACAGTAAAAATGTGTTAAATTGTGTGAAGTATAATTTTAACTTTGTATACTTTTTTTGGGCTCTAGCCGGAGTTAACTTTCATAGTTTTTTTTTTTTTTTTTAATAGGAGGTGTTAATTCACCTGTTACACTTAAATCATGTGGAACCCCTAAAGTTTGTAATTTTTCAATATGCAGGACTAGTTTTGCATGGAAGTACAGGGCAACAAAATAAAAAGTCTACCGAATGAAGGAATGAGTTGGCCATCTCTCATGCTTGATAAAACTGTTTAAAATTGATTTTCAGCTTTAAACACAACGACCATGAAATAATTAATGGAGGTGATAATGCTGTATTGATGAAAGTTTTAAATCATATAAAGAATGCTGAATGGTTTCAATAGATTTCCCCAAAGCAGGTATCATTAGTTCTCCAGTATTGGGGTATCTTTCATAGATTCACATGCTTGAATCATTCCCCGTCGTCGGAGTGGGAGTCCCACGGTACATAAAAATAGCAATAAATATGCATGAAATAGCCATAACATAGGTAAATTAGAACCAGGAAGTAAAATAGCTAGAAGTTAATAGGAAAAAATCTTCCACTTTCATGACTCGTCCACGTCATTATATATAGTCCAAACTACAGCCAATCAGGCGACAGCACCCTCCAAATGTTCTCCCCAGAGGCTCAGGCTCTCAGATTTTCTACCGCACGTCGTGTGAAGGGAGTCTCCCTGAGCTCTGCTCAGTCCTTCACAGGTTTCTTCAGAATTTCTTCATTTCATGATGTCTTCTTCTAAGAAATCTCTCTTTCGACCTTGTGAGTCTTGTGGGAAGCTCCGGCTGTTTTCTGAAGACCCCCACAAGAAGTGCATTTATTGCTTGTACCCGGACCACCAGGTGAGAGACTGCAAGATCTGCAGGACTTTCCCTCAAAAGACTCTGAGGGACAGAGAGGGACGTCTACTTCTGTGGCTACAGAAGATTAAGGATCAAGACAACCCTTTATCTGAGGTGGGAAGTGTTTCCTCTGTCAGGACTGCTGCCTCTAGGAAGAGGACTAGCGACACGGATTTGACTTCTCCTGGGGCTAAGGTGTTGAAAAAACAGCACACCTCGAAGAGTGCTGAGTTGCCTTCTGCTTCCAAAAAGGCTCCTCCACCTACTAAGAGTAAAACTCTGCCCTCTACACCCCCGAGAAAGTCTGTCAAATCTCAGGCGTCTAAACCTTCTTCTGACAGAGATTTACCTCAGAAACGGGGTCCCTCATCGACGAGCTCGACGACGACGTCTTCGTCGAGGAGGCCTGCTGTCGCCGCGACGACGACGTCTACTGCAACCTTCTCGTCTCCAAAGCCTCAGATGATGCTGTCGTCTGCTTCTTCGCCGTAGACGCTGGTGTCCGTCTCCGTGAGACCCACCACGTCAGTCACTGGCTTCTCGTCGACGAAGAGACTGAGGTCTACCATCGACGTCCCTCCGTCGACGAAGAGTAAGAAGACCTCGTCGACAATTGTCTCGTCGACGGCCGCCTCGTCGACGGCCGCCTCGTCGACGGCCGCCTCGTCGATGATTGCCTCGACGACGGTTCCCTACTCGACGGCTGCTTCGTCGACGTTGCTATCTTCCTGCACTGATCTTCAAGTTTGGTCGTCATCTGCAGCCACAGCATCCTCAAAGACATCTGCGGTGCTATCAACACCATTGCCACCGTCAACGACAGCGCCTTCTTTGCTTCAAAGGCGTGGATCTTCCTTGGAGATTCTCTCTCCAGTTCACACCTCACCCAGCAGAGTTCCTCGTGCGTTGCCTGAGCAATTACTGGATTATGGGACAGATGAGGATGAATCTGAGGGGGATGACAGATTCCATCCTGCCAGGAGCCCTTCAGAGCTCTTCATTAAATATCAAGACGTAGATCAAGAAGAGGACTACCATCCTGATACCGCCCCAGAGCCAAACCCTACTGCACAATTGCCGCAATCACTTCTCAACAATCTGCAGTATATGTTAGATGACTATTACCGCCGATTTCCACCATCTGAATCGGCTTCTTCTGTCCCACCAACACCCGTGCCTCAATATTCAACAGTGTTGAGGTCGCCCAGACCAGTTTCTCCGGTACCTTCAATGTCGCATCATCAGGAGGCTCACACCACGGATGATGACAGGGAAGAAGGAGAATTGGATGACAGGTCACTCCTTACTGAATGGGATGACTATCAAATACAAACGCCGTCTCCTTCAAGTCAGGCTCCTGTTGACTCGCCTCCAGTTGACATCAGAGGTTTTCATGTTCTGATGGAAAGAGCAGCACAAAGGTTCCTTCTTCCCATGGAAACAAGAAAGGATGAGTGTTTCCTTTACGATTTTAAAGACCAGCCAAGGAAGCAAGTGTGTACTATCCCTATTATTGATTTTATTTGGCAGGAAGGACTGAAAGTTATGCGGACTCCTGCCTCCATTCCAGTGGTCCTACCTCGCCTTGAAAAGAAATACAAGGCACCGGATAATTCACCAGCTTGTCTGATAGGTCAGCCTAAGCCAGATTCAGTTATCGCTCAAGCTGCGCAGCGCCGAGCACGGAATCCCTCCTCTCCATTGTCAGCTCCCCCGGATCAAGATGGGAGACGTCTAGACGCAATTGGGAAAAAGGTTTCCACCATGGCGGCCACTACTGTCCAGGCAGCTAACTCACTGGCCATCTTAGGCCGCTATGATAAGCAGATGTGGTCGGATATCTCCCCATACATCGACATGTTACCGGAGCCCTCAAAGGCAGAAGCGCTTAAGATCCTCCAGGAGGGAGAACGAATCTCGGCTGAGATCATTGATTCTGCTGTGGATGTTGCGTCCACGGGTTTTCGGCAACTGGCAGGGGCTGCTGTCCTGCGGTGACAGGGCTGGTTAAAATCCACATCTTTTCGTCAGGAAGTTCAGACGAAGATAATAGATATGCCTTTTGATGGCGAGTCTCTTTTTGGCCAGCATATTGACGATGCCCTACAGGCCATTAAAAAGGATACCGAGACAGCAAGATCTCTCGGTACTCTTCAGTTTCGGAAACCGCCTTTTCGTGGCGCTAGAGGCCGTGGATCCTTCTCCACCTGAGGAGGCTATAATCAGTCGAGGCAATACCAGTCCTATCAGGGTAACCAACGCTAGTCTTCGCAAAGACAACAATCTTTCAGGCAGCAACCAACTACGTCTTATGGGCAAAACAGAAATAAGTCATCCTACCGGGGAAGGAACACGTCTAAAAAACAGTGACAACAGCCACCTGCTCTACCGCGCAATTTTACAAAAGTTGGAGGAAGGATCTCCTGTTTTTACTCAACCTGGTCTGCTATAACTACAGACAAATGGGTCTTGGACATTGTGGCCAGAGGCCACGTTCTGGAGTTTACCAAGCTTCCTCCGAATTGTCCTCCCAAAGGTCCGCCTCCAGCTCATCTCACAGAACTTTTCTCCCAGATAAATTTGATGTTAAAAAAGGGAGCGATCGAAATGGTTCCAAAGTTGCAAAGAGGCACCGGTTTCTACTCCAGGTTTTTTCTAATAAAAAAGAAATCGGGAGAATGGCGCCCCATCTTAGATCTTTGCTCCCTAAACAAATATCTCAAAAAACAGTCTTTTTGGATGTTGACTCTACAAGAAGTCCTTCAACTCCTCTCTGCGGGGGATCACATGACCACCCTCGACCTCCAAGATGCTAACTTTCATGTCCCGATCTTACACAGGCACAGAAAGTTCTTGAGGTTCAGAGTAGCTGGCAGGGACTTCCAGTTCAAAGACCTTCCTTTCGGACTACGTTCCGCGCCCCGTGTCTTCACCAAAGTTTTGGCACCGGTGTTGGCACACCTTCGACTAGAAGGAATTCAAATTTTTCCTTATTTAGACTGCCTTATCAAGGCGAATTCTTACGCAGTCGCAAACATCCATACTCAGAAATGCCTGTCACTTTTCCAGTCTCTGGGTCTCTCCATCCATCTGGACAAGTCTCAACTCATCCCATCACAAACAAGAATGTTCTTAGGAGCCACCATAGACACTCTACGGACACAAGCCTTTGTCTCAAACGAAAGACAACAAAAGCTGTGCAAGCATGCCCGACTAATACGCTCAAAAGGGTACGTTTCTGTCTGACAGTTCAAGTCACTTCTAGGGATGCTCTCATCCTACATTACTTTGGTCCCCAACTGTCGCCTCAAGATGAGACCCCTGCAAGAGGAGCTCAACCAGCAATGGCTACAGATCTCAGGGTCCTTCGAAGATCTCATCCGCATCACTCCTCAGATGCGGAAGGCATTACTCTGGTGGACTTGCAAAAGGAACGTGGCAGCAGGCCTCCCATTCCTAGTGGAAGCTCCAAGTTTCGTCATCACCACGGACGCCTACCTCGAAGGGTGGGGAGCACACCTTCAAGGACAACCAGTCAACGGCAAATGGGATGCTCATCAAAGGACTTGGCATATCAATCTCTTAGAGTTGCTGCGATCTTCCTAGCCCTAAAATCTTTTCGCACCATCATTCTAGGACCGTCAGTGTTGATCCGGACGGACAACACAACAAGTATGCACTGCCTAAACAAACAAGGAGGAACAAAATCCACTCTGCTGTCCCAGCAAGCCCAGCAAATTTGGCATTGGGCGATCCGACATCAAATAACTCTGGCAGCAGTCCATGTTCCGGGAGTATCCAACATCCTAGCGGACTCCCTCAGCAGGTCGACAGTGTCCAATCACGAGTGGGAGCTCCATCAACCAACATTGGATCATATATTTCAAAAGTAGGGTCGACCCGATCTGGACTTGTTCGCGACCAGTCTGAACTGAAAATGCCCATTCTACGCAAGTTGGCTTCCCCAACAAGACTCGTGCGGGAATGCGTTTTTGATGAATTGGTCGCAGATCTATGCCTACGCTTTTCCACCGATACCGCTGGTTCCCAGGGTTCTCCGGAAAATGAAGAAGGAGCCTTGTCGTCTTCTCCTCATAGCTCCCAGGTGGCCTCGCCAGTTTTGGTTTACCGAACTCCTCCTTCTATCCCAATGCGATCCCATTCAGTTGCAACCAATACTGAATCTCCTGTCCATTCACAACGGGCAGATCTGCCATCCGGATCCTGCATCTCTGCGCTTAGCAGCCTGGCACCTGAGCACCTTGAATTTGCTCACTTAGACATTCCTTCGGAGTGTAGGGAGGTCTTAGCTAATGCTAGAGCGCCCTCCACAATAAAAACCTACATGCTCAAATGGAAGCGTTTTTGCCACTGGTGTCAAGCCGCCAACATTCATCCAATCCGTGCAACACCGGAGCAATTATTGCCTTTCTTTCTACATTTGGCAAAGTCAGGACTTTCCCATTCTACTCTTAAAGTATTCTTAGCGGCTATCTCACGATTCCGACAAAATGGTTCACATTCTCTTTATTCCTCTTGGATCATTCAACAATTCTTCAAAGGACTGTTTAGTATGTTTCCTCCCATCCGCCGTCCACCTCCACCCTGGCATCTTAACATTGTTCTGTCACAACTCATGCGACACCCCTTTGAACCTATTCATAGAGCTGACTTTAAGTTTGTATCGTGGAAGATGTCTCTGTTGTTGGCTCTCACATCAGCCAGGCGAGTCAGTGACATTCAAGCCTTCACTATTAAACCGCCTTTCCTCCAATTCACTAGGAACTCGGTAGTGCTCCGCACTAACCCCATTTTTATACCTAAAGTACCTTCTGATTTCCATCTCAATGAACCTGTGGTTTTAAAGACTTTCTTTCCTAATCCTCAATCACCTGCGGAAAGAGCTTTACATACCCTTGATGTCAAACGATGTCTAACATTTTATTTGCAAAGGACATCCTCAATACGAAAATCTGATCAGCTTTTCATTGCATATGGAAAGATGCGCAAAGGGCACCCAATAACCAAACAGACCATAGCTCGTTGGATTTCTGCTGCAATTTCTTTCTGTCATCAGCAGGCGGGTAGACCGCTACAAGCCATTCCGAGAGCTCATTCAACTAGAGCAATATCTTCTTCTACTGCTCTCTTTGCTGGTGTGCCTCTTCATCAAATTTGCAGAGCTGCTACATGGTCCAGCAGGCACACTTTTACCAAGCACTACTGTCTGGAAGCTGCCAGCAATGCAGACACGTCTGTGGGACAAGCGGTTCTCCGTAATCTTTTTAAATAAGGTGAGCCTCTGTTTGCCCCTCCTCCTCTATGATGCTTTCTTATATTATGTGTCGATACAGATATACATAGGCGTATTTTATCTGGTCTTGGTTTATGTTTCTAGGTATATTTCTATATACTTATATATTTATATATATATATATTCACTGAAAAAACCATAGGTTTTAGGGACAGTTATAGTTAGTTGGACATTTCACTCGTACAAAACCATAGAAATTCCCCCGTTATAGTTAGTTCAGCTAACTATAACTCGCGCCCCGCAATGCACTGCTGATGACGTCACATATTACATCACTCATGACATGGTCAGTGACATCACTGATGACATCTCAAATGACATCACTGATGACATCACTGATGACATCATCCAGTGACTGTGTGTTTCTGTAAAGTTTAAAAATGTTTAATATATTTAGGGAAAGGCGTATTGAAGAATGAGTGGGTGTATAAGTGTCTGAATGGATGATTTAGTACGTGAGTGACTGACTCTACAAGTGAGTGATTAAATGTATCTTACTGAATGCATGGGTTAGTGACTAAACTGTGTGAATGTCTGTATCCGTCTGTCTGTTGGTTTGTAAGCGGCTGCATGGCTTTCTGAATAGCTACATGAGTGTCTAAATGGGTTATTGATTGATTGTCTGAGTATCTGTATGGGTGCCTGAGTGTTTGTGTGGGTGGGGTGTGTGTGACTCTGTGCATAGATGTGTGAGTTGGTGATTCACTGGGTGCATGGTTTCAAGAGTGCATCTGTGATGGACTGTATGGGTGGGTGAGTGTGTGTATGGGTGTGTTAGTGATTGAATGTATATCTCAGTGGTACATGTGTGAGTAACTACATATGTGAAAGGCAGTATATGTGTGTTGGAGTATATAAATGGCTATAAGTGAGAGTGTGTGATTGTGAGAGTGGCTGTATGGATGAGTGTGTACTTGTATCAGTGATTGTATAAGAGCGTAAGAATGTGCTAGTATTTGTATGAGTAAGTGAGCTGGTGTGTGTATAACTGTATAGGTGAGTAAATGGGTGTGTGATTAAGTTTTTGCATGACTGACTAGGTGTGTGAGTACCTCTATGGATGAGTGGCGGTGTGTGAGTGTTTATATAGGTGTATGAGTGCATATGATAGTCCTGTACTGAGTGACTAAGTATGAGTGACTGTACGGGTGAGTGAGTGGATGTGTGTGTAGACCTAAGAATCAGTGAGTGGGTATGTAGTTTTTGGTGTTGGAGTGTCTATGGTTTTGAGAATGGCAGTCTGTAATTTAGAGTGGGTGTATCAAAAGTTATATTAGGGTGTGAGAAGATGCATGAAATTATCACATGGATGATGTCATCAGTGATGTCATTTGAGATGTCATCAGTGATGTCATCAGTGATGTCACTGACCATGTCATGAGTGATGTAATATGTGACGTCATCAGCAGTGCATTGCGGGGCGCGAGTTATAGTTAGCTGAACTAACTATAACGGGGGAATTTCTATGGTTTTGTACGAGTGAAATGTCCAACTAACTATAACTGTCCCTAAAACCTATGGTTTTTTCAGTGAATTTCAAATGTTTTTTAAATGCTAATTTCTAACTATAACGTGTCTGAAAGCTATGGTTTTTTCAGTGAATTTCAAAGGTTTTTTAAATGCTAATTTCGAACTATAACGTGCCTGAAACCTATGATTTTTAAGTGAATTTCAAAGGTTTTTTAAATGCTAGTTTCTAACTATGCCTACAGAGGTAGGACATGTGAAGAAAGAAGAAAAAACGCACAGAAAGAAGCAAAAGATGTGCAGAAAGAACCAACAGAGGAGCAGAAAGAGGCCTTGTTGCAAAATCATCCTGTGCCCACAACTTTTTCAGACGGGTACTGGTGGTAACTGACTCTGACTAACCAGAGCCAGTGCTATGCTAAAAGACACTTAGAATACAGAGAAAACACCTACATACACTAGGTAACACTATGCGTTGGGGTACCCCTGTGATTAGCATGACCTCCTCTGCAAGTCCCTAGTACATAATAGGGCAGGGGGATTAAAACTACCTCTTAAAACGCGCTACAGGGCGCGTTTGCACAGTGGTGAAGGGAGGGGGGCCTGAGGTGACGTGTGCAAACGCACCCCGTGGCGCGTTTTAAGTTGGGGATTAAGTCCCCTTGAATTCTGAGGGTCCCTGGGGCCCAACTAGCCCCCCAGGTACCTACAGTTAGGACCACAGAGCTGAGTTGCAGAGAGGCGTTCCGAGGCCACGCACCTTTTTCACCTCTCTGCAACGCAACTCTGTTGTGCTTACTGAAGGTACCTGGTGGGCTAGTTGGCCCCAGGGTCCCTCAGGATTCAAAGGGAATTAATTCCCCAACTTAAAATGCACCACAGGGCGTGTTTGCGCACATGTCACCTGAGGCCCCGCCCCCTCCCTTCACCACTGTGCAAACGCGCCCTGTGGTGCGTTTTAAGTTGGGGGATTAGGTCACCTTGAATCCTGAGGGTCCCTGGGGCCCAACTAGCCCACTAGGTACTTCCAGTAAGCACCACAGGCCTGCGTTGCAACGCCTGTAACAAATTGTGCAGTTGTGTTTAGGTAGTGAAGAGGGTCATGCTGGGGGTAGTGTTTTAGGGTTTAGGGTAGTGCAGTGGTGTTTGTGTAGTGTAGGGGGTCATGCTGGGGGTAGATTTAGGGCTTAGGGTAGTGCAGTGGTGTTTGGGTAGTGTAGGGAGTCCTGCTGGAGGGAGTGTTTTAGGGTTTAGGGTAGTGCAGTGGTGTTTGGGTAGTGTAGGGGTCGTGCTGGGGGTAGTGTTTTAGGGTTTAGGGTAGTGCAGTGGTGTTTGGGTAGTGTAGGGGGTCGTGCTGGGGGTAGTGATTTAGGGTAGTGCAGTGGTGTTTGGGTAGTGTAGGGGGTAGTGCTGGGGGTAGTGTTTTAGGGTTTAGGTTAGTGCAGTGGTGTTTGGGTAGTGTAGGGGTACTGCTGGGGGTAGTGTTTTAGGGTTTAGGGTAGTGCAGTGGTGTTTGTGTAGTGTAGGGGTAGTGTTTTAGGGTTTAGGGTAGTGCAGTGGTGTTTGTGTAGTGTAGGAGGTCGTGTTTTAGGGTTTAGGGTAGTGCAGTGGTCTTTGGGTAGTGTAGGGAGTTGTGCGGGGGTAGTGTTTTAGGGTTTAGGGTAGTGTAGGGGGTCATGCGGGGGTAGTGTTTTAGGGATTAGGGTAGTGCATTGGTGTTTGGGTAGTGTAGGGGGTCATGCGGGGGGTAGTGTTTTAGGGTTTAGGGCAGTGCAGTGGTGTTTGGGTAGTGTAGGGGGTTGTGCTGGGGGAGTGTTTTAGGGTTTAGGGCAGTGCAGTGGTGTTCGGGTAGTGTAGGGGGTCGTGCTGGGGGAGTGTTTTAGGGTTTAGGGCAGTGCAGTGGTGGTCGGGTAGTGTAGGGGGTCGTGCTGGGGGAGTGTTTGAGGGTTTAGGGCAGTGCAGTCGTGTTCGGGTAGTGTAGGGGTTGTGCTGGGGGTAGTATTTTAGGGTTTAGGGTAGTGCAGTGGTGTTCGGGTAGTGTAGGGGGTCGTGCTGGGGGTAGTGTTCTAGGGTTTAGGGCAGTGCAGTGGTGTTTGGGCAGTGTAGGGGGTAATGCTGGGGGTGGTGTTTTAGGGTTTAGGGCAGTGCAGTGGTGTTCGGGCAGTGTAGGGGTTCGTGCTGGGGGTGGTGTTTCAGGGTTTAGGGCAGTGCAGTGGTGTTCGGGCAGTGTAGGGGTTGGTGTTTCAGGGTTTAGGGCAGTGCAGTGGTGTTCGGGCAGTGTAGGGGGTCGTGCAGGGGGTGGTGTTTCAGGGTTTAGGGCAGTGGTGTTCCGGCAGTGTAGGGGGTCGTGCTGGGGGTGGTGTTTCAGGGTTTGGGGCAGTGCAGTGGTGTTCGAGCAGTAAAGGGGGTCGTGCTGGGGGTGGTGTTTCAGGGTTTAGGGCAGTGCAGTGGTGTTCGGGCAGTGTAGGGGGTGGTGCAGGGGGTGGTGTTTCAGGGTTTAGGGCAGTGCAGTGGTGTTCGGGCAGTGTAGGGGTGCTGCAGGGGGTGGTGTTTCAGGGTTTAGGGCAGTGCAGTGGTGTTTGGGCAGTGTAGGGGGTCATGCAGGCGGTGGTGTTTCAGGGTTTAGGGCAGTGCAGTGGTGTTCGGGCAGTGTAGGGGGTCGTGCTGGGGCTGGTGTTTCAGGCTTTAGGGCAGTGCAGTGGTGTTCGGGCAGTGTAGGGGGTTGTGCTGGGGCTGGTGTTTCAGGGTTTAGGGCAGTGCAGTGGTGTTCGGGCAGTGTAGGGGGTCATGCTGGGGCTGGTGTTTCAGGATTTAGGGCAGTGCAGTGGTGTTCGGGTAGTGTAGGGGGTCGTGCTGGGGGGAGTGTTTGAGGGTTTAGGGCAGTGCAGTCGTGTTCGGGTAGTGTAGGGGTTGTGCTGGGGGTAGTATTTTAGGGTTTAGGGTAGTGCAGTGGTGTTCGGGTAGTGTAGGGGGTCATGCTGGGGGTAGTGTTCTAGGGTTTAGGGCAGTGCAGTGGTGTTCGGGCAGTGTAGGGGGTCGTGCTGGGGGTGGTGTTTCAGGGTTTAGGGCAGTGCAGTGGTGTTCGGGCAGTGTAGGGGGTGGTGTTAGGGCAGTGGTGTTCAGGCAGTGTAGGGGGTCTTGCTGGGGTTGATGTTTCAGGGTTTAGGGCAGTGCAGTGGTGTTCGGGCAGTGTAGGGGGTCGTGCTGGGGTGGTGTTTCAGGGTTTAGGGCAGTGCAGTGGTGTTCCGGCAGTGTAGGAGGTCGTGCAGGGGTGGTGTTTCAGGGTTTAGGGCAGTGCAGTGGTGTTCGGGCAGTGTAGGGGGTCGTGCTGGGGGTGGTGTTTCAGGGTTTAGGGCAGTGCAGTGGTGTTCGGGCAGTGTAGGGTGTCGTGCTGAGTGGTGGTGTTTCAGGGTTTAGGGCAGTGCAGTGGTGTTGGGGCAGTGTAGGGGGTCGTGCAGGGGTGGTGTTTCAGGGTTTAGGGCAGTGCAGTTGTGTTTGGGCAGTGTAGGGGGTCGTGCAGGGGTGGTGTTTCAGGGTTTAGGGCAGTGCAGTGGTGTTCGGCCAGTGTAGGTGGTCTTGCTGGGGGTGGTGTTTCAGGCTTTAGTGCAGTGGTGTTCGGGCAGTGTAGGGGTCTTGCTGGGGGTGGTGTTTCAGTGTTTAGGGCAGTGCAGTGGTGTTCGGGCAGTGTAGGGGGTCTTGCTGGGGCTCGTGTTTCAGGGTTTAGGGCAGTGCAGTGGTGTTCGGGCAGTGTAGGGGGTCGTGCTGGGGCTGGTGTTTGAGGGTTTAGGGTAGTGCAGTGGTGTTCGGGCAGTGTACCGGGTTGTGCTGGGGCTGGTGTTTCAGGGTTTAGGGCAGTGCAGTGGTGTTCGGGCAGTGTAGGGGGTCGTGCTGGGGGTGGTGTTTCAGGGTTTAGGGCAGTGCAGTGGTGTTCGGGCAGTGTAGGGGGTCGTGCTGGGGGTGGTGTTTCAGGGTTTAGGGCAGTGCAGTGGTGTTCGGGCAGTGTAGGGGGTCATGCTGGGGGTGGTGTTTCAGGGTTTAGGGCAGTGCAGTGGTGTACGGGCAGTGTAGTGGGTCTTGCTGGGAGTGGTGTTTCAGGGTTTAGGGCAGTGGTGTTCGGGCAGTGTAGGGGGTCTTGCTGGGGGTAGTGTTTCGGGGTTTAGGGCAGTGCAGTGGTGTTCGTGCAGTGTAGGGGGTCGTGCTGGGGGTGGTGTTTCAGGGTTTAGGGCAGTGCAGTAGTGTTCGGGCAGTGTAGGGGATCGTGCAGGGGGTGGTGTTTCAGGGTTTAGGGCAGTGCAGTGGTGTTCGGGCAGTGTAGGGGGTCGTGCTGGGGGTGGTGTTTCAGGGTTTAGGGCAGTGCAGTGGTGTTCGGGCAGTGTAGGGGGTCGTGCAGGGGGTGGTGTTTCAGGGTTTAGGGCAGTGCAGTGGTGTACGGGCAGTGTAGTGGGTCTTGCTGGGGGTGGTGTTTCAGGGTTTAGGGCAGTGGTGTTCGGGCAGTGTAGGGGTCTTGCTGGGGGTAGTGTTTCGGGGTTTAGGGCAGTGCAGTGGTGTTCGTGCAGTGTAGGGGGTCGTGCTGGGGGTGGTGTTTCAGGGTTTAGGGCAGTGCAGTGGTGTTCGGGCAGTGTAGGGGGTCGTGCAGGGGGTGGTGTTTCAGGGTTTAGGGCAGTGCAGTGGTGTTCGGGCAGTGTAGGGGTCATGCTGGGGCTGGTGTTTCAGGGTTTAGGGCAGTGCAGTGGTGTTCGGGCAGTGTAGGGGGTCTTGCTGGGGGTGGTGTTTCAGGGTTTATGGCAGTGGTGTTCGGGCAGTGTAGGGGGTCTTGCTGGGGGTGGTGTTTCAGGGTTTAGGGCAGTGCAGTGGTGTTCGGGCAGTGTAGGGGGTCTTGCTGGGGGTAGTGTTTCAGGGTTTAGGGCAGTGCAGTGGTGTTCGTGCAGTGTAGGGGGTCGTGCTGGGGATGGTGTTTCAGGGTTTAGGGCAGTGCAGTAGTGTTCGGGCAGTGTAGGCGGTCGTGCAGGGGGTGCTGTTTCAGGGTTTAGGGCAGTGCAGTGGTGTTCGGGCAGTGTAGGGGGTCGTGCTGGGGGTGGTGTTTCAGGGTTTAGGGCAGTGCAGTGGTGTTCGGGCAGTGTAGGGGGTCGTGCTGGGGGTGGTGTTTCAGGGTTTAGGGCTGTGGTGTTCGGGCAGTGTAGGGGGTCTTGCTGGGGGTGATGTTTCAGGGTTTAGGGCAGTGCAGTGGTGTTCGGGCAGTGTAGGGGTCATGCTGGGGGTGGTGTTTCAGGGTTTAGGGCAGTGCAGTGGTGTTTGGGCAGTGTAGTGGGTCGTGAAGGGGGTGGTGTTTCAGGGTTTAGGGCAGTACAGTGGTGTTCGGGCAGTGTAGGGGGTCGTGCTAGGGTATGTGTTTCAGGGTTTAGGGCAGTGCAGTGGTGTTCGGGCACTGTAGGGGGTCGTGCAGGGGCTGGTGTTTCAGGGTTTAGGGCAGTGCAGTTGTGTTCGGGCAGTGTAGGGGTCGTGCTGGGGGTAGTGTTTTAGGATTTAGGTTAGTGCAGTGGTGTTTGGGTAGTGTAGGGGGTCGTGCTGGGGGTAGTGTTTTAGGGTTTAAGGTAGTGCAGTGGTGTTTGTGTAGTGTAGGGGGTCGTGCTGGGGGTAGTGTTTTAGGGTTTAGGGTAGTGCAGTGGTGCTTGTGTAGTGTAGGGGGTCGTGCTGGGGGTAGTGTTTTAGGGTTTAGGGTAGTGCAGTGGTGTTTGTGTAGTGTAGGGGGTCATGTTTTAGGGTAGTGCAGTGGTGTTTGGGTAGTGTAGGGGTCGTGCTGGGGGTAGTGTTTTAGGATTTAGGTTAGTGCAGTGGTGTTGGGGTAGTGTTTTAGGGTTTAGGGTAGTGCAGTGGTGTTTGTGTAGTGTAGGGGGTCATGCTGGGGGTAGTGTTTTAGGGTTTAGGATAGTGCAGTGGTGCTTGTGTAGTGTAGGGGGTCGTGCTGGGGTAGTGTTTTAGGGTTTAGGGTAGTGCAGTGGTGTTTTTGTAGTGTAGGGGGGTCATGTTTTAAGATGCAACGCTCCAATACCTGACCAGTCTGCACTACATAAAACTGCAAAAAAACTAAAAATAAAAAGTGTTTTGCACACTTTTGTCATTGGGCTATATGTGGGCTACATCTGGGTAATATTTGTGCTACATTTGGGCTCTTTTTTCACTGGTGGCCATCTTGGAAGACTTCTTTGTTATGAAGTTTCCTAATTTCCTCATTTACTGCAGTCTCCTCAGTAGGAAATGCTTTCAGTTTTTTACTTTGATTCCATCAAGAAGGCATTCAGATGTGTCACACATTTGCCATAAATTCAGAATGTTATTACTCTAGTTGTTCATTAGATCACTGTAGTAAAGCTACTGCTCACCAAGGAGTTAACTGGAAGTCTACTGCTGGTATTGAAAGTGATTGTTTCAGTCTGCATGTCAGAATTTTCTAATGAAATAGAAGAGGATTTGAGATCTCACTTAAAACATGCACTAAATTGTCTTTTTGCAGCACTAACCATAATTTCTATGGCAAAATGAACCCCCTCATTTTGTTCCTTTTTAAATTAAATGTTTTAAGTGTTACCAGTTTATTCCAATCAAGATGGCTTCAGGTGTGCCATACTTTTGTCATAAGTAAGGCTGTTAGCACTCTAGTTGTTCTTTAGAACACTCTGGGAAGCTGCAGTAGAACACAAAGGCATCAACTGACAGGCTGCTCCTGTTGAAATATAACAGGAAGATATTTGAGATCTCACTTAAAACATGTCCTAATTTTTCTTTCTACAGCACTAACCATAATTTCTATGGCAAAATGAACCCCCTCATTTTGTTCCTTTTTAAATTAAATGTTTTAAGTGTTACCAGTTTATTCCAATCAAGATGGCTTCAGGTGTGCCATACTTTTGTCATAAGTAAGACTGTTAGCGCTCTAGTTGTTCTTTAGAACACTCTGGGAAGCTGCAGTAGAACACAAAGGCATCAACTGACAGGCTGCTCCTGTTGAAATATAACAGGAAGATATTTGAGATCACACTTGAAACATGTCCTAATTTTTCTTTCCAGAGCACTAACCATAATTTCTATGACAAGATGAACCCCATCATTTTGTTCCTTTTTAAATTAAATGTTTTAAGTGTTACCAGTTCATTCCAATCAAGATGGCTTCAGGTGTGCCATACTTTTGTCATAAGTAAGGCTGTTAGCACTCTAGTTGTTCTTTAGAACACTCTGGGAAGCTGCAGTAGAACACAAAGAAATCAACTGACAGTCTCTGCCCTTGTTGGATGTACATGTTTTACTGAGAATGTCAGACTTCATTCTCACATGACTGAGAAAGATAATGTGAATTTACAGAAAATATGCTCTCATTTTAGCTTCTGGGGCACCTTCCAAAACTGTATGGGACAAGCATGTGAAAATAGTTTTCTCTCAAACATGATTCATGATATCCCAGCAGAAGGTTTTTCACAGGGTAAAATCACCTTAGAACACACCACAATTCCTGAAATGAGTATGGTACCATCAACAAATGAATTCTAATGTAACTAAAGTCTGTTATCACCCTTTATAGTTCTCCTTTTGGTAACCCTCAAAATCTTCGATTCACTACAATGCATTTCAATGGGGTACTATCATTTATATTGGTCCCAAGATGGCTGCCAGCAATTCCAGGATGAAGTGCTGACAGCCAATCAGATCTCACGATGACATGTGTGGTTAGGCTCCGCCCAGATATATATGTGTTTTTACTTTTGATTTTCTCAGCAACTACTGAACGGATTTACACCATTTAACAAAAGGGTTCTTTTTGAACCAAGAACTACCTCTTTGCCAAATTTGGTGTAATTCCGTTCAGCAGTTCGGGCTGTAGCCTTGCATAAAGTTTCCTATGGGAAATTGATTTTTGACTCTTATTTTTTAATTTCTCCGCAACTACTGAACGGATTTACACCATTTAACAAAAGGGTTCTTTCTGAACCAAGAACTACCTCTTTGCCAAATTTGGTGTAATTCCGTTCAGCAGTTCGGGCTGTAGCCGTGTCTAAAGTTTCCTATGGGAAAATGAATGGGGAAAACACGTTTTGGGACCCCCCTTTTTCTCGGCCCCCGCTTGACGAATCACCCTGAGACTTTCAGGGTAGGAGCGGACCGGAGCGGGCCATAAAGTTTGAAAATTTCGCGAAGATTCGTCAACCGACGCAAGAGTTATTTCAAATAGAATGTCGCGGATTTCCTATGGAAAATAGGTCCTAACTATAACTATCTACTGGCGACCGCCAGTAGATAATGTGTTTATATATTTATATGGATTTCTTTGATCTCACAAGCATCATTATGGAATTACTGCTTTCTACTCTGATTCAAGCATGTGAATCTATGAAAGATACCCCAATACTGGAGAAGAACAAAAGTTACTTACCTGTAAATTGTGGTTCTCCAGTATTGGTATCTTTCATAGATTCACATGCGACCCACCCACCTCCCCTCAGAGGCTCTTCTATGCTCGTTTATACTTTTATCACACTTGTGCTGGAAAATCTGAGAGCCTGAGCCTCTGGGGAGAACATTCTGGAGGGTGCTGTCGCCTGGTTGGCTGTAGTTTGGACTAAATATAATGACTTGGACGAGTCATGAAAGTGGAAGATTTTTTCCTATTAACTTCTAGCTATTTTACTTCCTGGTTCTAATTTACCTATGTTATGGCTATTTCATGCATATTTATTGCTATTTTTATGTACCGTGGGACTCACACTCCGACGACGGGGAATGATTCAAGCATGTGAATCTATGAAAGATACACCAATACTGGAGAACTAATGATACCTGCTATGGGGAAATCTATTGAAAACATTCAGCATCCTTTATATGATTTAAAACTTTCATCAATACCTCATTATCACCTCCATTAATTATTTCATGGTCGTTGTGTTTAAAGCTGAAAATCAATTTTAAACAGTTTTATCAAGCATGAGAGATGGCCAACTCATTCCTTCATTCGGTAGACTTTTTATTTTGTTGCCCAGTACTTCCATACAAAACTAGTCCTGCATATTGAAAAATTACAAACTTTAGGGGTTCCACATGATTTAAGTGTAACAGGTGAATTAACACCTCCTATTAATAAAAAAAAAACTATAAAAGTTAACTCCGGCTAGAGCCCAAAAAAAGTATACAAAGTTAAAATTATACTTCACACAATTTAACACATTTTTACTGTGGCGAAATATCTCAAATTAAACTGTGATAAATTTTAAAAAACAAAATGTTTTATATCTAATCAACACATAAGCTGCTAAACATTTAAATGAAGTGTATTACTTTCAAATAAATAAAAACAGTAGCTTAGAAATAAGAGAACCAGAACTGTAGATCACAAAAAAGATGTGGCTTACAAAACATCACCAGGAGAATCAAGTATATCGAACCAGGTAAAAGGAAGATCAGTTCTTTCTACTGAGTTTGAGATGATGTGCAGACAATTATGACTTGCAGAGATGAGTTTCACCTATTTTGGCCTCAAATGAATAATGAAGATTTGAGTGCAGAAATATTATGCTTTTTCTTCGTGCCAGCAGTGGGAATAAACTCACTAAGCATTGTTTTGTGAACTACTGCAAAGAAACGTATTTCACTCATTTTCTGTTTTATATCAGCGCTTAGAACTTGTGTTTAATTCATCTCGTTCCAGTGGACGCCGCAGTAGGTTGAGACGTGGGGGAGCACCGAGACCAAAGTACCTATTAGGAGCTCCTCCCGCCCTGGACTCGTATGGCCATGGAAATACCATGAATTACGAATTTTACTACTGATGGACCGTTACTCATGGTTAGTCCATCCCCGCATGTTAAGCACGCCTTAGCGAGTGTGTAAAAATGCGTTTAACATATCGTTTAATTTTTACCACTCACTTTTGCACATTAATCACCATATAGAGAGGTCCTGAGGAAAGCTCCACTAATTTTTTGAAGAGCTGAAACATGTCGACCTAAGGATAATCCAGACACTTATTTGCAGTTCTGACATATTATCCATCTCACCTTGTTTTAAACATACCCTGGGCCACTGGGAATAAAACAACGAATAGTGAGTTTCCCAGAGGTATTTTTAACGTCACTACACTCACAACATCATCAAACAAAAACCAAAAACCTGCTCCACTGTAATCAGGTGTCGCAGCACAGTTGGGTAGCACTCGGCTACCCAACTGGGAACCCAATGATGAAGCATGACACCAACCAGGTTGGTGTGTGAGGGTTCTTTTAAACAATTCCTGTGGTGTTAGACACTACTCAGGTTAACTAGTCACTCTCTAGTGGCCCGTCTCTGTTGGTTTTTTGAGTATTACATTGGGACAAGGACGGCCCACATACTGTCCTGACTCTCTCCTTTGTTTTTTGAAATCTATGAAAGATACCAATACTGGAGAACCACAGTTTACAGGTAAGTAACTTTTGTTCATATAGGTTTTATAAAGTTTTGCTCGTCACTTCTCCGCTTGCATGTGAATGATTTGTGGGTGCATACAAGAGAGTTTGAGAAGAAAGGCAGCAAATAATTTCTGACATGAAGGTGAAGAAGTGTTACCGTTTACTCTTTCAAGTAAACCTCAGTGTAGTTTAAGGACGTTTTGTTGGTTAAGACTTGGGGCAAAGATCATGCAATTCTGGCTACATATTTGCAAGATTCATGTCTGTGCATATTATCTTGTCAGAGCAATGGCCTTACGCAGGATGCAGCCAATGAGCATCAACTTTCAGCCCATGCACATGGGGAGAAGCACTTGGGGGCAGATTTGCTAAAATTTCACGCAATGCAGCACAGTAAGGCAACTTGCTTCATTGTGTGAAAGGGAGACATCAGAACACGACAAATTTACAAAAATATGGCGCATTTCTGCTGGCGTACTGTGTGCTGCCTAGCACCAATTTAGGCACCCGTTCGTCATGCTGTATGGGTGCCTGAGCTACGAGCAGGATTGTTTTTTTTGCAGGAATGGACACCTTCCCATGCAAAGACAATCCTTTAAGGCATTTTCCTTTTACTATGTGTGATGCTGAATGCATCACACATCGAAAAAGGAAGTAACGAGGCAAAATAAAGATATTTTTCCTCATTATGGCTGGGTCTGGTAGGCGTACCATTTTGATGCATTCCCAGGTTTACAACTATCTCTAAATCTGGGAATGCACCAAAATCCATGGTGGATGCGCGGGAATGTCCATACTCCACCCAGGGAAGGTCTTCCTGGTAATGCATGGCAGTAATAGATATTGCCTTGTGCTGCTTTGGATTTACTAAACCATGCAGAGACGCCCAAGGTGGCTTTGTGTGGTTTATTAAATCCCACTAAAGGACTTGCTTTGCCTTTTGACAACTGGCGTCATGCAAGGGCAAAGCAAGCCCTTAGTAAATCTGGCCTTTAGCATGACAGACCTTAAGTACCATCGCACATGTCCATATATTCAATTCAATTCAAGATCTTTATTCGGATACAGATATATCCATAAAAGCACAGGTCACAGAGCAGCATAATAATACACAAGTCAACAATAAATAAAATCGATTCATAATCAGACATCATAAGAAAACAGTTTCCAATTGGGCCCTCTTAGTTTGTGCCTGTCCTATGTCATAAAAAAAAAAAGAGTTAAAAAGACTGGTCTTTAAAAAGTATCCATAATTTCTAACATTAATCGTAATTACAATATAAATATAAAATCAGTAAGAGTAACCTTCATAAAGTGCGCATTGTGTTACGAGCATGTACTGCAACTTTCAAAAAGGAGCCTACACGAAAAATGAATTAATCTTCTTCCATTTTGAGGATTTTCATGTAAGCTGCTTCAAGGTGGACAGGGGACGTTTTTAAAATATTGTATCAGAAGCGATTTTGCATATTTAGAATAAGTTAGAAAAAAAATAGAAAGTGTAGCGTTGTTTGCCTGCTCCAGCCATCACAAGGGCATGGCAATTGATCTAAATTGGCATTATACCCCAAGGGAAAACAAAGTAGAAATTTCAATGTGCCAGCCCTTAGACGAAAGAGGAGTCCTCTCTCCCAGCGGCCTATCGGTTTTAAAAGGTAACTAGATGGCATGTGGGAGACATCCTCAATAGACATGTATCTGACAACGGATGTTTTCTGGACCTCCCTTTCATATCTTACTTTGCTATAATGTGCATATAGGGCCTCTCGAAGGACTTTTTTGTTCATGCCATTTAAATCGGTAGGATTTAGAAATACCTGCGCGTGGTCCACGCTGCTCAAGCTCTCTCTCACTGCGGCAAGCCTTGGTATTTCCCTTCTCACACTTGAGACAATCTACTATTATATCTCTGGTGAGGGCCACTGCCGGGTTTTTCCAAATTGCTAGCCAGAATATGGCAGGGCGAGCCTTTATATAATCTTCAACATAAAACAATTTCAATTCGCTGTGGCAGACATACTGCGATGCAGAGATCGGTGCTCCCAAGAGTTTTCGACAAAATCAATTTTCTTCGCACTGGATGCTATTACTCTTTGTGAAACCCCAGACCTCTGCACCGTATGTTGCAGTTGGAATGCATTGGGATTTAAAAATTTTCGTGATAGCTAAAACTACCCCTGTCCTTTTGGGCTGCGGGAGACCAAGGATTGAATTAATGGCTTAGGAGAACTTGTTCCTACTATGCGCCACATGGTCAACCCAGGAACCGTTAGCAGCGAATACCAGCCCCAGGTAGGGAAAAGTGCAAGTGCATTGTAAACTTTGGTTGTCTATGGTAATAGAATTTAGAAGATACTTTTTCGGCACACAAGCCATTATAAAAGATTTTTTAAAATTGGTACATGAATCTAAACTAGCCATAAAATCTACAAAACCCTGCACTAAAACGCGTAAAGCGTTGGGTGTGCGGCCCATTAAGACCGCGTCATCGGCATACAATAGGGCGGGGAGTATATTACCATTGATTTTAGGGACGTCGTTGGAGAGTGTTATCAATGATTTATGTAAGTCGTTGATATATAAAATAAAAAGGAGAGGGGCCAGGACACAACCCTGCCTGACCCCTCTACCAACTCCAATATCATTTGAAACCTCCCCGCCCTTATTGATCCGCACCCGGGCTTTCAGGTCCTTCTGTAAGTAAGCTAAAAAATGAGCTAAAACCTCGTCCAAGCCATATTTTAAAAGAATTGACCATAAGTGTGACCTATTAACGAAATCAAAGGCTGAGGAAAGGTCCATAAAAGCCAGATAAATAAGGGATTGTTGAGCTATGGTATACTTTCCGATGATTAAGTTGAGGTTTAGGCACTGTTCAATTGTGCCTATTTTGCTTCTAAAACCTAACTGGCATGGTTGTAAGATGCGATCTTCCTCAGCCTATGTCTTGATCTTATTATATAGGATGTCCCTAGGATTTTCAACGTGTGATCTATCAGGGAGATCGGTCTATAACAGCTTGATTGGGATCGATCACCCTTTTGAAAAAACATTTAATAGAAGTGGCGCCAAGAACTCAGGTTTATGTTTGATAAGATCGATGGGCAGCCCGTCAGTTCCGGGAGCTTTGTTGCCCAGGCTCTGTTGGATAGCGACCTCAACTTCAGATAGGGATATTGTGATCCCAGTAGGGACCTGGTGTTCAGCGGGGTCCTCATTTTGTGTTGAGGCTGAATAAATCATGGAAAAATGAGCTTCCCATGCCTCGCTGGTTATATTTCAGCTTATCGGAGTCAATGATTGTCCCATGGATCTCATGTCTTTAACCGCTGCCCAAAAACCATTCCCATTCTTTAATGTGGCAGCACATACAAGGGCGTCCCAGCGCTCTTTTACAATTTCATCCTTCCTATGCGAAATAGCTGCCTTGTACTTTTGCCTTAACAATTTGATAAGAGAAGGATCTCTGGGATTTGTTGAAAGTGCCTTTCGAATCTGTCTGTTAACTAAAGAACAGTCGCTGTTAAACCATCTTGGTCCATGTTGTGCTTCCACAGTTGGTTTAGATAACATAGATTTGATACCCTCACAAAGTTTGGAAAAAGCGCCAATTACCTCAGGATTATGGTCTTGTAACGACAGACACGTGTCGATAAGTCTCGGGTGGTCCCTTACCATCCTATAAAACAGATCAGTATTATTAACTCCTCGCCAAACTAATCTTAGATTGTCAGTAGAGGGGGTCAAGTTTCTGGCGCCACACTCTTTGATATATGTCGGCTTAGGGGCAATTCTTAATATTATTTTAATAGGATTGTGATCACCATGAATGGTTGGGACGACCTCAGCTTTCAGCAGGCAATCCTCGAGGGTGGGGGAGATAAAGACATAATCAATAGTGGAAGCACTGCCCCTACCTCTGAATGTTGGTTCAGGAGGGTTGTTATTGTTAGTTGTTGCAGCAATTTCCATCACATTAATTAGATTATGGTTACGCAGATGATCCAATAGTTCTACCCCCCTATTGCACGGGGGCGCCTTAGTGATAGGTTCCATAACTGGGATAGTTTCCCTGGGAATCTTGGCATTAATATCTCCCCCCAAACAAATGCCAGCTACATTATCAAAGCCTTTATGATATTGTAGTGTGGAGATAAAGTCAAACAGGTTAGTAAAATTCATATTCGGTGTGGTGTGAAAATCATTATTATAAAAATTAAGTAAGCAAATAGATACACCCCTTTTATAGATGAATGCTTGGAATTTGTCATTTTTTGTATCTAGAGCCTTAATGCTACCTCCTGCAGAGACATTGACCCAGATTGACAGGCCGCCAGAAGGGCGGCCTAACTTGGGGGTTTGAACAACGGTATTAAAACATTCGAACCCTTCAACATATAGATCTTGCGTGGCCCAGGTCTCCTGAAACATAAGGATGTCTTGTTGTTGAACTATTTCTAGCCAGTCTGGTAAGGTTATTTTAGACGCCAAACCAGCGACATTCCAGCTTAATATATTTAAATTTGAAATAGTAGTGGGCTTAGTTAGGATATCATGCTCACGTGGCTCTAATGGATGCGTATTCGGTGTAAGGATGTTCTCATTGGGTACCAGTAAGGGTAACAGTCAATCCTGGCTATCCAAACCAGACAGTGCTGAAAACCTATTATGTATGATTGGAAAGGGAGCATCATTAGTTATAGGCCCGGGGGTCGGTTTATAAAAATAACCCAGTGGCAATGACCAGATATGCGTTGAATTAATGGTAATAACCTCCTGTACCTTCAATAATGATCTGACCATTGACGGACTTCGAAAATTAATCACTACGCAGTCCCCCTCTATGTTCTTTAGTGACGCCCCCACCCACCCTACTCTTCGTACCATGATGATATCGTTCATGTTTGTCACCTTGAACCGTCTGTGTTTTGATAGCCAGTCCGCGCATTTAGTGTGCAGTTGATCCCACGTTTCTTCTTGATTTTTCTTAAGGGTTGGTACCCCTGCCAATACCAGAACATAGGGGCATGCTGCTGGTGGTAAACTCAAGACCTCCTTGCTGGGCTCGAGAGTTCTTATTCTCAGAGAGTCTGGGACACCTTCGCTCATACTGCCTGGCTTTAGGTTTATGCTAACTTGTTTGTTCACACATTCGCAATAAGGAATTGGGGGCATATTTAGAACAGTACCAGACATACTTTGGGCGCCACTAAGAATAGAAGAAGTTTCTGGCACTTCTTAACGTTACTGCATGTTCCACAAGAACGTTCAGTTGAGGAACCATTGGATGCGGTTGGTGTTATAGTTGATAAGTTAGGGTTAAATGCAATGTCAATTAACGGTTCAAACCCCCGTGTAAGCAGCAATCTGGGTAGTCTTTTGTTGTTGTCTTGTTTTGTTCATAAGAGTGTCCAGATGATCTAGTCGCCTCCATAGGCAGGTAAAATTCTTATCTATTAAGTCTTTAATACGTGAAAAAACAGCGTCTACAACGATGTTGATGAGAGTGTCTCCAGAGCCACTACGATCAAAAGTGGTAATAGAACAACTCGGTTCCTCATTTAGTACAGTCTCTGCAATATCAACGTTCAGTGGGGGCAATGGTGGGGGCAATGGAGGCTGTATCCACGAGCTCATAACAGTGCGAGATGAACTGGAGCGAATAGGTTGTTTCCTTTTAGAACAGATGGGCTTCCCAAGCTTCCTTTTATGCTTGGCCCCTGAAACTGTGGCAGTTGTTGGTGTGCCCGTATTTAACCGTAACTCGACGGTATCATCTCCCTTGCAACTCTCATTGGGGAGATCCACGTTAATACAACCGGGACCTGAGAGTAGGGGGGTGCTCGATGTAGTGGCGGGCACGTAACTGGATGTGGGGGGGAAAGCAGAGTCAGCTAGGGCCGCTTCTGTCATGGGACCATTCTGTTGTACTTCAATTCCAAGGGACAGGCGCCTCTCAGTTAGTTTGATTTCGTTAGACACTATACTGACAGCCCTTTCTAACATGCTGTCAATACTAGTAGTGACAGGCCGCAGAGGTAGTGTCCCTGTACGCTTCCCCATGCTGGATACTTAGAAATACTTGTCTGTTACTATTCAGTTAAATGGGCACTCACCTCAAATATTTTATTTATTGATGGATGAAAGAGGGGTGGCCCAGCCCAGCCTCTTCCTGGCGCTGACGGGCCCGCCCTTGCGCATCCCGCGCTGCGGGAGCCCTGGCCGGGTTAAATGCGCCTCCTGCCGCGCTTGGTTGGGCGTTGGCGGCGTCCGTGCGTGCCGCGATGCAGGCTGGTAGAAGTAGGCCCCCACGAACAGCTGAGAAAGGCTCCCCATGTATTAAATGAGATTTCTGCAGCTGGATTACCTATGGTTTGGTTCACAGTTAACTATGCTAGGGCTAGTGGACTGAGACTTTATTTAAATTTCTTCTTCTCTTCATCCATGTGTAACATTTGATAATAATACTCCATGTTCCAAAACATAGCTGCGAATTCAGTTTGAGAATATCTCTAACAAACTCTTTTTCCAACACAAAATCCAGCCAACAGGATTCAACTATAATCCTAATCTGCAATAGTTTTTGCTTCTCTCTGACAGTGGAAAGTTTTTTGCAAATCTGCTAGCGGGTTGCTTCTGCATTGTTCTCTGTTCTGTTACATCATAGTCATGCATTACCATCTTTCAATTTTCACAGGCCACAAAATTATACAAATTTGGCCAGCATATTTAAAATTTTGCCCAATTCTATCTCAGAATTTTAAACTGAATCCTTGCTGCCACTGGACTCCACTGGAGATTCCTTTGAATGGTTGAAATGTATGCAAACTTAGAGAAATTACAAACCACTATAGCCATGTGCATGTTTGGCAGCTTTTTAATAATAGATTTTAATGTATTTGTCATGAGGTATTTGCCGTAACTAATTTTTGAACTGATCACAGCTCTAGGCTTAATGATCTTGCCTTGTCTGAGAGCATTCGTAGAGTTTTAGGGAGAAGTGTAGGTAATAATTTATGTGTATATTATGATGAACCTGGTTCTTCACTAATAGACGAGCATCCAAGGATACTTAATGTCTTAACCTTACCGTTCACTAAAATCTTAACATCTCCCAGCTGGAAAGAGCAATATTTGAATTTATATTTCTTTACCAAATGATGAAAACACAAACTCTGTTTTGATGGCACTCACACTCAACCAACTGTTTATTTAGATCTGGATTTCAGCAGAGATCCTGGTCACTCTGCTTTGGCCAATATTTGGATTGTTTTCCAGACAGAACACCGGATGGGTTTCATCAGCCTAATTTTATAATCCCTCCTCCATTTCAGCCACCAGCTAATGAATATCTTGAACATATATTTTGAACAGGAGTGCAAATAGGCTGGACCCCTGTGCAACTGTGCAATGGACTATTAATATGTCAGTTTGTTTCTGTCTGGCGTCCACCCCTGAATTCTGTTCAGAAGTAAGGAGTTTGACCACTCATGAGTGATATCGAAAACCCTAAGCATCACAACCACACTATTCAGAAAAGTTGGGTAATTAAGAGTGTTGAGTTTCCCTGATGGATCCAATAGTGTAAGCAATGCTCTGTGATATCCAAAAGAGAGGTTTGGGCATGACTTAGAATCATTTTCGTTCCTCCAGTGGAGGAAATCCAGATTGCCTATCACTCAGCAAATTGTGACTTTCCATGTGAGCCTGTAGCTGTAGTCTGGCCACCTTCTGCAATATTTTCAAAATCGGGAGTAGATTTGATATCGGATGATAATTAGTTGTCCTGTGCACGTAGGGAGGGATTGCCTAGCATTCCTTTAAATTAGCATGAATTGAACATTCCCTAAATAATGTATTAATATTTTCCTGTATGAAGGGTGTAAGGACCTATTTCGTTCCTTGATTATCTGGGCGGTGCACAGGGCTCCTGGACAGAAGGTAAGAATTAGTGATACAGTGATAGGATTGGTCGCTGCTAATGAGAGTTTTTGAAATTAGAACCTGGGGGAAATTGTTTCAATAGGGACTTAACGGAGTTGGGACTAAATCCTGCATACGGAGGAGTTACATTCCCTCCTTCTAGTTACATTTTATCCTGAAATTACTGTTGCATTATGTTTCACTGATTAGTAGGGGCCTCACCTACCCTTATTGTGTAGGGTTTTTAAATTGTGTTATCCTTTTTTAAATAAAGACCAAGGTGGTGTTTTTAGCACTAACTAAGTTATTAACGAGCTGTAGTGGTATTTAAATAGAATATTTAAATAAACATGTCAACATTTTGAACCATCCTAAACATGATTGTGATTTGTACCTACCCAATTATCAGTAAATAGAAATATGAATAAATATAGCTAATACATACTTATTAACATAATGATAATTAAAAACGTGATGGTGGATAAGAATTTCAAACCTCACCTAGTCCTCACCTTCTTTAACTCCTTATACTATACACTATAAAATTAGAAATAAGAAATTTGGGGGCTGAAAAATAAGACAATCAGATGTTGATAGTGAAACCCACATCAAAAAATCATGCAATACATTTCTATAAGAATGTAAGGTTTGTTTCCAGTTATAAATGTAAAATTGCCATGCTTGTAGGCAATCATAACCATTGATCAAGTTGAGCGAATTCGGAGATCCCACCTCATTTGAAAGCATCCAATTACAATACACACACGGAGAAAGCAAGAAAACTGAAATCTGAATTGTGTCAAAAAATCAGGTTTACTGCATGATACAAGTAGAAACAAAGGGGCCTATTCGCAAAGGTAAATATGCACATGGGTATTTTCTCACATATGTATTTCCCAAGGCACTTTCCTGCTATTCATCATTTCTGAGGATAGAGTTGCACCTAGGTTTAGACTTACATGTCTCCACCACCTCAAATCAGGGGTGGACCCTCCTACTGCAGGATTTATGAGTGTAAATGTACTACTATTAACTTTGTACATGTAAACGGCGATCTCCTCCACCATGCCAAAGTATGGGAAAATAATTAAATGTCATTATTATTTTAAAATAAAACTCATATTTAGTTGTATAATACAAATGTAAAGTATTCTATTATATTTGTTATGAACCTAGAACTAATAAAATAAAATGTTACAACACAGTAAGCCTTCAAATTGAATATGCATTAAGTAATTAATATAAATACTTTAATTGAAAAATAATTTCTAAACAAGATTTTCAGAAGACTCATACCCTCAGTAGCATTTTAATTTCTATTCAATATGTATTACATTTTGTTAAAAGTTATGTGTTGAATTAATGTCAATTATCAAAATTTCAAAATGATTTTTATTAATTTAACGTTAGTTCTTATGGGGTGTTTTTTATTTCCCTGCCTCCATTGTTTCCAGGGTTGTGTGTTACATTATCACATTTGATAGGTTAGTGGTGCCTCACTCCAAGACTGGGCTGGAGCACACTTCTGCCTGTTTTAGCACCTTAACGGCTGTAGTAATTTTAGGGATGTATTTTGTGAATAGCAATTGTGTTACTCTTTTGTAGGTGTATGTTTGTATCCACATGTCACTCCCTACTTTTCCCTAAACTCTTCCCATTTAGTAGTGTCTTGTGGATTGTTACCTGCCTTGTTATGTTGGCCTAGGCCTGGCTGCCATGCTACTTTTCTTTGCGCACGTTACACTGAGCCGGGCCTTCCTCGCCCTTTGCTCGTGCCAAGTTCTTTTGCACTGTCTGCATTTTCTGTTGTTCACCTTTTTGGGCTCAGTCTGCACAAACATGTACAAGGTCGCATAACAATGTATTTTGGTTCTTCCTGATATGGCCAGTCTCGCGCACCCAGACATAACATTATGTGCAATTGCCATGAAGAATCTGGTATGCTTTTAATACTGTGGTTTACTAGCGCTTAACACACTTGGAGAAATCCCTTTCAGTGAGAAGAGCTATGATGTCCTGCTGATGTAATCCTGCATCTAGAGACTGAGGTATGGGGGTTCGCTAGTCAAAGCCCAGAGGTCTTCTATCATTATAATGAACTATCTTACTGCAAGGGGAGGGTGGTAATGTTATTTATACGTTTATCCACTGAGCTCTGAGATGCTTTCCCCGTTTGTATTCTATGGAATTGTAACCATGCTGCTTATATTAGTCATATGCATTATGCTATTAGTACTGACACGTGTACTGTACATTAGAGCACGTAAGTTGGAATAAACATTTTAACCTATCCAGTGTCTCTTCCTACGCACCTTGTGGACAAGTACGAGTGAGTGACGAAAGAGTGTTCTTGCTTCTGTGAGTCCTGAGATAAAGATACCGTGTTCTGGGTTGTCCAAACATTAGTACTTGGGTGCTAATGGGATGCTAAGCTAGTTGGGTTGGGGTTTTTGGGTGCTACGGTATATGGTGGCAAACCACTGTATTCCGGGGTCCCATTTTCCTGTGCATAGCTCTGTGTATGTGCAGAAACCTTATGACATGGCGCGACCACCGTGGGGCAGCTTATCTGCGAGACAGCTTGAGTAGTACTTGTGCTTGTCCACAAACCCCTCGCGTACGCTTCCGGAGGCGTATGTGACGGTGATACCTCCTATATTGAATGTTTTATAGGTTCTTTCAAGCTTGATATTATTAAAAAGGTTAGTTAATAGACCCATTTTTGTGCTCCCTGTTAGGTTGTCGGATATTATTGTTTAGTCATGGCTGGTGTGGCGATTGCTGCACATAGTCGAGGAGCACTCCGAGACCACTTACGGGTGTATGGAGTGCCTGATACAGGGATCGATTTGGTCTTTGTGGTTCAAGCCGATCCGGCTTACCACTTTGAGGTGTTTTACACTTGGATCACTTTTGAAGCGGTGGAGGCAGATGATAATCTGTTTCATGAATATAAACCCACCGCTATACCTGCTGACTATCGACCCTATACCAATCTTGAAGTACCTCTCACGGCTTGGCAGCACCGTGTTTGGTTTAATGGCGCCCTACCACAACCAACTACCGCAGTTCGTTTAGGCCCCTTGTCAATTCAGGGGGCCACTTGGCCTGTATTGGCCGGGTATACCCCGCATCCAAATTATCTGGCATTACCGCTTGCGGAACTGCGCACTATGCATACCGAATTGGTGCGAGTGCATCGAGCCTTGGTGACATACGTTACAGGTAGCCTCCATGGAGCTGCTCCTGTAGTCGCAGGCCAACCAGCTACTGCAGCTGGAGTGACCATAAGTCCTGTCATGGTAAATTCTGTGATGGGCAAACGTCCACAAAATAAGGACGACTATCCTTACTGGCTTGCAGAAAAGTTCGATCAGATAGAAGCAGTGTTTCCACATACATCCCCAGTAGATAAACACCGCATCCTCACGATAAGTTTGCCAAAAGACATAATCCCCGATTTGACATCATGTGAAAACTGGGGTAAGGTATTCGCAGCAGTTTATTCAAAATGTTTTGGAACTCCTTCCATGACGGTTCTACCCTCTGTAATTAAAAAAGTACAGGATGAACATGGCCCTGAAGCGGCTGTGGAATTAGGGATGAGACTAGTGGGAGTGTTTGATGTAGTAGCTGAGCTGATCCTTGGAAATGTCAAGGGCGATGCTATGAACTTTCAAGTAGCGAATGCTTTGGCTTTGGTCCCAGAGTTGGACAGGCCTCGCGAATTACCGAAAATAATAGCCCGGGCTTATAAAACAATTGGAAGAAATAGCCTAGGCAACAAGCCTTTTGTAAAAATGCAAACTCAATCGCAAACACAAGTTACACAAACAAAAAGTGCATCTGAGAAAGATGATAGACCAGTCTTCACTAAAAAGAGTTGGAGACAGAAAAAACAGGGTAAGCAACAAAAGAAGCCGGGGTCGAGAGGCGCTTCCCCAGTTTCGGTTTCTTCTGAACGTACTTATGATTTACGTGATAGGTCAAGGATTAAATCACCAGAAAGGTTTCAGAGCTCTGATACGCGTTCTCCTCGTTCTTCACAGGCCCAGACGTCGTCACAGGCTGGTGGAGGAGGACGGCAAGATAGAGGAAGGGGCCGAGAGGCTCCCCAGGAGCGAGACCAACCTCGACAACAAGTCAGAGGGAAAGCAGAAGACTTTCATCTTCCTCGACCGCAATTTCAGAAGAAAAAAGTTGCCGCTGTCACAGTGAAATATGCCTCAGACCGTGAGAACGAGACTCCAGAATTGGACGTGGGCAGTGACCCTCCTAGACAGCGCCGCGGAAGTTACCATAGTGCGGGAGGTGCTACGTCCTCATATGGAGGCGACAGCAACTGAAACATTCGTTACTGTCGAGACAGCTGACACGAGAGTGGCACCCCCTGACAGACTATATAATATAGTCATACAAATTGAAGGTGACATACCGCGTGAAATAAAAGGGATTTTTTGGGAAAATCTAACCTCTTCATATGACATTTTGTTAGCAGAGGTGGATTGGCCACCCCCATTCGTTTTAGCTGCACATAAAGGAGAGGAGGTAATCCTTCCAAGCTTCTCACGGCATGTCCCAAAAGACAAAGCTGAAGCACTTGCAGCTGAGTGGGCTGTGTACCTGGCACCAGCGTTATACCGCAACCATGTGGGATGGGATGAAGAATCACCTCCTCATGCAATACCTTTGCGGTCACTACCGCAGCCACAACCCCAATATCCCATCAAACGGCAGGCAAAAGGCCCCGTCTCCGAAATTCTGACACAGTTGGAATATCAGGGAGTAATTGAACCGTGTGTATCACCTATGAACAATCCCCTTTTCGTGGTTTCTAAACCCGATGGATCGTACCGCTTAGTTTTGGATTACCGGCATTTAAATACTCATTGTCGGAACTTTGCAGTGCAAAATACACACAGTTCTGCGCTTGTAGACAGTCTTGTTCGTAAAAAATACAAAACGACACTTGACCTTTCAAACGGTTTCTACACGCACAACCTAGCCCCGGAGAGTGGTCAATGGACCGCATTCACATCCGGTGGTAAATTATTCCAGTTCCGGCGTTTACCTATGGGCTATAAAAATAGTCCGGGTATATTCGCCGCCCGTGTTGTTTCTTTGTTAAATGACATTGATCAAGACGCATGTTCGTACGTAGATGACATCTATCTGACGGACGACGAATTATTTCAGCATTTGTCCCGTGTGGACCGCATTATTCTTGAATTTGCGGAGCAGGGTTACAAATTTAACTTTGCTAAATCACACATTGCTGAATTTACAGTTCTGTTCTTGGGCTATGAGCTCAACAACGAAGGTAAGGGCTTAGCCCCCCATTTCTTGGAAAAATGTGCACATTTGTGCCCCCAAATACTCTGAAGAAACTTCAGTCTTTGCTGGGTTTCTTGAATTTCGGGCGTACTTACATTCCCGAATATGCCCAGCGTATCAAGCCTTTGTATGCTTTGATACAACCTACTTATTCAAGGTCTTGCTGGCTGCCTGAGCATACCTCAATTCAGCAGTCTTTGCAGACAGACCTTTTAGAGTCTAAATATCTTTTGACTCGTGATAACCACACAAACCTGGTGATTAGAATAATTCCGGGGCGGTGGGATTCACCTATTTAACCTTTAATGAAGGTGATACAGTACCCATCGCATACAAGTCACATCTGTACACTTCCGCTGAATTGCGCTTTACATCTGTCGAAAAAGTTCTAACTGCAGTGCAAATGGCGATTCTGAAAGAACGCGCACTAGCACAGGGAAAGCGGATTCTGGTGGTAACACCCTGTCCTGCCCTGGAGGCAGTAACAAAGGCAAGTGTACCGAACTCAAAAGCAATGCATCCCCGTTGGATACAATGGGCTACATCCTTGACGTCATCAGACGTCACCTTTATTTTCGATTCTTCTCTTCAGACTCAGGAGTTCTTACAGTATGAATTTGTTCATCCTCCTCCTTTGTTTTTATTACCGCTTGAGGATTACAAATGTGTAATCTACACCGATGGTTCGGCGCAACCGGCCACTGGGTCCAAGCACGCTTATTCAGCTGCATGTGCTATTGTTGCGGGTTCCTTTGTAGATGGAAAGTTCAAATCCTCTGCAGTGCATACTCGCACACTTGGAGATAGTACCGCACAATTGGCCGAGCTGCATGCATTGCTACTTGCACTTGAGTTCGCTTCTCAGGATGAGACCACTCTTATTGTATGTGATTCTTTTTACTGTGTACAATCTTACAATGACAATCTGTTTTTCTGGTCGAAAAACGACTACAAGGACGCAAAAGGGAGCACAATTAAGCATAAAATGCTTTGGGTTCGAGTGGCAGAATTGCAACAACGTCTGCCCCTCACACAGGTGGTTCACACCTTAGGCCATCAGCGGGTGGGCGCACACGCTATTGGTAACGATCTGGCAGATGAGGCTGCCCGTTCAGCAGTGGTCACGTGTTCAGTAGCAGCGGTTACCAGGTCCATGTCTAAAATAGACCCTGTTATATTAGCAGCTATTGCTGCAACCAAGGAAGGTAATAATTACCCTACAGGTTTCCCTTCCAAGTATTCTTACACATTAAGTCCCGATCAGGTTCCTTATGTAACTATACCTGACGTTGGAGATCGGCTGATCCCCAACACGGACCGCAGGAGTGCCTTGATATCAGCTGCACACGAAGGCATGGCTTCTGCTCATGCAGGTGTGTCAGCTACAGTTTCCATCTTGCAGCAGCGTTATTGGTGGCGTGGGTTATATAAAGACACCCGTGCTTTTGTGCTTTCTTGCGACGTTTGTCAACAGATTAAGCCTTCCACGGTAACACGTCCACCACAAACACCGCTCTGCATTGCTAACAGACCCTTTGGGTGTGTTTACTTGGATCACTGCGGTCCATTCTCATCAGATACTGCCTATAAATACATCTTAGTGGCAGTGGACTCGTGCACACGGTTTCTCTGGGTCTGGCCACAACGGAGTGCTGACGCCCGAAATGTAATCAGGGATTTGCGTGTCTTTGTGGGAATTTTCGCATGCGGCACCTTCCATTCGGACCAAGGTCCAGCGTTTGCCTCTAGGGCTTACAAGGATGCAATGGCTTCGCTTGGGGTGTGGGTGAAATTTTCGTCTCCGTATAGGCCTGAGGGCAACTCTATCGTTGAACGAATGAACCGTGACTTAAAGCAATCCTTAACAGCTAGGGTTATAGGTACTGGCAGGAACTGGCTGGCCCATTTGTATACCGTTCAGCGTGCACTTAATAATCTCCCTAGAAGACCTCTGGGTGGGCGGACCCCATACGAAATGCTCTTTGGCATAAGAATGTTTGTGCCTGACCTTGAGGGTCCAGACATCGCGGCGCAATCCGCCAAGTTTGATGTAGATAACCATTCTGCTATGTTACAGGACTTACAAGAAGCCCGAGACAAACTTGCAACTACACATTTGCCTTCAGCCACAGATCCTGCGTTGCAGATTCCGGTAGCCGGCTGGCTTCCAAAGGTTGGAGAACTGGTTCGAGAGAAGGTTGAAAACAAAAAAGAATTTGGCCCCTCTTTTCGTGCACCGGTTCCAGTTCTGGGCTTGAAGGGAACACGTACAGTCATTTTACCACCGCTTCCTGGTCGCAAAGAGAACAGATACATCTCAGTTGAAAATGTCAAGCTACAGCGCCTGGCCGATCCTGAATAGTGTCACACCAGCGGTCTCTTGTCCTGCCATTTATCGGACATATGTTCATAGTCCATCTGCGCGAACGATCGCTGATGCTGTAATTGAGATGGTTGATTTGCCTGAAACTATAATTGATCCCCAACTCTCCACCAACATCGACGAGGACGAGTATACTTATCATGCATCTGAATCGGTGGCGCATCAACCAATAATGCCATTATTCGGATTCCACCTCTTCAAAAGTCCCATCCAAGTTCAGTATTTTTGTATCCTGGTTTAGAGACAATTTTTTGATTCCACCCTGGACATACCTCTGGTTGGTACTTTTCTTGCTTTTTCTGTTCATGTCCATTGGCTTTGTCACCGTGTTTTTTCTACTAATCAATGGTCACTATTTACCTGAACGCTCTGCTGTAGACTATGTTTCTGGAACTTTGGCTCCTCATTCCTCGTCTCACATCATGAAGCGTGACCACACATTTGTGAACATTTCAGCTTTTCCAGTTGCTGATGGCATCGTATGGGATGCGGTGAACTATCAAATCCATGGTCCGACGGAAATCATTAATGTACCTAATGTCCTTCGTGTTTCAATGGGTGATGTAGTACAAAATAATATTCATTCTGATGGTTGGGATGTGCATGCCGTTGAAGCATTGTTTGCCGATTTAAAATATTATGCATCTTTTAATGCTGATTTGTATTGTTACCAACATTGGGGTAATCATTTTCTCCATAAGCCAAGTGCTCTGCGTAGTTCTGTTAACTACACCCAATGGGAACATTGTCCAAACCCCTTGCCAGGTAGCTCACAGGCTCTTCGAAATAAGTTTACCTATTTTACTGATTTTAATCGGTCGAACCCTGCATCCTATTATTTTAGACTTAATACAACATCACCTCAGAAAATTATGTTAACACACACAAAATTGCTATATTCGGGTTCCTTTTTGAGTGCCCTAGCTGTGGGTGGTTATGAGTACTGGGAGAGTACAGTGGATTTGAAATCTATTTGGGGCTCCAAGCCATGGCAGGTACAAGGAACTGAGGCGTTGCATCGTGCTTGTCTCATCCCTACTCAAATTATGTTCCTAAATGCTTCCATCTATCAAACTACATGTTGGGGCTTAGCTACCACTAAACAATTAAACTCGCCCTCAATTCCATCCCTTTCGAGTTTTCCCAATGATAGCTCACGTTTTAACCTGTCCCTGACGACCTTACAGGCTCTATTACAGAATAATTCATTTAATGTTTCCGGACTGGATCAGTCACCCTGGTTGGTATGGCCTATATCATCTAATGCATGTCAAATGCGTTTTCACGACTCAGGTACTAGATACACACAGGATAGGCCTGATCCGAGATTTATTACTTCTCGTACTGTCACTACATATTCTGTTGGTAAATTATGCAAACAATGGCTGCAACATTCGTCCCTTGATTCTGTTAACCAACATTTGTCCCTCCTTTCAGGCAATATTGATCTGTCCGACTTTGTTTTGGGACCTCGTGGTCCCCGACCTAAGAGATTCATTTATGAAACGTATAATGAACTCTGGAAGCTATCACAAATGGAAGCTGCTTCCCGTCTTCGGGAAATAGATCAAGCAAATTTGGAAAAGGTGCTTGCTGTTGTAGACAATAGTATTAATACCCTGTCTTCTCGCATTTATACTTTAGAGAATATTGTGTCCTCTGTTGTCGATATTGTACAAGATGATGTTTCTGTGTTATATCATGGTCAGAATCAATTGCGCTCAGTTATGCAGTTTGCATGTACTTTACAAACGCTCAAGTTAGGTAAAGTGCCTTGGCATTTTTTGAACACCTCTGCCTTATTTCTACCTTTTAACTTAACTGACAAACAGCAATTTATGTCCCTGAAAGATGCAACTTACACTCTATTACATATCGAAAAGGTGGATCCTTTGCCGTTCTCTGTTGCAGAACTCGATTCTGCTGTATGGCTAGTCCATGGGGTTATAGCTTTACCATTTTCCTTGTTTGAATTTGACTCATGCATGAAACATTTTCCTGTGGGTCGTTACCGGCCCTTGGGCAGTGCTTTCCTGCATGAACTCTGGTCCTTGCCTTTCATGTATAAATGCCTTCGGGACGGCAAGGAAGTCTTTCTCACGGGGGAGTACTGCGACTCGACTATGGGTCATTCGCTTATTTGTAAACACATTAAATTGCATGGCTCATGTAGCGTTTCCTCTCCTAATCTTGCTTGTGTGCTGAAAGGTATTCCTGCTCCTGTTATTTCACCTACTTTCACTCTCCTTTCCAATGGTAGTTATGTACTTTTAAATAACGAAGACTGTTGTGGCCTGCAGGCTGGCATTCCTTACATTGTAACAGTTTCGCACAGGGTTGTCTGCTGCGAAAATGTGCTTTTTCCTCCCCCTCATGGCAAGGTTGATATCTCTATTTGGCCTTCCATCCCTACCATGGAAGCAGATTTCAATAGACTGAGCAGAATAAAGGCACTATTATTAAACGAGGAAGTTATGCTCACGTCCGCCCGGGAGACGTTCATTCTCCAGGTGGCGAGTACCCACAGTGAAATACAGGCCCTTTTGAACACTAATCTCCCCCAACATTTTGGGGAGTTAATTCATCGTATTTTTAACGCATCTAACACTGAAGGCCTAGTACACTTTTTTAAGGTCGTGGGGTCGGGTTTGGTGTCCTCCTTCCAAACTATTTTTGGTGCCATCCCGGCTTTCATACATTCTATTTTTTCCAGTGTCTTTGGCGGTTTCCCATTGATCCTCGCTTTAGCGGCTGGTGTCTTGCTCTTAATTTGCTTTCTGCGCAATGGCTGCTCCCCGATGGGACCTGCTCGATCCAGAACGCCTCCAGCTGCTCCGTGAGCGCCTTTTGGCCGGTTTTGGTGTCTTGCCATTGGCGACACTGAGTGTGTCATATACTCTTTCATTTCGCTTTGCGTATTTCACTTGCGTGCAACCTGTGATGACTTGTGTCCGCTGTCCTTTCACCTGGACTCTGGATTATTGCCTCTCCAATTCGTCATTGTCTGTTCCGGATTTTGTTCAGTTGATGGGTCCCTTAGAGGCCCATGAGCAGGACTGTTCCGTCGCTGGCTGTATGGCGCGTGCGGCTGCACTGGGGATTTTGGCGCAATGGGATATCTGGGCGGCTGCCCAGGATCTCCTACAACGAAGCTGTTTCAATTATCACGCAAGCTGTCCCGCATTGCTTCTGGATGCTCCCTTTGCTGAGGAGCATTCCTGCTCTTTTGATCTCCTGGATTGGATGGCATCTATGTTTTTTGACGATTCCAATGATGAACTCTTGGAGGGTATGGCTTTTTTCTGCACTTTCACTTTCATGGATTGACCTGCCCTTCGCCGTTTGGGCGCTCCCTGTGCTCCGACGGCTATGTTTTTCCTCTGATGGGCCTCTGTCCTGGCCGCCGGACTGTCCAGGGGAGGGTGTCTTGTGGATTGTTACCTGCCTTGTTATGTTGGCCTAGGCCTGGCTGCCATGCTGCTTTTCTTTGCGCACGTTACACTGAGCCGGGCCTTCCTCGCCCTTTGCTCGTGCCAAGTTCTTTTGCACTGTCTGCATTTTCTGTTGTTCACCTTTTTGGGCTCAGTCTGCACAAACATGTACAAGGTCGCATAACAATGTATTTTGGTTCTTCCTGATATGGCCAGTCTCGCGCACCCAGACATAACATTATGTGCAATTGCCATGAAGAATCTGGTATGCTTTTAATACTGTGGTTTACTAGCGCTTAACACACTTGGAGAAATCCCTTTCAGTGAGAAGAGCTATGATGTCCTGCTGATGTAATCCTGCATCTAGAGACTGAGGTATGGGGGTTCGCTAGTCAAAGCCCAGAGGTCTTCTATCATTATAATGAACTATCTTACTGCAAGGGGAGGGTGGTAATGTTATTTATACGTTTATCCACTGAGCTCTGAGATGCTTTCCCCGTTTGTATTCTATGGAATTGTAACCATGCTGCTTATATTAGTCATATGCATTATGCTATTAGTACTGACACGTGTACTGTACATTAGAGCACGTAAGTTGGAATAAACATTTTAACCTATCCAGTGTCTCTTCCTACGCACCTTGTGGACAAGTACGAGTGAGTGACGAAAGAGTGTTCTTGCTTCTGTGAGTCCTGAGATAAAGATACCGTGTTCTGGGTTGTCCAAACATTAGTACTTGGGTGCTAATGGGATGCTAAGCTAGTTGGGTTGGGGTTTTTGGGTGCTACGGTATATGGTGGCAAACCACTGTATTCCGGGGTCCCATTTTCCTGTGCATAGCTCTGTGTATGTGCAGAAACCTTATGACAGTAGAAAGTGTTCCCCATGTCCAGCCAATCCCCTTTATACCTCCCAGATGTAGTACAAAAACAAATTTAACTAGATATGTAGTGATCTCCACCATCTTGGCTGTAGCTTTGTGAATTGCATTTTGTATAATGTAAGTAGTACTACTTTACATACTCCAAAATGCAGTATGTGACAAGGCCCCAAATATCCCATTTGCAATTGATAACAGGTGCAGGAAACACAGATGCCATTAACATTTATTTATTCATATAAAAGTAAAGGAGGTAACAAACATATAGGAGCAAATTAAGTCTTTGTTATCTTCTGTCTCAGGAATGGTATTCTGGCGTTCAACCATTAAGGTGTGGTGTACTGTATTTAAGTTTGTGGAGAAGTTTAACATCACAAGTAGTGCTGTTTTACTTTGATCTACCATCTCTGATAATTGCTCCAAGACACCCAGCAAAGTGATATCTTTCTCACCCCAAAGCAAGATTTCATCTGCCCAAGCAGCTTATTTTACTCTGCATGGTTAGAAATCTGAGAGCAATCTTTTCAATCACTTTTGCTAAGAAAAGGTCACCTGCAGTCAGCTGATAACTTGCTAGATCTGCAGCACCCAGACGTTTATTTTAGTATAAGGGAGATATAACAATGTTTCAGATAGCTGAACACACAGCCCACAATAATTTATAGATATATTATGCCTTAAATGAAAGGACTTAGAGTAATTGCACAAAGCTTTCTTCAAGTAGGGCACATTTCACTGCGCCGGAGCACGACCAGGCGGTGCCACACCTGTGGCATATGGTCCTCTATAGTGTGCAAACTAGACCGCGGCCCAGAGTGGACACAGTTGGCTGCACTGTATGGGCATGGCACGAGTTGCATTGGTTGGAGGTGCTGGTTGTTCCCTCTATACCATTTATTAAACATCCTACACTGCCCTTTTACTGAGACGCCGGTGCCTGTGACAGACTGAGGAGACTTTGGCTTATCACGATGGGGGATGTGTTTCCGGAGGGCGTATTTATGATGCCGCAGCACGCCATCGATGGAGAGGAGCTCAATTTGTTGGACAGATTCACTTATCAGCTCTGGGCCACCCGCGTGCTAACTTTGCCTCATTTCCAATAGTGCCGCCCACGCTGCTGGTAAGCTTTAGAGGAACCCCTCCCCCACAAACTGATAATGCAGCTCTACACAGAAATACAACGTACTGCTCCGGTGTGAGTCCTTAAGGTGAGAAATGATTGGGAGGTCCAGTTGGGCATACCAATATCAGACAAACAGTGGATTTTTTGCTGCGCCCAGGACAGAGAACTATCCTCTAACTACAGGCTGCATCTGATACATTTCAAATTTCTGCATAGACTGTATCGGACACCGGAATGGCTGTTTTGGGCGGGTCTGAGTGAGGATGTGCGCTGCTCAGATGCATGGCTCCCTGTGCGAATTTTCTCTGCACCTGTCATGGGAATGCCCCGACATTAGCCACTACTGGGTTGCTGTCTTTGATGCAATAGAAGAAAATGTGGATTTGCGATTGGAGCGTTCCCCCTTGATTGCACTGCTAGGGTATGTGGGGAAATGTCCCCTTAGATAACAGGAAATTAATCTGGCTGCTCCTTCTGCTTGGTAAAAGACGAATAGCGATGTGCTGGGGCTGCTGCCCGATCCCTTGAGTAGAAGATTGGCTCCGGGATGCAGCGTTTTGATAGGGTCAGTTGGGAGCCTTCTGGGACCTAATACCCATCCAGGCACGACCAGAGATATTTGGGGATCTTTGCAGACCTACCTGAGGTTGCGGGTGCAAGATGAGATGCAACCCCCCACCTCCCCCTCATGAGTGACAACCTGATGTCAGGGAGAGTGATGATTGCCATTGATGTTACTCTATAAATGAGCTATAATCTGAGGAGGTCAATCTACCCCGCCCCCGCCCCCTCCTTATTTCTCTTCCTCTCCCCTGCCTTTTCCCATGCCTCTCTAATCTTCCAGTTCTAGAGTTATGGAATTAAAAGACCTGCTTTATACATATATGATATGATGAAGTAGTGTTCCTGTATTGGATGATTCTGTGTAAGAAATGTACCGAGCTCATTTTCTTCAAGCAATGCTACGGTGATACTGTACTACTGCATTCTCCACTCTGTACTGACCTATATCTCTAATAAACATAAATAAAAAATAAGGCACATTTAATCCCTACACATATGCCAAATCATGAAACTTTCCAAAATAGTGTGTTCATATATAGTCCCTCTACCCAAGGTCAGCTGCCTGCCGAAGCCTTTACCCTGTCCCCATCCTCATCCAAATGGGCTTCGGCTTTCCCCTGTGGGGGAAGCCTTAGGAATCCTTCCCAGTTTCTTGGCTTTTTACTTGGAAAAAATCTTGACTCCTTTTCAGGTTGTCTTATTTGTGAGGGAGGAGTGAGTATATAATAGAATCATTAGAGGGTTTATGCTGCCATATAAAAGCTGCCCTACTAAAACCCATGAAGACCCTCCTTGCTGGTTTGATTGCTCATGCTCTTTAGGTAATAGATATCTTCAAAGAGCCCTAACAGTTTCCTCTAGGGATCCTCTGTAAGTTTCAATAACTCACCGTCTGTATAAACACGCTATAAAAAGGCAGAAAAGCAAGATAAATTGTGAGAATTCGACTAAATTAGTTCAAGCAGCATTAACTAAGCACTGCAGGGTCTTCTGGGCAACGGTTAATTTGGTGAGGGCTAGTGATACATAGATCTCCCTGTTTAGCTGTCACATTCCAAGAGACAAGTGGGTGGCCCATTTTTCAGGCGTCTATTCTTCTTGCTCTGAAAATCTAGTGCCTATGAAGCCTTAACTACCAGCATCCCTGAAGAGAGACTATTTTTATAACCTCTAGATGAAATAACACTACCAATACAGCAGAGCCCAGCAGGTAAAACTCCCGGCCCCGATGGGGTGCCTGTGGACCTCCTAAAATGCAACTTAGATCTATGGGTGCCATTGAAGACCAACATCTTTAACAGCCTAGATTACAAACAATTGCCAAGATCCTAGTCATATTCGATCATTGTCCCCTTCTTTAAAAAGGGCAAACGATCTGACCACAGATGTTATCGACTCAGCTCCCTTATTGACACCTCAGTTAAAATTATCGGCAGAGTCATTTATAATAGAATGTATGATTGTACCCAAGAAAACACCATCCTTAATCCTAGCCAATACAGATTTAGGGAGTGGCAGGGCACTGTGGAGCAGTGCTTCACCCTACTTTGTCATAGGCAAATACAGCATTGCCAAACGCTGCCCACTGTATCTGTTGTTTATGGACCTGTCAACAGAGTTTGAATGTGATAAGCAATCTAAAGTATGGGGGACCCTACTTGAGCAGGGGTTGGATGAGACACTGGCAAACGTGTTATCTGCCTCCCATGAAAATGTCTGCAAAGGTTAGATTTGGCACCTGTGGGGAACTTTCAGACTTGTCTTCTGTCTCCCGGCGTGTGTTGAAGGGATGTGTTCTTGTCCCACTTTCATTTATATTATATATCAATAAGTTAAATCTTGCCCTTGGCAGTGCACGCCCAGATGGCCCAGTGATAGCTAGTGCCCCTTTGTTTGCATTGTTATATGTCGACGATGCAGTTTTGATGGCCCGTACGCCAAAGGCATTACACTTTCTGGGTACATTTTTTGCACAGTTTATGGCTGATCTTCACCTGGTTACCAAATATTTTGAATACTATATTATGGCCTGTGGCCCCAAACCACAGAGTGTTTCCTCTTTAGCTGTTGGCAATAATTGGTTAGAAAGGACCAATTGTTAACCTTACCTATGGGTTACGTTTCACTGCTCGAGGCGTGGTCCCCTAATATTCTCTGTTTGAATATCTTTATTCAGTTTAAACATATAGATTAGTATGTCCAACAGTTCTAATTGCTCATTTTACCCCAAATCAGATGTCTAGAGTGTCCCCTTGAGAATAAGAAGGAACTGGGAAAAAATGAACCTGTAAATAGGTAGAAAATCACAACAGCTCAACATGCACATGTCTACATATCGTAAGTAAGAATCTCGGTCATCGCTACCACAATAATAACCCTCCTCCTTCTGTCCCACATAACAAAATAAACTATTCCCAAGCATGCAAGTGTATGAATAGCATACAGTGGAGTAGCGTATAGGGGAGTGGCGTACAGTGGAGGCGCATACAGTGGAATAGCATACAGTGGCATAGTGTACACTGAAATAGCGTAGAGTGGAGTAGCGTAGATTGGAGTGGCATAGTGTGGAATGGTGTAGACTGGAGTGACTTAGAGTGGAGTAGTATACAGTGGAAAAGCATACAGTGGAGTGGCATTGAGTCAAATAGCATAGAGTTGAGTGGCGTACAGTGGAATAGAATATAGTGAAGTGGCATAGAGTGGAGAGTCATAGAAGGGATAGAGTACAGTGAAGTGTTGTAGAGGGGAGTGGCGTACAGTGGAACAGCATACAATGGAGTGGCGAAGAGAGTGGTATAGATTGGGGTGGGGTAGAAAGTAATAGTATACAGTGGAGTAGCATGGAGTGAATGTAGGGAGTAGTGGCATACAGTGGAATAGCATAGAGTGGCGTATAGTATAGTGACATGGAGTGCCATAGAGTGGAATAGCGTAGACTGGAGTGACACAGAGTGGAGTTGCATACAGTGGTAGAGTGGAGTAGTGTATAGTGGAATGACATAGACTGCAGTGGCATACAGTGCAGTGGAATAGCGTAGAGTAGAGTCGCGTACAGTGGAATAGCATATAGTGGAATAGCATATAGTGGAGTGGAGTGGCATAGAGTGGAATAGCAGAGAGTGGAGTGGCATTGTGCACAGTGGAGTGAAGTGCCATAGAGTATAATGGCATACAGTGTAATAGCGCAGGGTGGAGTGGTGTGAGTAGAGTGGAGTGTGATAGAGTGCAATAGCGTACAATGGTGTGGTGTACAGTAGAGTGGAGTGAGGTACAGTGTAGTGGCCTGCAGTGGAATAGCGTAGAGTGGAGTGAGATAGAGTAGCATGGCATACAGTGGAGGTGTACAGTGGAATAACGTACATTGAAGTGTGGTAGAGTGGAGTGGTATAGACTGGAATAGCGTAGAGTGGAGAGGTGTACTGTGGGGTGGCATAGAGTGGAGTGGGATACAGTGTAGCGGCGTACAGTGGAATAGTGTAGACTGGAGTAGAGTGGAGTGGCAAAGAGTGGAATAGCATACAGTGGAGTGGGGTGCAATTGAGTGGTGTAGAATGGAGTGGTGTAGAGTGGACTATTGTAGAGTGGAGCGGAGTACAGTGTAGTGGGGTAGACTTTAGTGGCATACATTGTAATAGCGTACAGTGAAGTGAAGTATAGTGGAATAAAATGTAGTGCAGTAGAATGGAGTGGCATACCATGGAGCAGGGTATAGTGGAGCGGTGTAGAGTGGATTAACGTTGAGTGTAGTGGCGTACAGTGGAGTGACGTAGAGTGGAGTGTCATATAGTAGATTAGCATAGAGAGTAGTGTTGTACAGTGGAATAGCGTAGAGTGGAGTGTTGTAGAGTGGAGTGATGGATAGTAGAATGGTGCAGAGTGGAGTGGCGTACAGTGGAATAGGGTTCAGTGGGGTGGCATATAGAGGAGTGGCATAGAGTGGAATAGCATAAAGTGTAGAGTCGCAGAGGAGTTGCGTACAATGGAATAGCGTACAGTTCAGTGGCATCGAGTGGAGAGATGTACAGTGGAGCGGCATAGAATGAAGTGTCATAGAGTGCAGTGGCGTAGAGTGTAATAGCATGGAGTGAATTAGTATAAAGTGGAGTGGCATAGAGTGTGATAACGTATAGTGGAGTAGTGGCGTGGCATGGAGTGGTGTAGAGTGGAGTGTGGTACTTGAAACAGACGTAGCGTGAAAGTTAGTGAACGGATGTAGATGCAATGTGGCAGCAATATACATTATGAGGTGTAAATGATAATTTCTGGTAGTAGGTATAAATAGACATAAGTGTAAAAATATTTAGTTATGTATTGTAATGCGGTATACCGTGGTAATTTTGAGGTTTACCCCAGCCATGTCATTTTCAGAACACTTCCGCTGCATTCTGGGTTAGCACTTTAGATATAGGTAAGCAGTAGGTTTTATTTTTGTTCCCTACCTATTAACACTTTATTAACATGATAATAGGTAGAGAAATGTATTTATATTTATCTATAGTACGGCGCAACACAAGTAAACACAATACATAAATCATATAACCAAATGCAATAACGGGAGAAACACAACAAGACAACACTAATGGTCTATTGCATATTTTCCATATAATTTTGTATCGAATTTAGAACGAAAACGGCAGAACACATGTCAATGAAATAGGCAGGATTATAGATTTTTGTATTTGTTTATAAACAAGACTGGATCTGATAAGATGACTGATGATCTCTAGTTCAAGTATCATGTGTAATGCTGACACAGAGCAGTAATATTCAATAGACCATTAGTGTTGTCTTGTTGTGTTTCTCCCTGTTATTGCACTTGTTTGCATGATTCATGTTTTGTGTTTACTTATGTTGCACCGTAATTTTGAAAGATTGAGAGGGGGTTTTTAACTGAGATATTTTAAAGAAAGTGGGAACCATTTTTACTTTGCAAGGTGATTTAGGTTTCTTTTTATTGTAACAATTAATATGCATTTCCCAATTAATGACTTTTAATAAAATCTTGGAAGTCTCTAAAAAATCTTATTGTAAACTAGTGTCTTTTCTATACTGCAGTGGTACTGAGGTTTGAATACATTTAGTATATGAGCGAAAAGTTCTGGCCGGGTGTTTGATTGAATGTTGTACGTACTCATGGTACTGTATCTTCCAAGGTGGAATCTTATTTTTACTGTAAATAGCCAATCACATTATGCCTTGTCATCACTATGTACCACAGTACTTTTGTGAAATACTATGACAACAGATGTCACTAAGTTAAAATGCCTTATAACTTACAAAATACCTTTCTTACCTGTAGTACTCAAAAGGATCATCTGCATGCCATAATCTATAATCCTGCTAATTTCATAGACATCCTTTCAACCGTTTTCGTGCTACATCCGATACCAAATTATATGGAAAAAGTATTGGTGAAAAAAATTTGTTTTGGGAGACCCCCTTTCATCTATGCGTCCCCTTGTCCAATCACACAAAACTTTTCATCCCGCGCAAATGTAGAAAATGCTTAAGATCTGGAAAGTTTTGTGAAGATTAGCGAGCAAACATCCGAGGGACTCCTTTACTTGGGAACCAAAACTATAACCATACAGTGGTTATGGCCACTCTGTTTTTAATATATATATTTATGAGAAATGCCAGTAATCCTCCATATATTTAAGAATGTATTCAGTAATAATCAAATATATGTGTAGTTTTCTATTTGTCTGATGCCTCACATTGTATTGTATTATTCAAAAACCTTTCTGAGCCTTAGAAGGCCCAGGAGCCATAATGTCGAATGGTGTGCATTGCACATTTTCAGTAAGTGTAACTTAGTTTTAAGCCTGGCAAAGGAAAGTGGGATTTTGTGTAAAGAATAGAACAGGTATTTGTGGATATGAATGATATCTCCCCATTAAGGCCATTCTTTGCTTCCTTGAGGGGAAGATCCTGACGCCTGCACACTAGATACATTTCTACTTCAACTTACTATCATTTAATTATACTAAACTGACGTACAGAGAGAAATGTTTATATATACTAGGGCGATTTTACAAGTTTTTTAGCGCATAGCTCTAACTAAGCATTGTTGTGTGAGCCTTGGTCAGTTAAAATGACAATTTTCTTTTTATCTTTTGCTTTGCTCTGTGCTATTTTCATTAAACCTAGTAGGATGTTAGTGTTTCTAATGTGTTGTGTTTTATTTTTAACAGATCAGATGGTGCAATTGGTGGCCTGAACTGCCTCCATGAAGAGAAACAGGGGAGCACTGTGCCAGCAAGGTAAGGGAATGCTGTACTTGATGTAGGAAGGAAATTCATGGTTTTTAACAATATGGAAAATATATAATGTGAATCAATTTCAGGCGGTGAGGGATTTACCTATAAACTGCAAAAGAAATGTATTGGACAAATTCTTTTTAGAATAAATAGCATGCGTGTTCACAGGTAGCGAAATGTTGCACCGTTAAACATATGAACTATTATGGTGCTGCTTATTATATAAGATATGATTCATTACAGAGATTGAACTACTGCGGAACAAGTAGTTCCAACAAATTAGAATGCAACTAATACAACTGGGATAAGCCATCTTGTTAAACAAAAGGAACTACTTTTTGGTGTTCTGCAAGGGGTTTAAATGTTTCCAAAGCTATGTATGCATGGTCACATCTTCTAGCTCACATCATCGTTCATCAGGACAATCAGCCTCTGCTTTAGAAAAGAGCTAAATCCCTGTCTCCTCAAGCAATAACTCATCAATATGTAATTCCATTTTCATATAGCTTGAGCTTAGCATGCCTCCATACACATACCCAACCCCTTTCCTCTTAAGGTTTGGCAATCAGTACCTCTAACCCTCTACTACTCAATGAGCCAACTCCCTAGCCCTTCCCTTGACCCTTCTTTACTCCCATAGGAGCTAATCCTGCAGCTACTTCTGTAATGTTTTCCCTACTTTAAATAGTACTCTAGTCCATTGTATCTAAATGTGCGCAACATTGATGCACATATATATGCACAGAAGATGCCATTTCAAGTCAGTGCAGAAAATATGCAGATTATGTCCCATGTAAAAGATCATGCACATCAACTAGACACGACTGCCTGCCTCATCCATGCCAAGTAATATATGAATTAATATATCCTTTTCAACAAGGACTCAAAGATGGAAATCATATTATTTGGAAAACTAAACCCTAATCTTGACTTCATTGACTGCCGAAGCTGTATAATCTACCAATTCCGGCACCCAAAGTAAGGAATCTGAGATTCATCTCTGAAGCAGAACTATCAAGTGAATACTGGGTTGCAAAGCAAATATCTCCAGATTAAGGTTCAAGTCTACTTAAACACCTTTCATCAGCAAACTTTTGGTTTAACAGTATAATCAACATACATCGAGGCAAATACATTTGGAGACTCAATAAAAAATACTTATGGTGGGTTCATACAGGCACTTTAAAAATTCATCATAAGCAAGGGGTAAAATACATTGGAATAGGGAAGGAAGAGTAATGGAATTCCTTGGTTTTATCACTCCTTTATGTGTAGGTTTAATGGACGTGATCCAAAATTAGTAGGAGTGAGCGTAACTCGAATGGGCGTAACTGTGAGATTGCGCGTAGTTACTCAAGAAGAGTATTTCTGCATTTAGCACCGTTTTCTTAGCATTTAGTACTAGTTTCTAAGCGCAGCATGCAACCTTGCACCCCAAAATGGATGAAAGGATTTATTTTTCGCTAAGAACTTGCTAAATTTCCCCTAAATTACTCTTATTTATGTGAGAAGGCGTAATCACATAATTATTGGCAATTATGCAAGAAAGACTAACGCAGAATTATCGAAATTACTCCTGTGCAATTGAAATTACTCACAGCCCTAAAAATTAGACAAGTCATCAAAGGACGAGGCATGTAGCTTTGGGTTATTGAACAGCTTAGGAGACGTTTCAAGGATTTGTAGGATCAGGGATGGTTTAGAACAATTTTCAAGTTTCAGCCTTGAACAACACTACCTCAGGTTCTTATTAATGTTCAGAAACTGTGGGGAGGTTCAGTTTTTCCACAGCCAGCTATGATTCAATCTTTTTGCATGGACCACTCCTTGATTTGTACTTTTTGGTTATTTTAACTTCTTTTGATCTTAAGTTGCCTGGCAGATGTTCCTGTCCAACTATGCACTTGTTTTGTTCATATTTTGGCTTTCTTAGTTGAGATTTATCAGCATTGATAATTCATACATTTTTAATTATGTACCATTTTTTCCAAATGTTGTGCTTCAATTTCTGACATATTCTGACAATTCTCAAAATGTTTCCTTCCTTGCTGACATTCAAGCCTTTCTTGGTTGTTCTTCCATGTCAATCTTTGAAAACACCTTCTTGGATGCTTTTTCTAATGATGGATGTGCCCAAACTGTCCTCTAAGGAGAACTAGCACATAGTTGGTGTGGACTTGTTGAATTTGTCTGGCAGACTGACTTCATGAGTTATTCTGGTATTACTTAGAAGGCCATGTAATTTCTGGAAAGTTTCTGAGATTTCACAGTTATTAAACTCAGGAATGATTTTATCACATATTTGATGCTAGTTGGTCTTATTGTCTCTAAGATCTTTATTTTTCACATTTTTGGCAACTCCTGTGGTGCTTTGCCAGTCTCAGCTGGTCCCTTCCAGTTGTGCAGGTATTTTGATACCTTTCTTTAGACCCAATTTAAAAAGTTGTAAATTGGTGGGCTTTTTTCTGTCAGTTTCCCTTTCTCTCCTACAGGTTTTGTGTATGGTGTAAAAGCCTGGGCAATTTCCTACTTAAGTGTAGGTAAAGGAGCTCTTTTGGTGAGGGGGGTCTGGTTTTCACTAGTTTTTCACCTTTGGTCGAGGAGAGTGTTCCTGCATAGATATTAACTTTCTTCAACTCTCTTCAAATAGGCATTGCCCCAGGTGAATACTTGCAGGAGGTTCAGTTATAGGGCTCTCAATATCAAGGGAAAAAGCCAAATTCTGTCTGATTTCTTCTTCTGGAGGTACAGCCATTGGAAAGAATAAAGTATGCTCTTAGTCATCCCCACTTTACACATGTAATTGCGCCTTCAGGCATTTATCACATTTACAGGCCAGCTGTTCATAGGTAGCTGTTTCTGTAGAGAGACACAATTCTTCTAAAGACAACTTCCTGGATCTGATATAATTTCTGCTGTCCTCAATTAATCTACCACTCTCCTCTCACTGCTTTTGAGCATGGTTATAAATTTGCTTGCTGTGAAATTAATTTCTTCCTGCTGCTTCACATTGCCCTTCTTACCTTTCTGATTTGAAACTGCCAAATCTGATTTCTCATTCTGGGGCGATGGCAGCTTGGTAGAGTATGATCCATCTGCTTGAAAGTTCACCTCTTGTCACTCCAGTGGTTGACCATATTTAAAAATATTTTGGGAATTCTTCCTTTAGTCCCCATCATTGGTCCCCGTTAGATTCGAGTGGCTTACAGTGAAATGTTGTATTCTGTGGTATCAGCAACTGAGGTCTGGCTTGTAGTGTCTTTGGGGATCTGTTTAACCAGCTTTGCAACTTTGATGGCTTTACCTTCCACTGCAACCCCTGATCTACTGCATTCATCACCATATCCAGTGAGCACCCCACCCAATTCCCTCCACATTCATGAGCTCAGGAAAGGCCTACCAATATTTAAGTTGTATCATATATTGACTCTCATAGGTGCACCTATATTGCTATGCCTACGCTTTTGTAACAGCCTGTACATAGGTCATGTGACAAAGGTGTTTACATGGCTGTAGCTAGTCCGAAACTGAGCAGCATGTCTAGTCCTGAGTTATAAGAGGGAGATGTGCTGTCCATGAATTATGCCGGCTACCTATAATGTAACATATCAACTTGTTCTACATAATCCACAGAGTATACTCGTCTCAGACCTGAAATTCTAGAGCTTAAGTACCGATCTAAAATCGGTATCGGAAAACAGAATCACCTCACCAATCTTGGACAGATGGTCCTTAAACCAGATAAAGAATCATCATCGAGCCAATCACAAGTACTATAGGGAATTGAAGACTTTTTCTGTACTGCCAAGCTTTTCCTAAGTGAAAATCTGTGAGGGGGCCCAGATTCAGGTTAATTCATGTTAGGGTACCATACATTTGCATTACTTGTGTAAATGCTGCAGAGATCATCGAAACGGTCACAAAACTGAGCACAAAGAAAGAAACTTTTTTACTGTATGCGATGTGAAAACAGTACCCATGTGCAAGGATATAAAAACAAGAGTTTGTGACCTTCTTTGTGAATCCGAGCCATTAAAAGAGATAACTTACAAAATGCTTAGATTACACACATCTCAGTCAAAACGTGTTTTAAATTAGACAAATAGGTGAAATGATGTATGTACATGTGACGATTTGTCTGTTTTTGTCATTTAGGCTGTGAGTTCTGCAATGTTAGATGAATGTTTTATTCAAACAACTTTCACATGATGACATTCTCTACCAGACAAATGAAATTTCAAATTACTTCTTTCAACATTATGGGCCAGATGTACGAACATTTCATTTTGTGAGTCTCCTCTAATTGCGATTTTTTTTGCGACTCGCAAAATTAAATGTACTAATGGGTCTCAGACACATTAGCGATTCCCAATGGGTTGCACTTGACCTGTCTCATAAATATTCATGAGGCAGGTCGCAATTTGCGACCCATTGGGAATGGGCAATAATACAGGGATGGTGGCCTGCTGGGGACAGCAGACCACCATGTCTGTGTTTGCTTTTAAGTAAAGCAACTTATTTTAAAAAAATTCAGCCCGTTTTCCTTAAAGGAAAACTGGATGCGTTTCAGAAAGAAAAATGAAACATTTCTGTTTAATTTTTTAAGTGTAGACAGTGGTCCATCGGACCAATGACTGCTCTTATAAAACATTTTTGCTACCATTCTCAAAGAATTGTTTTGCGACTGCTTCCGCTCACAAAACAATCTACATAGCACTGCGACTCGCTATTAGGAAGGGATACCCTTAGCATGCCCCTTCCTAATAGTGACTTGCCAGCCCTATTTTGTGAGTCGTAATATGTTACTGACTCCCAAATGGGGCTTTGTGCATTTAAAACGGCCCGATTTAGGTGGGAACACCTCCACTGATTGTTGGGTACTTAGATGTATTTTTCTTCATTAGACTTTGAACCAGAGCAAGTTAGAGAAAGACAGTAAAGTAAAAGGACAACAAGGAGAAAGGTAAAACAGCGAAAAAGAGAGAAAGCAGTGATAAAAAAGATGCAACAAGAGACAAATGAACAGACGGGGAATGTGGGGTGGTGGAAGAGAGAGGCCTGGCCCGAAATCAGCACTAGGCCCTTTGGCAGCAGTGACGGGAAGTATGAAACACTCTGTGCCCCTGCACTTATTTATATATTTATTAATCTGAAAGAGACACGTTAGTGACAGATTCCTTACCTTAGAATATCCCCAGGCGTCAGGCTGGATCCGGAAAGTTTTCTGCGTAGCAGTACCCTTGGGCGTTGGTAGGCGGCGTCGTGCGGCTCCGCGTCCGTCGTTGTGATCGCCGGGATGACGTTGCGAGTAGTTCTTAGACGCCGCCCCTGCGCGCTGACGTCAGTTCTTCTTTTTCCGCGCCAGTAAGCGCAGATCCGGGAAGAGCAGTGCCCTAGTCACTTTTTGACTATCTTTTTTGTGAATTTTTTCACTGTTTCTTCAACGAGTCTTCACGACTCCTAAGGTGTCGTAGGGATGCCCGGCTTTAAGCCCCGCGAGGAATGTGGTCGCATGATGTCGATCACGGACCCGCATCTCGAGTGTCTCTTCTGTCTCGGCCGAGACCACGACACGAAGTCGTGCCCTGACTGTCGGAAACTTAATCCGAAGGCTTTGCGAGAGCGGTCTCGAAAGCTCCTCGAAGTCCGGCAGTCGGCTCCGCGCCAAGCCCCGGTCCCGGGAGAGGTCGAGGGGCCAGACGCGGAGTCCCCGCCGTTCGTCGGAATCCAAGTCTTCGCGCTCCTCCGGTAAGTCGAAGCACAAGAAGTCTAAGCGGCATCATCGCTCTAAGACTTCGCCTCGCCGGACTCGCGACTCGGCTGAGGTCCCTGTCGGCACCGTCCCCGCGGCCCCGGACGTGCCTGTCGAGTTACCCCCGCATTACCCGTCATTCCCGGGTTCGGGGGCGACTCAGGCCCAAATACAGGAGTTCCTGTCGGCCATGGCCCGCCTCTTCGGGCCTCAAGGTCCCTCCGGTGCGCCTTCGGGCCCCGCGGGCCCTGATGGGGTTGCTCCGGCGTCGCCGTCGACTGCGGTCCCGGCGTCGCCTGTCCCACCGGCCTTCATCCCGGCCTCGGCTCCGGCCCCGATCCCGGCTCCGGTGGTGCCGCAACCCCCATCGACGCCGGTTGACCTAACCACGCCTCCGCCGACGTCCCCGGTGCCGTTCCTGATGCCGTCCGGGGCTCCAGACGGCGTCGTTCCCCGGTACTCTCCGGCTCCGGACATGGAGCCGGACCGGCGTCGCCCGACGCCGGTTCCGGCGCCGATGAGACCTTGGGTCCCTAATGTCCCTCCTCCTCCATATTTTGAACCTGAGGAGGACCAGGAGAGCTGGGAGGGGTCTGAGGAGCCTCTCACACAACAGTGCGAATTTGACCCGGACTGGGTTGAGGAACTTGGGGATGCCAGTGGTCTGGACACCTCCCCTGACTCTGGCATGCTGTCTCCTCCCGTGGCTACGGAGGAGGGGGCTAATTTTGCAACGGTGTTGCGTAGAGCTGCTGGAGCCTTGAATCTCCAGTTGCCTACAGTGGCCGTCAGGACTAACCTCCTGACTGAAGTGCTTCAGCCGGCGGCCTCCTCTTCGGAGACTGTGCTGCCGTTCAACGATGCACTCACTGACGTTCTTTTGGGTGCCTGGTCCAAACCCACCACAGGGGCTCCTGTGGATAGGAACGTGGCCCGACGCCATCGCCCTGCTCCGGGCGACCCCCTGTTTCTCTCCCAAAACCCCACCCCTGAGAGCTTGGTTGTCCAAGCCTCTGCCTCCCAAACCGCCTTCCCTACCGCCCCTCCGGATAGGGAATCCAAGCGCCTGGATCACTTTGGGAAGAAGGCTTTCTCTTCCTCCAGTGCTGGCTTGCGGTCCGTTAACACCGCTTGCCTCTTGGGCCGATACACCCACTCCCTGTGGGATTCGGTGGCGACTGTTTTGCCGCAGTGCTCTGAGGAGGTCCAGACACTGCTTACCCGCGCCATTGCGGAAGGGCGTGATGCGGCTAAATACACCATCCGCTGTGGCCTTGATACCGCCGACTCGCTGGGCAGATCGCTTGCAACGACGGTGGGGCTGCGTCGCCACGCCTGGCTGAGAACCACTGGTTTTTCAGGGGATGTCCAGAATACACTCATGGACATGCCCTTTGATGGAGTCGGTCTTTTTGGTTCGAAGGCAGACCATGCGCTGGAGCGTTTCAAGGACTCGCGGACTACTGCTAAGTCCCTGGGCCTTGCTGTTGTGCGCCCTCCGCTCACGTCTGCTTTTCGCCCCTTTCGTGGCCACGGAAGGGGCGCCCAGTCACGTCAACAGCCCAGCCAACGGCCCGCGCAGCAAGCGCCTTCGCGTGGCCGAGGACGTGGATACCGCCGTGGCGGTTCGGGCAACCAGCGTGCGGGTCAGGCCACCACCTCCAACCCGTCCGCGGCCTCCAAGCCCTCCTAGTCCCTCCTTTCAGGTGCACAGCACGCCAGTCGGGGGCAGGGTCCGCCATCACCTTCACCACTGGCGTCCCATCACCTCGGACAGGTGGGTCTTGGACATTGTCCGAAGGGGCTACTCCCTCCCCTTCGAGACCACCCCCCAGCCATGCCACCTCAATTCCACCGCATGTCAGGGGATCACTTGGTACTTCTACAGAAGGAAGTCACGGCCCTCTTGGCCAAGAGGGCCATCGAGCATGTTCCGACCCCAGAAGTAGGGCGTGGTTGCTACTCCCACTACTTTCTGGTGCCCAAAAGGACAAGGAGGACATGCGTCCTATCTTGGACCTCCGGAACGTCAATCGCTTCCTCCGGAAGGAGAAGTTCAAGATGCTCACCCTAGCTCAGGTCTTGACTGCCCTCGACCCTGGAGACTGGCTGGTAGCGTTGTACTTGCAGGACGCTTATTTCCACATCCCCGTCCTGCCGGCCCACCGGCGTTACCTACGGTTCACGGTAGGCCTCGAGCACTTTCAGTTCACCGTGCTCCCCTTTGGCCTTACCAGTGCCCCTCGGGTGTTCACGAAAGTGATGGCGGTGGTCGCAGCTCATCTGCGCCGGGCAGGGGTTTCAGTCTTCCCCTACCTCGACGACTGGCTGCTGAAGGCGGGCTCGTCCCAGGCAGTCGTCTCCCACCTCCAGACTACGGCCGAACTCCTGCACTCGCTGGGGTTCTCCATCAATGTGCCGAAGTCGCATCTGGTTCCTTCTCCACAGCTCCTTTTCATCGGAGCAGTTCTGGACACGACGCAGTTTCGGGCCTATCCTCCCGAACGGCGAGTCCGGGATATTCAGGCTATGATTCCGATCTTTCAGCCTTTATCCTGGGTTTCGGTACGGATGACCCTGAGGCTGCTGGGCCTCATGGCCTCCTGCATCCTGCTAGTCGATCATGCCAGATGGCATATGCGGGCTCTGCAGTGGGACCTGAATGCCTGCAAAGAGGCTCTTGGCATTCCAACCTGTGCCTTTGATTCAAATAAATATGTGTGTTCCATTGAGCTACTATTGTGTTGTAATCCATACCATAAATAATGCTACACTATCTACTCCCTCTTTCCCCCCTTCTTGTGATATTATTACCCTTTCTAATTTGACTGGCAGCAATTTTGCATATGCCTTCTCTTCGGAAACAGAAATGTATGCAGGATGATCTTGAATGCTCGTCCACATTCTCCTCTCTTTGTTTGACTCAAGTCAGGTCCCGTTCATCTCAGGCATTTAAACCCTAGAAAACAATTCAACAAATCTTTAGTATAAATACATTAAAAAAGTAAAGTTAATGTAATACAATGTAATGTAATACAATAGACCTGTGACTAGTTAAAAGCAAGTAATTTAAACAAATATAAGTATCAGTTGCACATCATACATAAACACCCCTCTGTACAGCATAAATATAGTCTTAATTTATGAGATCCTGCTCATTACTCACACTTGTACACTCAAAAAAGAGCATTTTAGCCTCCAAGCTGCCTCAATATATCTTGTCACTGAAAAGGTGACAGCAGGAATAGCAGTATATGTGCATTCACTATGACTGTAACTCCAAAAATCCAACAGAGCCAGCCCTTCTGGTGTTATTACATAGAGGGCAACCTACCAGGATCTGGCCAGCTAACCATACATTGTTATCCAGAAGCACATTGCTTCTAGATAGCAGCTCTTCAGGGTAGCAGGTCTTATTATAGTTTTCAAGTTGAGGAACATCAGCCCTATAATTTAAGTATAATTTTGTTTTAGGGAGTTTTATATAGCAACTCGACCCGAAGGTATCAGTGCGGTTTACATGAGCACCAGTTGCATTACAGACGGATACATCAATTTTTTTAGGCACGGGAAGATTAAGTGATTTGCCAAGAATCAGAGGATGTTGAGCGTCCCTGCCGAGACTCCAACCTGGTTCCCCAGCTTCGAGGTTGACCGATCTAGCCGTTAGGCCAAATCCATAAGGCTCTTTTAGTTCGAGGAACAGCTCACTGCTGGTTGAGTCCTCAAAATAATTGAAGGCCCAACATCTGCCTGCTCTATTATTCTAATAAGTGTCGGGGAACCAGGATTAACATCAAAGGACACAGGTTGACCAACGCTACCAGGTTAAGGAGTGCTGAAGTAAAAAACTGATTAGGGGATTTAGAGCCTCAACTGTGGAGCAGAGCCAGAAGTGCAAAGTCCTGAGCCACAAAGACAAGTCCCAATATGCCACAAGTATTTGCACACAAGTGTATTCAGCAATTGCCCATTGGAAAATCCTTGTTTGTGGTAATTGTCAGGGTCTACCTGTAAGACTTTCTTGACCATTGTACATGAGACTAATACACACATTACGCGGGTTAGGGCACTATAGTTTATGAAACAGGAATTATTGAAAACAGAATGTCGTGTACAAAGTAAAGTTATTTGTCTGTGTCATCTGAATTGTGTTGACTAGCCCTATCTGATTATGCCAGAGCAGGGGAGGTATCAGCTGTTTCTTGTCCTTCATGGCTCATAAATGTCAATGCTGAGGACACATCTGTAGAAATTCTACACAGTCATATCTCATGAATTTAGAAAGTGGTGGAGTATAAATGTGCATCGTAGATTTTTTTGCTCCTTCAGCCATACCCTGCACCCAAAAATCACTGTATATGGTTAAGGGCCTTATCCTGTGACTGTAGGTCCTTGTGTTGCTGAGTGCAGGCCCTGTACTATGACCAGACACTGCAAATATGCAAGCCACCTGGTAAAACCCGTGGTTCTTATTGCTTATCCTCTCCGCTTTTAAAAAAAGCCATATCTTGCTTTACTCGAGATTACTCTTTCTCCATTTTCTCCTGGCCCTCATCTGAACCAGCACTTTGCTCATGGCCACATGTTCTTCATAGGTTTATTCAGGAACCTACTTTGTCTGTTTGCTATCTTATTAATGTTAGATCCCTAACTAAATATTAGTTAGATGTTTTTGACTTTATAGTGTTACATAATACTGACATTTTGTTTTTAACTGAAACATGGCTTCACAACTGTTTGGGCTCTACCTCACCACCTTCATCCATTCAGGCTATTTGATAATATTTCAGGACTGCTCTCTCAGATCCAGAAGGGGTCTCACTATAATTTCTTATTCAATCTCTTGCACACTGCTTGTTAATACCTAATTTAAAATTCGCTGAATGTCTTCTCTTTTCTTTGAAGTACAATAAAACCATTACTGTCACCAGAGCTCTGGTATACCAACCACCAAGAGCTAGAATTCCTTTCAATACCAATTTATTAGATTTTCTATCTCCTCGTATTCTGAAGACTACCAACGTTACCATTCTTGGTGATCTTAATTCCCACCGTGACACCTCTACTCTAATCAACTCTATAAAGGCTTTGGACATTCAATAGTTGGACTCCTTACTCACTCATTTGGCGGGAAATATTTTGGACCCAATTTTTGTTAATCATTCTTCTTTCACAGTTTGATAATCCTCTCCCCCACTCTGACCACTATGTGGTCCCTTTCAATATTCTTCTTCCCCAAACTGAATTTTCTCTCATCATTTGTTTAAATTTACCCATCTCAATCTATCTAAGACTTTATCTGAAATATCTTTTACACAATCTGACAATCTTTCCATAGCCTGAGACTATTTTACCATGTTGATTTCCTCTACCCTATATTGTATTTCCCCCCTGAAACAGCCTAGTTCCCATAAGAAATTCGCTTCTGCACCTTGCTCTTCAGAGGAACTGCTCATTGTTAAACATCAAGGAAAATTGCAAGAATGTCACTGGAGGGACAACTATAATCTGGAATCTAATACAAACTATCACACAGCTATAAAAAAGATCTAATCATCCAGGATTTCACCTTTTGAAATGTTTTCTATTGTTAAAGGCCTACGCAACTCCACTTCTTGTAGCAATATTATTTCTTCTTTAGCTCTTTGTATCAATCTCCCTTCTTTTCTCCAAGATAAGATGACCAACATTTATGAAGGATTTCCTTTGTATGATCTGTGGACTCAATATTTCAGTCTCACCTAAGAAACCCTTAACATCTGTGTTCTTACCTGTACCTACTGAAAACTAATGTGCATAATTTGCCTCAACTAAATCTGGTTTGCCATTTGATCACTTTTTACTGCACGTTTTCTCATTAGCTGCTTGTGTGATTGCCCCAGTCCTATCTGAGTCTTTTAAAAGGCATTTAAGTAATTATATGGTACTTACCCATTTGAAACAAGCTAACAAGCTGTGGTTGTACCATTGCTCAAGAAACAATCACCTGACCCCAAAAACTTCAGTAATTATCAAACAGTCTCTCTTCTTTCTCTTCCACCAAACGTTTTAAAGAAAGCAGTTATCACACAGCTTTCCAGCTACTTAAAAATCGTCTGCCTTCTAGATTGTTCTCAGTGAGGCTTTTACCTTTGGATCAGTTGGCGTGGTCCTTCTTGACTTATCAGTGGCTTTCAACACTTTCCTTTCTGATCTCTCACTTCCTTCATTTTGGCACTTGTAAGCATGCCCTAAAAGGCTTTGTTCCTTCCTTTCGTACAGAACTCAGTCAATTTCTTTACCACCTTACCAATCACCTACTCCTCTCAGCAAGTACAGTGTCCCCATGGGATTATTTCTATGGTCCTCTTTGTTTAATATCTATATCTCCCCACTACCTTCTCTGGTTCATTCGTTTGGTTTTGAAATAATGTGCTACACTGACAAATACTCATCTACTGAGGACACTTTTTGTGCCTGTATGTCAGTCACTAATTGTCTCTACTCTAAATTACATGTGTTTGCCTTAATCCCTATTAACCTAAATGGCTATTAAACTGAAGTCCTAATCTTAGGCATTCAATCTTCAGTATGGTCTTTAGCCGAGTGACCTTCAGAACTGCCCACACCCACCTGTTCTGTAAACAAAGTAGGCTTCATGTTTGACTGCAACTTGTTGTTCTCCACCCAAGTTAATCAAAATGCATCAACATGTTGTCAGCCTTTGAGGATTCATAGGAAAGTGAGTACTCTTGTTCCACTGGCTTCATGTTTGATGGTTTTTCTGTCCCTTATCGATTCCCCCCTTGATTTTTGCAGGAGGTTTTTATATCATGGTTTCCCATATTACCATCTACACCACCTACAGGTTGTTCAGAAAAAGACAGCTCACCTCATCCTGAACATCCCTTCCTGTGCTTCTGTATCCTCCAGTCTCAGGGCACTTCAACGGTTGAAAAAGCACATAGAATCCATTTATAAAGCTCTTTGCTTTGTTCTTCAGGAACTTAACAACTCTGGTCCTACTTACATTAGATGTCAGTATATTATCTATCTCCCCCTTAGCTCTCTTTACTCTGACACTCTCTAATAAGTTGATGATTCTGAATTCAAATGTAGCTCTACAGGTGGCTGGCTACATTTTTTCTACCTATTAGCTAAACTCTGGAAATGTCCTGCAAGTTCCCATTAGAAATACAGCCCGTTCTCTCTCTGGAAAAAAAGTAAAAACATGGTTATTCCAGTGGAATTAATTCCATATGCTTAGCTGCCCCTCAGCTCCAGGATGCCCTCTGGGTAACAGAGGCACTTTACAAATTCTCGTCATTATCACATGTGGTGTCCAGTGAATCTCTGCCCAGAGTTAACTGGTCGTAAAGTGGCTTAAGTAGACATTGGATTACCAACCTTTCACATTGAACGCTCAACCCCATCTTCCCCGCAAGCAGCAACATCTACATCAGCCACATGTCCAAACTACATTGGACCGACCAGCACTGCGTCCACTTCTCATTCACCAAACCCACCATATACCACCACTCCCACAGCTATCCTTGCAGAAGCTGGAACAAGGTCACTGAAGACCAGCTCGCCACCTTCCTAAGCATAACCCCACCACCAGGATCCACGGATGCCAACGCCTCAGCATGCAACCTCCACCGTTGGATCTACAACTGCGCCAACATACTGTCTCCCCTCAGGAAACCCTCAAGCAAGCAGCCCCCCCAAGAAAGCCAGATGTTTCTCTCCCGCCCTCCAAGAGTCCAGGTACACCGCAGATGGCTCGAGAAAAGATGGGGGAGTGGCAAGATCTTGGCAGACCACTCAGCCTTCAAAGCCGCCGTCAATGCACACCACCACCTCATCAGAACAACAAAGAAAACAGCTATACAGGAACACATCAACGCCAACGCACACAACAGCAAAGAACTCTTCAACATGGTCAAAAAATTCACCAAACACAGCACGGAGACAGCAGACATTCCCCCCTCTTAAGACCTCAGCGACAACCTCGCCACTTTCTTCGACCACAAGATCAAGGAGATCTATGACAGCTTCACAACCCAGGACCCATCCACCCCACCCAAGCCCACCACACCTGATAACTCCAGACCCCAACAGACCCTGCCCAACTGGACCACCCTTACCTCTGAAGATACCCTCAGGTTCATAAAGAGCATACACACCAGAGCCCCCTCGGATCTGCCCGCACCACATCTTCAACAAAGCCAGCACCTTCATCGCCCCTGAACTCTGCAGCACCATCAAGTGCTCCATAGACTCCGCTACCTTCCCCGAAGACTGGAAACACATAGAGATGAACCCCCTGCTGAAGAATTGTCTGCCGACCCGACGGACCTCAAGAACAACAGACCCATCTCTCTGCTCCCTTTCCTTGCCAAAGTCATTGAGAAGGCCATCAATTCCCAACTCTCAGAGTTCATCGAAAAGAACCACACCCTGGACCTATCCCAATCGGGCTTCAGAAGAAACCACAGCACCAAGACCGCTCTCCTCGCCGCTACAGATGACATCCACTCCCTCCTCGACAGAGGCGAAACTGCAGCCCTAATCCTCCTGGACCTCTTGACCGCCTTCACCACCGTCTCCCACCTCACCCTCTGCGTAAGACTCCACAACACCAGCATCTGCGACAAAGTCCTAAAATGGATCCGCTTCTTCCTCACCGGCCGAACACAGAGAGTCGGACTTCCTCCGTTCTACTCAAAACCCACAGAGATCAGCTGCGGAGTGCATCAGGGATCCTTCCTGGGCCCTACCCTCTTCAACATCTACATGGTCCCGCTTGCTGCCATTATCAGAAGCCACAGACTCAACATCGTCTCCTACGCAGATGACACCCAGATAATTCTCTCCCTCACAGACGAACCCACGGCCACCAAGAGCAACTTCCACAATGGGATGAAGGCAGACGCCATCTGGATGAAGGAGAGCTGCCTCAAGCTCAACTCAGTCTAGTCCGAGGTCCTCATCCTGGGCTCCCCCCCCTCTGCCTGGAACGACTCCTGGTGGCCTGTAGTTCTCAGAACTACCCCACACACCCATGGACCACGTATAAAACCTCTGCATCATCCTTGACTCCTTGCTCTCAATGAACCGCCAAATCAACGCCATATCGTCCTCCTTCCACACACTCAGCCTGCTTCAGAAGATCTTCAAATGGATCCCCACTGAGTCCAAGAAAACGGTCACCCATGCACTAGTTAGCAGCAGACTTGACTACGGCAACGCACTCTACTCCGGCACACCCAAAAAACTCCTAAAGAAACTGCAGAACACCAAAACGCCTCCACCAGACTCATCCTGAAAGTCCCCCGCCGCAGCCACATCACCAGTCACCTGAGAAACCTTCACTGGCTCCCGATGAACAAGAGAATCACCTTCATGCTCCTCAAGCACGCCTACAAAGCCCTCCACAACGCCGGACCTGCATAACTCAACCACTGCCTCTCCTTCTACACATCCACCTGACATCTCCGCTCCACCCAACTGGCTCTGGCCGCCATCCCACAGATCTGCAAGACCACGGCTGGAGGGAGATTCCTCTCCTACCTCGCTGTGAAGACCTGGAACTCCCTGCCTCTACATCTCAGGCAATAACTGTCGCTGCTTCAATTCAGGTAGGACCTCAAGGCCTGGCTCTTCAACTGAATCGCAGATCCACCCCCACCCTCCCCCCACTCAGTGCTTTGAGACCCTTCCGGGTGAGTAGTTTCACTTTACAAGAAACCTGATTGATTGATTGAACTCATAGCTGGTATAAGGCCAGATGTTTTTCCGAGAGCCTGCCGAGCATAGTAAAAGATTGAGAGCAATGAGTTTTTATATATAGGGATAATAATTGCGATGTATGGGCTGTCACCTGTGTTGACATTATTTATGTCATTTGTGATATGTGTGACGTATTAGTTATGACCTATGATTGACCAAATGGCAGTGCTCAGGAAGAACCAATCCGCAGCCCCTTGCTAGTAAGATTCATGCAATTGCTAAACGTAGCCCTGTGCACAGTCTCCACAGTTTATTGTCTTGGTCTCCAACCTTCAGTCACAGGAGTGCAGGCAGTGCACGACCACTACCTGTGGAAACTATCCTCAGCCCCGCCTTGTGCAATGCCACAACCAGGAGGATCCAAAATGGACCCCACTTGATTTCCATAATTAATACTGTGAGCCAAGCCTTTATGGTGAACATCAGAAGACATCCACTCCTGCATTTGCAGAATCTCCCTTGCGATGTTTGCATTATTTACCTTGTATACGCCATCACTTTGCCATGATCATGAGGCTACAGCAGCCTTTGAGCACAGCTCAAACCACTCAATATTTTCCTGTGTGTGTCCAGCCATGACTTCATGCTTCCAGCCTTTGTGCTGATCATCTGTTCTTGCTAAAGCGGTGGTCTAACGGAAACTTTTCAGGGGAAGACTGTCTGGTTCTAGTTATTTAAAGTATCTAATATAGCACGATCTCACATGCAAATAATGTTTATTTCTTAATGTTTGCATTTTCAATTTGAATGCTATCCCAAAAGGGCCTTCTAAATATATTCCCATGAAAATTGACCGCTATTTAAAATCTCCAATTGTTGCCTCTTCTCTCAAATGAACCTCACCAACAGTTTTCTCCATTGCCCTATGCTGCCATCGAGTCAGTTTTAGCCACATTGTGTATATTCACATCAGCTCATACTGAGAACCCCATCTGCTGGGAGCTTTCGTGTTCTATGCTCACTAGCACTGTAAGGTTTGCCTATAGCACTAACCTTCTGAGAGGGTGTAGAAAAATGCTGTCTCTTCACACAAAATGCGCAGGAATGTGTTTTTTAAAAGTTGAATATGCAAGCAAATTAATTTAGATATTGGGCTTCCAAGCTTTCTGAACAGAGGGAGAGAGGCCATTTTGTCTTCGATACTAATCTAATTTTCCGAAAATAGCTATGCGTAACGGGACATCAAGAAAGAAACCCCCAGTGAAAATGAATGGAAAGTTTGTAAGATATGAACACGAACTTTCTAGTGTGGGAGAAGCGGTAGATGCATGCAGATATAGTCCAGTACACATGTGTACGTATACATCCAAACCCGTATGCAGACAGTCACTCACTCCATTCCATCTTCGGTTCTAATCCCATCACATAGCAGTAGTTCTGTGCTCTAAATGAATCTAAAAGCTGCCTTTTGTGTCTTCTACATAAAAGAAAACGTACCATTATTTTTTTGGGGGGGGAAATAGACACATTAGACCCGTATTGGAAAATGCATGTATGTGCACTGACCACTGTGAATGCCATCTGTAGACCTAAAAAACACCAGCCATAGTTAAGAAGCTTAGAACATGGAACAGCGGTTGTATATCTTCAGTCATGAGTTTTCATATAAAACAAGTACTCATTGTGTTAAAAAAGAACTTATTTCTACCCACCCAAGTATTGCCACAGTGGGGTAGCGCACACCCAGCTTTAGCAGCTTAAGCCGGGGTATCACTGGGCCCCATGGGCTGGTAAACTCGCACTCACTACTCCATTATTTATTTCTGGGTCTGTATGTCTACAGTTTCGCAGACAAAGGCTCATAAATAACACTCTTGGGGGATATTATCAGAGAAGGCGCTCTCCTTGGCCTGACATACACAGTGGAGAAAACAAAAAGAGAAATGATGAAAATAGAGACACACGGGGAGAGAGCAAAGAGTAAGCGTGAGAGCTAAAAAATTATGTAAAAGTAAGGATAGGGAGAAAACAATGAGTAGATGCAAGGGAGAAATAAAGGAAAGAAGGAAGAAAAGATGAAAGATAGGATGGAAGGAAGGGTGAATGAAGGGGTGACAGTATGAAAGGATGGACAGTATGCAAGGGTTAAAAATGGGTGGAAGTGTGGAGGGAATAGAGGAAGGGTGCACAGCTAGATTGAAGAGTGAAAGGATGGATAAGCAAAAGTCTGAGTGGATGGTAGAAAGGACAGATAGGTAAATATATGGCGGAGTGAAGAGACAAAAGATTGATGGGTGGAAAGATGAATAGATACATGCATATATTGATAGGTGAAAGAATTACTGTATTTATTAAATGGTGAAAAGATGGATGGAATGAAGAAGGTATAGCTAGATGGGAGAGCGGATGGAAAGAAGAAAAGAAGAACAGATGGATTGATGGAAGTGTGAGATCATGGATAAATAGATGGTTGGAAGGAGGAAGAAAGTGTGAATGGAACTCTTCTAAGAAAGGTGAGGTACACAGGCTCTGTGTGCTCAGTGTGACTAACGTTATAGCTGAAAGTGGGGGTTATTTTAATTTTCTGGCTATCCCTTGATTACCACACTTTTTCCATTTCTCCTTCGATGTAACCTCCGAACATTTGAAAACATAGCTTAACTTTAAGAGACTTGTGACACCTCGTCACACCTATTTTATGTTCCCCTTTTCTTGTTGGGCCCTGTTATTGCTGAATCTCCTGGAATACTTACAGCTACAACCATACCCTTCCCATAGCCCCGTTATCTTACTATACACCCTCCCCATTACAATGAATTTTTAGAAACATCCATCTCTTTCTAGACCTCCCTTATGTGAATGACTAAAGTTGTATTTCTCCATCCAAGCAGTTTTGATGTGCACCCTGAATATCGAGCCCACCATATCAGTAGGACAGAATATGGAGGACAAAATATTGAAAAATAAAATATTGACAGGTGTTAGGAATGGGGTCTCTAGTTAGCAGAGGTTTGCACCCTGTCCAAGTAGGGACCATCACCTTTGTCAGGGTAAGTCAGATACACACCCTAGATTAACCTTTGCTCTCCGTCTGGTAGTTTGGCAAAGAGCAGTCAGGCTTAACTTAAGAGGCAATGTGTAAAGTATTTATGTAACACTTAAATTACAGTAACTCAAGGAAAACACCACAAGAGGACTCCACACAGGTTTATAAAAATAGAGAATATGTATCTGAGTAAAACAAGACTAAAATGACAAATATCCAATAAGTAGAAGTTGAGATATGAATATTTAAAGAATAAACCACAAATAGTGCTTAGAAGTCACTAGTGGTCAAAAGGTTACTTGAGGTCGCAAGGGATCAGTGCAAAGTCAAAGTTCAGGCCAACCACGATCGACGGCAGGCCGGCTACAGGACCCAGATCTCACTGAAGAAATAACTTGGATAGAGCTTTTGTCGAAGTCGAGAGTCTACAGCATCATCGTCGAGCCGCGCAGAGAGAGTCCCGCGTCATTGTCAAGCTCCGTTGATGTGAATGCAATGCTTCATCATCGAGCCGTGCTGAGCATCATCATTGAGCCGCGCAGACTGTGGATTTTTCCTCGTCAAGCAGGCTCTGCATCGACAGTGAGATGGCGTGAAAATTCTCATGCTGTTGAGGCAATGCGTCGGTTTTTGCATAAATCAGCTGCAGAGCCCACTTCTGAGGCCCAGGACTAGAGGGGACACCTCAGGCAGGCAAGGGTAGGACTCACACATGGCAGAGTCCAGCAGCATCAGGCGTGAGGGAGCAGGCGAAGACTTCGGGCCCGGCAAAATTCAGCGAGCAGGACGGGACCGAGAGGAGCAGAACCAGCAGCACCAGCAGGATTGCAGGAAGTCATTTGTGTCCCTGAGACTTCAGAAAACAGGAAGCAAGCCCTTGGAGTCACTCTGGGTTCAAGTGAGTGGGTCCAGTCCTTGTCCTCAGCAGGGCAGAGATCAGCTGGTAGCAGGGCAGCTCAGTAAAGCAGAGAAGAAAAGAAGCAGTTCCTCAGAACAGTCAGTCACACAAAGTGGCAATCCTTTCTGCACAGCAGTCTTTACTCCAGCAGAGTTCTTCCCAGGTCCAGTAGTGTACTACTTTGGTAGCATCCAGGCCCTGGTACTTATACCCAAAAGTGCCTTTGATGTAGGGAGTGACTTCAAAGAAGTACTCTAAAGTACAGTAGGATCCCTTTCATCCCAGCCCTGTCTGTCAGGCTATCTGTGGGGGGTGATAAGTCCTTTGTTTGAGGACAGGACACAGCCTATTCATATGTAAGTGTGAGCTACTTCTCCCTCTTCCTGTCCAGGAAGGCCATCAGAATGCAAATGAATGCAGTTGAGTCCTCTGTCACACACAGCCCTTCCTGCGTTTGTGGCTGCCTAAAGGGAATGCACAAAGTGTAGCTGTCACCCAGCCCAGACATGTATTGGAGACAAGCTGCAGGCACACAGAGCAAAGTTAAGTGCATAGAAATGTCAACTTTCTAAAAGTGAACACAACAAGATGATTGACGGAGTGCTGAAAGTTTTAAACCACTCACCCCCAGTCAAGAGATCTTGGCTTAATCCATCGTTCTTTTGCTCACTATGCCACCCCAGGTTGCACCCAGTCATATGCAAATCAGTCTTGACCCTGCTCCTCATGGGAACAGTCCAGCCCGAACTGCCAGGCTAGGTCCTCCCTGAACCGGAAACAAGCAACCTGGGACCGGTTTCGATATCTTGAATCCAGTGGCACAACAAGCAAGGGACCCACATCTGGGCATATCCTTGGCTACTTATAGTGAACATAGCAAACACAACAAGATGAGTCAAAAGTGGCATTTCTAAAATGGTAATGGCAAATCCAACTTTACCATTAAAGGGGATTTATCACAACCATTCCAAAGATATTAAACCTGAAGTAGCTACTTCTTTCTAATCAGGAATTACAGTTTCAAAATGTGTTTTAAGTACTCCCCAATGCTAACCTATGGAAGGAGTAGGCCTCGTTGCAGTGAAAAACGAATTTAGCTGTTTGTCACTGCCAGGAAATGTAAAACTTAAAAGTACATGTCCTGCCTTTTAGTTACACAGCACCCTGCCCTTGGGGTCACTTAGGGCCTACCTTAGAGGTGACTTATATGTAATAAAAGGTGAGTTTAAGGCTTGGCAAGTGGATTTGAATGCCAAGTCGAAGTGGCAGTAAACTGCAAACAGACCCTGCAATGGCAGGTCTGAGACAGGTTCGAAAGGCTACTTGCGTGGGTGGCACAACCAGTGCTGCAAGCCCACTAGTAGCATTACAGGCCCTGGGAACATGGTATACCACTTTACAATGGACCTTTTGGTAAACTATATATGCCAATCAGGTACCAATGTCAACATGTTTAGGGGAGAAGCACATGCACTTTAGCATTGGTTAGCAGTGGTAAAGTGCTTAGAGTCCTAAGGCCAACAAAAAGATTCAGCAAAAAGTGGAGGGAAGCAGGCAAAAAGATGGGGGAAGACCACCCTAACAGGTCAAACAACAGGACAAGTCTGGATATTCTGTACCTAACACCACATATATTTACCTACGGGGTACATATATCTTCACAGAATATAGAGGTGGAGTTAGGAATAGTAAATCTATACTTCCCTATATGCACTTACCTTTCGATATTTTGTTCTCTTGATAGTCTGTCCTTGATATTCTTGTTCGATGGTACTGTTGGTGTCAGTAGTACAACCAGCTGTTTTAACTTTCCCTTGTTGACCCTCCTCTCATTCAATCCTTTTGAAAGGTTATGGCTCCAAGGACAGCATCATAGCAGGCGCCCTGCCCCATCCTTGTCTCAAGTACTCACTACCAACATGTATCCCCTTATTATTCTGTCTCAACAGAGTGCTTCTCTCACCTATTCTCCATCATGCTAATGGTTTAAATACATACTCTATCTCGCCCACTCTTGGTCTCCCCGCTTCATTGCTTAACCATCAGAAATGATCAGCTATATTTTAAAAAATCTGGAAATTGTAACCAACACTAATTGAATTGTGTAATTTACGTAATCACTTTACCAAACCACAGAAAGTACAGTTTTGTTGACTGTAGGTTGAGCAGAAGTGCTTATCTCAATTTGTTTCTTAATGCTCTGATTACTTACCAGTAATCTTCATTACTCCGATTCTCTCTTCCTCGTCCCAGTACTTACTACATGAGGTTTTACCTCTTCTACTCAATTTTTCCACACCATTCCAAAGCTTTCTTCTCTTTCCATTATTACTCCATGCTCCTCCCATAAAACCCTCCCTATTCCCCAGCACTTACTGGCACTACCAAAGCAGTGTTTTAAAAAGGTCAGAAAAGAAGGCCAAGAAATAGAGGGTTGGAGGGCCGTAAGTACTGAGAGAATCGGAGTAATGAAGATTACTGGTAAGTAATCCGAGCAGTACTATCCTCATCATCTTCCTCATCCTAGTCCTTACTCAATGAGGATCTACCCAAGCAAAAGCCTTCTTATCAAACAAGACCAACAAAAAAAAACAGAACACACTGACATGTAAGAGTGAATCACTTTTATTGAAACAAAGTACACCCCAACACGTGCCCAATTATCATTCTTGCTGGAAAACGACAAACCTACGACTGATTTGTCTTTAAAGGAATCTGGGAAACCGCCTTAGAATGAATCCTAGAAGCAAAAAGAGACTCCGAGCCCTGAGCAACATCAACTCTATAGTGAGACACAAAAGTGGACAGAGTAGCCTAGGTTGCTGCTGCACAAACGTCAGTCACCGAAACCCCCACCCATTCAGCCCAAGAGGCAGCCATGCCCCGTGTAGAATAAGCCTTAACCTTCATAGGAAATTCAGAACCAGATTGTTTGTAAGCCAAAGAAATGACTGTTGTGATCCTTTGAGCAAGGCTGGACCTGGAAGGCTTACCTCCTCTGTTTGCATGACCAAAATTATCAAACAAGGAATCTGATTTCCAAAAAACAGAGGATTTCTTCAAATACATAATAAGAGCCCTTACCACCTCCAAAGAAGTGACAGAAGGGTCAGAGGAGCTCTCCCCCAGGGAAGGGAGAACAATGTCCTGATTACAGTGAAATGGGGAGTTAATCTTGAGGAGAAAATTAGGACCCAAAGACAAAATAACTCTATCCTCAAACATTTTCAAATAAGGATAACCGTACTGGAGAGAACCCAATTCCCCTAGCCGCCTGACTGAAGTTATCGCAACCAAGAAGAAAAACCTTAAATTATAAACATTTCTCTGAGGTTCAAAAGGGGGACATTGAAGAAAAGAAAGGACCAGATATAAGTCCCAAGGAGGAAAAAACAACCTGACTTTTGGTCGAAGGAGAGAGATTCCTCGAATGAGCTTACTAATCAAGGAATCAAGATGCTCCAGTTTTCCCCAGGGGGATTTAAAACCCCTGATAGCCGACCACTGTAGCCTCAACATAGAAACAGAAAAATGTTTGTCAAAACCCTCCTGAATAAAATCCAAAATACTTTCAGGGGAACACCCTAGGGAAGAGAAATCCTTGGCCTTACATCATTTATCAAAGGCCCAATTATGGTTATACGATTCCCTGGTTGATTCTCTCCTGGAGGCCTGCAAAGACAAACAAAACAGACATGGGCAGACCCATTTTCAACAGACCCCTCCTTTCAACCTCAAGGCCATCAGCCGAAGCTGGCTCAGAGACTGGAGAGATAGGGTTGACTAATGATTGGAATGGGGACTAGAGTGAAAATCCATTCCGAGGAGATTACCAGGGTCCAAAGAAGGGGACCACAGTCTCCATGGCCAATATGGGACAAGTAAAATGGCATCCGACTTTTCTTTTTAGACTTTGAGAAGTACCTTCCAGATGAGGGGAAAAGGGGGGAAGGCATACAGGAGAGCCCTGGGCCAGGTTTGAAGAAGGGCATCCACCCTCAGAGAATGATTCACCTGAGTCCAAGAAAAGAGCTGAAGAATTTGAGCATTTAGAAAGTCGGCAAGCAGATCTATGACCAGAATGCCCCATCTGCTGCACAGATCCCGAAGCACAAGGGGATTGAAGACAAACGTCTGAACCCCTCAACTGAGGAAGGAAAACCACTGATGCCTCCTGTACTGCCTTCAGGTTCTTCCCGTTCGAAGAATGAACCCTCTCCCTGGAAGTCCAAAGACCCTGAGTAGACAATTCCCCAGAACAGCTCCCAATCCCCGTTGGCTGGCGTCCTTGGAAAGAATCAGGGGGTCCGGGAGTGTAAAGGGAGTACCCTGGCCAATGCCGGAGAATATATCCACCAGCCCAGATTAGCCCTGCTCTCTGGATTGAGTGTAATTAATATTTTATATTCTTCCAAAACAGGGGACCAGTGGTGAAGAATATGAAGCACCACCTGTCCCAGAGGAAAGCAGAAAAGTAGTTAACCAGCTTATCGACTTATGGTGGAACACAGCATACCAGAACGGAACAGAACACATATGATAATTACCATGTCCCCTGGACTTAAAGCCAGTCTCTCACTGGTGCCGAAATTCGATGAAGGAGGAGCTCCACATGTAAACGTAACTTCCTTCTCCTTGCCACCGGCAGGAAGACTTTACCCACATCTGTTCGGAATTTGGCACCGATGTACTCCAAGTCCTGTGATGGAACCAGAACAGACTTGCTTCTGTTGAGGAGAAACCCAAAGCTCTCCAGGTCCCAGCAAACAGCTGTCGTCTGCTGTATCAACATAGCCTGAGAACTGGACTGAATTAGAAGATTGTCTAGGTAGGGGTACATTTTTATCCCCCTGTTGTGAAAGTAAGCCACTACAGGAGCCAGGACTTTTGTGAACACACAAGGAGCCGTTTTTATTCCAAACGGGAGGACCCAAAACTGCCAATGCTCTCTCCCTACTCACCACCTGAGAAATTGTTGCCCTGTTGGTTCTATGGGGACGTGAAGATAAGCGTCCTGCAGGTCGATCCTTGTTAGCAAATCCCCCGAGATAAGAGGAATGATCTGTAGGAGGGAACACATCTTGAAATGAACAGTTGATATGAACTTAATCAGGTGTTTTAAATTGATGATCATCCTGTACTATCCTGGAGGTTTCTGCACCAGGAATACCTGTGATACCATCACTGCTCCTCTTGTCCTGGTGGGACCTGAACAATAGCCTTCTTCCTGAATAAAAGTCTGTACACTGTCCAGTAAGGCCTTGTTCTTTCAGCTGTGTACAGGAAGATGAGTGGGCTAAAAATGAGGGGTGCCATGGGCCAGGAGAAAAAGGAATGGTGTAACCCTCTTTTATAACCTGCAGAACCCATTTGTCTGGGACCCTGGGACCCCAATAGTCCAGAAAAAACAGATGACCTCCAACCGATTTTCTGGCATAGTCAGGAACACTGATAAGGTTTGCCTTTGTTACCTGGAGGTTGGTGAGAGGCAGAAGAGTTCTAAGATCTATGTTGGAATCTTGACCTATTGAAAGAGAAATTGGGCCTCTTGTCTTTGTATTTCACCAGGCCCTTCTTTTTCTTGTCAACGTCTCTTTGCCTGTATTTGAAAGGCTTTGTGTGTTTTTGATTCTTGAAGGACTTATGAAGCACCTCTTCAAGCTCTTCTCCATATATTTTTTTCCCGGAAAAGGGCATGCAAAGAAGGCAAGTCTTTTGAAAAGAATCTACCTTCCAGCCCCCCCCCCAGGTGTAAATCACACCTAGCCGCCACTACCCTTGCTAAAGTCATAGCAGAGGCTCTAGGCTGTCAAACACCAACTCCAAAGGAATTTAACCTGGATCTCCATCTGGGGAATGGCAGAAGAGAGGGACTGAAAGTCTTTCACTAATGATTGGGAAGTGTATACTAAATAGTCACAGAAAGACTCAAACCAGCATGTGCTCGCTTTAGAGCCCCCCCAGCTTTTTTGTCCACAGGATCTGCCGCCACCACATCTTTACTTAGCGGAGCATTATGACCCACTAAATTACCCAGCAGGGGATTAATAGTGAGATTCTGAGGAAGCTCCAAATCCACCAATGCTAAGGGATACAGTATACCCAGAAACCTGGGAATGGTTATTCTATCCGGATCCCTACACCTCTCTGTAACAAACTCTGGACCACTGTGATAACTGGGAGTTTAGGAACTGCCAGTTTCTGAAAGTGTCTAAACAAATCTCCAATGGGGGACGGACTTTCAGAAGCAGCAGGAAGCTGCAAGTTGGAAGTTAAATAATCAAAAATTGACTTAATTTCCTCTTTATGCGCTTCTTTTCCTTTTGGTGCGGTAGTGGCATCTCGAACCTCAAATCTTCTTTATACTCCGGAGAGGTCCAAGATGAAACTGAGAAAGGAGAGGACACTGAAAAACCAGAGGAATCTGAATCAGGAGGAGAGGGTTGGGGTGATTCTCTCCTACCCCTATACCAATCATAAGCCTCTGACATGGATTTCACCATCTCCTGTAAATTCTTATTTGCTGCTGGAGAAGAACAAGACTTGCTCTGAGAAGTCCCCCAATAGCATGAAGAATAGCTCACAGGAGAACAAGAGGGAGACAAATGTCTCTGTTTATGCACATCTTTGCCAATCTTGACAGTTCAGCAGGAGCTCACACAATGGGTCAGGAGGACAAAGACACATATATGTGGAGGATTAGGACCCCACATAGAGGCCCAAGAACTGCATAACAGGAAGAAAAAAACAATTAATGAAGACTAAACCCCCTTACATCCTATAAGTGTTTTAAGAAGAAAATATATATAACAAATGAGGAGATAAACACCTGCAAAACCTCAGTTAAACACCACATTTGAAAACAGGTAGAAAGCAAACCATCATTGCAAGGGCATAAAAGAGTCCCTAATTGCTGTTAACACTCTTTTACCAGCTGATGCCCAATGTTCAATCTCTCTTCAGCTGGGAGAGAATGAGATAAACCCCCAAATGACTACGCAAAACCGCATCTTCAATGAGGCTATAAGGCGAAGAAATGCGGGCCCATGCACCACGTTTAAAAACAAAAATCACCATTGGAGGAAGTGATGAGTCTCCCGCTTCAACTTGGAGAGAATGAGCCAAAACCAGCGAAAAGACCACTCATACCCATGTCTTTTAATAAGGCTTTAAGATGAAGAAACGCGTGCCAAAGCATCACGTTTAAAAACATAAACACCAAAATGTTGTTGGCTGCCTAAATGCGGGAACAAACCTTCTCCCGCTGTGACAGCAAGGCCAGCGCCGCATACCAACTTCCTCGCTGCCCTCTAAATTCAAAGGGCAGCACACAGGGGATTAGCGAACGTGATGTGAGAAAATACTGCTGTGCTGGAAAACTTAACCTTACACAAAAAAAATATAAAAATAACAAAATGGAATAAAGGAGGGATGCCCCTGCAATCCCTCAAAGCCCGAATGTGAAAAACAGGCGCACAAAAAGAAAACAGGAAGTGCTGGGGAATAGGGAGGGTGTTATGGGTTTAGCGTGGAGGGTTAATGGAAAGAGAAGAAAGCTTTGGATTGGTTTGGAAAAAGGGAGTAGAAGAGGTAAAACCTCATGTAGTAAGTACTGGGACGAGGAAAGAGATGAGGATGGTAATGAGAATTTTTTGTTTATAGTGTGAGAGATTTTCTGACAAAAAGCTGCTGATATGAGCAAGTTGTAGGCTTTCCATTGGAGGGACCCTAATTCAGTGAAACCTCACAAAACTAAGAATTTGTGAGTATTCACCATCCATTCCCAGACACATTTCCACCATGGATACCACTCAGAAATTGCTTCTCATCCAGGGCAGAGACAGATCTGTAGAGAGCAACCCAGCCTCTCCCATAAAATGTTTCACAATCACCCCTCGTGGCCGGGCTCGGCAAGAGGGGATAAATAAAGGGGCCGTGATCGCACGTGACCAGTTCTGGCCGACACAGTACCCAGAGTATGTGCATTGTCCTTTGTCAGCGCAAGTAGGCCCATAAGCGTACCTGGTGCCACCCACAACACTAGCGACGAGCTGGAGACAACCCCGCGATCCCGCCATTCACCGCCTCACTGTTCTGCTGCTCGGCGCTCCCTCTGTCGGAGGCTCTGGCCCAGCATCTTGCCCTGCCTGCCGTTCGCGTCAGTTTCAGCCTGTTTTCTGAGCCTCTGCGGTGCGCGGGGCGGGCGCTGGAGTCTCGCCGCGCCCGCCCGCAGCCTGAATTCCCTGCTGCCCGTGCTACGCCCATGTCAGGAGGGGCGTGGCACCTGCGAGTCAACCCGGGACAACTGCTGTGCTTCCCGTTAGACCTTGACATCTACCTGCTGCCAGCCCTAAAGCATAGAGCTGCCACATGCACCAACAAGCTGACATACAGTGCAGGTGAGCAGGGGACTCGTGACAGTGTGCCCCTTTGTGGAAGTGTGCCCCCCAGTCAAACCACGAGCACACGTCCTGCACGCCTTCCTCCCTGGCCTAACCACATGCTCACCACCAGCAAGGGAGGGATCAGGAGGTTGCTGCCAGTCTGCAGGAATGCAGAGAAGAGGCTCTCCCCAGCACTGCAACTCACTGTCAAGCAACAAAGTTTACCATAAGCTTGCAGGCACTGCCCACCGCTGGGACCGCTGTTACCAGGCAACATCAAGGGTGAGTGCCCCTTGCAGCGAAGCCAGACGTAGATGCTCAGGGCGTGCCACCATTGCCTGCCGCCACAAGTGCGTGCACAGCCCGCGCCACAGCACCAATGGGGGACCTACCACCTCCTCAGCAGCCCCAACAGGCCCAGATGCAGCCCGTGCCATACTCACATGCCTCCGTCACCCTGCTGCCACCATTCAGCCAGCTCGCCGGTCCCGCAACGGCTGCGCCTCGGTTGGGACGCCTCAACCACTATTTTCGCGGCACAAGAGAAACTGATGGGGCCAGGAAGCGCTCGCTGCTGATGCACTTTGGAGACGTCGAGCTTCATGAACTTTTAGAGACTCTGCCGGACACTGGAAACGATGAAGATTACAACACGGCGATTGCGGCCCTCAACAGACACTTTGATCCCCAGATGAATCCCAACTACGAGCGTTTCAAATTACGCCAAGCCAAGCAGACTTACACGGAGTCGGTGGACATGTTTTACGCTAGGCTGCGGAAGCTCGCACGCACGTGCGTGAACATTGATCAATAAGAGGAGATCCGTGCACAGATAATTCAGGGATGCAAGTCTGTCGCAGTCCGACACCAAATACTCTGCCAACCAGGAATGTCCCTAGATGAAATCTTGATTCTCGCACGCTCAATCGAGTTCTCCAACAGCCGGGCTGAAGAAATGGAAGCTGCCACGGTCCAGAACACCCCTGCCCTGACTACCCTGAAGACAAACCCAGTCAAAGAGGAGACGGTGGACGCAATACGATGACGCCCCGGGACAGCACCACTGAGGAACGCCCCTAGGGAATCACCATGAAAAGTGAGGATACTGCAGTTTTGACCACAAGCCATCGGATCAGTGCCCGGCAAGGGGACAGACGTGCTCCAAGTGTGGCAAAATCAATCACTACACAAGTGTCTGCCGGGGCGGAAGAGGGCGGCCCAGAGGTGGTGCATCAGGAGGATATGCCCCGATCCTACGTCAATTGACACTGGAAGATCCCACCAGCGCAGAAGCACAGCCCACGCCAGGAGCTGCTGCGCACTTTGAAGATGATGATGACGACATCTTCGTAATTTACTTCGCCGGACGCTCTGGTTGCAAGAGACGTCCCCCACCCATGTGCACTGTGCGCATCAAAAATATCCAGGGTCCAGGCCCTAATCGACACTGGGGCCTCGGTGAATGTAATGGACTCAAGCCAATACGAGAAACTAACTCCCCGTCCTCCACTCAGCCCCAGCTCAGCAAAAATCTACACATACGGAGGTACAGAGCCCCTACCACTCACCTACCACTCATGGGCGTGATCAAAGTTGACCTCACTAGCACCGACCACACCGTCAGGACCAAATTCCATGTCACCCAAGGCCAGAAGGGCACACTGCTCGGATGTCACACTGCAGAAGATTTGGAGCTGGTGTTCTTTGCATAACAAGTCCATGAGACTCACGCGGAGGACATACTGAGCGACTTCCCCCAACTATTCCAAGGGCCTGGGAAACTCAAAGGTCACCAGGTCATGCTGCATATCGACAAGACCATCAAGCCCACAGCGCTCAGACATGGACGTGTCCTGTTTCATCTCCGCCCGTTGGTGGAGAAGGAACTACAAAACCTGGAAAGCCAAGGAGTCATCGAGAAGGTCTCAGGTCCCACCCCCTGGGTGTCTCCATTGGTCATTGCGCCCAAACCCAAGCAGCCCGGAGCTATTCCACTCTCTGTGGATATGAGACTCCCCAACCAAGCCATCTGGCGGGATAGACATGTGACCCCTACCATGGACGTCATCGTAGCGGACCTTAATGGTGCACAATGGTTCTCGAAGCTGGACATAAACTCATGATACCACCAGCTGGAGTTGTCACCAGAAAGTCGTTGCATCACGACATTTTCTACACACGTCGGTCTTCGGCGATACGGCTCAGCTTCGGCATCTCATCAGCAGCAGGGGTGTTTCAGAACGCCATCAGAAAAACCCTCTCAGGGCTTGTAGGCGTAATAAACCTGAGTGATGACATCTTCATATACTCTCAGAGCCTGGAAGAACACCACGTGCGACTGCGGGCCACCTTACAATGCATGGCAGACTGTGGCCTCACCCTCCACCAAAAAAATGCTCATTCTACAAAAACTCCATTGACTTTTTCGGATAAGTGTTTTCCCGTGATGGCCTCCAAGTCGACCCCAGAAAAGCAGAGGCAAGCCGTGGCACCCAGTACCACAGAACCCTACAGAGTTGGGCAGTTTCCTTGGTGACATACTGTGGGAGGCTAATACCCTGCCTTGCCACACTGTCGGAACCCTTGCGCCAACTCACGAAGACCAATGTACAATGGTCCTGGGGTCCCAGAGAAGAAATGGTGTTCCACAACATAAAGGAAGCATTGCTGGACCAAACCACCATGGCCTACTTCCATTCCCGGAAAATAACCGAACAAGTCATCGACGCCAGCCCGATGGGACTTGGAGCCGTCCTCCTGCAGGAAGATGCTCAAGGAGAATGCGTCCCCATTGCCTACGCAAGCAGGGCATTGTCAGTGACAGAGACCAGCTACGCATAAATAGAGCGCGAGGCTCTGGCCATCAGGTGGGCTTGCCAACACTTCCACCTTTACCTGTGTGGCCACCAGTTCAGGGTGATGACAGATCACAAACCACTCCTGCCGCTATTCAACGGATTGTCGCTCCTAGCCCCCCTGAAAATCGAGAGATGGGCCATACAGCTTCAAGCATACTCCTTCCGGCTGATTTATAGACCCGAGGTCAACAACCCTGCCGATTTTCTGTCACGCCACCCCTCACCAAGTGCCCCGAATGGGCAAACCCTGGACGAAGAACGCACCGAGTGCTTTGTGAACATGGCCGAGACACACGCTTGCCCGGTGTCTGTCACCCGAGAAGACATAAGGCAGGCCACCGAGGCTGATGACACTTTCCAGAGCATGAAAGAAGCCATGGCACGGGACAGTGGCACTGTTTCCTCGAAGGGTCCAAGTGGATGGTAGCGGACGAACAGAACATGCATCGGTAAGTCTGGAGAGTATGACACAAGCTGAGCATGAGTGGCTCTGGCCTGGTACTGCGAGGGACAAGGATCGTCATCTCCAAAAGCCTCCAGGGATGGATGGTCATGCTCGCAGACCAAGAGGCAGCCAAGACCAAAGCAAGGCTCAGAGCGAAAGTTTGGTTTCCAGGCATGGACGAGCTAGTGGAGAAAGAACTCCGGAGATGTCACCCCTGCGCCATCACCGGCAAAGATCCCGCTCCAGCGCCAGTGATAACAGAAGCACCGTGCCTCATTCCGTGGACCAATATCAGCCTAGACTTCGGGAGATTTCCAGATGGGCGGAACACCTTGGTGATCATAGATTCGTTCTCAAAGTTCCCCATAGTTGAACTGGTATCTTCCACTGCTTTCGCCCATGCGCAGCCTGCACTGGAGAAGACCTTCATGATGTTTGATTTACCAGAGTAAGTGAAGTCGGACAACGGGGCCCGTTTCCAAGGGCAAGAATTTCAGGAATTTCAAGCACAGAAAGCTGTCAGACACCGGAGGATCACTCTCCAATGGCCACAAGCTAACGGAGAGGTGGAGAGGTTCAGTAGGACACTAAATCGAGCCCTCAGGATCGGGGTCGACCAACATCAAGACGCCAAAGTATGCCTTCACCAATTCCTCCAGGCGTACAGGCAAAACCCTCATTCCACCACGGAATGCGCCCCCGCAACATTACTGTACCGGCAGCCAACAAGGGACGTCATCCCAGAAGATCCTGAGTGCAAGCCACCAGGCATGGATGTGGCCAAGGCACAGCAAAAGCGGCAGGCGACTAATGAAAAGGCATCACAAGATCGACGTGTGAGAACCCCAACACTGCTTGTAGGGTCTAGAGTAGTGTTAAAGGATTGCCACCCGGGCTGGAAGTTCCGCATCCCATATGAACCGGAGGTATGGACTGTCGTGCAGGTCGACGGAACCATGATGACAGCCAAACATGGCCGGCACACAGTTGTGAGGAACGTGGCATGGTTCAAGGAAATGCAGCCTGCAACACCTTTGCAAGCACCCGAAGAAGTGAAAGGAGTAGTCGGGAAGACGAAGGGTGCCCGCTTGATGCGTCCGACGTTGTGGGGATGCTGCCTTCCAGCCTGCCGGCGACCGGCGAGACACCAGGGAGTGGGGTGTCCAGCGACCAGTCATGAGAGTCTCCATCCACAATAGCCAGAGATGCATCCACCGGAGGTGTTGGCGGCGATCAGGAGTCTGGTGTGGTACCGAGAAGTCAGAGATAACATCTGCGCCCGAATCCGGCACCTAGCCAGAAGCTAAGGGACTTTGTGTTAATGATGTTGAGTACTTTTGTCTGTTTAGTTGGTTGTAATTAAAAGATGGGAGGGATGTAGAGTGCTACCCGGCCTCTCCCATAAAATGTATCACAATCACCCTTCGTGGCCGGGCTCAGCCAGAGGGGATAAATAAAGGGGCCGTGGTCGCACGTGACCAGTTCGGGCCGACACAGTAACCAGAGCGTGTGCGTTGTCCTTTGCCAGTGCTAGTAGGCCCATAAGCGTACCTGGTGCTACCCACGACAAGATCCATATTGTGGAAGGGGAAGGACAGAGAACACCATCACAATTGGTGGGGGTGTGCTTCAAAGGTTTTGCCTACAGAAAAAAAGATGGGGAAAAACAAAAAAGGATCTTAAGGTGCATATATTCGCTTGCATTATATTTACTCATTATTCAGTTAAATACATTCAGGCATGAATAAATGCACATCTACCACATTTACATGTTATGTTCTACTCATGTGAATACATCTGGAAAGCTGCAGCAGTTTTAGATCCAATGGAGTATTCCTGGAATTTTCTGTGAGTTTAAAAGACATTAATATTACTCTAAACATCAGCGTAAACCTGCATGATCGAGTGTTTGTTTTGTTTGTGAAACAGATTCTCAGATTTGTGCTTGAGTAGTCTTGCAGGCGCTACTTCAAGGAGGATGCTGTGAAGAGGTTAATTTTATAAAAGAAATAATTGCACTCTGTGATCAATTGGCATTTTGTCTTCTTGCCAGTACAATAAAATTGCCCTGGCAGTCTTCACGTGGTGATCATGGCGTGCAGAGGACCCACTATCTGGGATTTCCAAGACATCAAAACAAAATAAATCCATACAATAGCTGATACTTAATCGAAATTAAAATCAAAAGGACGGCACATATCGAGTGCGAAGCCAGGTACATCATACACCTGCCTTGGATGCGAAAAGTATTGTTTAACTTGGAGACTTATAGTTTAAGTTTGTTCTCGAATCAAGAATCAACCAATACCTCAAAGTTCTCATGCTGTAGCGGTCAATTTTTGACGAGCCTACTCCGAGACATAAGATATCAAAAGTGACTTTTTGTGGCCCTTTTTCCTGACGAAGGCACATCTGTGCCGAAACGCGCGTAGAAAACAACAGATTATTAAAATCTTGCCACATTGTTTCCGAAGATCTTCAGAAACCAATTGTCATTTAACATCTAATTGAAAATGATGAAAAATGTTTTTTAAACTGATTGTCAGTTACATGTTGTATGAATGAAGAGGAATGAATGGGTATAAATGGGGTGCTATTTTAATATAAAATTATTTTTTGCTATTGCATATAAATAAAAATTATTTTTGTATAAAAATACAGATACGGTTGGTTCTCCCTTTGTTTCCTATAAAGTTTGTTTCAATTTTTGCATTGTTTATATCAATGTTGCCTTAAGTTTATACATTAGATTAAATGCACATCTACCACATTTACATGTTATGTTCTACTCATGTGAATACATCTGGAAAGCTGCAGCAGTTTTAGATCCTATGGAGTATTCCTGGAATTTTCTGTGAGTTTAAAAGACATTAATATTACTCTAAACATCAGCGTAAACCTGCATGATCGAGTGTTTGTTTTGTTTGTGAAACAGATTCTCAGATCTGTGCTTCAGTAGTCTTGCAGGCGCTACTTCAAGGAGGATGCTGTGAAAAGGTAAATTTTATAAAAGAAATAATTGCACTCTGTGATCAATTGGCATTTTGTCTTCTAGCCAGTACAATAAAATTGCCCTTTAACTCATCATCAAATGTTAAAGGTTACGAGATAAATGAATGTTTTGTCACTCCCCTGTCATTTCACAATGAGGCAGTGTATAATGAAGCACACATCACAAGATCATGTTTAATTTTCGAGCCAAAGATTGAATTGACCCAATCACCAATTGATAAAAAATATATACCCACAAGTCTCTTTTCTAAAAGACAAGCAATAAAGTTTCATGTTTTGATCTTTGCCAGAAACAACATGTTACGATTTTAGTGCTTAAAAATAAGATTCTCTTATCTTTTGTAGACTTAATAAGGTGAATAGGTGCATCCACTCCACAGGACCACATTGCACCAACTTCCAACCCTATCAATCAGTTAACTCCCAAGTTTTCATTCCTCGCTCACACTTGGGCCAATTGATAACCAGAGTGCAATTTCTACAAAAGAAAGCTCAGGACACCCCTTTGCAAGGCACTACTTTAGCCTAAAGAGGAGCAGATATGTAATGTTTGTTGATTGTCAGCACTTTTATATGTTATTATTCATACTTATATAGCACACGTTTTACCATGAATTTGGCCTTGCAGAACTAAACTTTGGATTAGTTTGTGAGCTGTAGAATCAGATGTGTATATGTGGTTTTGTTGTTTACCGTGAGTGTGTTTTAATCAATGGTAGGACATTGAGTTATAGGGATTGATGGGTGTGGCCGAAGGTCTTGCAGTTAGGTGCAGGCACTAACTGGGTTATTTCGCTTGTACATTGCCTTGTATGATGTTCTGCAAGAACGCTTGTAAGAAATTGGGTTATTGGTTGGGGGGGTGGAAAGGATGCCACAGTCACACAACAACTACAGTCCTTGTCAGGGTGAACCACAAAAATTTACCTGCACTTAAAACTCTGGTAATTTGGCACAAAAGCAGTCAGGCTTAATATAGAGGCAATGTGCAAAGTATTTATCCAGCGCACCAACAGTACTAAAGTGAAAACACAACATAAGAAACACACCCAAAAGCTTTAGAAAATAGAGTACTTTGTACAGTGATACCAGAACGATAAAAATCCAATCAGTAGAAGTGGAGTTATGCAGTTTCAAATATTTTGTGAAAATAGCCCCTAAAAGCTCACAGCGCCATGTGCGGTCATCTGGTCATTCCATTCGCAGTGGAGGAGGCCGAGAGGAGAGAGCTGAGCACTGCAGATGGTTGTCGCTGTAGCACAAAGAGATGTTGGGCCTCACAGACAGTTGTCATTGTAGCAGGAAGAGCTGTTCAAGCATCGTGGATGGTTGTTGCTGGAGCTTTGCTGGTCATCACAGGCTGTCGTTGCTGCAGTGTGAAGTGCGGTCCTTGCGTTGCCAGATGTCGCTGGCACTCGCTGTCAATGCGAAGAGTTGGTCGCACTGCAGTGCTAGCAGTTGTTGCAGGCAGCAGAATCTTGGCACAAAGGAGTGCAGGTCGCGCGAGGAGTGCAAACTTCAGGATTTTCACCTTTTTTTCAGGAGGAGTACATTCTGATTCCAGCCAAGGATCCATGACATGGGGGGCACCTCCAGGACATCAGGAAGTTACTCCAGCAGGTGCCAGCAGGGCTCAGGCAGGTCCAGATGCAAGTCCAGTTGCAGCAGGTCAACTGGGCAGGTGCAGGGAGACCTCTGAAGCTTGTTGTATACCTGTAGCTCACACAGCAGGTCAGTTAACTAACCCTTGGATTCACACTGGTTAGCCTGGGATGAAGACTAGCAGGTCCAGTCTTCCTTCTCGTACTGCAAGGCAGTCCTTCAAACAGGAGGGCATTCCTCTGGCAGCAGGCCCACAGGTCCAAGAGTGTTCTGAAGAGTGGCTCTGGAGGTCCAATATTTATACTTGATGCAATCCTTTGTGAGGGGCCACTCCCTGTCCTACCCCCGCAATGATTGCTGCATGTCCACTAATAGCATTTAATTTATAGGCCGTGGGTACATTTTGTACCATTTACCAAGGACTCACAAGCAAATTAAATGTACCAATGAGGTGTAGCCCAATTTTACCATGTTTGAATGCGAGAGCACAAGCAGAATCCTAAAGCCAACAAAAACAAATTCAGTAAAAAAGGAATGGTGAAGGCAAAAGGTTTGGGGGAATACTACACCAAGGATGTCTGGTCAAACAGTGCTGTTTTCAGGTGGTTTGGGGGAGCCATTATATCCATCTAGTGGCTTTACTGGACTATATTGGTTGTATGTTAGGACTTCTGTTTAACAGGTTCTGTTGCTTGATTAATGGAGCATGAGGTTGGGGTAGGCTATTTTGAGCACTGTGATACAACACTGTATGGTATGTCTGTCTTGTGTTGGTTATGTGTCGGGCGTTTTGTCAAATGTTTTATGTTGGATGTTATGTGTGTGTTGTTCCTGTGCCGTTGGTGATGTTTTGCGCATGGTAATACCAAACTGTATGCCTTGTCTGTGCTGTGTTGACTTTTTGCACAGTGTTCTGTCTAATGCGATCTGTAGAACGTTTGTTTATTGTTAAATGCTGTTTGACCACCATATAAACCAACTAAAGTCATATCTGTGATATAATGGATTTATGTGATATGCTCTAGCAGAGCGATCATTTGAGCTCATCTGGGGACCAATGCTAACAAGCCAAGCTGTACAATCATAGATAAATAGAATGCGTAGGAAATATTTAGTTTATGATAATGCACAGAACGAGTAAGAAAGTACATTACTAGCCATTTCACATGATGAGAAGGCAGATGTGATGATGTCTCACTATGGATGTCTCATGAAATCCTCCTCTGTGCTGTGACTGCGCTGAATATTTATAAAATTCTCAATGTGAACCAGTGAAGCAAACCAATTAAGTAGAGAAGGAGATGTTGTCTTGTCCCTAAGAGTAGGAAACATGCGGCACACTCATCATGAATCGAATCATTAATATTGGGATTGAAGGGTACAACCAGCAGTTGCTCATCAGTTGAGCAGCTTTGTACTCCGATGACGTCATACCTATCTCCGCTCCGAAATGGTCACACTGGACAAGGCCAATCTTGGGACTTTGGGTCTTAGTTAGAGTTGGGTAGATTCAGGACCTCCACCAAAAGTGGCAGATGTCTCTTCCTCCTTTTTACGAGTGGATTGATGTCAATGGCATTAAAAATATGGTTGAAGAGACATCCCCCACTTTTTTGAGGATGTGCTGCACCACCAAACCCTAAATAAGACTCTGAATTGTCATGGTTATCCATTACCTTGCATTGCTCTTAATGCATAATGAGCTCAATCATAACAGTCTCAGGTCCACAACTCAACAAGTGCAGCCCGTTCCCTGAAGCCCACCTTCCAATACCACCAACCCCATAGAATATCAGAGTGGGTAAACGGGGAAAGGGGCAATAAGGGATTGTCTGCTGCAAAGGAGTGCTGAAACAGTGATGAAGGATGATTACCTTTTGTTTGTAACCCAAAACAATAGTTCAGCAAAGAACGGCTGAATGTTAATCCTAAACTATTCTTGTCACTGTTGCAGATGAGCAAAGTGTTAATCATGGTGATGACTAAAAGGAAAAGAAAAACACATCAAATAGAATTTTGCATCATGAACTGTGTTTCTTCCTAATACTACCTGAATAGCCAATTCTCATTTTATGTGCATAGAATGTTGTTCAGTTCTGTAGTGCAACTCAGGTCTGGGACAAGTGTGGTTGAGTGCAGAATCTGTTGCTTGATGGGTCACTCCTAGCGCTGGTCAGCTGTAGCGAGCAACACAGGATATTTAGCAGGGACACCTGCGGCGTGATCCTTCTTAGAGCATAAGTAAGGCCACAATAGGTGCTGCACAATGCTGTCTGGGACTTGTAGTCTTCACAGGCTACCTATCTGCTTACACCGTGTTTTCCGTATAGGACCGTGTTGGACTGGACAAATGATATTGCCCACACAGTCATCAAGGACAATGGCCTAACAATCCAACTTGAGTGGTGACAGAGACAACAACAGGCATTTTCTTGGCAATAACATGGATATTCTATGTGAGAATAATGTTAAATAACAGGAAGTAGCTATTACTCCCCATCACAGCCCGCCACAGGGATACCTACTCATTCTGCACCTGCCATGACAATTGATTCTGCAACAGGCACGACAAACATCCAGACTCTTCAAATCAATTCTTATCAAGTTAATTTTCGACAGCTCTGTTAGTATATTTACTGTATACACCAGCATCCAGACATTTCTGCCACAACCATGTGCTCTCCTCTTTAAATTCTATCAACGACTTAAACAGTGATTTATGAATTGTATTGTTAGCCACAATTTCAAAATATGCATTGGAGAGGATTTCAGTCTATCATACTCATTACCCCCACCAAACCCGGGCCGCCTTTGTTTTCATCAAGTTCCATAACTCCAAATAGGCTATGGTCATACCTTTTCCTTGAACATGTTCCCTTGCAGGAAGCAATCTCCATTCCCTCTTGATTGGCTTCCTACTCAGCCTCCTGCTTCCTAGCACTTCCCATACTTCAAGATACTTTTTGTTTCCCCTGTTTTCCAATAGCATTTTAGACTTGAAGACTTACACAGGCTACCCCCATTGGTTTCTGGAGGGTATTAATCATGCCCTTAGCTATCGGTGGAAGGGACACCATGTGTGAGAAAAGGTGCGGTACCTGCACAATGGAAGGGAGGGTTCAGTTTTAGTTGTATTGGAAAACGAAACATGAGGTGGCCCATATGGCATGCATGCTTACTAGGTATATGGAGAGGGAAAGTAGCCCATGGTCCTACATGGAGGGCTTTTTGATAACACAATTGTATTAAACATATAACCAAATCCAGACCAACCGACTAAACACTGAGTTATTGTTGATTGCAGATTAAACAAAGGTATCTTTAAAAGCTTCTGTTTTGAAATAGGTCTTAAACTGGAGATGTTATAGCTATGATCTGAGTGTAAAATTGAGAGCATTTCAGTTATTAAATCCTTGGACTCCTAGTATTTGTCTCTATTAAATGCTTTGCTATGATCATGTGGTAGATTGTTTCTGAGAGCTCTGGTTGGGACATAAGGAGGTAACAATTCTTACAGACCCAGGAACGCCTGCTGCACTGTGCTCTAACCACAGTAAATAGGATTCTGAATTTGAACCCTTTTCAGAGCTAGCTTTTATGTAATGGTGTATTTTCATCTTTAGGGGCAGTCTGGCCACCTGAATGTAAACCAGTTAAATTCTTTGTATGATATTTTTGGTTGTTCAGTGTACATTGTGTTTCAATAAGCCAAGCAAGCCATCCAAAGAAGTTTGATTAATTCTATTAATCTGTTGTCATGCTAGAGAATAGGATTTTCCTCAGTAAAGAAAACTGGAAGTTGCCATATTTTACCACTTTATTGAATTGTTCTATGAAAGAAAATTCTGCCCACATTTTTTGAATTTCCTTTCTCAATCTGGAGAAAAGGCCAACATTTAGGGTCATCATGCCACCCATTGATAAACTTTTCATTTTAGCAGTGTTAAGGAGGGTTAAATATTCCTTAATCCCAAAGTGTATGTGACTAAGGCAATTAGTAATGCTATCTTTTTTCCTTGATCCATTCTCTAGGTGAAGGTACATCTGTGTTTCTGATCAAATTTTCTAACTACAGATTCCTCACCTTTAAAATATTCTGCAGGTGCATGAATGGATCAAGATACTTTTCATATACAGTGCTTCTGCTGTTGCTAGTTGGCATCATGCACCTCTGAGTTGGCTTTTTTCCACCCTGGAAGAGCAGAGCCAAATATAAGCATCACCCCAGCTTGCCAAAGTCAGTTCCTCTCTTTCCGCACAATCGAACGTGCTCCCACTTTCAACGACTTCAGAAAATAATCCATTTTGCAAGAAAACTCTGTCCTCTTCTAAAACTAAAGGCTAACTTCACACAATAGCTTTCAATCATGGACCTGCACGAGGGAGGTGTCTTGCGTTTGGTCTCAGGTCATGACTCCAAGTTGTGCGATAAGTGCAGCCTAATGCACTCAAAGGTGATCCGGGACCGGAAAGCTGTACTTCACTGAGCAAACAAAGAAATCATAGACCTCGTGTAAGTCCTGCTCTCGCTCCAAGTCAAAGGCCTGGACCTGCTCCTGAGGTCACTCCCATGAGAAATCTTCTTTGTGTCGATTTCCTTCAGTAAGTGGATGTCCAAGTGGAAACATAAACATAAGATGGCGAAGTGGGACTCAACCCCTTCCCACCACTCTCTATCTAAAGATCACTCTCGAGGGCGTAAAGGTGCCAAGTGATCTCACCCCTGTTCTTCAATTTCGGGTCCAGTTCTGCAGTTATCCAAATGTGGCCCGAGTTCCTTGAGCCATCGGTGACCCACGCACCAAGTCAAGGTCATGCACCATATCTTTGGCACTCTTTTAGCTCCCTCTGACATGCTTTTGGGCCCCAAGGATCTGAGGGACCCTCAGTCAGTTTACCGCTGGCATATTCATCCTCGGCACCACCTGAACCCCCTTGTATACATCTCTGGTTCAGTATTGATGCCAATGCAAACTTCCACACTGACTCTGAGACCCAAATTGGTCCCTCTTTCATTGACGCCGCAACACTGGTGGAGAATTCAATACTAACACCAAAGTCAAACCCCGACCGAGGTCGCACTCTAAATCTGCTACAGCACATCTGAGTCCCACACTACCTGAGCCTGATCATACACTTCCATAACAACAGAGGTGACCTCAGAGTCTCCATTGTCTTTTTGGTTCAGACTCTGAGATTGCCACCACTTCGAGATAACAATGGTGAGGATGAGGTTGGTTTGTCCTCCCCGCCAATTTTGTTGATGACAGTCTTTACATAGGAAGCCAATGGGCTTGACACTTCCCCTGATACAGGGTGAATTCACATTTTGGGCCCCCCAATGGAGGACAGTGCCTTCTTTGCTGTGATAATTTGATGAGCGGCTGAATTCCTGGGCCCAGAACTGCCATCCATTGAAGTCAAGACAAATGTCCTCACAGAGGTTTTGCAACTTGGACCAGACTCATCTGAGTCATTGTTTCAATGAAGCCCTCACTGACACCTTAATTGCCATTTGCACACCAGTGAATAGGCAGGTGACCAGACTTTATAGACCGGCTCCTGTCAACCCTGGTTTCCTTACACAACATCTTACTCCAGAGAGGCTGGTGGTCTAGGTTTCCACCTGCAAGGTGAACCCCAATTCATTCCCTACAACCCCCTGGACAGGGAGTCGAAGTTGACTGAAGTGTTCGGAAAACAAATGTTTTCATCAGCTAGAGTCACATTGAGGTAGGTTAATGCTATTTGCTTATTGGTTCAGTATAGGCCCACCCTCTGGAAGATGGTAGCGAGATCTTGCCAGGCGGCCCTGGAAGAGCTTAGGACCTCCTTGGCTCAGAACCTTCAAGACAACCAAGATGTGTCCAAATACATTGATTTGTACTGACCTCAATGCTTCTGATTGTCTGGGTCAGAGATGTACAGGCCTCCCTTTTGGATATGTCTTTTGGAGTGCTCATGCTAATTCAGCAAAACAGCAGATTCTGTGCTTTAGTAAGAGTAGGGCCACGGCATGCTTTATGGATCTTTCAGCCCTTGCCAAACAGTTTCTTACCAGTTCAGGATATTCCAAGGCTACTCGAGGGTATTGGTGTACAGACAACCCCAGTCTCCCAAGCCCCCATTGTGGTCACCATAGTCCTTTTCAGCTGGGGATGTGCATCACACAGGTCACCCCAGCATCAGTATTCCCAGTCCCCTTCTCCTGCGGCAATAGCCTCCAAACCGATTTTGTTTCCATTAGTGGTGTATAACTATGCTAGTGGAGGCAGCATACAGCACTTTCTTCCTGGACGGTGGGTGATTACACCTGACAGAAGGGTCTTCCGAATTGTTCAGCATGGCTAGCCCTACCCTTCCTTTCTTCCTTGCTGCTTCCTCCTCCCACATCAGAATGGCTCTGAGGAGCACCAATGCATCTAACTCAAAGGTGAAAGCTCTACTTTTCATCAAGAGGGTTCCAGACTCTGAAATGGGAAATGGTGGTTACTCCTGCTATTTCCTTGTGCCGAATAAGGATGGAGGCCTTCATCCTATTTTAGATGTTTGCCCTCTGAATGCCTTCCTAAGGATGGACAAATTCAAAATGCTCGCACTGGCACAGGTTCGGTCTGCTCTGGATCTGGGTGACTGTATGGTGGCCTATTTTCATATGCTCATCCAGAAGTCCTCCAGATGTTACCAGTAATATAGGGTAGGCCAAGAGCTCTTTTAGTTTACTGTACTCCCCCTGCAGCCTCACCAGTGCCTCTTCAGTGTTCATAAAAGAGATGATGGAAGATTCCACCCATCTTTGGAAGTAGGGGATTCCAGTTTTCATGTACCTTGATGACTGGCTGTTAAATGCAGGCTTTCCACAGTCACTCAAAGACCACCTCCAGACAACGGCGAGCCTCTGACATTACAGGGCTTTTCAATGAATGAGCTCAAGTCACACCTAACTCCCTCACAGAGACTTCCTTTTATAGGAACTGAATTGGATGTGATACAGTTCCCTCCAATGTAATGAATTCGGGACATTCAGGCTATGAGCCTGATGTTTCAGCCTCAGGCCTGGATATTGGTGAGAGCACTTTGATGCTTCTTGGCCTTTTGTCCTTCTGCACCCAGCTTGTTGACAACTCCTGGTGGCTTACTTGGGCTCTGCAGCGGAATCTGAAGTCTCAGCCAGCCCAGCTCCAACAAAAATTGTTGGATGCCATCTAGGTTTTAGAGGAAACTGCACGCAATCTGCTGTGGTGACCTGCTCGACTGCAATTGGACCAACAACAGACCCCTATCCTGCCCAGAGGTGATGGTGGTGACAGATGCGCCACTGCTGAGTTGTGAAAGTGATCTGGGGGAAGGCGGAGATCAGAGGACTCTGGTCTCTGGTGGAAACCTGACCCCATGTAAATCTGTTGGAGTTGTGGACCATCCATCTGGTTTGGAAGGCTTTCCTGCTGTCCATCGTGGGAGACTTGAACAGGTTCAACACTGCTACCATGTGGTACTGCAACAAGCAGGGCTGAGGGGTTCCTAGGTCCAGTGTCAAGAGACTCTGACCCTTAGGTTTTAGCTGGAATATCAGGGCATCTCCATCGTCATTAACCACCTGGCAGGATCTTTGAATTGCAGGGCAGATGACCTATCTGGCAACGCCTGGTTGATTATGGATGGCATCTGCATCCCAAGATGGCACAGTGGGGGAACCCTGGCTAGATCCTTTCACCACCGTCAAATATTTTGCAGATTGGTGTTCCTGCAAAACCTTTACTAGGAGATGCATTCAAGTAGGAGTGAACTCGGGACTCCTGAGGTTTTCTCACCTCTGACACCCCAAGTTCTGAAAAGATCAGGAATTACCAAGCCCAAGTTATTGTAATGGCTCTGGATTGGGCCAGGAGAGTGAGATACCCGCAACTTCTGGGCATGAGCATCTGCCCCTGCAATCAGACTACCACTTTGAGAGGTTCTCCTGTTGTAGTAGAAGGATAGGTTTGTGCACCTGAACCTGCATAATCTACATCTCCATGCATTGAGACTGACTTGCAGCAGTTGACTGCACTCAATCTACCAACTGAGGTTGTGGAGGCATCCATCTACGAAGTCCATTTACGCTGTGCGCTTGAACAAATTTGTGGCCTGATATGGAGTCCACAAGACTGACCTTTTACAAGTCCAAATGTCAGATGTTTTATTGTTCATTTTGTCTTTGGACCAGCAAGGCCTTCCAGTGAGAACCATACATGGTTATTTGTCTGCCCTTTTGCATTTGCTGGACTAACCATTTCAATCATCTGTTGTGGCGTGATTTATCAAAAGTTTGACATACATTTCCCCCCCCCCAAATCATTTATGATTACAGAATGGGTCCTTAACTTCGTCTTTCATCCCTTATGTGCACTCTGTGGAGCTCGCCTTAAAGCCTATCTTCCTCATTGCGATCATTTCAGCTTGTCACATTAGTAAACTCCAGGCTCTAACTGTTGCAGCTGTCCTACACCACCCTTTTTCCAGACAAACTGGTGCTGAGAACTTTGGTAGCCTTCTTGACAAAATGTGTGACTCCTCGTTGGGCAGTCTATCACCACGCCAGTGTTCAGTTTTATCACCAAAAGCTCCAAGCAGGACAAAGGGGGTTTTAACAGCCTTTGAGGTTCCTTCGGCAGTGTGCTAGATGAGCTACCTTGTCTCAATCCAAGGTTTTACCTTTGGACTTATTCACTATTTTGGTTCTGAAATTTGCCACTGCGACAAGACTGGAAACTGTAGCCAGGTAGGGTGCCTTCACCGTGATGTCTCACAAATCACTGTGGTTTTTTTCGGGTAGCCGAGCAGATTGTTCTTTGTTCAGGACGTTTCTACCCAGGTCCAGGAATGCTCTGATGAGGTGGAGGAAGTGATTGGAGATTTCCCTGCTCCCAATCCCGGCTACTGTTTTGCAGAATTCTCACCTCATATTTTAGTACTTTGTAGTATCCTGCATTTGTAAGGTTAAGTATTATTCTCCTCCTGCTCAGCCCAGTGCCTGTGCTCTATGCCCAATAGAATGTTGGAGTCTTTCCTAGCCTCGGAATGTTGGGACTCAGAGAGGTTAAGCGGACAGTTGGTCATGGGCTGAGCAGCACACAGGCTGCTCCTGGTGGGGCTCTCCTTTACATCTTAACTACCTGATGTTCTGAACTATACTACTTGTTATCTTCATGAATAAAACATCTTGAAATACTACTTCATGCGTGGACCTCGATACTACATTTGATGGCGACGAGGATGGGATGAACCTACGTGGCACAAGCGGATCTAAGGTACCTGGCTAACACAGGTGGACCTGGATAGCGCAATCTACAGAAACTACGGTGGAAACAAGGAAAATGTACACGAGAAGAGGTATCCACAGCAAAGGAAAAACAGCGTACATAAAACAAGGATGTTCTACACAGAACAACTACAACGACAAAAAGGAAGAAGTATGTTCCTCACAGAAATCCAAAGAAGACATCATGAAACAAGTAAGGATGCAGCACTACGCCTTTCAGCCCCATCAGTGGCCTCACCATCGGCCAGCCCTAGCCTAGGTGTGCTGTGCTCATCTACATTACGTACTTTGGACTCTTGTAACATCTTCTGCCTGTTCTTTCAAGCACATCAAGTCTACAGGCAGACTATTCATCTTAGTCACGTTGGTCCATTCCCAGGCACACATTCTACGACCTTGTGAATTTACAACTACAATGCGCAATGTATTGGAGTCACGTGCTGCCTGCCCTGTGTGATCTTGTGCACTTTGACACTGCGTAATTTGGTCTTCGTATCTTTGCACCTGTGATCTTGTCTTTGACCTCAACAAGGTCGCTGAACTACATGGACGTGATGAACTTCTTTTTCCCACAAACTTCATCTGCAAGCGTCACTGTGCATAGGTATCCTGTCTACAATGCAGCTCACTGCTGGCGCTTTGTTCTATTCTTCACTTGTTTTCAGCACAGAGAGTTTTTCTTCTGTGCTACGCCTAGTGGGATATGCGCATCTGACTCTTACTAGAAGTCTGTCAGGAGAGGTATGCGCCAAGATGTTCACTCGATTTATGACTAAAGATCCTCACAATTTACTAAGACTGCCAATGTGTGGCTCTTTCACCAGTACGGGACATTGCTGGTGAGTCAGACATTTCTTTATTGCATTTCTCACACTTCAGGCAAGGAGTCTATGGCCGTTTAACCGCCGCTCTGTGTCAGGTAAAACCAACGGTGTGACTTAGCGCGCGCTTCTCACCTCAACTTCCATTCCGCGTGCAGATCTTCAACATCCTCTGTGACGACACGCTCTTCGTCACGTTATGGACAAGTATCCTTGATTGGCGCACAAGTGAGCCGGGAGCCATCCTGCACGGCGTGCCGTGCGTGCCGCCATTCTTAGTTTTTTCATCAACAGAATCACGGCGGACTTTGTTTCTCCCGCATCACCATTCTGGACTTAGTGCCATGTACCTGCTGCAACTCTTCATCCCGCATGAGTTCCTCCGTCATCTATTACAAGAGGTGAGAGCAGAAGAAAACTCACCAATCGGGCGCACGCACAAAAACTCTGTGTGGGTTGTTCTCTATCTTACACCCGCTTATGTCATCTTTTGCGTCTTTTAATTTTATGTGCCTGCAACAAAAAAAAAAAAGCGGCACATAATTGCACATATGAGTGTTGTATTTTTTCGATTTCAGTGATATTCTACAGCAGTGTACCGTTCTACAAGATGACATTCCAGTGTTTTAATATCCACTGTCGTAGTCACATGCTGATCAGTTTCACTAATGTGCTCCGAGGACAGAGGGAGCAGCCGTAATTTTAAAATAACTTTCACATCATAGTCGTCTAGAGCCAAGTTGTCTGCATACTATAGTCTGTGTGTCTCAAGGCTTCGGTGACACGCACACCCTAAACGAAAGTCAGCCTATTTAATCACAATGTGTTTCGTAAGTTAACCCTTTCATAAGCGTGTCTGTGTTTTCACAGTAGGCTTACTTGCTTTGGCTCGTGGCACATTACATATGGACATGCCTATCTTTTCACCACACAGGGATGGTAGTGGGTACTTTCCTTTCCCACACTACACTCTTGCCTACATAGGCTACATTTCGCGTTCATGATGGGATACATATGGTTATTAGGGACTCTAGGTACACACCTTCTGGGGTCCATTGGTCATACCACTGGTGTACATTTCACACTTTATTTTTTTTCCTACATAGGGATGGGAATGGGTACTAGCTCATTTTGCCCACATACATTTTCCTATTTGGATCACACACGGTTTTTACCCTTACACAGGGCACCGTAGCATGGGTTACATTCCCATTTACTTTTACATAGGTACCCCTACACAGGGCACCGTTCCATGGGTTACCGTCCCATTTACAGTTACACAGGTACCCTTACACAGGGCACCGTTTCATACACAGTCACCCTCACACAGGGTGCGTCTTATGGGTTTTAACCCATTTCTACTCTGCACTGCATTGTACCTCTACGCGGGGGTTGTCCTTTCACGGGCTTTCACATTATGGGTCACAGTCCCATTCACACTGCTCCTCACACTCTTGCATAGGAGTAGAGGACGGTCATGGGTTTCAATCCCATTGGCTGATATTGTCTTTCTACATTCTCTTACTTTGCTGTTTTATATAACGCAATGTTACACTTATATCGTATTATTGTCTAATTGAAAATGGGGGGAAGTATTCGTTATACTGTATGTATCTACTTTGCCTCTTCTCTGTTTTCCATTATGTCCAGCTTTCCTCGTGATGTTCTACTTATTTTCATCCTTGGTTTCTGGAGTTACATTTCTTGTTTGTCATCCTCTGTCTCCAGCCTTCCCTCGTTCGTATTTTTTATTATATTTCTTCCCTGTTCAGGAGGAGATCCGTTATTCCCTCCTCTTTGTATCTGTGTGTAGGCTGGTGTCCGGTTTGCGTCATGCCTTATTCTTCCTTCCTTTCTTGCCTGCCTGCCCAGTGGGTATGTTTGGGGGTTGCCTTTGGCACGTCTGTCTCTCTCTATTTCGTATTTCCTCTCTTTCGTCTCACTGTCTCCTTCTTTCTATTTCGTTGTTGTTGTGGATGGGTTTTCCATTTTCTTACTTACACCTTACCTTCACCTCCTTGTCTTCTCCCATCTTTCTCCTCGCTCTGCTTTGCTTGCTCTTTTCCTTTATGTTCTTTCTGTCACTCCGTTGTTCCTTCCTTGCTATCTGTCCTTTGTTCACTCTCGTTTTACTTTATCATATATTGCATTTGTTCTTCTGTTGGAAGGAAAGGGGATATGTAGTATCCTGCATTTGTAAGGTTAAGTATTATTCTCCTCCTGCTCAGCCCAGTGCCTGTGCTCTATGCCCAATAGAATGTTGGAGTCTTTCCTAGCCTCGGAATGTTGGGACTCAGAGAGGTTAAGCGGACAGTTGGTCATGGGCTGAGCAGCACACAGGCTGCTCCTGGTGGGGCTCTCCTTTACATCTTAACTACCTGATGTTCTGAACTATACTACTTGTTATCTTCATGAATAAAACATCTTGAAATACTACTTCATGCGTGGACCTCGATACTACATACTTCCTCTCTACTTACTGCAAATTCTCCCAGGATCGCTCAACCAAGAAAGTGCTAGTCTGCTTCCAGCTGCCAGAGCTTTGCCCCTTCTTTTAAACACTGTGCTATGGAAATGAGGTGCCCTCCTCTCTCACAGTGTAATACCAGGTGTGTCCTGTTACTTGGGGCATAGACAGAATGACGAAGGTGACTCTTGAAATGAATGATTGCAGTTCTTTCCTGTAGGCCCCATTTGGGAGCGCCACCTCAAAGGACGATCTATGAAAGCTGTGTTATCTACAGTTCCTGTCTCCCTCCTAGATGGCTAATCAACTGCTAAGTGTCCATTGTTAACATCACACCTACCTTCCTGTTGCCAGAGGTCAAGCCATTGTCTTCCAAAAGGAGAGTCACTAACAGCCAGCCAGGGATGTGGATTTCATCTCTGGAGTAGTTCTTTAAGGCTAACCTGTTCTAAACCAGTTTACTCTTGAGCAGCAGAAAGTACACTTTTTTAAAATTACGTTTCCACTAAGATTACCAAAAATCTACTTTCAGCAGTGAATTATATTTTTAAAATTAAGTGTAAAATAACTTTTAATGACCACTCTGTCATCTTCGCTGGCCAAGGTGCAATAATGTGAGCTTTATTCACACTAGGCACATGCCAAATGTAATTTTCCTACACAGTTGACAAACATCATTTTTATACAGTTCACCGTGCATTCATACTTTTCCTAAAATGTAATTTATGCCTATTGTATATAATAAGCATCAACTCATGTAGGTTGTAAAAGATACACCTTTGAGGTGACTTAGCTAACATATTAAATCAGATTTTTCTATATAACAATAGAACTTTCCTCTGCCATGTGTAATCTCAGACGCAAACGTCTTTGGGTCACTGGGACCCGAGTCCCACAATAATTTCGTTGGGGGCTCATGAAAGCGCACCAAAGTATGAGCTCTACATTGAAACTGAGGAACCAGCAGTGAGTCTTCCTTTTCTTCTTTTACATTCAGACGTGTTTAGTTGCAACTGATGCTGCTACATAGTGTTACCTCAGGAGGGTCGGAGGTTGCAGATTAAACCCAAACTTGATGGGGGCTTTCATAATCGTGGGCAGTAACATTTTTAGCATGGATCATTGTCTTAGTGTATGTGACCGCTTTGCCAGACTCATAATAGGGACCTGCTGTTTAACACGCCTGTTTTAATGTTTTATTTGGAGGATGCTGAGGATGGCCTTGTCTCTGGAGCTTTTTCCTTTGTCAGTTCTTTGGGGATTGATAATCCTCAGGAAGGAGCTAAATGCTTGTGTAGCTCCATAATAATAATATAAATTCCTATTTGTAAAGCGCGAGCATATCACCTCCTTAAGGGGAGATTAAGTGAGCTATTGCCCAGAGTCACATGCTGCTGAGCTGAGCTGCCGCTGGTGATCCAACCGTGAGCCTCATGTGCATGAGTCAGCCACTCTGGCCACTGCGCCACACCTCTCCCACAATCATGAAAGTCATTCTTCTGAGAGCTTGTGTTCTTTCTTAGAGGGTGCCCTTGTAACATTTTAGTGTACATGTTGGTTGGTTACTGAGCAGTGCTAAAGACTACTTTGGCCAAGTGTTTTTTTATTATTGATTAAACAGAAATTAACACAGAGGAGAATTCTGCAAGACAGCCAAAAAAGCAGCAGAAGGATAAATGTGATGAAGACTGTCTGGGTAATATAGTTAATGTGTGATTGATTGACATTATACTTCTCCTAAATGATACCTGCAGGCGACTGCTCCCCCTCCTCCAAATACAATTGTTTAGAAGAGTTTCCTTGCAAGTATATTTATTTAGCATAATTTCTCTTACGAAATTACATTTTGAAAGTTTCTTCACCCACAAAACCTACTTCTTAATGAGATTCATCACCTGCTATTTTTAAATACTCAGGGGCCCATTCACAAAAGCATTTATGAGTATGGGAAGCAGTACCACAGTAATACTCTCTTACTTCCTCCTGCATTCCTTTGTGACTCCGCCTGAAACAGCCAACTCCCTATTAGTAAAAGAGCAAAGAGGGCACACTCCTTTTTCATTTGTACTTATTGAATTTGAATATTCCCTGAACATTCATATTGTATTCACATTTTTAAGTTTGTGGCTAATTCACAAAAACATGTAAGAGTATGTAAAAGAGTACTGCAGGAGTGTACTGGAGTACATCTTTACATATTCCAAAATGGTTTTTAGGCTCCTTTGTCAACTTCATTAAGTCCCTCATTACAAGTGGCCCAGTAATCCCGATGTAGCTAGTGAAAGACCTCCTCACAGATCGGAATTACAAGTGATGCAGAAATACCACATACTGTGACTTGAAACGTTTCACCAAAACATTTTACCACCTTAAAACAGGAAAATGTGCTGGTATTAAATTGCCCTCTAATGCAGCATTCAATACGTGAATAATAATAAAGCATTTTGTAAAGTGCATGGTTACACCGACCGGTGTCCCCCCCCCACTAAAGATCTAACCTTACAGTAATAAAGGAGAAACAGAGGGGGTAAATCGGAGCTCTAAGATCTGACCACGTAAGAAGAACAGGGGGGGAGCAAGCCTCTAGACAGTAGCAGCTAATGACCTGAATAGCCCAGCGCTAAAGATCTAACCTCACAGTAATAAAGGAGAAATAGAGGGGGGGAAATCTGACCGCGTAAGAAGGGAAAGAAGAACAGGGGGTAGCAAGCCTCTAGACAGTAGCAACTAATGACCTGAAAAGCTAAGTTTTATGTCCTTTGAGAAAGGCCTTTTCTACTAGTTCTACTCTTAGATACATCGGTAGGGAATTCCATGTCTTAGCCGCCAGATGGCTGAAGGACCATGCCCCTAATCTAGCCCTCTGCACTTGGGGTACCCTTACTAGGTTGGCCCTAGCAGATCTTAAATTCCATGAAGGTGCGTATTGTTTTATCTTGGAACGCAGGTATTCGGGGCCTTTGTCATTCAGGATTTTGTGATGGTATCCCATGGCCTTGTAAATGATTCTCTTGTGCACTGGAAGCCAATGGAGAGTAGTCAAAGCATTAGACATTGACGTCCTTCTGGGGAGATTTAAAACTACACAAAAATGAAATTAGCAATCGCACTCCTGAGTATAAACAATCTGTGGACTTAGTTTTCTCGCTCCTTATGTTTTGGGTGCCAGTGGGTATCACCTCCTGATCTCGAGGTGTGTGAACTTGATGCAGGAAGTACGTTTTCCCACGAGGAAAATCGCACCCTCCCGGCACTCCTTTGATAATGTGCTAATGATGAGTCTTTCAATCAAAATGTTGGCAAATTCATGTTTATTCTTCTTAATTTTTCTTTTAAATCATCTGTCTGTTGTACAGCAATAATGGTCACGTCACATTACGCTTTGCGTGCGTCTTCACGTATTTTTAACACGAACCCCGATGCATTTCGGACATTGCCCTTCCTCAGGGGGTATTTCTGTAATAGAACGAGGATACCACTCTTAATAACAATCCATGAGCTGCATATCATAGTATACATGTATTTAAAGAACTGTGAGAAAGATGTACATCTCATGTGCAACCTAATGTCAAGTCATCACCAGAAACGGAATTGAACAGGGGTGCCACTGTCATTATCCTGCGTACTGTGCTCTCAAAAACCATGTGCTGGTGGTGAGAATGGTGTTACAGCAAACAAATGATGGACGGAATGCTGACAATGCAAACATTCTCCCCCAGTCAAAAGATCTGGGTTAAATCCATCGTTCTTTGGCCCACTACGCCACCCCAGTTTGGACCCAGCCATATGCAAATCAGTCTTGACCCTGTGCCCCATGGGAACAGTCCAGACCGAACTGCCAGGCCAGGTCCTCCCTGGACCGGAAACAAGCATCCTGGGACCGGTTTCAGGGTATGTCACCCTTCGTCAGCCAGGCTAGCTTGAATCCATTGGCACAGTGAGCAAGGGACCCACGTCTGGGCATACCTATCCCACTTAGGGCGAAAAGTGTTACAGCAAACAAATGATGGACGGAATGCTGACATTGCAAACATTCTCCCCCAGTCAAAAGATCTGGGTTAAATCCATCGTTCTTTTGCCCACTACGCCACCCCCAGTTTGGACCCAGCCATATGCAAATCAGTCTTGACCCTGTGCCCCATGGGAACAGTCCAGACCGAACTGCCAGGCCAGGTCACTCCCTGGACCGGAAACAAGCATCCTGGGACCGGTTTCAGGGTATGTCACCCTTCTTCAGCCAGGCTAGCTTGAATCCAGTGGCACAGTGAGCAAGGGACCCACGTCTGGGTATACCTATCCCACTTAGGGCGAAAAGTGTTACAGCAAACAAATGATGGACGGAATGCTGACAATGCAAACATTCTCCCCCAGTCAAAAGATCTGGGTTAAATCCATCGTTCTTTTGCCCACTACGCCACCCCAGTTTGGCCCCAGCCATAGGCAAATCAGTCTTGACCCTGTGCCCCATGGGAACAGTCCAGACTGAACTGCCAGGTCCTCCCTGGACCGGAAACAAGCATCCTGGGACCGGTTTCAGGGTATGTCACCCTTCTTCAGCCAGGCTAGCTTGAATCCAGTGGCACAGTGAGCAAGGGACCCACGTCTGGGCATACCTATCCCACTTAGGGCGAAAAGTGTTACAGCAAACAAATGATGGACGGAATGCTGACAATGCAAACATTCTCCCTCATAGTGTACATGTATTTAAAGAACTGTGAGAAAGATGTACATCTCATGTGCAACCTAATGTCAAGTAATCACCAGAAACGGAATTGAACAGGCGTGCCACTGTCATTATCCTGCGTACTGTGCTCTCAAAAACCATGTGCTGGTGGTGAGAATGGAGCGTTCAATTTGAACGGTCCCGTAAGTGACTCGGCAAAGGTGACGAGTGCTCGGAACAATAATGTGCCGTGTTGAAAACGTGGACTGTTTAGAAAAACATATCAGATAGCTAGTAATACAGTCAAGGTGCTCGTGAGGTGAGAGGTGTGTATTATGCTGAAAATATCGTGAACAAGAGAATTGAGGGGTTACACGTTCAATGAGTAGAACGCATCCCTTTTGCAGCCTCGGTGCTTAGAGAGTGAGAGTAAAAAAACGTCCTGTTAATTGAAATGGCTTCGTGACCAGAAATCAACTGTAGCAGTACATTTTAATAGGTTGAATCATAATATCAGTCAACTCAGATTCAAGGTGCTTGAACAGGTACCCTTAACAGAAGGGAGAGACAACAACAAATACTTATTCCAACACGAAATCTACTGGATAAATCGATTAAATTCCACCAACCCAAAGGGACTCAATGAACGTATTGACTTCAGTTGCTTTTTGTAAATGGACTTATTCTGTAGCTTTTACATGTCATCAGGACTGTTATGATTGTTTCTGTAAACTTTGCTTTTTGTAAACGGAGTTAGTGCCTATTCAGTAGCTTTTACATGTCAGTCAGGACTGTTATGATTGTTTTTGTACACTATTTTGAAAAACAGGGGCTGAATTAAGTTTGTTTACCTCCTTTGTTTCTTATTTCTGACTTTTTCTTATTTCTGAGTTTTTCACAACTTTATTGTTCCAGGCAGCACACATTGACACGACTGACTCTCAATTTACGCTCGGACACGCGAGCACTATGCTTCTCGAACACTAAGGCAGTATTAGCAACTAACGTTCATTGACATGGTTCTATTCCATCCGATATTTCTTTACTTTAGGATTCACGCTATGTAACAAGCTTCCATGTTTTACATTTGACCAACACCGCGGTTGCAATCTCCGGGCGTTTTCTATTTCAGCTTTCTATCGGCACTATATTTACTTCCGGGTCTTTTCGGGTTCACATCCACTTGGATCCTAACGACGGACTCCAGGTTACACCACGCTTCACTCTCCGAGGAGCGACCGGTACGCTGATCTCCACCTAGAAATTTTCTCAACGCAAGGAACTTGTTGTCACTGTACCGAACACGAGTTTGTTTCACGGCCTTCTCACGAAGCCATTTCAATTAACAGGACGTTTTTTTACTCTCACTCTCTAAGCACCGAGGCTGAAAAAGGGATGCGTTCTACTCATTGAACGTGTAGCCCCTCAATTCTCTTGTTCACGATGTTATTTTCAGCATAAAACACACCTCTCACCTCACGAGCACCTTGACTGTATTACTAGCTATCTGATATGTTTTTCTAAACAGTCCACGTTTTCAACGTGGCACATTATTGTTCCGAGCACTCGTCGCCTTTGCCGAGTCACTTACGGGACCGTTCAAATTGAACGCTCCATTCTCACCACCAGCACATGGTTTTTGAGAGCACAGTACGCAGGATAATGACAGTGGCACCCCTGTTCAATTCCGTTTCTGGTGATTACTTGACATTAGGTTGCACATGAGATGTACATCTTTCTCACAGTTCTTTAAATATATGTACACTATGATATGCAGCTCATGGATTGTTATTAAGAGTGGTATCCTCGTTCTATTACAGAAATACCCCCTGAGGAAGGGCAATGCCCGAAATGCATCGGGGTTCGTGTTAAAAATACGTGAAGACACACGCAAAGCGTAATGTGACGTGAACATTATTGCTGTACAACAGACAGATGATTTAAAAGAAAAATTAAGAAGAATAAACATGAATTTGCCAAAATTTTGATTGAAAGACTCATCATTAGCACATTATCAAAGGAGTGCCGGGAGGGTGCGATTTTCCTCGTGGGAAAACGTACTTACTGCATCGAGATTTAAAACTAAGCATACTGCCACATTTTGTATCCGTTGGAGTTTTTTCAAACTACCCTTGGTAGCCCCAAGGTAAAGGATGTTACAGTAATCTATTTGGGAAGTTACTAGAGCATGCACAGCGGTTTTCCTGGCCGCTATTGGCAGTAGGTTCAGGGTCTTCCTCAGGATTCTAAAAGTCCTAAAGCATTTTCCGGTGACACTATTTATTTGATTTTCTAACGAGAGCTTGGGATCAAACCATACACCCAAGTTTTTGGATTTAGGGGTGGGGGGGTTTGGCTCAGGACCTCAGGCCACCATGCCGATGTCCAGATAAAGGGTGCTTGGCCAACTATCAGTACCTCCGTTTTGTTACCATTTAGTTTAAGACAATTATTTATCATCCAGGAGGCTAGTTCTTCCAGGCATAGAGAGAACTGGGCTGCAGCGGCATCCATGTCCTGGGAGAGAGTGACAATGAGCAGCGTATCGTCCCCATATGACACAATTTTGATGATGAGACTTTCCACAATTTCCGCTAGGGGGCAAACATAGAGGTTGAATAATGTTGGGCTCAGTATTGAGCCCTGCAGTACCCCTTGCTTTAAAGAGATGGTGTGTGACATGTGTGGCCTTTGGGTAACTTGAAAGCTACAGGATTGGCGAAATTTGGTCATCCAATGCAGTGCGGCACCTCCAACGCTGCACTTCATGAGCCTCTGGAGGAGTAGGTCATGCGATACAATGTCGAAGGCACACTTAGATCCAGCAGCACCAGAGCCGTTGTATGCCCTTTGTCCACATACCGTCTCAAAGTTACGGTGGCCAGTAGAAGAGCGGACTCAGAAGAGTGGAAGAAGAAGCCCTAAAGCTAGATTGAGTTGGGTGAAGCAGGTCATTGGAGTCAATAAAACTCATAAGTTAGCTGGTCACAATTTTCTCCATTGTTATTGCAAAGAACGGTAGGAGCGAGATGGGTCGCAGATTTTCTAGTTGCGTGGGATCAGCTGAAGGATTTTTTTCGTAAGGGAAGCACCACCGCGTGCTTCCGTTTTTGCGGGATCAAACTTGACCGAAAATACATTGAGATCAGCTGTTGGAGATGAGGGAGAATAACATCCATCCCTTGCACTAGGATTTTAGGTGATGCAGGGTCTAGAGGAGTCCCTGATTTAATTACCATAGAAAGTCTTTATAGATCTTCCACAGGAGGGACACTAAATTCATTGAGGCCGTTCTCAATAGCTAAATCAACTGGAGGGTTGCCAAGGTCCCTGCAATTTCGAGATTCCGCCAGAAAGGTGTTGTAGATCGTGGCTACTTTAGAAGCAAAAAAAGAGGTATCCTTATTGCAGCTGTCTAAGGATGATGGCGCTGTGGCTGCAACGCGTTCTAGGTGAGTGAGTTAAGAATAGAGAACAGTTCTTTGGTGGAATTGTTTGCATTCTCTATTTTTAAAGTATAAAATTCACGCCACGTTTTTCTAATGAGCTTGTGGTATTGCTTGAGCTTATTTTTGTAACTAACTCGACCGGTTATACTGTAGTCCGTCCATCAAATGTACCCTAGGCGTTTGCACATTTTCTTGGCTGCAGCTAAGGACTCATTAAACCATGTTGCAGTACTACAAGTCCTTGATTGGTTCCTGGTAATCTTGGGGGCTATTGTTATCCAGTGCTCCTGTTATCCATTTTTCTAGCTGCGAATTAGCAGTATTTACATCTTCCCCTATCTCAGGGTTAATTGCCAGAAGTGCTTTAGAAAAGGTCTCAGGGTTGACTTTTGCCCGCTTTCTTGTGGTTATCACTTGGTTAGTCTTGTTAGTTGGTGTAGATTCCAATGATGACACATTAAATGCGATCAAATAGTGGTCTGACCAAGGAACTGCTGTAGGAGTTTCAATCCTAAGGTTAGAGAAATTTGAGAAAATGGGATCTAAGGTGTATGGTCTGATCGATGGGTGGGACCTACTACCCTTTGGACTAATTGAGCCATTTCAAAGTCCCTGCTTAGGGATCGGGCCTCAAGACTGAGGCTGTTATCAAAGTGCAGGTTGAGGTCGCCCAGTATAATCAGCCCATTATGGTGTAGAGCTGGTTGCAAGATGTTCTGTGCTAAGCTAGAAATAAATTGGGCTGCTGGCCCAGGGGAGCGATAAATTAAGTAGCCCATTAAAACGCAATCATTAGATAAGGTTACAAAGAAGAATACTGCCTCACAATCCGCTAGATTGGTCTCAGTGATGGAGCATTTATTTTATTTTTATTTTTTATTTTACAGAGTTTTATATAGCGCGAACTTGACCCGAATCGGGTATCAGAGCGCTTTACATAGCACCAGTTGCATTACATGAGGACACATTCATTTTTTTGTTAGGCACGGGGAGATTAAGTGATTTGCCCAGAATCACAGGATGTTCAGCGTCATTGCCGAGACTTGAACCCAGTTCCCCAGATTCGAGGTCGACCACCCTAGCCGTTAGGCCAACTCCTCTCCTCATAGTAAGTTTATCGGCAATTGCAATGCCTCCTCCCATTTTCAATGGGCGATCCTGCCTTAGCAGCCCATAGCCCTGTGGGATGGCATCTAAAATATCCGGTGTCGAGGATTCCATGAGCCATGTTTCAGTCATAAAAAGTGCATCCGGTTGTTTATCCGTGAGTACATCAAATATTTCACATTTAAGTTTGACCAGTGACCGGTAGTTGATCAAAATAAACTGCACTTTATGGTCCGAGATCAATGGTGTCTCCGTATGGTTTAAGTAAAGCCCACATTTGAAACATTTTAATGGGAGAGTGTCTACTTTAAGTGCGTGAAGGCAGTCTCCTGAAACTTCAGGTGCTAGGTGTCTGAGCTCCGTGACTGAGTAGCGGATGGTCTGATATGGTGTGAAACGGACAGGGGTCCTGGCCCCTGGCCCGGGCTGGAAGCAAACTAACACAGTCAGGCTTGCCTTAGGTGCGCCTTCGGTGCTGCCCGGCGATATCGTTAAAGTAAGTAAAACTAAAATAAGAAACAAACTTAAAAGTGAGAAATAAACACACAAAACTATTAAAAAATAAAGTGGAGCTAGGCACCTCCCTGCACTAACTGCTACAAGGATATTAGATGATAAAACATAGAGGGGCGCCAGGCACCTCCCTGCACAGCGTGCTACAAGAAATAAAAACACTCCCGACAGAGTAATAAAACCACTCCAAAAGGAGTGGATAACAGTATTGAGAATTAAAAGTGAACTCCTACCGGAGATCATATCCGTGTATCAGTGCTGAAACTCTACACCATGTTATTGACACCGTTTCCAGGGCTGGGCGTTTGTCAAAGAATCTAATGTTGTTTGGCTATTGTAGCATCCTAGGTGTTGCACTACTGAGACTTGCACGCTTGATAGCAATGATTTATAAGTGAAAAGCCCCACACTTGAGGGGAGTATCTAGTATGACACAGATTGAGGTGGCCACACTAATCCTACATGCTATTTTGCATTACAGATCCTGAACATAGAATGGCCCAGCAAAGGTGTGGTCATAAAGCACAGTATTGATTATACTGATTGCTGTATGGCCATGCTCTGTTTCCAGGTCACACCTAATAAGGACCTAGATTGTCAAAGTTGGCATGTGGAAATAAAAAAAAAATATCATGCTATTTGTGAAAACCGGTTTCCCAACTTAGCATACCCATAATTAACAATCTATTGACTATCTTGTATCATACATATTCTGCTCTAAACATCTGCAGCTTGAAGTTGGGGGTTACTAAAGTAGAATAATCTATTTAAAAGGTGATCTTTTCTATGGGCAGGGAGCCAGGACTTCAAAATATTGCCCTTTTTTTAGCAACTCAGAGTGATATTTGCCAGGATATAACCATACATGTTTTTGAGCCCCTTTACCATACACAAATGTATGGTAAAGGGAGAATAATTTAGGAAATACATTTTCACTTCTCCTTGAGTGACACATTCTTCTGATGAACGGTCACTAATTAGATGAAGATTGACAAAAGAGGTTGATTCCATCTAGTGACTTAAAATCACATCACACAAATGTGCCTACAAAAACCATAATTCAGGCTGCACATGCTATACACAGTATGTTCTACTCCTTAAAAATAATCTGATGATATACCACATACTAACCCAAGTATATGCTGGCAGGCACTTAATCATGAGGTCAACAGAATTGGTATCACCAAAATGTTGCTGACTGCATTACTTCAATATGCAGGACCATCTTTTCCATAATTCTGGGTGACACAAAGCACAAGAGACCTATTTGTTGTCTCTTATTGAAGAACATTATCTGAGCCAACTTTGGTTGGTGAATGGAGGCACATTGGACATTACCTTTGAAGAGAAGGCATTTGAGAAACAGCCTTTTTTGCACTTGAGAGAAAAGAGGTACATCTCTAACAGGTATGCAAACCTTTTAAACCATCTGAAAAATGTGAACAAATTGCCTCTAAACAATGTGTGGTATCTGCAAGGGATGCTTTATTTAACAAGGTAGGCTGCTAACAAAGACACATTATCTTTTATTAGCATGAATTATTTAATGTGATGTATTTTATTATGACACCCAGCCGTGATGGGGTACCGATGGACCTTTTAAAGAGAATATACCTCTGTGGGCACCTATCATCACTAATGTTTTTAATGCCGCCGTCTCACAGAAAATTCCGGCCTCATGGCAAATGGCTTGCATAGTACCCATTTTAAAGAAAAGAAACAGAAAGGATCCGCTGTGTTACAGACCGATTTCTTTGTTGGATTCAATGGTCAAGATTGTGAGGCGTATTATTTTACACAGAATTAAGACCTGAGCCCAAGAAAATTATATTCTCAGATTTGTACAGTATGGGTTTCATGAAGGCCTTGGGACTCAAGAGCAGTGCTTGAATCTACATCTCTTGTTAGGGAAACACACAATTGCCAAAAATGGCACTTTATATCTTGCCTTTATGGATCTCAGCAGTGCCTTTGATCGGGTATATAGTTCAAAACACTGGGATGTATTATTTAAGTTGAGCCTGCCCACCCGATAGTTGAATTGTTACAGGCATTGCATGCGGGGGTCAGTGCCTCAGTTAGGTATGGTATGCAGGGTAAGTTCACCAAATCTCTTCACCTTTTTCGGGGTGTCCGTCAGGGGTGCATTTTAGCCCCAATTTTATTCCTTTTATATATTAACGGTTTGTAACCCTTTTTAGTTTCTCACAGAAAGGATCTTCAGCTATTGAAAGGTAAGCACATGCCGGCTTTACTGTATGCCGATGACCTGGTTTTGCTTTCACGAACACCTAATGGTTTATAAGGTCTTATTGATGCCTTTGTTAAAAACATGGACGACTTAGACCAAGAAGTTAACATATCCAAAACACATTATACCGTGTGTGGCAAGCCACAACACAAAACCGGGCCCATGGTGATAAAGGGAGAAATTATTAGGTGTGTCAATGAGTTCTCTTATTTGGGGAGAACTTTTGACCCTAGGGCCAGCTGGTTGCCTTGTTTATCGAAGTGCTATTCATGCTTCAGTACTCAGCGGGGGTTGTTTTTGGGATGGTATCTACAATGTGCAACTAACCAATTTTGGCCTTATTTGAGGTGTATAAACCAAAGTGTTTACCTGTCATAACTTTGGGGCATCTATATGGGGGTTTCAGGACTGCCCCAATTTACAGCAGAAAGAACGATTGCTCGGGGTAGGGCAGGTAGTCACCAATTTCTTTTACAGAAGGAGCTCTGGGATTTTTGGCAAGATAGTATTAAGCATGCTCCACTTCTTCTCCGGATTGTGGTTTGGGGGAATACATACACTGAATTTAACAGAGAGGTTATTTCTGACTGTTTCCCATGGTATAGTTATATTAGGAGAATTGCCAATAGTTTGGGAAGGCCAGAGCTGTTTATATCCCCACATCTGTTGAATAAATTGGAGGCCGGTTGGGTTAGGAAGGACTTCCTGAGACTTGCATCTGCTGCTAGAGAGGCAAAGGAACTTGAGAAACCATCTTTGAGAGTCTAAATTATGCATACGAGTCAGGTTACCATACCTTATCTCTCTCAGGTCAACAAAGTTTGGGAAAGGTCACTCTTGACCAGGTTCCGGCTGGGCTTTATCGGATGCAATCTTTGTTTCCCTTTGGGTCAGTACCACACTAAATGTTGTTTTGTGTGCCCTTGTGATGGTACCTCCCTTCAGACACTGATGCACTTTACCCTTTTCTATAAGTACTTGGAACCTTTTAGACTCAGATATTCGATACGGTCAACCACACTCGGCTGCTGGATCGAATAAAGGACCTGGGCATTCTTGGGCCGGCACACCAGTGGTTGGAATCCTTCCTGTCAGAACGGTCCCAGAGGATCCAGTTAGGGGAGCGGGTATCAGACAGAGGCACCCTCACCTGCGGCGTCCCTCAAGGCTCCGCATTGTCCCCGCTCCTATTTAACATCTACCTACAGCCTCTGGTGACAGCCCTAGCCCACATGGACTGCCGTGTTTTCCTATGCGGACGACACCCAGCTCATCCTCCGGATTGACAATTCCACCTATGCCCAGGAGATAGCGCAAAACATCCTCAGATTCACAGTGAATTGGATGACTGCCAACTCACTAAAAATCAACCCTGATAAAACGGAAGTCCTTGTCATCCCCACGAAAGAGAACCCCTGGAGCGACCGTTTTTGGCCACAGGAGTTGGGTGCCGCCCCCACACCAGCACACGCCGTGAAAAGCTTAGGCATAAAGATTGACTCCGAGCTCTCCATGGCCAACCAAGTCACCACAGTGGTCGGAACCTGCATAGGGCTCATGAGACAGCTACGGAAACTTGTCCCCCTCCTTTCAACTGCCTCTCTACAAATGATTGTATCGGCCACAATTGTCTCCAGACTAGACTACGGCAATGCCTTATATGTCGGCCTCCCTCAAAAACTTACTAATAAACTACAGGTGGTACTGAACGACGCAGCCAGTTTGATCTTTAGGCTGCCAAGACGGTCCCATGCCTCCCCTTTGCTGTGCAAATTGCACTGGCTTCCCATCAAGCAAAGAGCAAAATTTAAGGGTCTCTGCATTGCTCATAAAACAATCTACGGCAAAGCCCCTGCCTACATTAAGGAACGCCTGAAGAACTATGTCCCGGGCCGCACCTTGAGGTCTTCTGAGGCCTGCCGCCTGGTCACCCCAGGATGCAATACAGCATCTAAAGGGGGCAGAGCCTTTTCCGTTTTGCTTCCACAACTATGGAACCAACTGCCCGATTACCTGCGCAAGGAACCGGCACTCCTCCCCTTCAGGAAATAGCTCAAAACGTTCCTGTTCAGGGAGGCCCTGGACACTGTTTAACCTACCTCACTGTGCGACCATGCACCGTCTGTGACATCTGGCATCTCTCTCAAAAGCGCTTAGAGACCTGCCGGTGATTAGCGCTATACAAAAATCAGTTAACATAACATATTTATTGCCTTTTTTTAAAAGCCCCGGGCTTTTGACAATGTAGTCCTGCATTTTATTATCTTTGTGTGGTAGCTGAACCTGCTGTGTGTTCTTCTGTGGGACCCTTTTTATAAAATGCATTATGTTGGTGTCATTTTAAGAACTTTTAATAATATTTTGTGTAATTTGTATCTGCACATTTGATGTTTACTGTGTATTTTATGTGACGATTGTTCTTTTATGAGTATTTTTAATAATCGAATAATGATAAAGATTATGGAACTTAATAGAGCACCTGCTTGCAACCTCCTGAATACTTCATGTCAACAAAAAATTGCAATTCAATATGTGCATTATGTTGGGAAAAATACTTTTGCAAGAAGCAACATGTGACATTGTTAGGGCAAAATGAGCATTCAGGTAAACTGAGAATCCAGTGTGCCAACAGACATTTGTTCATCCTGGGAAAACTCCCTGTGGAGCTCACGAGGGAGACAAAACTATACTAAAGTTGCCTGAAGGTCACTTACACTCTATGCTTTTTCAGAAGCGAACAATAAAAGTAATATCACAAGAACATTGTATGATTTTTTTACTTTTACTTAGTTTCAGAAATGTAATATTTTGAGGATAATGTCAGAAGGATCACTGAGTAATTTTCTGAAAAGCAATTCATGTTTTTGTTTGATGGTAGATTCTCGTATAGCCAGCTAACTTAACCCAAAAAATAGTTTGTTCCTTTTAAACGGGTACTTTAGCAGATTATTGAACATATGCCACGCTCTATTTCATGAAGAAATAAAATGTTTTCTTCTCATTAAGGCATGGCTTTACAGAATGAAAGTTCAAGGTGGAGATGCTACAGTGATTAGGACAGCGAGAGTGTCTGTTGTGCAGTCATTAGAAAGTCTAATGCCTCGAAAGGGGGAGGAATTGGACATAAGGTAGCCTGTACTTTCCTAGTTACCTGACTCAAATAAATAACATTTAAAATTGAGCGTGACTTGACCACAGTAGCGGCATCTGATTGATCTACGTGGGAAAAGGAGACTGCTGGAGTCAGTTCAGTTGTTTATTTCTAACTAGCCATATTTCTTATTTAAATAACGGGCAGGATATTATTGGTGGGACTGTGCACAATTTTTGTTAGTTTAGTCTAAGCTTGCATTATTCCTTAATTATAGGCTACATGAAATGTGCCATAATTGACATTTCGCATTATGTGAAATTTCTTGTGATTTTTGATGACGGGGGACTAGTTCAACTAAAATGTGTTGCTGAGAGGCATTTTCTCCATAAAGAGTCATTTACTCCTTTATCTAGTCTCCTACCGATATCTCACATAACTTTTTGTTTGAGGTAGTCCCTCATGGCAAAAATCACCTGAAGATACTCGCTAAATTTATTTTGCATAATATGTTTAATTTCATGAAAATGATAGATATTTTTTTTTAAATTGACTCCAGCTACGAATGTAGAGATGGAGTTGTGCAAGTAAAAGAAACGTTTCTTCTCTGATTTCGCAGTCACATGGTGCCAGTATTACATCCCTTGTCCCTAAAATGGACAAAAGGTTCAACGCCAAGAAATATTCAGTGCGCAAATGGAATATGACATATGATCATTATGCCACTGTCTGCTTCACCAATGCCTGTAGGTGTCATTAGGACGCTGACACTGTCCTTTCCATACAGCTTCTGTCATTGCTTTCTACTGGAGCTTCTGCGAAGGATAGATGCATTCCTATAGGAATCATAGGGAAAGAGAAATCTCTTTTTGCCGTTCTCTCTTTGCAGAGATTAGCAAAAATAGCACTGAAGACCATGTGAGATGCAAAGACATTTTTAACTCGCAAATGTCAGGTCAATACATTGGAAACTGACGTTTCACCCGCGCAAAGCCAACCAATCTGCAGAGCACAGATATTGCAGGAATGAAAAATAACCTTTTTCAGGATTGAACTTTTTTTCCCCCTTTTTCTTGCAATTTTTCTTCCCCTTTTTCTTGCAATTTTTCATTGTCTTTTATTTTCTGATGAAAGAACGTTTTTATTTGTACCTTGAAAGTGAAATATTTGCATATTTCGTCAAGAAAATGTCATACGTTTTTTAAATAGGCTGCCACGTATGAGACATATAGTCTGAACGTCACAGGATATGTGATAATATCCCACTCCCTTTGATTGGTATTTGATGCGAGATAAGTGACTCAACCTCACTCTCTGCCTCAGGCAGTAAATTTGATTTATTCCGTTTCCTTCATGTCACTGCTGGTAGTTGCCCTTCGGACTGCAAACAGGCAAAATCCAAACCATATCTTTTCATCACTTGATCCCACCTCTTGAAGTGAGACTTTTTTAAGCGTCTGCTAATTATTCATCATTACAGAAAAAAAGTCTGAATGTAATTAAACCAAACATTAAATGCAAAAAGAACTGTACTCAGGGATGCACATTTGTTTGGTTTGGTGTAAATCTATTCAGTAGTTTTCAAGAAATTAAATATTTCTGGGGTGGGCTTAAATGGGTGGAAAATATATAGCGATATCTGGACTGTTACTTTCTAGATCCTCTGTGGGACTCAATAAAAAACATAAATGCACACAATTAGATGAGGGAGATTTTTCTCTCCTCATGTTCTGATTGGCTGGCAGTCTCTGAAAAAGTTTAGTTGTGGCTGCCACTGCCCATCATGGTGTGTCTTGGACAGTTCTGGGAAAAATAAATAGTAAAGCTCCGAGAGAGGAGGTGAGCTGACTCTGACCCCAAAGCCCATGTGGGAACTCCCTAAATATAAAATAAATGTAAATAAAATGATTATCACAGGACTTGTGAACCCTAGGCTGGATTTTTCAATCTTAGACTCTCTCTAGGTCCCACAGACCTTCCTGGTATCTCAAGAGTCCCAAATCTGTCATGAGTGATGTAATATGTGAGGTCATAAGCAGTGCATTGCGGGGACAAAATTTATAGTAAGCTCAGCTAATTATAACTGCTGAATTTCTCTGGTTTTGTATGGGTGAAATGTGAGCCGAACTATAACATCCTTGTAACCTTTGGGTTTTTCAGTGAAAAAAATATATATATATATATATATATATATATATATATATATATATATATTCACTGAAAAAACCATAGGTTTTAGGGACAGTTATAGTTAGTTGGACATTTTACTCGTACAAAACCCGTGAAATTCCCCGTTATAGTTAGTTCAGCTAACTATAACTCGCGCCCCGCAATGCACTGCTGATGACGTCACATATTACATCACTCATGATATGGTCAGTGACATCACTGATGACATCACTGATGACATCTCAAATGACATCACTGATGACATCATCCAGTGACTGTGTGTTTCTGTAAAGTTTAAATATTTTTAATATATATAGGAAAAGACGTATTGAAGAATGAGTGGGTGTGTAAGTGTCTGTATGGATGATTTAGTAGGTGTGTGACTGACTCTATAAGTGAGTGATTTAACGTATCTTACTGAATGCATGGTTTAGTGACTAAACTGGGTGAATGTCTGTATCCGTCTGTCTGTTGCTGTGTAAGTGGCTGCATGGGTTGGTGAATAGCTACATGAGTGTCTATAAGAGTTATTTATTTGTTGTCTGAGTATCTGTATGGGTGCCTGAGTGTTTGTGTGGATGGGGTGTGTGCGACTGTGCATAGATGTGTGAGTGGGTGATTCACTGGGTGGATGGTTTCAAGAGTGCATCTGTGATAGACTGTATGGGTGGGTAAGTGTGTGTAAGAGTGTGTTAGTGAGTGAATGTATGTCCCAGTGGTACATGTGTGAGTAACTACATATGTGAAAGGCAGTATATATGTGTGTTGGAGTATATAAATAGCTATAAGCGAGAGTGAGTGATTGTGATAGTGGCTGTATGGATGAGTGTGTGCTTGTATCAGTGATTATATAAGAGCGTAACAATGTGCTAGTATTTGTATGATTAAGTGAGCTGGTGTGTGTATAACTGTATAGGTGAGTAAATGGCAGTGTGTTTAATTATTTGCATGACTGACTAGGTGTGTGAGTACCTCTATGGATGAGTGGCGGTGTTTGAGTGTCTATATAGGAGTAAGAGTGCATATGATAGTCCTGTACTGAGTGACCATAAGTATGAGTGACTGTACGGGTGAGTGAGTGGATGTGTGTGTGTAGACCTAAGAATCAGTGAGTGGGTATGTAGTTATTGGTGTTGGAGTGTCTATGGTTTTGCGAATGGCAGTCTGTAATTTAGATTGGGTGTATCAAAGGTTATATTAGGGTGTGAAGAGCTGCATCAGATTATCACGTGGATGATGTCATCAGTGATGTCATTTGAGATGTCATCAGTGATGTCATCAGTGATGTCACTGACCATGTCATGAGTGATGTAATATGTGACGTCATCAGCAGTGCATTGCGGGCGCGAGTTATAGTTAGCTGAACTAACTATAACGGGGGAATTTCACGGGTTTTGTACGAGTAAAATGTCCAACTAACTATAACTGTCCCTAAAACCTATGGTTTTTTCAGTGAATTTCAAAGGTTTTTTAAATGCTAATTTCTAACTATAACATATCTGAAACCTATGGTTTTTTCAGTGAATTTCAAAGGTTTTTTAAATGCTAATTCCTAACTATAACATGTCTGAAACCTACGGTTTTTTCAGTGAATTTCAAAGGTTTTGTAAATGACAATTTTTAAATGTATTAATTGTTATATTAATTTTTTTCATATTGATTTACTACATTTTTAGAAACAATTTTTTTTTACATATTTTATTTTTTAAATTACATTGTAATTACATTATACATTACATTACAAAAAATACTTTCTCAGAATGAATTACTTTAGTTTAAATACTTAGCACATAGGCAATAGACTTTTAAGTACAGTAGTTACAGTTGTTGCAATGGGCAACACATTTTCAAACACAATGCAACATTCAGCTCAATGTGAATTTCTAGTTAAATGCAATTAGTTACTTTATGGATTACTTTTCTAACCACAGGACTGGATCCTAGATTCAGTCCTGGTACATCTCCTGTAAACAGTTGAGTAAAAGCGTTTTGGTTACAGTCGTGATTTTTAAGGAATATTATTGTATTTTAAAAGTTGACACTTAGAAACTTTTTCTCATAGAATCACCAATGTTATCCTATGGAAGGAAATTCACTTAGCAGGTAAAAACTGTTATCGTTACTTTTTCTTACTCAGTGTTGGATCCTGGATCCAGCACTGGTGCATCTCCTGTAAACAGTCGAAAGAATGCGTTTAAGTCATACAGGCGATTTTTAAGGAATATTTGTAGTTTGTGAAAATCGACACTTTGAAACTTTTCTGCTGAAAACCAGACAATGGATTCCTATGGAAGAAAATATAAGTTACTGGTAAGTACGGTTAAAATTACTTTTCAGGGTCAGTGCTGGGCTAAAAGATGCAGCACTGGGTTCTCTCCTGATAACAGGTGAGTAAATTGGAATTCGTACTTTGGTTGATTTTAGAGGAATATTATAAAGTTCCAAAACTCCACACTTAGAAGAATTTCCAAGTGAAACCAGTCAATGTTAGCCTACGAAGGAAATTCAAGTTACCGGTAAGTACGGTTAAAATTACTTTTCAGGACCAGTACTGGGCTGAAAGATGCAGCACTGAGGTCTCTCCTGATAACAGGTGAGTAAATCGGAATTCGTATTTCGGCTGATTTTAGAGGAATATTTTAAAGTTCCAAAACTCCACACTTAGAAGAATTTCCAAGTGAAACCAGTCAATGTTAGCCTATGGAAGGAAATTCAAGTTACTGGTAAGTACGGTTAAAATTACTTTTCAGGACCAGTACTGGGCTGAAAGATACAGCACTGAGGTCTCTCCTGATAACAGGTGAGTAAATCGGAATTCGTATTTCGGCTGATTTTAGAGGAATATTTTAAAGTTCCAAAACTCCACACTTAGAAGAATTTCCAAGTGAAACCAGTCAATGTTAGCCTATGAAGGAAATTCAAGTTACCGGTAAGTACGGTTAAAATTACTTTTCAGGACCAGTACTGGGCTGAAAGATGCAGCACTGAGGTCTCTCCTGATAACAGGTGAGTAAATCAGAATTCGGATTTCGGCTGATTTTAGAGGAATATTTGCATGTTTCAAAAATCAACACTTAGAAACTTTTTCAGCAAAAAGCAGGCAATGATATCCTATGGAAGGAAATTCAAGTTACTGGTAAGTACGGTTAAAATTACTTTTGAGGATCAGTACTGGGCTGAAAAGATGCAGCACTGACGTCTCTCCTGATAACAGGTGAGTAAATCGGAATTCGTATTTCGGCTGATTTTAGAGGAATATTTTAAAGTTCCAAAACTCCACACTTAGAAGAATTTCCAAGTGAAACCAGTCAATGTTAGCCTATGGAAGGAAATTCAAGTTACTGGTAAGTACGGTTAAAATTACTTTTCAGGACCAGTACTGGGCTGAAAGATACAGCACTGAGGTCTCTCCTTATAACAGGTGAGTAAATCGGAATTCGTATTTCGGCTGATTTTAGAGGAATATTTGTATGTTTCAAAAATCAACACTTAGAAACTTTTTCAGCAAAAAGCAGGCAATGATATCCTATGGAAGGAAATTCAAGTTACTGGTAAGTACGGTTAAAATTACTTTTGAGGATCAGTACTGGGCTGAAAGATACAGCACTGAGGTCTCTCCTGATAACAGGTGAGTAAATCGGAATTCGTATTTCGGCTGATTTTAGAGGAATATTTTAAAGTTCCAAAACTCCACACTTAGAAGAATTTCCAAGTGAAACCAGTCAATGTTAGCCTATGGAAGGAAATTCAAGTTACTGGTAAGTACGGTTAAAATTACTTTTCAGGACCAGTACTGGGCTGAAAGATACAGCACTGAGGTCTCTCCTGATAACAGGTGAGTAAATCGGAATTCGTATTTCGGCTGATTTTAGAGGAATATTTTAAAGTTCTAAAACTCCACACTTAGAAGAATTTCCAAGTGAAACCAGTCAATGTTAGCCTATGAAGAAAATTCAAATTACCGGTAAGTACGGTTAAAATTACTTTTCAGGACCAGTACTGGGCTGAAAGATGCAGCACTGAGGTCTCTCCTGATAACAGGTGAGTAAATCGGAATTCGTAGTAAGGCAGATTTTAGAGGAATATTTGCACAATGGTGAAGGGAGGGGGCGGGGCCTGACGTGACATCTGTGCAAACGCGCCCCGTGGCGCGTTTTAAGTTGGGGGATTAAGTCCCCTTGAATCATGAGGTTCCCTAGGGGCCAACTAGCCCACCATGAACCTCCAGTATGCGCCAGGGGGCTGCGTTGCAGAGACGTGTAGAGAGGGTACACCCCTTTTTACACCTCTCTGCAACGCAGCTCTGTGGCGCTTTCTGGATGTACCTGTTGGGCTAGTTGGCCCCAGAGACCCTCAGGATTGAAGGGGATTTAATCCCCATCTTAAAACGCACCACAGGGCCTGTTTGCACACATGTCACATGAAGCCCCGCCCTCCCTTCACCACTGTGCAAACGCGCCCTGTGGCGCGTTTTAAGTTGGGGGATTAAGTCCCCTTGAATCCTGAGGGTCCCTGGAGTCCAACTAGCCCACCATATACCTCCAAAAGCGCCACAGAGCTGCGTTGCAGAGAGGTGTAAAAGGGGCGTGGCCTATGTACACGTCTCTGCAAGGCAGCCCCTGGCGCATACTGGAGGTTCCTGGTGGGCTAGTTGGCCCCAGGGACCCCCAGTATTCAAGGGAATTCATTCCCCCTCTGCAAACGCGCCAGGGGCGCGTTTGCAGAGTACTGCAGGGAGGGGGCGGGGCCTCCGGCACGATGCCGGTCGTTTTTTTTTTTCTTTTATTTTTTTTTTTAATGGGAGGGGGGCTGTGTGGCCCCCCTTCCCTTGCCCACTTTTGGCCCCAAGGACCCCATCCCCCGGGGCCTGAGCATTATTTTTTTTATTTTATTTAAAAAAAAAAAACGGGAAGGGGGCCGCGTGGCCCCCCTTCCCTGGGCCTGTATTGGCCCCGGGGACCCCATCCCCCGGGGCCTGGCCTCACGTTGGAGACTGTGGGGGGGTCCCCAATCCCCCCACAGTCCAGCCGGCTCCCCGCCTCCTGCGGAAGCCGGCATTGCTTTTCCACATGGGGAGCAGCTAACATGCTGCTCCACATGTGGAAAAGCAATTGGTTTGCATTTTGAAAGAGAGAGCAGGTTTCCTGCTCTCTCTTTCAAAATGCAAACCAAGTTTGCTATGACAGGACGGGAGCCGCAAACAGCCCGAACTGCTGAACGGAATTACACCAAATTTGGCAAAGAGGTAGTTCTTGGTTCAGAAAGAACCCTTTTTGTTAAATGGTGTAAATCCGTTCAGTAGTTGCTGAGAAAATCAAAAGTAAAAACACATATATATCTATGGCCGCGGAGGATCCGCGTACCCTCCCGATCACGAGCTGTATGCTAATTGGCTGTCAACACTCCAAACCAGGAAGTGTTGGCAGCCATCTTGTGCCTCGGTAGAACCGAGGCACAAGAAATCAGAGAAACAAGTGCGCAAAACGCAAAAAGGGGGCAGGGTAGAAACACCCTGACCCCCTAGGCCTGCTTAGGGGGTCCCACAAGGACCCCCAGGGCCCAAAAAAATTTAAAAAAAATTAAAAAATCAGCAAAATGCGCGCCAGATCTGCGGATCTGGCCGCAAAAAAAAAAGAAACGAAGCGTGGGCTCCCACGCGTTGCTACTAATTAGCCCCTGGGTGGGCCAAGTCCCGGGGGCAGTGAAAAAAAAAGTGTGGGGGGGCTCAATCCCCCCCACACTGCCCCGGGGACCTCAACCTCCCCGGGGCTTGGATAATGAGTTGCGGGGGGGCACGCAGCCCCCCCGCAGCCCTGGGGACCGCCACCCCCGGGGCTTGTTTTATTAAAGTTTGGTGGGCCTCTAAGGCCCCCCCAAGCCCTGGGGACCACCACCCCCCGGGGCTTCCATTAATTATAATAGCGGGGGCACACTGCCCCCCCCGCAGCCCCGGGGACCGCCACCCCCGGGGCTTCATTTAAAAAAAAAAATACCTGTGTGGGGGGGGGCTCGAGCCCCCCCACACGCCCCGGGGTCCGCCACCTCCCCGGGGCACTAAAAATGTAAATTTTGGGGTCCGTTACGGACCCCCGAGCCCCGGGGACCACCACCTCCCCGGGGCTGTGCAACAGGTGGGAGGGGGGCCGCGCGGCCCCCCTCCTGGAGCCCGTGATGGCCCTGGGGACCGCCACTCCCCAGGGCCGGCTCCTGCAGTGTCCCGGGGTGCCCACCCCCGGGTCACTGCTGTTTGCAATGACAGGGCGGGAGCCTCGCGGCTCCCGCCCTGTCATTGCAAACTGCTTTGCTTCATTGAAGCGAGAGCAGGGAAACCTGCTCTCGCTTCAATGAAGCAAAGCAGATTGTTTTTCCACACGGGGAGCTGCATGTCAGCAGCTCCCCATGTGGAAAAGCAATGCCGGCTCCCGCAGGACGCGGGGAGCCGGCGGGACCGTGGGGGAATTGGAGAGGGCCAGCCCCGGGGGATGGGGTGCCCGGGGCTAGAAGTGGCTCAGGACGGGGCCACGCGGCCCCACCTCCAACACTATAAAAAATTTTTTTTTTTTTTTTTTTTTTTTAAAGATGGAAAGGCCGGCCCCGGGGGATGGGGTCCCCGGGGCCATAAATGGCCTGAGGAGGGGGGCCACGCAGCCCCCCTCCATAGTAATAAAAAAAAAATATATGGCCATGCCCCGGGGGATGGGGTCCCCGGGGCCCGGAATTGGCCACGGGAGGGGGGCCCACGCGGCCCCCTTCCCGTTAATAAATTTTCTTTTTTTTTTTAAATTGGGGGTCAGGCCCTGGGGGATGGGGTCCCCAGGGCCCCAAAAAAGTAAAAAGAAGGGGGGCCACACAGCCCCCCAACAAAATAAATAAATAAATAAATGCGATTGTGCATAGGCCCCGCCCCCTCCAAGCAACACTCTGCAAACGCGCCCTGTGGCGCGTTTTAAGTTGGGAAATCAATTCCCCGTCAATACTGGGGTCCCTGGGGCCAACTAGCCCACCAGGTACCTCCAGTAAGCGCCACAGGGCTGCGTTGCAGAGAGGTGTTCAGAGGCCACGCCCCTTTTTACACCTCTCTGCAACGCAGCTCTGTGGCGCTTACTGGAGGTACCTGGTGGGCTAGTTGGACCCCAGGGACCCTCAGGATTCAAGGAGACGTAATCCCCCAACTTAAAACGCGCCACGGGGCACGTTTGCACAGTGGTGAAGGGAGGGGGCGGGGCCTGAGGTGACATGTGTGCAAACACGCCCTGTGGAGCGTTTTAAGTTGGGGAATTAATTCCTCTTCAATCCGGAGGGTCCCTGGGGGCCAACTAGCCCACCAGGTACCTCCAGTAAGCGCAACAGAGCTGCGTTGCAGAGTGGTGTAAAAAGGGGCGTGGCCTCTGAACTCCTCTCTGCAACGCAGCTCCCTGGCGCATACTGGAGGTACCTGGTGGGCTAGTTGGCCCCCAGGGACCCTCAGTATTCAAGGAGAATTAATTCCACAACTTAAAACGCGCCACAGGACGCATTTGCACAGTGGTGAAGGGAGGGGGCGGGGCCAGAGGTGACATGTGTGCAAACACGCCCTGTGGTGCGTTTTAAGTTGGGGAATTAAGTCCCCTTCAATACTGAGGGCCCCTGGGGGCCAACTAGGCCACCAGGTACCTCCAGTAAGCGCCACAGGCCTGCGTTGCAGAGAGGTGGTCCAGGCCACGCCCCTTTTTACACCTCTCTGCAACGCAGCTCTGTGGCGCTTACTGGAGGTACCTAGTGGGCTAGTTGGACCCCAGGGACCCTCAGGATTCAAGGGGACTTAATCTCCCAACTTAAAACGGCCACAGGGCGTGTTTGCACACGTCACCTCAGGCCCCCCCTCCCTTCACCACTGTGCAAACGCGCCCCGTGGCGCGTTTTAAGAGGTAGTTTTAATCCCCCTGACCTATTATGTACTAGGGCCTTACAGAAGAGGTCATGCTAATCACAGGGGTACCCCAACGCATAGTGTTCCCTAGTGTATGTAGGTGTTTTCACTGTATTCTAAGTGTCTTTTAGCATAGCACTGGCTCTAGGCCTGGTTTGTCCGAGTCAGTTACCACCAGTACCCGTCTGAAAAAGTTGTGGGCACAGGATGATTTTGCAACAAGGCCTCTTTCTGCTCCTCTGTTGGTTCTTTCTGCACATATCTTGCTTCTTCCTGCACTTTTCTTCGTCTTTGTGGACTTCTGTTGCTTCTTTCTGCATTTCTTTTGCTTTTTTCTCTGCGTTTTTTCTTCTTTCTTCACATGTCCTACCTCTGTAGGCATAGTTAGAAACTAGCATTTAAAAAACCTTTGAAATTCACTTAAAAAACCATGGGTTTCAGGCACGTTATAGTTAGAAATTAGCATTTAAAAAACCTTTGAATTTCACTGAAAAAACCATAGGTTTTAGGGACAGTTATAGTTAGTTGGACATTTCACTCGTACAAAACCATAGAAATTCCCCCGTTATAGTTAGTTCAGCTAACTATAACTCGCGCCCCCGCAATGCACTGCTGATGACGTCATATATTACATCACTCATGACATGGTCAGTGACATCACTGATGACATCACTGATGACATCTCAAATGACATCACTGATGACATCACTGATGACATCAACCATGAGATAATTTGATGCATCTTCTCACACCCTAATATAACCTTTGATACACCCACTCTAAATTACAGACTGCCATTCTCAAAACCATAGACACTCCAACACCAATAACTACATACCCACTCACTGATTCTTAGGTCTACACACACATCCACTCACTCACCCGTACAGTCACTCATACTTACGGTCACTCAGTACAGGACCATCATATGCACTCATACACCTACATAGACACTCACACACCGCCACTCATCCATAGAGGTACTCACACACCTAGTCAGTCATGCAAATAATTAATCACACTGCCATTTACTCACCTATACAGTTATACACACACCAGCTCACTTACTCATACAATTACTAGCACATTCTTACGCTCTTATACAATCACTGATACAAGTACACACTCATCCATACAGCCACTCTCACAATCACACACTCTCACTTATAGCCATTTATATACTCCAACACACATATATACTGCCTTTCACATATGTAGTTACTCACACATGTACCACTGAGATATACATTCACTCACTAACACACCCGTACACACACTCACCCACTCATACAGTCCATCACAGATGCACTCTTGAAACCATGCACCCAGTGAATCACCCACTCACACATCTATGCACAGAGTCACACACACCCCACCCACACAAACACTCAGGCACCCATACAGATACTCAGACAACCAATCAATAACCCATGTAGACACTCATGTAGCTATTCACAAACCCATGCAGCCGCTTACACACCAACAGACAGACGGTTACAGACATTCACACAGTTTAGTCACTAACCCATGCATTCAGTAAGATACGTTTAATCACTCACTTATAGAGTCAGTCACGCACCTACTAAATCATCCATTCAGACACTTATACACCCACTCATTCTTCAATACGCCTTTCCCTATATATATTAAACATATTTAAACTTTACAGAAACACACAGTCACTGGATGATGTCATCAGTGATGTCATTTGAGATGTCATCAGTGATGTCATGAGTGATGTAATATGTGACGTCATCAGCAGTGCATTGCGGGGCGCGAGTTATAGTTAGCTGAACTAACTATAACGGGGGAATTTCTATGGTTTTGTACGAGTGAAATGTCCAACTAACTATAACTGTCCCTAAAACCTATGGTTTTTTCAGTGAATTTCTAAGGTTTTTTAAATGCTAATTTCTAACTATAACGTGCCTGAAACCTATGGTTTTGTCAGTGAATATATATATATATATATATAATATGCATCGAGAAATATGCAGAACACATATATATATGCTCACACACATATATAGATATATTTGTATATATTTATGCCATGGCAGTAAAAATATATGTGGTGCCCTATTTAGGGCAACTGTACTATGAAACACACATTCACACATTATTGCAGTGCAAAAATCAGATTCAAGTTTATTGCCACTGCACAGAAAAATTGACAAGAGTAAAATACTTTTTACTGCTTACAGATTTTATGTAACAATTACTTTACACAGGGAGACAACTCTCTTCCTAATCATGAGGGCTCTTCAAAATAACTTTACCATACTGCACAAATGTATTAACTTGCATCCTGTCTTCGCTTAAATACCCTTTATTCAAACAAGTTTAAATGAAAAGTAGCATGGTATAAACCCCATATGCAGACGAGCAGAGTAGGAGTGAATGAGCATCATGACTCACTGGAGACTTTGGCATTCCTGATTTAGGGCACCTCCCCACACTCAACAATGATAATGCATATCATATTACGCTCTGCACAACTATATCTCTCTCTCAAATGGAAGCACACCAAATGTTGTAGAAAGTTAAAACTTTACACAGAAAGCGTGTTTTTTTGTGGTTCAGGGTAAATCTGTTCAACTATTTTCAAGTAATTTGCGTTACTAGAGGTGATTGTGTTGGGCTCGAAAGGGTTTAAAAAAAATAAGTATATCTGGATGGTTGGCCCCTCGAAGGTCCTGCTATACCAAAATTTTTTTAAAATTGAGTTCTGATTAATGGATGGAGCTTTATCTCCTGTTAGCCATTTCAGTACAGTGGGACCCGTCCCGTGTTACTGAGAGATCTGGGAACCCTGAGAAAAATATTGCATCTGCCATTAGAGGACTTAGAGACTTGGTTCACATGTCCTGAATTTATTTAAAAAAAGTAGTATTAGGGAGTGCAGGATAGGAACACGTTGGCACCCTGACACTTGTGAGGGAGGAGACCCAGAGGGACACATTAAACTACATTTTGTTGTACTGCAAGTATTACAATACTCATCAGGACCCAGCACAGCCCTCCTGTGAGATAGTCCGTACTCCAGTTGGAGCTACCACACAACTTTGCCTCCATGGTACTCTGGCACTGTGCCAGCTTCTCTGGGGATGCTTAAGCAACCGGAACCATGGGAATACCACAGTACATGCACACAAAAAATGAAAGAAAATATTTACAAATGATATGTGGGTTTGAGATCCATGGGGGTTCTGTGCCAAACGTAGCTGGAGTCCAGGTCCTGCATCTTACCCCTCGCTGTGCATGCCCAAATGTCATGTGCAGCTGGGAGTATGCCATACATGCTGGGCTGGGTGTAGTTAGTGCCTGGCCTCTGGACAGGCCCGGTAGCCAAACTCTGCTGTGCACGGCCGAGGGCTGTGGACAGCTGAGGTTGTACGCCTGTGACAGAGATGGATGCATCATTGCTTCCAACCCTTCCACTGTGTACAGCTAAAAACCGCGCTCAGCGAGGGAGTTGGTATGAATAGGATCATAATATCCCAGAAATTCAGTGGAAAAACAAACATTAAATTGATGATAAAATTAGGTATGGTAATAAGATCTCTTACTTTTAAAAGAAAGAAAACCTAGAAATCCACTGAAAACGACAAAAGTTAATATGAGATTATAGGTAGAAGTTGAAATAACACTAAAACTATTTTTTAAAACCCAAAAAACTCACTGATGACCTCCCAATTTACATAATTGTTTTCATCTGGCCCAGCCCTAACGGGGCGCGGCACCTTGCACAGGAAACCACCAATATCTCCCCCAAAAAGTTGCTCCTCTGCAATGAGTGACAGAATCCCAGTTAGTTCTGCAGGTCATTTATTGTACAAAAATCAAATCTCTAAAGTGCTGTTTCACGTTTTAATTCCCATAGGATTATTTGGTCTTTGATGCAGTAAAAATGGTTGAATGGGATTGCACCAAATTTGGCATTAAAAACTTTACTCACTGTTTTTCCTGTCATTGGTGTGGTGTATATCCATTCAACAGTTTTTAAGAAAGCATTTCAAAAGGTGTTGAACAAGTTTCAGGGATATCGGGACAATTCATTTGTGGCTCCATTGATTTTGTGAATCCAGTGAGGAATTGAGATTCTATTAAAAAACATAAAGGCTTCCTGCTGGACAAAGAAGGCTTTTCTTCCTTTGTGCAATGCAGATTCTCAAGCTCTCCATGTTCTATAGGGCTGGCCATTGCACAAATATATCTGTTGTGGCCACCATTACCCAATATGGTGCACTGAGCAACTTGTTGCCAAAATGAAAAAAGAAAAAGTTCATAAGGAGGTAGGCTAATCCCGTCCCTTACACCTAGGCCATTGTAGAGAATGAGACCTAAAAGGAACCCACCCTGGTATTGAAATAAAAATCTATATATTTTTATTGTGGGATTCATTAATCCTATGCTGGATTTTGCTGATCCTAGACCTTCTCAGGGTCTTACGAACTGTCCTTGTTAAAACATTTTAAAAAACTATTTTGCCCTAATGCTGTGCTTGACCAACAAAAGCAAAAGGAACAAATGATGGATGGAATGCTGAACAATGCAAACATTCACCACCAGTCATAAAGATCTGGGTTTAATCCATTGTTCGTTTGCTCACCACACCACCCCCAGTTTGGACTCAGCCATATGCAAATCAGTCTTGACCCTGCTCCTCATGGGAACAGTCGAGCCCGAACTGCCAAGCCAGGTCCGCACTGGACCAGAAACAAGCATCCTGGGACCGGTTTTGGGGCATCACCCCTCATCACCTAGGCTAGCTTGAATCCAGTGGTGTACTGAGCATGGGACCCACATCTAAGCATACCATTCCCATTTAGGGCGACAAAAGCAAAGGAACAAATGATGGATGGAATGCTGAACAATGCAAACATTCACCCCCAGTCACAAAGATCTGGGTTTAATCCATCGTTCTTTTGCTCACCACGCCACCCCATTTTGGACTCAGCCATATGCAAATCAGTCTTGACCTTGCTTCTCATGGAAACAGTCCAGCCCAAACTGCCAAGCCAGGTCCTCCCTGGACTGGAAACAAGCATCCTGGGAGCGGTTTCCCGGGCAACCAACGACGAAACACATGATTATGGCCCTATAGCAAATGATATGAAGTACATGGCCAAACGATGTGCATGGTGGGGATTGGCAGCCTGTGGAGGGTAGGGCACCAGGGCATTGGTAGAGGCCAAGCACTGCAACCAACCCTACAGCATATATCCAAAGGCTATTTATAGCAGATATTGGCTATCTGCGGACCGTTGGGAACAATGTTGGATGTCTACAGAGGATAGGAAGCAGTGATTGGCCAGAAACAAGACCCTGCAACCAACCCCGCTGCACATGGCCGAAGGTTGGGGAAGCTGGGTTTGTAGCCTGCAGTTGGTTGGGTGCAGGGCCCTGTCAGAGGCCAAAGGCCCCTTGCTGCAGGTGCTGGCCACCCACAGAGGGTTTGGGGCACAAAAGTGAGTGCTTGGCGTTCAAGCCCTGGGGCAATCCTGTGGGCAATCCTGCTGCATATGGCCATACACAGTGTGGTTGAGCACAAGGCATGGGCAGAGGATAGGACCTTCAGCCAACCTCTGCTGCATTCAGCTGAAAACCATGCATTGCAGGTGTTGGACACCTGCAAAAAGATGGCCACAGGGGTTGGCCAGAGCCTGCGGACAACCTCCCCACTCCATGCAGCCAAAGACCACAATGCACATGGCTAAAGGCCAGGCTAAGTTGGGAATAGCAGTCAACAGAGAGTTGCCGCAGGAATTTCCATGGATGTTGTATATGATAATTTGGTACGCAAGTTATGGTGCATGGCTGTTGTGCAAGTTATGGAATGTGCTCCTAACAATAGCTTGCAAATGTTATTGTTTTTGGAGTTTTCAATTGTAACCATAACTACACTTTAAATGTGTTTTTTCAGGTAATTTGTTAGGTTCATTAATTGAGGTTCACTAACCTCATTAATTCATTTGACTGAGATGTTCTAATCAAAGCTGTCTTTAACTTCAATTTAACCTGTGTTTTTTCAGTCAATACATCTCAAAGTGTAACATGTTATTTATTACACTTATTGAGATGCCATTTTTGTTGAATTGTTGAATGTGAGGAGGAGACATGACTCACAAGAGTTTTATGCGTGCCCTGATGCCCCTCACCTCCTATATTAATACTAATCAAAATCTTATTACAATCTACTCATCTGTTTATGTAGTATGTTATGGAGTTTACTTATATGTATGTTTAAAAAAAGGTATTTAACCAAAACCCGAAGGGAAGAATGTAGTGAGGTAAAATCACATGGAAGAGCACTAGGGACTATTACTTTAAGCCTGGGTGAAATTTTATTATGCCAGCATAATTTGCAGAATTTTGGGAATTTTGTATTACACTTGCTAAGCGAAGTTCCTGAAATTATGTCATTCTGCCTCTGGCTAACTTATTTGCTATTAGTGGTAAGGATTTACCCTAGACATGCAATTCACAGTGAAAATTCACTGCAAACACACAGTAACAGAATGCAAGCACCTCTTCTTATCTTACCTTTTGTTGTTTGCCTTTTTTAAAGTGCAAAGTATGTTCTTAGGTCACAAATTGACGCAAGGGTGCATTTCGCCCTAAAATATAGCACTAAATGATGGATTTGCATTTTGAGAAACTGGGAGTAATTACTCATAATTTTGCTGTTTTTGTAGAATTACGTGAAAGAAACTTACACGAATTTCACACAATCTAGCAGAGTTATTTATCTTTGTAAAGTGATTGTAACATGCAACCTGAGAGCAAGTAAAACTGTTTTTTTCTTTTCTCCTGCCAAAGTGGCTGTGGTTATATGGTAGAATCTCACAATTGCACTCCAATAATAAACACACAAAAATGTGTCAATGTTAGTTTGTTAGCGCAGTTTCTCTGAATTTCTTGAGGGTAGGTCACTGGCATGATATATATATATGTATATATATTCACTGAAAAACCTAAGGTTACAGATACGTTATAGTTAGGCTCAGGTTACACTCGTACAAAAACAGAGAAATTCAGCAGTTAAAGTTAGCTGAGCTAACAATAACTCGCGCCCCGCAAATCATTGCTTATGACCTCACATATTACATCACTCATGACATGGTCAGTGACATCACTGATGACATATCAAATGACATTGCCGATTACATCACTGATGACATCATCCAGTGACTGTGAGTGATTTTAAAATGTTTATGATTGTTAAATATATATACCAAGGTGTAGCTCAGCTAACTATAACTGCAGAATTTCTCCAGTTTTGTATGAGTGAAACCTGAGCCTAACTATAACGTGTCTGTAACCTTTGGTTTTTTCAGTGAATATCTAAGGTTTTTTTATTCTATTTCCTAACTATAACGCCACTGTAACCTTTGTGTTTTTTTCCAGTGAATTTCTAAGGTTTTTTAAACGCTAATTTCTAACTATAACGTTCCTGTATTCTTTAGTTTTTTCAGTGAATTTCTATGTTTTTTTAACTAGTAGACGCGTTTGCAGAGTGGTGGAGAAAGGGGGCTGGGCCTCCGGCCAGCTCTCAAGAATCCCGCTGTGTACGATTTGCAGGAGGTACCAGGAGGGCTTCTTGGCCCCCCAGGTCCTTGAGGAGTAAAGTGGACTTCATCCCCCAAACAGTAGTGCACCACGAGTTGCATTTGTAGAGTGGTGGAGAAAGGGGCGAGGCCTCCGAAGACCACTTAGCAATCCTTCTGTGTGGGACTTATTGGAGAAATAACAGGAGGAGTAGTTTGGCCCCAAGGATGTCCTTGGAGGCCAACTACCCCTCCTGTTACCTCCTGTAAGTCCCACACAGCAGGATTGCTGAGACCTGATAGGAGGCCACACCCCCTTTCTCCACCACTCTGCAAACAGACCTCCTAGCGCACTACTAGTAGGGTGATGAAGTCCCCTTGGATATTGAGAGTCCTTGGGGGCCAACTACCCCTCCTGTTACCTCCAGCAAGTCCCACACAGTGGGTTTGCTAAGAGGTTTTCGGTGGCCACACCCCCTTTCTCCACCACTCTGCAAACGCACCTCCTGGTGCACTACTAGTTGGGGGATGAAGTCCCCTTGGCTCTTGAGGGCTCTTGGGGGCCAACTAGCCCTCCTGTTACCGCCAGTAAGGCCCACACAGGTAAATTGCTGAGAAGTCGTCAGAGGCCAGGCTCCCTTTCTCCACCACTCTGCAAACGCTCCTCCTGGCACACTACTCGTTGAGGTAAGAAGTCCACTTTAGTCCTGAGGCCTTCAGGAGGCAAGGGAACCTCATCCTCCCACCAGCAGTGCACTGAGAGGTGCGTTTGCAGAGTGGTGGCGAAAGGGGGTGGGGCCTCCGGTGATTTGCTGGCTTTTAAATTTTTTTTAGGAGGTGGGGCCGTGTTCCCCCTTCCCTGGACCATTGTGTGCCCCGGCGACCCCATACCCCGGGGCCTGACAGTTTAAAAACATTTTTATAAAAAAATGGGAGGGGGACTGTGCGGCCCCCCTCCTGGGCATATTTCAACCCTGGGGACCCCATCCCCAGGGCCCGGCCTTTATTTATTTTATTAACAATTCAAAGGAGGGGGCCGAGCGGCCTCCCTCCCAGGCCTTTTTTTGGCCCCGGGTACCCCAACCCCCTGGGGCTGGCCCCTGTTAAAAAAAATCTTTTTTTTAAAAAGGGAGGGGGCCGCGCCCCCCCTTTTTAGGCCGATTTTGGCCCCGGGGACCCCATGACCCGGGGCCAGACCACTTTATTGGGGACCATGGGGGGAGCCTGAAGGCCCCCGCGGTCCCCGCCATCTCCCCGCCTCCTGCGGGAGCCGGCATTGCTTTTACACGCAGGGATCTGCTGACATGCAGCTCCCTGTGTGTAAAAGCAAAGTGTGCTCCGTTTTGAGCAAACGAGCAAAAAATAGCTTGCTCAAAGCAGAGCACACTGTTTGCCATGGCATGGCGGGAGCAATGCTCCCGCCATGCCATAGCAAACTGCAAAGTTACCCCGGCACCCCAGGACATTGCTGGAGCTGGCCCTGAGGGTGGTGGTCCCCAAGGGCAATGTAGGGCTCCTGGAAGGGGGCCGTGCAGCCCCCTTCTTTGTTCACATTAGCCCCAGGGAGGTGGCAGTCCCTGGGGCTGTGTCAGTAGGCCAGAACCCCCCCACCTTGCTATTTGATTTTAGCCCCAGGGAGGTGGCGGTCCCTGGGGCAGCGGGGGAGGCCCTATGCATTATTTTATATGTGCATCTCTGCCCCTGGGAGGCGGCAGTCCCTAGGGCTGCGGGGGAGGTTTAGGGCCTCCCCCCACAATATTTTTTAAGTACTTCTGTGCCCCGAGGAGGTGGTGGTCCCTGGGGCAGCAAGGGAGCCGTGAGGCTCCCCTGCATATAATTAGATCACTGCCCCGAGGAGGTGGTGGTCCCTGGGGCTTTGAATAGCTCAAGGAGGGGAACCCCATGTGCCCCCCTCCTTCATTTCCATAATGCCCCTGGGACCAAGCCCACCCGGGGGCCTATAGAAAACATAGCTCGAGAGCCTGCACTTCGTTTTTTTAAAGATTTTGCCACGGATTCTCAGATCCACCCACGAGTCAGCGGCAAAATGGGAAATAAAATGCTTTTTTTTTTTTTACCCCCGGCGGGGTCCCTGCATATCTGGGGGTTCAGTGTATTCATACCCTGCCCCCTTTTCTTTTTTTCTAAACTTTTTTTCTGGGACTCGGCTTCAAGCCGAGTCCCAACGTGGCTGCCAACACTTCCTGGTTGAAGTGTTGACAGCCAATCAAATTTTAGTAGGAATCGCAAGTCCACTGCAAGGACTCACGTCCCCAGATATCTATCTTTTTTAAAGATAGATATCTCAAAAACTACTAAATGGATTTTCACTAAATCACAAAAAGCACACTATCTGGTCCAACATCTAGCTTTCTAACAAATTTGGTGTAATTCCGTTCAGCAGTTCGGGATGTAGTTGTGTTCAAAAAAGGAAAAACCCAGATAGACCTAACATGGGGAGAACACATTTTGGGACCCCCTTTTTTCTCTGCCTCCGCTTGACGGATCACCCCGAAACTTTCAAAACAGCAGCTGAACTAAATGGGGGAAGTTCTGTGAAAATTCTGTGGAGATTCATCAAGCTGCTCCAAAGTTATTGGCAAAACAAAAAACGATTTTCCTATAGAAACTTTGGTCCTAACTATAACTGCTGACTGGCGACCGCCAATTGGTGTTACATATATATATATTCACTGAAAAAACCATAGGTTTTAGGGACAGTTATAGTTAGTTGGACATTTCACTCGTACAAAACCCATGAAATTCCCCCGTTATAGTTAGTTCAGCTAACTATAACTCGCGCCCCCGCAATGCACTGCTGATGACGTCACATATTACATCACTCATGACATGGTCAGTGACTTCACTGATGACATCACTGATGACATCTCAAATGACATCACTGTTGACATCATGCAGTGACTGTGTGTTTCTGTAAAGTTTAAATATTTTTAATATATATAGGAAAAGACGTATTGAAGAATGAGTGGGTGTATAAGTGTCTGTATGGATGATTTAGTAGGTGCGTGACTGACTCTATAAGTGAGTGATTTAACGTATCTTACTGAATGCATGGGTTAGTGACTAAACTGGGTGAATGTCTGTATCCGTCTGTCTGTTGCTGTGTAAGTGGCTGCATGTGTTTGTGAATAGCTACATGAGTGTGTATATGAGTTATTGAATGGTTGTCTGAGTATCTGTATGGGTGCCTGAGTGTTTGTGTGGGAGGGGTGTGTGCGACTCTGTGCATAGATGTGTGAGTGGGTGATTCACTGGGTGGATGGTTTCAAGAGTGCATCTGTGATAGACTGTATGGGTGGGTAAGTGTGTGTAAGAGTGTGTTAGTGAGTGAATGTATGTCCCAGTGGTACATGTGTGAGTAACTACATATGTGAAAGGCAGTATATATGTGTGTTGGAGTATATAAATAGCTATTAGCGAGAGTGAGTGATTGTGATAGTGGCTGTATGGATGAGTGTGTGCTTGTATCAGTGTTTGTATAAGAGCGTAACAATGTGCTAGTATTTGTATGATTAAGTGAGTTGGTGTGTGTATAACTGTATAGGTGAGTAAATGGCAGTGTGTTTAATTATTTGCATGACTGACTAGGTGTGTGAGTACCTCTATGGATGAGTGGCGGTGTTTGAGTGTCTATATAGGAGTAAGAGTGCATATGATAGTCCTGTACTGAGTGACCATAAGTATGAGTGACTGTACGGGTGAGTGAGTGGATGTGTGTGTGTAGACCTAAGAATCAGTGAGTGGGTATGTAGTTATTGGTGTTGGAGTGTCTATGGTTTTGCGAATGGCAGTCTGTAATTTAGAGTGGGTGTATCAAAGGTTATATTAGGGTGTGAGGAGGTGCATCAGATTATCACGTGGATGATGTCATCAGTGATGTCATCAGTGATGTCATTTGAGATGTCATCAGTGATGTCATCAGTGATGTCACTGACCATGTCATGAGTGATGTAATATGTGACGTCATCAGCAGTGCATTGCGGGCGCGAGTTATAGTTAGCTGAACTAACTATAACGGGGGAATTTCACGGGTTTTGTACGAGTGAAATGTCCAACTAACTATAACTGTCCCTAAAACCTATGGTTTTTTCAGTGAATTTCAAAGGTTTTTTAAATGCTAATTTCTAACTATAACGTGTCTGAAACCTATGGTTTTTTCTGTGAATTTCAAAGGTTTTTTAAATGCTAATTTCTAACTATAACGTGCCTGAAACATATGGTTTTTTCAGTGAATTTCAAAGGTTTTTTAAATGCTAATTTCTAACTATAACGCCCTAAAACCTATGGTTTTTTCAGTGAATTTCAAAGGTTTTGTAAATGACAATTTTTAAATGTATTAATTATTATATTTATTTTTTTGATACTGATTTACTACATTTTTTAAAACTATTTATTTTTAGATATTTTATTTATTAAATTACATTGTAATTACATTATACATTACATTACAAAATATACTTTCTCTGAATGAATTACTTTAGTTTAAATAGTTTGCAAATAGGCAATAGAGTTTTAAGTACAGTATTTACAGTTGTTGCAATGGGCAACACAATTTCAAACACAATGCAACATTGAGCTGAATGTGAATTTCTAGTTAAATGCAATTAGTTACTTTATGGATTACTTTTCTAACCACAGGACTGGATCCTAGATTCAGTCCTGGGACATCTCCTGTAAACAGTTGAGTAAAAGCGTTTTGGTTACAGTAGTGATTTTTAAGGAATATTATTGTATTTTAAAAGTTGACACTTAGAAACTTTTTCACATAGAATCACCAATGTTATCCTATGGGAGGAAATTCACTTAGCAGGTAAGTAGTGTTATCGTTACTTTTTCTTACTCAGTGTTGGATCCTGGATCCAGCACTGGTGCATCTCCTGTAAACAGTTGAAAGAATGCGTTTAAGTCATACAGGCGATTTTTAAGGAATATTTGTAATTTGTGAAAATCGACACTTTGAAACTTTTCTGCTGAAAACCAGACAATGGATTCCTATGGAAGGAAATATAAGTTACTGGTAAGTACGGTTAGAATTACTTTTCAGGGTCAGTGCTGGGCTAAAAGATGCAGCACTGGGTTCTCTCCTGATAACAGGTGAGTAAATCGGAATTCGTAGTTCGGTTGATTTTAGAGGAATATTATAAAGTTCCAAAACTCCACACTTAGAAGAATTTCCAAGTGAAACCAGTCAATGTTAGCCTATGGAAGGAAATTCAAGTTGCTGGTAAGTACAGTTAAAATTACTTTTCAGGATCAGGACTGGGCTGAAAGATGCAGCACTGAGGTCTCTCCTGATAACAGGTGAGTAAATCGGAATCCGTATTTCGGCTGATTTTAGAGGAATATTATAAAGTTTCAAAAATCGACACTTAGAAGAATTTCCAAGTGAAACCAGTCAATGATATCCTATGGAAGGAAATTCAAGTTACTGGTAAGTACGGTTAAAATTACTTTTCAGGATCAGTACTGGGCTGAAAGATGCAGCACTGAGGTCTCTCCTGATAATAGGTGAGTAAATCGGAATTCGTAGTTCGGCTGATTTTAGAGGAATATTTGTATGTTTCAAAAATCGACACTTAGAAACTTTTTCAGCAAAAAGCAGGCAATGATATCCTATGGAAGGAAATTCAAGTTACTGGTAAGTACGGTTAAAATTACTTTTCAGGATCAGTGCTGGGCTAAAAGATGCAGCACTGGGTTCTCTCCTGATAACAGGTGAGTAAATCGGAATTCGTAGTTCGGCTGATTTTAGAGGAATATTTGCACAATGGTGAAGGGAGGGGCGGGGCCTGAGGTGACATCTGTGCAAACGCGCCCCGTGGCGCGTTTTAAGTTGGGGGATTAAGTCCCCTTGAATTATGAGGGTCCCTGGGGGCCAACTAGCCCACCAGGAACCTCCAGTATGCGCCAGGGGCTGCGTTGCAGAGACGTGTACAGAGGCCACACCCCTTTACACCTCTCTGCAACGCAGCTCTGTGGCGCTTTCTGGACGTACCTGTTGGGCTAGTTGGCCCCAGGGACCCTCAGGATTGAAGGGGATTTAATTCCCCATCTTAAAACACGCCACAGGGCCTGTTTGCACACATGTCACCTGAAGCCCCGCCCCCTCCCTTCACCACTGTGCAAATGCGCCCCGTGGCGCGTTTTAAGTTGGGGGATTAAGTCCCTATGAATCCTGAGGGTCCCTGGAGTCCAACTAGCCCACCATGTACTTCCAAAAGCGCCACAGAGCTGCGTTGCAGAGAGGTGTAAAAGGGCGTGGCCTCTGTACACCTCTCTGCAACGCAGCCCCTGGCGCATACTGGAGGTTCCTGGTGGGCTAGTTTGCCCCCAGGGACCCCCAGTATTCAAGGGGAATTACTTCCCCTTCTCCAAAACGCGCCAGGGGCGCGTTTGCAGACTGCTGCAGGGAGGGGGCGGGGCCTCCGGCACGATGCCGGTCTTTTTTTTTTTGATTGAGAGGGGGCTGCGTGGCCCCCCTTCCCTTTGCCACTTTTGGCCCCGGGGACCCCATCCCCCGGGGCCTGAGCATTTTATTTTATTTTTAAATAAAATAAAAAAAACGGGAAGGGGGCCGCGTGGCCCCCCTTCCCTGGGCCTGTATTGGCCCTGGGGACCCCATCCCCCGGGGCATGCCCTCAATTTTTATTTTTTTTAATTTGGAGGGGGGCTGCGTGGCCCCCCTCCTCAGGCCATTTAAGGCCCCGGGGACCCCATCCCCCGGGGCCGGCCTTGCCCTTTTTTTTTTTTTTTACATTTTTTAAAATTTGGGGAGGGGGTCTGCGTGGCCCCCCTCCCTGGCCACTTATGGCCCCGGGGACCCCATCCCCCGGGGCCTGGCCTCTGGTTGGGGACTGTGGGGGGGTCCCCAATCCCCCCACAGTCCCAGCCGGCTTCCCGTGTCCTACGGAGCCGGCATTGCTTTTCCACATGGGGAGCAGCTAACATGCTGCTCCCCATGTGGAAAAGCAATTGGGTTTGCATTTTGAAAGAGAGAGCAGGTTTCCTGCTCTCTCTTTCAAAATGCAAACCAAGTTTGCTATGACAGGACGGGAGCCGCGAGGCTCCCGTCCTGTCATAGCAAACTACAGTGTCCCAGGGGTAGGCACCCCGGGACACTGCAGGAGCCGGCCCTGGGGGGTGGCGGTCCCCAGGGCCATCAAGGGCTCCAGGAGGGGGCCGCGCGGCCCCCTCCCATCCAGTGCACAGCCCCGGGGAGGTGGTGGTCCCCGGGGCTTTGGGGTCCGTAACGGACCCCCATATTCAAATCTTTAGTGCCCCGGGAGGTGGCGGTCCCTGGGGCGTGTGGGGGGCTGGAGCCCCCACACAGGTCAAAAATAAAAAAAAAAGAAGCCCCGGGGGTGGCGGTCCCCGGGGCTGCAAGAGGGCCAAGAGCCCTCCCGCACCATTATTTTTCAAAGCCCCGGGGGTGGCGGTCCCCGGGGCTTGGGGAGCCTTAGAGGCCCCCCACATTAAATTTAAACCCCCCCAACCATGCCCCCGGGACTTGGCCCACCCGGGGGCAAATTAACATCGAAGCGCGAGACACCGCGCTTCGATTTTTTTATTTTTCGGCGGGATTCGCGCACCCTAAGCGCATCCCGCCGATTTCTTTAAAAAAAAATATGCTTTTTTCTGCCCAGGGGGTCCTTGTGAGACCCCCTGAGCAGACCTAGGGGGTCAGGGTGTTTCTACCCTGCCCCCTTTGTGCGTTTTGCGCACTTGTTTCTTTTTTTTTCTCGGCAAGATCCGCGCACCCTGAGCGCATCCTGCCGATTTAAAAAATGATTTTTTCTGCCCAGGGGGTCCTTGTGGGACCCCCTGAGCAGGCCTAGGGGGTCAGGGTGTTTCTACCCTGCCCCCTTTGTGCGTTTTGAGCACTTGTTTTTGTGCCTCGGTTCTACCGAGGGACAAAATGGCTGCCAACACTTCCTGGTTTGGAGTGTTGACAGCCAGCTGACAGCCAATTAGCATGCAGCTCGAGATCGGGGCGGTGCGCGCAGGGTGCGCTGAGGGTACGCGGACCCTACTCGGCCATAGATATATATGTGACTTTACTTTTGATTTTCTCAGGAACTACTGAACGGATTTACACCATTTAAGCAAAAGGCACCAGTCTGAACCAAGGGCTACCTCTTTGCCAAATTTGGTGTAATTCCGTTCAGCAGTTCGGGCTGTAGCTGCGACTAAAGGTTCCTATGGAAAAATGAATGGGGAAAACGCGTTTTGGGACCCCCCTTTTTCTCGGCCCCCGCTTGACGAATCAACCCAAGACTTTCAGGGTAGGAGCGGAGCGGAGCGCCCTAACAAGTTGGAAACTTTCGCGAAGATTCGTCAACCGGCGCCAACGTTATTTCAAATAGAATGTCGCGGATTTCCTATGGATAATAGGTCCTAACTATAACTATCTACTGGCGACCGCCAGTAGATAATATATATATATATATATATTCACTGAAAAAACCATAGGTTTCAGACACGTTATAGTTAGAAATTAGCATTTAAAAAACCTTTGAAATTCACTGAAAAAACCATAGGTTTTAGGGACAGTTATAGTTAGTTGGACATTTCACTCGTACAAAACCCGTGAAATTCCCCTGTTATAGTTAGTTCAGCTAACTATAACTCGCGCCCCCGCAATGCACTGCTGATGACGTCACATATTACATCACTCATGACATGGTCAGTGACATCACTGATGACATCACTGATGACATCTCAAATGACCGCCAACTAGCCCACCAGGAACCTCCAGTATGCGCTAGGGGCTGCCTTGCAGAGAGGTGTACAGAGGCCACGCCCCTTTTTACACCTCTCTGCAACGCAGCTCTATGGCGCTTTTTGGAGGTATATGGTGGGCTAGTTGCACCCCAGGGACCCTCAGGATTCAAGGGGAGTTAATCCTCCGACTTAAAACGCGCCACGGGCGCGTTTGCACAGTGGTGAAGGGAGGGCGGGGCTTCAGGTGACATGTGTGCAAACAGGCCCCGTGGCGCGTTTTAAGATGGGGAATTAAATCCTCTTCAATCCTGAGGGTCCCTGGGGCCAACTAGCCCAACAGGTACGTCCAGAAAGCGCCACAGAGCTGCGTTGCAGAGAGGTGTAAAAGGGGTGTGGCCTCTGTACATGTCTCTGCAACGCAGCCCCTGGCGCATACTGGAGGTTCCTGGTGGGCTAGTTGGCCCGTAGGGACCCTCATGATTCAAGGGGACTTAATCCCCCAACTTAAAACGCACCACGGGGCGCGTTTGCACAGATGTCACCTCAGGCCCCGCCCCCTCCCTTCACCATTGTGCAAATATTCCTCTAAAATCAGCCGAAATCCGAATTCCGATTTACTCACCTGTTATCAGGAGAGACCTCAGTGCTGCATCTTTCAGCCCAGTACTGATCCTCAAAAGTAATTTTAACCGTACTTACCAGTAACTTGAATTTCCTTACATAGGCTAACATTGACTGGTTTCACATGGAAATTCTTCTAAGTGTGGAGTTTTGGAACTTTAAAATATTCCTCTAAAATCAGCCGAAATACGAATTCCGATTTACTCACCTGCTATCAGGAGAGACCTCAGTGCTGCATCTTTCAGCCCAGTACTGGTCCTGAAAAGTAATTTTAACCGTACTTACCGGTAACTTGAATTTCCTTCATAGGCTAACATTGACTGGTTTCACTTGGAAATTCTTCTGTGTGGAGTTTTGGAACTTTAAAATATTCTTCTAAAATCAGCCGAAATACGAATTCCGATTTACTCACCTGTTATCAGGAGAGACCTCAGTGCTGCATCTTTCAGCCCAGTACTGATCCTCAAAAGTAATTTTAACCGTACTTACCGGTAACTTGAATTTCCTTCATAGGCTAACATTGACTGGTTTCACTTGGAAATTCTTCTAAGTGTGGAGTTTTGGAACTTTAAAATATTCTTCTAAAATCAGCCGAAATACGAATTTCGATTTACTCACCTGTTATCAGGAGAGACCTCAGTGCTGCATCTTTCAGCCCAGTACTGGTCCTGAAAAGTAATTTTAACCGTACTTACCAGTAACTTGAATTTCCTTCCATAGGCTAACATTGACTGGTTTCACTTGGAAATTCTTCTAAGTGTGGAGTTTTGGAACTTTAAAATATTCATCTAAAATCAGCCGAAATACGAATTCCGATTTACTCATCTGTTATCAGGAGAGACCTCAGTGCTGCATCTTTCAGCCCAGTACTGATCCTCAAAAGTAATTTTAACCGTACTTACCAGTAACTTGAATTTCCTTCCATAGGATATCATTGCCTGCTTTTTGCTGAAAAAGTTTCTAAGTGTTGATTTTTGAAACATACAAATATTCCTCTGAAATCAGCCGAAATCCGAATTCTGATTTACTCACCTGTTATCAGGAGAGACCTCAGTGCTGCATCTTTCAGCCCAGTACTGGTCCTGAAAAGTAATTTTAACCGTACTTACCGGTAACTTGAATTTCCTTCATAGGCTAACATTGACTGGTTTCACTTGGAAATTCTTTTAAGTGTGGAGTTTTGGAACTTTAAAATATTCCTCTAAAATCAGCCGAAATACGAATTCCGATTTACTCACCTGTTATCAGGAGAGACCTCAGTGCTGCATCTTTCAGCCCAGTACTGATCCTCAAAAGTAATTTTAACCGTACTTACCAGTAACTTGAATTTCCTTCCATAGGATATCATTGCCTGCTTTTGCTGAAAAGTTTCTAAGTGTTGATTTTTGAAACATACAAATATTCCTCTAAAATCAGCCGAAATCCGAATTCCGATTTACTCACCTGTTATCAGGAGAGACCTCAGTGCTGCATCTTTCAGCCCAGTACTGATCCTCAAAAGTAATTTTAACCGTACTTACCGGTAACTTGAATTTCCTTCATAGGCTAACATTGACTGGTTTCACTTGGAAATTCTTTTAAGTGTGGAGTTTTGGAACTTTAAAATATTCCTCTAAAATCAGCCGAAATACGAATTCCGATTTACTCACCTGTTATCAGGAGAGACCTCAGTGCTGCATCTTTCAGCCCAGTACTGATCCTCAAAAGTAATTTTAACCGTACTAACCAGTAACTTGAATTTCCTTCCATAGGATATCATTGCCTGCTTTTTGCTGAAAAAGTTTCTAAGTGTTGATTTTTGAAACATACCAATATTCCTCTAAAATCAGCCGAAATACGAATTCCGATTTACTCACCTGTTATCAGGAGAGACCTCAGTGCTGCATCTTTCAGCCCAGTACTGATCCTCAAAAGTAATTTTAACCGTACTTACCGGTAACTTGAATTTCCTTCATAGGCTAACATTGACTGGTTTCACTTGGAAATTCTTCTAAGTGTGGAGTTTTGGAACTTTAAAATATTCCTCTAAAATCAGCCGAAATACTAATTCCGATTTACTCACCTGTTATCAGGAGAGACCTCAGTGCTGTATCTTTCAGCCCAGTACTGGTCCTGAAAAGTAATTTTAACCGTACTTACCGGTAACTTGAATTTCCTTCCATAGGCTAACATTGACTGGTTTCACTTGGAAATTCTTCTAAGTGTGGAGTTTTGGAACTTTAAAATATTCATCTAAAATCAGCCGAAATACGAATTCCGATTTACTCACCTGTTATCAGGAGAGACCTCAGTGCTGTATCTTTCAGCCCAGTACTGGTCCTGAAAAGTAATTTTAACCGTACTTACCGGTAACTTGAATTTCCTTCCTTAGGCTAACATTGACTGGTTTCACTTGGAAATTCTTCTAAGTGTGGAGTTTTGGAAATTTAAAATATTCATCTAAAAACAGCCGAAATACGAATTCCGATTTACTCACCTGTTATCAGGAGAGACCTCAGTGCTGTATCTTTCAGCCCAGTACTGGTCCTGAAAAGTAATTTTAACCGTACTTACCGGTAACTTGAATTTCCTTCCATAGGCTAACATTGACTGGTTTCACTTGGAAATTCTTCTAAGTGTGGAGTTTTGGAACTTTAAAATATTCTTCTAAAATCAGCCGAAATACGAATTCCGATTTACTCACCTGTTATCAGGAGAGACCTCAGTGCTGCATCTTTCAGCCCAGTACTGGTCCTGAAAAGTAATTTTAACCGTACTTACCGGTAACTTGAATTTCCTTCATAGGCTAACATTGACTGGTTTCACTTGGAAATTCTTGTGTGTGGAGTTTTGGAACTTTAAAATATTCTTCTAAAATCAGCCGAAATACGAATTCCAATTTACTCACCTGTTATCAGGAGAGACCTCAGTGCTGCATCTTTCAGCCCAGTACTGATCCTCAAAAGTAATTTTAACCGTACTTACCGGTAACTTGAATTTCCTTCATAGGCTAACATTGACTGGTTTCACTTGGAAATTCTTCTAAGTGTGGAGTTTTGGAACTTTAAAATATTCCTCTAAAATCAGCCGAAATACGAATTCCGATTTACTCACCTGTTATCAGGAGAGACCTCAGTGCTGCATCTTTCAGCCCAGTACTGACCCTGAAAAGTAATTTTAACCGTACTTACCGGTAACTTGAATTTCCTTCATAGGCTAACATTGACTGGTTTCACTTGGAAATTCTTCTAAGTGTGGAGTTTTGGAACTTTAAAATATTCATCTAAAATCAGCCGAAATACGAATTCCGATTTACTCACCTGTTATCAGGAGAGACCTCAGTGCTGTATCTTTCAGCCCAGTACTGGTCCTGAAAAGTAATTTTAACCGTACTTACCGGTAACTTGAATTTCCTTCCATAGGCTAACATTGACTGGTTTCACTTGGAAATTCTTCTAAGTGTGGAGTTTTGGAACTTTAAAATATTCATCTAAAATCAGCCGAAATACGAATTCCGATTTACTCACCTGTTATCAGGAGAGACCTCAGTGCTGTATCTTTCAGCCCAGTACTGGTCCTGAAAAGTAATTTTAACCGTACTTACCAGTAACTTATATTTTCTTCCATAGGAATCCATTGTCTGGTTTTCAGCAGAAAAGTTTCAAAGTGTCGATTTTCACAAACTACAAATATTCCTTAAAAATCGCCTGTATGACTTAAACGCATTCTTTCAACTGTTTACAGGAGATGCACCAGTGCTGGATCCAGGATCCAACACTGAGTAAGAAAAAGTAACGATAACAGTTTTTACCTGCTAAGTGAATTTCCTTCCATAGGATAACATTGGTGATTCTATGAGAAAAAGTTTCTAAGTGTCAACTTTTAAAATACAATAATATTCCTTAAAAATCACGACTGTAACCAAAACGCTTTTACTCAACTGTTTACAGGAGATGTACCAGGACTGAATCTAGGATCCAGTCCTGTGGTTAGAAAAAGTAATCCATAAAGTAACTAATTGCATTTAACTAGAAATTCACATTGAGCTGAATGTTGCATTGTGTTTGAAAATGTGTTGCCCATTGCAACAACTGTAACTACTGTACTTAAAAGTCTATTGCCTATGTGCAAAGTATTTAAACTAAAGTAATTCATTCTGAGAAAGTATTTTTTGTAATGTAATGTATAATGTAATTACAATGTAATTTAAAAATAAAATATGTAAAAGAAATTGTTTCCAAAAATGTAGTAAATCAGTATGAAAAAAATTAATATAAAAATTAATACATTTAAAAATTGTCATTTAAAAAACCTTTGAAATTCACTGAAAAAACCGTAGGTTTCAGGCACGTTATAGTTACAAATTAGCATTTTAAAAACCTTTGAAATTCACTGAAAAAACCATAGGTTTCAGACACGTTATAGTTAGAAATTAGCATTTAAAAACCTTTGAAATTCACTGAAAAAACCATAGGTTTTAGGGACAGTTATAGTTAGTTGGACATTGCACTCGTACAAAACCCGTAGAAATTCCCCCGTTATAGTTAGTTCAGCTAACTATAACTCGCGCCCGCAATGCACTGCTGATGACGTCACATATTACATCACTCATGACATGGTCAGTGACATCACTGATGACATCACTGATGACATCTCAAATGACATCACTGATGACATCATCCACGTGATAATCTGATGCAGCTCCTCACACCCTAATATAACCTTTGATACACCCAATCTAAATTACAGAGTGCCATTCGCAAAACCATAGACACTCCAACACCAATAACTACATACCCACTCACTGATTCTTAGGTCTACACACACACAGCCACTCACTCACCCGTACAGTCACTCATACTTATGGTCACTCAGTACAGGACTATCATATGCACTCTTACTCCTATATAGACACTCAAACACCGCCACTCATCCATAGAGGTACTCACACACCTAGTCAGTCATGCAAATAATTAAACACACTGCCATTTACTCACCTATACAGTTATACACACACCAGCTCACTTAATCATACAAATACTAGCACATTGTTACGCTCTTATACAATCACTGATACAAGCACACACTCATCCATACAGCCACTATCACAATCACTCACGCTCGCTTATAGCTATTTATATACTCCAATACACATATATACTGCCTTCACATATGTAGTTACTCACACATGTACCACTGGGACATACATTCACTCACTAACACACTCTTACACACACTTACCCACCCATACAGTCTATCACAGATGCACTCTTGAAACCATCCACCCAGTGAATCACCCACTCACACATCTATGCACAGTCGCACACACCCCATCCACACAAACACTCAGGCACCCATACAGATACTCATAGAACCAATCAATAACCCATATAGACACTCATGTAGCTATTCGCAAATCCATGCATCCACTTACACACCAACAGACGGATACAGACATTCACACAGTTTAGTCACTAACCCATGCATTCAGTAAGATACGTTTAATCACTCACTTGTAGAGTCAGTCACGCACGTACTAAATCATCCATTCAGACACTTATACACCCACTCATTCTTCAATACGCCTTTCCCTATATATATTAAACATATTTAAACTTTACAGAAACACACAGTCACTGGATGATGTCATCAGTGATGTCATTTGAGATGTCATCAGTGATGTCATCAGTGATGTCACTGACCATGTCATGAGTGATGTAATATGTGACGTCATCAGCAGTGCATTGCGGGGCGCGAGTTATAGTTAGCTGAACTAACTATAACTGGGGAATTTCATGGGTTTTGTACGAGTGCAATGTCCAACTAACTATAACTGTCCCTAAAACCTATGGTTTTTTCAGTGATATATATATATATATATATATATTCACTGAAAAAACCAAAGGTTACTGGGATGTTGTAGTTAGGCTCAGATTTCACTTGTACAAAACCATTCAAATTCAGCAGTTATAGTTACCTGAGCTAACTATAACTTGCTCCCCGCAATGCACTGCTTATGACCTCACATATTACATCACTCATGACATGGTCAGTGACATCACTGATGACATCTCAAATGACATCACTTGTTTTTTATTTTCTTACTGCAAAATTTAGAGATAGTTTTTTTTACCTAGTTATTTTTTTGTTTCCCCATGTTTTTCTTTTTCTTTTTTATTGTTCTCAATAATGACGCCCTTCGCAATGATGCTGTTGTTCGCGATGACTCTGAAGGCTGCGATAAGTAGCTTCTGGTGATACGGTTAAGTGCGAATATTATGTTTTTTTTAAGGTATGATAGATATACATAAATATATTTTAATTAATGTTTGTGGTCAGTACTTTAATAGTATACTATAGAAGTTTGTATTTCTGTAAGTACTTTTATTATAGGTTACTTTTTACTTCGCTTTAGCGATGACGTCGGTGTTCGCGAAAATCATGTGACCTCAAAACAAAGAGATGTGATAGGAGGAGGCACTTTTAACTTGAAAGGAAGTTTCCACCTCTTTCTTCTTTCTTGAATATTCTAGCTGGACACACTTAGCCCTAAAAACTTTAATCATAGCCTCTACATTGGTATGTACCAAACGCCTTGTCAGGAGGCCAACACCATTGATAGCTGATTTAAACCTCATTGAGTTTAAATTTAGCAATGGTTGCCAGGAAAATCAAGAATCCAAAATGATCCCTAAATATGAGAAATGGTCATGAGGTGTTCCTTGACCAAAAAACATTTAGATCTGGTGTTTCTGGGACCCACCACCATGACGTATGATTTAGAGTAATTGGTGGTGAGATCAAGTCCATCCAGGTAAAGAACAAAAGATTTAACAGACGCTGTAGAGCTCCTTGGCTGTTCAAGACATAAGGATGGTGTCGTCTGCATCTAAAAGAATAGGCAGGCGACGGCTGCCTGCAGTCGGTACATCCACTCCAAGGTCTATTAGTGAAGAGAAAGGGGGCCAGGATGCAGCCCTGACACACCTCTCTCTTCAACTTCAGAGGCACGGTGCACTCCCCACCTGACCCATATCTGACAGAAGCAGATAGCCCCTCGTGCAGAGAGTGTAAGAAGGAGAGCAGGGCCGGTTCGACACCCAAATGCGTCCCAGAGCTTGGTTCTATTAACTCTGTTAAAGGCTGAGCTTAGGTCCAAGAAGGCCAAATGGACCTCCCCCGCCTTGGTGTACTTCGTGATCAGCATATTGAGGTTCAGTGCCTGATCCACAGTACCCGACCCGCCCTAAACCCATATTGAGCTTCTGAAAGGATGTTCTTGTCATTAGCCCAGATAGGCAAACGGTTGAACAGGACCCTACCCAATACTTTACTCTCTCTATCCAACAACGAAATTGGACAATAGCATGTGGGGTTGGCCCTGTTGTCCTTCTTGAAGATTGGGGCAATGATAGAATGCTTCCAACTAGTGGGGAGACTTCCTCTGATGCCCGCATTAAAATGCTGCGTCTGCAAGGGGCCCAGAGATCAACCTCTGATTTAAATTATTCACCCGGGATGCCATCAGGGCCTGGGGCCTTGCCCTCTGGGAGGGACATGATGGCTTTCCCAACTTCCTCCCAGTGCAGACGAAGGCCAGGAAGAGCCCTCCCTCAGACAAGTGGGATTCGCCACATTCAAGGTCATAATTTACCGTGAAGTGATCCCACCTCACATGGCGGGAAATGGTCAGAGCCTGCACACTCGCTAGATCTGAAGGAAAGATGGGATGGTTCACTACCTGTCAAAACTTTGCACAATTGCACAGAGCACAGGCCCCCAACAACTTGCCCCAGGGCTCCATCTTGAGAGACTTTTTCCTCTCATAGCGAGCCATACGATAGCTGGCCCTTCTAATTCCCACCCCATCCCGTGGCTGCCTATGCAGTGAGGCCATAAGTACTCTATGGGCCTTAGAACAAGCGTTGTCAAACCATTTCATGGGTGGTGTAGGATGGACTGCTATGGGGGCACTAAGGGCTGACTTAATGTAACCAGCTATATTGACAAAGGCATGCAGATGTTAGAGTCAGAGGCCCCATCGTCTAGACAAATACTAAAGTCCTGATGACCAGAAGAAAGTAAGGAGTGATGGAAATCCACTGGCACCATCTTGACCCACTTAAGTCTATGTCCTTGTGCTACAGGGAGGACTGGTTCCAAGAAAAGTACATCAAGCCCAGACACGGTCGAAAATCACACATGAACGAGGCCAGGAGAGGGTTGTGGTCACTCAAAGAGTACCCGACTACCTTGAATTCAATTAGAGAGGCAAAGAGACAGTTGGAAACAAAAATCTAGTCAATAATAGAAGAACAGGTGCCAGTCCCCTTATAAGTTGGGGTCTGCAACATATTGCGGGTGTCCCACCAATTAAAAAGATTCACAAGAAAGTGATCTACAAGCACACTGTTAAACATATTGCCTTGGTGTGTGACTTTGAAATGGGCCTGGTCCCCAGTCACCAGATAATCGTCCTGCAACAAATCCCCATACAGAAAACAGTCAAAACAAGTGTTTACATTTAAACTGCCCAAAAAAAAAAGGAGTGCAGTTAAACTAGGAGCTGACCTAGCTCACTCACAACAGCATGGTCCCACCGAGGTGAATGATAAACATTAAAAACTAAAACTCTCAGTTGATTGACAAAGGTTAAGAGCATACCTAAAACACAGTAAGAAGGAAAATCGACTTTCTCCATTTTACATTTAAGACTTACTTTAATAAAAATGGCAAGCCCTCCCTTGGCTCTACTATGGGGGAAGGGAAAAGCAGAAAAGGTAGCCGTGGTATAGCCATCTAGAACGAGGGAACCCTTCGTGTGCCACGGCTCTTGCAAACAAATAATATCATTCAGGCATAAAAGAACAGTGCACTCCTTGTCCACAACCTTTCCTCTAATACCCGCAGTATTCCAATTCAAAACCTTAAGTGTGTTAGACACAGAAGTAATAATATAGGGCGAACAACGGGGTTTATAGGGCGAGGTCTCATGCAACCCAACCCCCAGTCAATTCTGTGCATCCAACCCAATCAAGGGCTCGAAGCGATTGCTTATGGTTAGATTAGAGGCCTGGGGAAAGAGGGAAATATATGCAGCCCGTGATCCCTGTAGCGTAGGCCTGGGCAACCCTCTCCTACCATACCTCCGATCTTAGGAAAGGGGAGAAGGTTTATAAAAATAGCCCAAGGGAAACAAAAGAATATCCCCGTCTTGCACAATCACCCTCTAGAGTTGATCTAAGATAAACCCTACTCGCCAGCTGTTTGAGAAGTTGATAACAACACAGTCTCCTGCAAAGGATTTTGGAGAGTGTCCCAACCAGCCCAATTTCCGAACCATAATGATATCCCTGGTACAAAAATGATCAACCTTAACCTTCTTGGAGAGCCAGTGCAGTACTTTATTTTTCAGTCGAGGATAGCTTTCCGAAGTCATATTTTTGGGGGAGGGGGAGACATTGGCCATGACAACAACATATGGGGCCGCTGCTTGGGGTAGTTGTATAATAACCTCGCTTGAGGTATATCCCGCATGAATAATGAGGGGGTCCAGATCGCCCTTCCCCTGCTGAGAATAGCATTTTGAGATGTCTGAAGTGAAAGCAGCTTGAGGAAATAAGAGGAGTGTGGCTAAAAGAGAGGGAATATTGGTGGTCTGATCAATGGGATTTTGAACCTGACCCCCACTGGCCGATTGGAGGGGGCCTGACTTGCAAAGGCCGGCTCCCCGCTGGGGGCCAGGCTCAGCCACCCTCTCATCTCACCAGAATACTCTCCTAGGCAACTAGGGGCAGTCAGGGAAGAGCAAGTAACAGACATGGAGTCCCCAGTTGGCTAATGAGGCTTTCCAGCTTACCCAGACGGATTGCCAGAATGTCAAAAGCCCTTGTAAAGGACCCTATCAGTTTGTGCAACTGTTCAGGAGGAGGACCTAGTTCCAGTGCAGGCAGAGATCCCAGGGGTCATTCTGTAAACCCACACTTGCTACAGCGATGTTCTTCTTAGTGGTGGTCTTCTTAGGTGCTCCGACACACCTCCTACACTTGTTCCTCAGGCTAACAACTGGACTAGGCTGAGGGGGGCCCCCTGCTTCAGCAACCCCCTTGGTGCTAAGCGAACAATAGATGGGGATTCTGCCTGATCTCTCCTCTGACTACATGCTGTGGGAGAAGTGTGGACCCCCATGGAGATGGCAGAACCTATGTGAGCACTGGTGGTTTCTAATTCGGGAGTGCAAGGCCATCCCTGGATAAGGATAGCCTTCTTTCCACCAGCTCAATTTCTTTTGACACCATTCTCACAGCCCGTGTCAATAGCCCCTCTATGGTCATCCTACATGGAGTGCCCTGAGGGGACTTTGGGGTGAACCCAATTGTCTTCGAAACACACTGATCCAAGTCAAACAATAGTGCAGTTAGTCATGCACCTTTCTCGAAGGAGATCCTCCTCTAAGGGCGCCAGAGAAATCGAGCAAAAGATGGCAAAACCAAGAGGGGTTGCCCCACCCGCCTCTTCCTGCGCTGACAGGCGCACAACGGGCCGCCCATGCTTATCCCGAGCATGTCCTGCGATGCGGAATTTCAGGGAGTGCTAAAAGCGCTAGGTAACCTCCTCCCCCTGGCTGCAGGTGAACGCCTCCTGGCGCATTGGAAACTGTGATGTGGAGTCCCCAAACTGCAAAAAGAAACCAACAAGCAACCCATGCTGTGGGATTTCAGGCCACACTAAAAACGCTAGGTAAGCTCCTCCCCTGGCCACAGGTGCAGGTGTGCGCCTCCTGGCGCGATGGAAACTGGGACATGGAGTCCCCAAACTGTAACAGGAAACCAACAAGCAACCATATGGTTCCATATAGATCACTAAATGAAATAAATACCAGCATTTGTAAAGCGCACAGCTACCTCCGGAGAGGTGTCCCGGCGCTGGGGGCTGTCGGCAAGATTAAGCAAGCTATTGCCCAGAGTCACAAGGTGCTGGGCTAACCTGCCACCGGTGCCGGGGATCGATCCGTGAGCCCCCGTGTTCCGGAGTCAGCCGCCCTGGCCGCTGCACCACACCTCTTCCCTTCTTCAGAGTACATGTGTTACAATTTAAGCACATAGGACACTGTCCTAAGGTGTAGCTACAGGTTACCTTTGTGGTGACTTATTTGTGGTAGAAGAGCAGTTTAAATCTTTTCTAGAACTTTTAAATGAGAAGAAAGCACTAACATTTAAACTACATGCACAGGTTCAAGTGTAGCAGGTCCGAGATATTGATGCAATGGTAGTTTTTCAGCAGATACCTAAGTGTCATAGTCCCTAAGTGGGAGTGTGCTTGCATATCTATGTAACTTTGTTGGTACATGACTGCCTCTTTTTGTGACATCTATGATTCTCTAAATGTGTGTCTAAGTGTGTGCGCAACCACCTCCATTAGCACTAGATACATAACAGTTGTGCCTGTCTGTGTGAGTTAATGTTTAGGTACTTCTGTCACTGTCTCAATGGTTGTTTTAGTGTTGTCTTCTTTTCTCCTTCGGTATGTGAGATTGAAGTCTGTGTGGTAGCCTGGATGTATAATTGGGTACATGGGTCTCTATGAGTGCATATAGCTGACCAAATCTTCAGAGTACATGTGTTACCTTTTAATCACAAAGTACCCTGTCTTATAGTGTAGCTACATGCTACCTTAGTAGTGACTTATATGTAGTCAAAGAGGTGTTTAAACCTTCTCTAGAACTTTTAAAAGACAAGATAGCTCTAGCAGTAAAACTGCAGGCACGGGTTCAAGTGTAGCAGGCTCGAGATGTGAGGCAAGGGTATTCTTCTGGGTGGTAGACTTTAAAGTGTCAGTTCTTCATCAGATATATAAGTAGGTGTCACAGTCCCTATCCTCTCTTTGTGACATCTATGATTCTTTAAATGTGACTGTAAGGGGCCGCACTGATTGCTTACTGGGTGTGTTAGTGAATATTGGTTTATTTAGGTGTGTGTGCAAGCGCCTCCATTAGTACTAAGTACATAACAGTTGTGTGTGTGAGTGAATGATTAGATGCTTCTGACGCTGTCTGAGTGGATGTATTAGTGGTTCTGTACTGTTGTATGCACTTATGTGAAATTTGAATGCGGGTGGCTGACTGAATGTATAAGTGAGCATATGGGTCACTAAGCATGCATATAGGTCAATGAACCTTCTCACTACGTGTGTTAGTTTTTAAGCACATAGGAGCATGCCCCATTGCCTAGCTACAGCCTACCTTAGTGGTGAGTCATATGTGATAGAAGAGTAGGTTAAGGCTTGACAAGGGGTTTTAAATGCCAAATATTGGCCTAGCACTAGGCGTGCATGCACAGGGTTAAGAATATCAGGTCCAAGACATGTTTAAAGCACTACTTCTCTGGATGGTTGGCTTGGTAGTGTCAATTCTTCATTAGATATCTGAATGAGTGTCTCAGTCCCTATGTGGAGCTGTGATTACATGTGTATATAGGTTTGTTGGTAAATGACTGCCTCTTTGTGACATCTATGATTCTCTAAATGTGTCTCTAAGGGACTGTATGGATTGGCTCCTCGCTGTGTTAGTGAGCATTGTTTTTTAAGTGTGTGTGCAACTGCCTTTATTAGCACTAGATACATAACAGTTGTGCCTGTCTGTGTGAGTGAATGTTTAGGTACTTCTGTTACTGTCTCAATGGGTGTTTTAGTTTCTGTCTGCTTTTCTCCTTAGATATGTGAGATTGAAGTCTGGATGTCAGCCTAGATGTATTATTGGGTACATGGGTCTCTATGAGTGCATATGGCTGACTGAATCTTCAGAGTACATGTTACCTTTTAAGCACATAGGACCCTGTCCTATAGTGTAGCTACAGGTTACCTTCGTAGTGACTTATACATGGTAGAAGAACAGTTTAAATAATTTCTAGAACTTTTAAATGAGAACATAGCACTAGAAGTAAAACTGCATGCACAGGTTCAAGTGTAGCAGGCCTAAGATATGATACAAGGTTATTCCTCTCGATCGTAGACTTGAAAGTGTCAGTTTTTCAGCAGATATCTAAGTAAGTGTTACCGTCCCTATATGGGAGTGTGCTTGCATATATATGTAACTTTGTTGGTGTATGACCGATTCTCTTTGTGAAAGCTATGATTCTCTACATGTGTGTCTAAGGGACTGTATGGATTGCCACCTGGCTGTGCTAGTCAGTATTAGGTTTTTAAGTGTGTCTGCAACCGCCTCTATTAGCACTAGATACATAACAGTTGTGCCTGTCTGTGTGAGTCAATGTTTAGGTACTTCAGTTACTATCGCAATGGATGTTTTAGTGACTGTCTGCTTTTCTACTTAGATATGTGAGATTGAAGTCTGGGTGGCAGGGTGGATGTATAATTGGACACATGGGTCTCTAGGAGTGCATATAGCACAGTGAATCTTCAGAGTACATGTGTTACCTTTTAAACACATAACACCCTGCCCTATGGGCTAGGTAGCACTCTCATGAGATGTTTAAGTAAATGTGCCAGTATGTGATTCTCTGTTTTGAAAGCTTTATAGCTCTCTAAATGTGTACATATATATCTAAATGAATATCTCACTGTCTGTATTAGGAAGTACAAAGTTATTTCGGCGTCTGTACAACTGCCTTGCAGAGTGCTGGATATATCACTAGTTCTGTAGTAGGTTAGTGAATGTATAACTCCATCTGTTGGTCTGTTAGTGGGCGAGAGAGAGCATATATGCTTAGGAACCATATTTCTCCTGCATTATGGGTGCTATAGCGTATCTGGTGCTTGCAATAAGAGTGTGTGCATGCATGACTAACTTACTAAAACTCAAAACAACAACTTTCACTTTTTTAAGCACAAACGACCATGCTTAAGGCATATCGCAGCATATCTCACAGGTCAGCTATCTTTTGTAAAACATGCATTCAACACTTCACAAAGAAAAGTTGCATGCAAAGTCAAGCTGGCAGTGAGACTCCATAGGGGCAGTCTGCATTAGTAAACCTGACCCATGTTTAAACAGTGCATGTTTAACTATGCTTAGCAGTCTCATACTACACATGTGACTTAGTACAAACTTAAAGAACATATCTCACCATCTAAGCATATATAAACCTGCCTTATAGTTTAGAAAGAGCTACGCTAAAGAACATCTAATAGATAGAGGGCAAGTTTCACAGGTTCTTGATTCATATGCAGCTACAGTGCATATTTTCCTCTTTCAATTCTGAGTGTTCGTCTCCTCTTTTACAATGGAATAAATAGGACTACAAGTCCCAGATTGCAAAGAAAAACATTCTTTGTGACCAGCACATCATATGTACACATATAAAACATTCACATCTTCAAATACACTATTACATATAACTTTAACCATTAGAGTACAGTGTGGTCTTCTACCATTTAGAGAATGGAATAAAGCAGCACAAGGGAATATGGAGCTCCATGGCAACACATTGTGAACTAACTTCACAGACACCTACTCTGCACCTGACACAAACTGTGTTTTAGTCTCCTATTAATAAATATATAAAAGCACTCGTACTACCAGTCATAAACCATCTCATGTACTTTAAATACTTTTATATAAATGTCACTCTTTTTTACAATCTCACATACATATACCTTATTAATCAATGTATTTGCTTAACAAATGTAATTCACATACCAGAAGATTGTGTTCATTGATCAAATAGATTTTTTTGCCCTTATTAGATAGATGCAATAGACTCAGGGTTTGTAAAAACTAAGCATAAGAATGGCATACCACTCTCATACAAAGCAACCATAAATTGAAACCTTTTCAAATTTAAACTATCTGATACTGCAGAAGGCAGCAAATGAAAACATTCCTTTAATATTTTAGTGTTGTAACTGTACTTCTCAATGGTTAGTATGTGTTAACCCTTTCGCTCACTTTTACAAAGACCACTAAAATGGATGCCTAGTTGTGTATAATTGCGACTTCATCGCATTGTCGTGATGAATTCGCGGAAAAAAACAGAAGTCCAAAAACATATTTACCTTCATAGTTTTATGACTTTAAGAGTACACTACACTTTTTTTTAGCAGGCCCTCACTGGGAAATGAAACCCTTTTTATGTAAAATAAGTCTAAACACCTTAAATGTAATCAAAATAGTAACCTTTGTCTTTAACACTCTTCCCCAAAACACTCTTAGCACAGCCTACATACCAACCCACTAGAAGCAGTAGGTCACAAGTTCACACCACATTCTAGAAGGACCATAGTTGTTACAAAATGAGCTTCAGCAGGTATGGTTTACTGTACACATTAAAAAGCATATCCATGTTTGTATTACATTTTGTTTTTACCAGAGCCAATCACAGATCTAGTTACTAATCCTCTCAACACCCTACCTAATTTTATTCACCTTCGTGTTCACAACCTACAATCAAATATGTGTTGTTTTTAAACCAGGAGAACACCTCAATTTTAACTGCCTTTCATTTGGAAATCTGCCTCATTCAGCTCCAGCCTTCTCCTGTCTGCTACTGCTGCTTCACTTCAAAATGGTTTGAGTGTGGATTGTGGCCACAGCTATGTCTTCTGGACTAGAGTAGCTGCTAGAAAGAGTGGTATTGACAGAGACTTGGGTTTGGCTAAGGTGGACATTAAATGGATTGGCCAGAGAGGGTTAAAGAGTCATCAGTTGCTGCATTTGGTTAAAAGCTTTGCGGATTTCCAACCCTCAAACCTCATGATTGTGCACTGTGGTGGCAATGACCTATGGACACTGACTGGAGTAGGGCTGGAAATCCTAATGAAGGATACCTTGGCAAAATGAATGACTATTTTCCCTCACACCGTCGTGTTGTACTCCAACATATGCAAAAGGCAAAAATTGAAGTGATCTAATCAATTCTGTCCACAGATTGACAAAGCCAGAAAACATGTTAATAAAACAGTTTCTGCATTATGACATGGGCTCTATCTACAACAACAACCTGCATTTTGACATGCATGGAATTTATAGAAGTGATGGAGTTCACTTTACAGTCAAGGGCAACAGGGTGTTTCTAAGCAACCTGAAACTCTGCACCCGGCCTTATGTGTAGCTGTCATATACACACAATTAACAGAAAGGCGCTTGTCAGAGCCAACCTAATGCCCAAAATAGTGGTACTTTTCTTTATAAATATCTTTTTCTTTTTGATTTTTGAAATACTCGCGACAATGTCGCAATATTTGTGAATGTCGTGAACACGCAAAACAAAAGCAGACATTCAATAGCCAACAGCACATTCAAAATTTATAACTAAAAAAATTGATTCCAACTATGATGCTACATACATTACTATCTAAATACCTATAAGAAAATGTATGACTCTCTCAATATGTCTGTCACACTGTGTATGACTGTTTGAGTGGCAACTGTGACTGGGGGCGTGAGTGTGTCAGTGGGTCTTTGAGTGGGTTTATGAGTGACTGAGTGGCTCTGTAAGTGAGTACGTAAGTATCTGAGTGGGTCTGTCAGTGGCTGTATCAGTCTGTGAGCGGATCTGTGAGTGTGTGTATGAGTGTCTGAGTGGGGTCTGTCAGTGGCTGTGTGAGAATATCAATTGGTCTGTGACTAAGTGTGTAAGTGTCTGTATGTGTCTCTCAGTGACTGGATAAGAATATGAGTGGGTCTATGTCTGAGTACAACACTCTCTGTGGAGTCTGTGAGTGGATCTCTGAGTGGATCTGTGAGTGGGCTCATCAGTGTCTGCGTGCATCTGTTAGTGGATGTCTGAGTCTCTGAGTGGGTGTATCAGTGTCTGTATGCATCTGTGAGTGGAATCTGAGTCTCTGAATGGATTTGTGAGTGGGTGCATCAGTGTCTGTCAGTGGGTGCAACAGTGTCTGAATGGGTTTGTGAGTGAGTGCGTGAGTGGATCTGTGAGTGGGTGAATGAGTCTCTAATTGGGTCTGTGAGTGGAGTTGTGGGTCTCTGAGTGGGTCAGTGAGTGGGTGTGTTAGTGTCTGAGTGGGACTGTGAGTGGGCGTATGAGTCTCTGAATGGGTCTGTCACTGGGTGTGTGGTGTCTGTGAGTGAGTTTGTGAGCGTCTGTGTGAAACTAAGGGTGTGTGTGTGTGAATATACATATTTTTTTCTTTTTTCACTAACATTCTCGAAGACTTCGTGATATTTGCGAAATCGTCATGATGTTACACGGGGGCAGCTCTGACGGTTTCGGCCTATTCGCAAATATCGTGTGTGGTAAACAAAATCGATTTTCAACACAACTTGTATCATTAACCCCCCATTTGTCAAACATGGGGTCAGACTATCTCTACCCTGACCCCTTATATCAGCTTTGTCCTGAATTTTCAGTCCCAGGAACCATTCCCCGAGCCATAAAATGGCAGCCGCAACTTTCCCTACAGGTTGCGACCAGTTAATCGCAGCATTTCTGTTGGCTCGTGCATTCGCGACTAATTGCGAAATTGTCACAAAATATCAGTGGCCACAGATATCACACATTTTTTTCTCTTACGTTTCTCAAAAACTACTGAATGGATTTACATCAATAACAAAAAGCACAATCTGCATAACCAAATCTACCTTTCTGCCAAATTTTTTGTAATTCCATCCAGCGGTTCAGGCTATAGACGTGTTCAAAATGTAAGATGGGAAAATGCACTTTTTGACACCCCTTTTTCCAGCCCTTGGTTGACAGATCACCCCGAAACCTTCTCACCGGCACTCTTTTTTGGGAACATTTTATGAAAATTCGTCAAGCAGCGCCAAAGATATAGGCAAGCCAAAAAACTCCTTTCCTTTGGAAACATGGTCCTAACTATAACTACCTAATTGCGTCCGCCAGTAGGATAT